>QRFH01000005.1:2402673-3003342 GCA_025389075.1 Sclerotinia minor
CCATCTACGATAGATATTCAATATACAGGATTCTAGACTGGTTGGACCACCAGACGTCTGACGTAAGGTTAACTGGGCGTGCGTGGGTTGAAATTCCAAACCCCAAAGCTGCTGCTGCAGCCTGCATGAGCTTCAAGGCAGAGAGTGAAGGTGATAGGTCAGCGATAGCCAAAGCATTGACAACGCTAAAATTTGTGTAAATCGCGGGTTCGCGACGCATCGACATACCTATTGACAGGTCAGAATAAATCAGAATTATACTACGAATTGATGCTCTTAATGCTTTACTTTTGACCACAATGCAATGCTACACGGAGCTGACACCTCCTACAGCTGTCACACATTCTTTGAGCCTCCCATTCTTGTCGGCAGATGCTAGAAACCTCGTCGTCGCAAAAGCTTCGTTGCTACAGATATTTACAACTAAGATCGTAACCGTGGATCTCCACGACCTTTCTGGAAAGGAGTCATCAGGAGTGAAAGATGTCACAAGTACCGATCCTAGGGCACATGATGAAGATGGAGTTGAAGCTTCCTTTCTCGGCGCAGATTCAATTTTACCGCGATCTGAATTAGCTCGGACGACGAAACTCGTACTTATAGCTGAATATAATCTTTCCGGGACAGTTACATCTCTTGCGCGAGTGAAGACAATATCCTCAAAGACTGGTGGTGAAGCATTGCTAGTGGGGTTCAAGGATGCAAAGCTCAGTCTCGTAGAATGGGACCCAGAACGACCTGGTATATCAACGATATCAGTCCATTTTTACGAACAAGACGAACTACAAGGAAGTCCGTGGGCACCTAGTCTTTCAGATTGTGTCAATTACCTTACAGTCGATCCAGGAAGTAGGTGTGCTGCTTTGAAGTTTGGGGCTAGGAACCTTGCGATTCTTCCTTTCAAACAAGACGAAGATGTCAATATGGATGATTGGGATGAGGAGTTGGATGGCCCTCGCCCAGCGAAAATCTCACAAAAAGCTGCTGGGGAAAATGGAAATCTCGATACCCCATATGGATCCTCTTTTGTTTTACGATTGTCTTCGCTCGATCCTAGCCTCATCTTTCCGATCCACCTTGAATTTCTATACGAATATCGGGAGCCAACTTTTGGAATTCTCTCCTCTACCATGGCCCCGTCGTCTGCTTTGCTGCAGGAGCGCAAAGACCACTTGACATATATGGTATTCACCCTGGACATACATCAGAAAGCGTCAACCACAATTCTTTCCGTTGGGGGTTTGCCCTATGATCTCTTCATGATCGTTCCACTAGCCCCACCTGTGGGCGGAGCCCTTCTAGTTGGTGCCAATGAGCTGATACATATCGATCAAGCTGGTAAAGCCAATGGTGTCGCGGTGAACATGTTCGCCAAGCAATGTACCAACTTCAGCCTATTGGACCAGTCCGATCTTGCGCTTCGGCTAGAAGGTTGCAAAATCGATCAACTATCTATTGAAAATGGCGAAATGCTCATCATACTGCATGATGGTGATATTGCTATTCTGAGCTTTCGCATGGATGGAAGATCTGTCTCTGGTCTGAGTATCCGACGAGTAAGTCCAGAGTTAGGCGGCGATATATTGACGGGAGCTGCATCTTGTGTAAGTTCCCTTGGAGCAGGTGCACTATTCATTGGTAGTGAGGTATCGGACTCTGTCGTTTTAGGCTGGACTCGAAAGTCAGGCCAACCTTCACGCCGGAAGTCGAGGCTCGACAGTTCAGCAATATCGGACGTTGATGAAGCTATGCTTGATGAAGAAGATTTAGAAGATGATGACGACGATCTGTATGGTGATGGGCCCACGGTCTCCCCCACGGCCGCCAATATTACAGCTTCGAACAGTAAAGCTGGAGACTACACATTTCGTATACATGATTCCATGGTCAATATAGCTCCTATCACTAACATCACATTTGGAGAAGTAGCATTGAGCTCGGATAAGGAAGAAGAGCTCAAGATTACCGGAGTACAAAGTGAGCTTCAGCTCGTAGCCGCTGTAGGTCGTGAAAAGGGAGGTTCTCTAGTCGTCATTAACCGTAATATCCAACCCAATGTTATAGGCCGATTTGAATTACCTGAAGCTCGTGGTATATGGACCATGAGCGCGAAGAAACCTGCGCCAAAAGGATTGCAGGTCAACAAAGAGAAAACAGTCATCGGGGGTGATTATGGCGTTGATGCCCAATATGACCGACTAATGATAGTTTCCAAGGCATCTAGAGCTGAAGATGCTATTGAAGAATCAGCTGTTTATGCGTTAACGAACGCAGGTTTTGAGGCTTTGTCAGGAACAGAATTCGAACCAGCTGCTGGATCCACAATAGAAGCTGGTACGCTTGGTAATGGAATGCGTGTCATTCAAGTCTTAAAGTCTGAAGTAAGAAGTTATGACGGTGGTAAGTACACCCCTTTTCTTGAAATTATGCCTTTCTCATGGTGTGTGGTTGGATGGGCAAATAATTTGGGACAAGTCTGGGGAACTTTTGTATTTTTCACTCGTGTATATTCGCTGCCCGGAGCGCTATCTGGAAATCTATCATATCCTTTAGCATCAATGAAAGCGAATTATCAACATCACAACTGTGCCTCCATGCAATCTGCTTCTTGCGACATGTCTCTCCCTGCCATTTCATGATAGAAATGTAGCTGACTGTGTATCTGTGGTGTAGATCTTGGTCTCGCACAAATATTGCCGATGCTCGATGATGAAACTGGAGCAGAACCGAAGATCGTCAGTGCAAGTTTTGCAGATCCATTCGTTTTACTAATAAGAGATGATGCGAGCATTTTCGTCGCACAATGTGACGATGACAATGACCTTGAAGAGATAGAAAGACTTGATGATGCTCTGCTTTCCACAAAATGGCTCAGCGGTTGTTTGTATGATGACTATAGCGGGGCTTTCTCCGATAGCAAGTCTAGCAAGGCAGGAGAAAATGTGAAGATGTTCTTGCTCAGTGCCGGTGGAGGATTACACGTGAGTACCTTCTGAATATTTTCATTGGCAGATTCTAATACTTTCAGATTTACGCACTGCCTGATCTTTCAAAGCCAGTATATGTGGCAGAGGGGATATGTTTTGTACCACCTGTTCTGTCAGCAGATTATGCAGCGAGAAAATCTGCAGTTCGGGAAACGTTGACTGAAATATTAGTAGCCGACCTAGGAGATTCGGTATCTCAGTCCCCCTATCTCATCGTAAGACCTTCCATTTTATTTCTACTTGATTTCACACTGACCTTCTTAGCTGCGACCCTCAAACGATGATCTTACCATTTACGAGCCCTTCCGCATCGCGTCTAAATCTCCTAATCTTCTCTCATCTACACTTCAGTTTCTGAAAATACATAACACACATCTGGCACAGGCTCCAGATGTGTCTGCTGAAGAGCAAGCGGATGAAACTCAACAGACCAATGATAAACCAATGCGTGCCGTCTCAAATCTAGGTGGATACAGTGTTGTCTTCATGCCAGGTGGTTCTCCAAGTTTCATCGTCAAAAGCTCTAAGACATTACCAAAAGTTCTCAGCTTGCAAGGAACAGGAGTTCGCAGTCTAAGCAGTTTCCATACCGAAGGTTGTGACAGAGGATTTATCTATGCCGACACAGAAGGCATCGTTCGTGTAGCGCAATTTCCTCCAACAACCACGTTTGCTGACATCGGAATGGCCTTACGAAAGATTGAAATAGGTGAAGATGTTCACGCCGTGGCATATCATTCACCACTGCAGACCTATGTCATAGGTACCAGCACTATCACAGACTTTGAATTACCTAAAGATGATGACCACCGAAGAAGCTGGCAAGAGGAAGATATCGCCTTTAAGCCGTCGATCGAGAAGAGCTCTCTCAGGTTGATTAGTCCAGTCAACTGGTCCGTCATTGACACCATCGAGCTTGAGCCCTGCGAAATTATAACTTGTATCAAGACTATGAATCTTGTGGTATCAGAAGTCACCAACGAGCGGAAACCCTTACTTGTCGTAGGAACAGCTATAACCAAGGGAGAAGACCTCGCCACAACTGGCCGCCTCTATGTTTACGATGTCGTTATCGTTGTCCCCGAACCCGATAGACCCGAGACAAATAAAAAGCTAAAATTGATCTCTGCTGAAACCATCACTCGTGGCGCCGGTGGTCCCGTGACTGGACTTTCCGAGATTGGTACACAGGGTTTCATGCTTGTTGCACAGGGCCAAAAGTGTATGGTGAGAGGCCTCAAGGAGGATGGCACAAACTTACCGGTCGCATTTATGGATACGAATTGCTATGTCACGTCTATCAAGGAACTCCCTGGTACAGGCCTCTGCGTGATAGCAGACGCGTTGAAAGGTGTCTGGTTTGCGGGCTATACAGAAGAACCCTATAAAATGCTACTTTTTGGGAAGAGCTCTACAAGGATGGAGGTACTTTGCGCGGACTTGTTGCCAGATGGAAAGGATCTATTCATTGTGGCTGCGGATGCCGATGGTAATTTGCATATTATGCAATATGACCCTGAACGTATGTGTATCTTTCTCTATTCCAGCTTTTTCTCAATGAATCTGGTTACTACTCTAGAGACTTTTGGCTAATAAATACATAGATCCCAAATCCCTCCAAGGCCACCTCCTCCTCCATCGCACCACATTTTCCCTCGGCGCCCACCATCCCACAACCATGACACTTCTTCCCGCCACCTCATCTCTACACGCATTAAATATAGCCTCATCCTCATCTCTCAGTCCATCTCCCCAAGAAGATGCCCCCTCGCCTTCCCAATCCCTCCTCATCACTTCACGTACCGGAACCCTTGCCCTTCTCTCACCCTTAACCGAATCTCAATACCGCCGTTTCGGCACCTTAGTCTCACACCTTACAAATACACTATATCATCCCTGCGGACTTAACCCAAGAGCATATCGAATAGACAAAGATGCGAATGAGGGAATTGTAGGAGGAAGAACGATTATTGATGGAGGTGTGTTAGGGAGATGGATGGAGCTTGGGAGTCAAAGAAGAGGAGAGGTAGCCGGACGAGTAGGAGTTGATGTTTTGGAATTGAGGGATGAGCTGAGGGAATTGCGAAGGGTTTTGGAGTTTTGTTAGGGAGTTTGTTGGAATGGGAGAGTGCGATTTGGTTGTTTGTGGCTTGTGGTTAGAAATACAGAAGATACGAATGGGTAGAAAATAAAAGCATTTGGAACATGTGGTAATCGAGCCTCATAAAACATAATAGTGTCCATAATGAAACTGGCAAACAAATCGGCAATCAATGTCATCTCAGCTCCCTCACCATAATCCCAACAATATCATAATACTATCGACCGAAAAACTTCCATATCTTCCATAGCTACTCCTCCACAGAACAAGATCAACTTCCCACACTTCAAACACCCAAACCTCTAAAAATCTATAACAACTATACCTAACCATGCCGAACACACCATCACAAGCCATAATTATATATCCTTTCATAATCCCGCACCACATCATATATTTAACAATGAGACTTACAATATACATCATACAAAATCAACTCCATATCCATCTCCATATCCATCTCAATCTTCATCTCACAAATATAAAAGTTCTACCTCACCTCATTTCATCTTCCTATCTTTCTAGTCTTCTCTTTGATGAGTAGGTGGGGACATAAGATATCTTTGCGTTTGTAGCTGTTAATTCGTTGATATCTAAGAGCTTAGAGGTATCGATGTTATTTTTATAATTAATTATGTTTTTTTGTTCTTTTGGGGTTTATTTTCGTATGGTAATTATGGTATGGTATAGATGTATGCTGGCTAGAGTGAGTATATGAGTATACAAGTAATAAATCAATAGATCTCGAGTAAGCCGAATCCCAGGGAGCAGAGTATGGAAATTTCAAATGAGTTTTATAGGTATATGGATGTTGAGATTGTACGTGTGACTTGGACGGGTTGTGGGTGGGATTTTCGGGGGATGGGAGATGTGATTTTTTTGTTTAATTGTGGTATTGGTCTGTTACTTTTCTAATACTTTACCATTTACTATTCTGTTGCTGTTAGATAAATATCATAAGAACAGGAGATGAATTCTTACCAGAGTGATTTATCGAAAGAAGAAAAGGAGGTGAAGTATTAGCACATATGGGAGGAGGTAACTCGGTTGTCAACTCTATGCGCTTTCAACAATTTTAAGAAGAGAGGAGATAACAGGGTTCTTCACAAATAGCAATCTTGACCATTAAGGGATAAACAAGTCTAGGAAGTGACAATATCTTATACCGTATGTGGTGATTTACATATATCGTTGTTTCGTGATACTAAACAATGCGAAATATGAATTCTGTTATTGAAATCCCATTTGATGGCTCTCAACACCTCAATGTTTTATCTCCAACTAATATCTTCTTCCCTAAGATTAATCTGTTATTACTCTTGACTCATTTATCTCAATCAAAAGTCCTCAGGAGAAACATTCTGAAACGTTTCTACACCTAACCGCACAAAAAGAAGTTCATTGAACAAAAAGAAATCGTGTTTTGAGACGATGTTTCGAATGTCATGGAAAAGGCAACAGCGCCACTTTGGAATTAACAACTCAATGGCCTTCTGTACTCGTATTGTTCAGGTTAAGAATACTCGAACAGTTACTGAATAATGAAGGAACAATATGAAGGTAAAGGTATATATATAGCTGATTGACTCGCCCTAGAAATCAAAAAATTTCTCTCCCAATCTCATCCATACATCAAATCTTCATCAAATCTTCATCAGTATCAAAAGTACCTTTGCACCCTTACACAAACCATAGCTATCAATAACGTTAGTATACAGATCATCTATTTTCCCTTACCGAAACTTCAAATCACCATGTCTTCATTAAAACTTTTCCAGATGCTAGAGGACGAGTTTCTCATTAATGACCAAAGACACAATAAGACTCAGCGCACAAGAGTTAAGGCTCTTAATCAACGTTCAGGTTACTGCCAGCAGGCTCTTGATCACAAAAAAGATCCTTTCAGAGGTGATGAAAAGCCCCTTGATCAAGAAATCAAAGCCGCCAGAAAAGACAACGAACCCGCTGAGACTTTATCTGACTTGTCTATGTAAACTTGGAAAAACAACCCACGCAGGACAGTGTGATATGAGGCATAGTACGATTTGAATCAACCATGCCTTCCACTAAGCCAGCAAAATTAGCAAAACAGCCTCCCAGAAGAAAGCCCATATTGGATTACTAGGTCCACTCGCATTCATGGGTATTGTTTAGTTATGAAATTTGTGACCACCCGACAAAAAATATCACAGTCAGGTGGGGTTTGAGTTAGATAGAATTATGGAATCAATTTACTTATTGTTTGCCAAACTTTCCTGGAATATCTTTGCTTTGCCTTTAGTGAAAACATAGGGATGATGTGAACGCCATAATCTACTCCAAGTCAGAAGCGCCGCTTTCATGACTCATTCCTAATCAAATGCGCCGTGAGATCCCATATGCCCATACTTTATATACTCCTTCTCGCATTATTAACATTACTTGCGTGAGCCAACAAAAACTTGCAGCATGTGAGAGTGAACTTGCACGCTCTGCTCCATGCATCATCTTGTGCTATGCCTAGTTTGATACTGACATCCCCTATCTTCTCCCCTTCAATTTTATATGGCAGTTTAAGCCCTCGTCCAGTTTCCGAGGTCCTGGCGGATTCCTGTTCAACAAATGCACCTAGTTGGCGCATACATTCGAGGAATGCTTCCATAGCTATATCGAACTTACGATGCATAAAAGTGAGTCCTAGTGGCATATCACCAGATGAATGAAGTTCGAGAATAGATTTCTTGGGCGGTCGAGTGCTATTACCACGTTGGGAGCTAGAACGACTTGCAGACGGCGATGGATAATCATAACGTATTATTCGAGAGGTCGAGCCCATAGGCTGAAGCTCGTATCCTTCGAATTTGAAGTTGAGACGATCAGCCACAGTGGCTAAAAGAAGCAGCGCGTGGCCCCAAGCTGCATTGATTTCCGGCCAGTCCACTGGCACACTGGAGAGTCGCCCAAGTCGTAGGCCATTTATCGTACCAAACTTCCCGTCATGGCTTATGCAAAATGTATCGTTATATACATTCGTTCTTTGCAATTTCTCCAATAGCTGTGAATCATGATCATATTGAAGATTGATGCTATCCCTTATGTTTTGAAACTCTGAGAGCTTCATCGCAAACTCATTTCGATCACCCCAGAACTTCTCTTCTTCAATATCAAGAGCTCTAGCCTCTTCTTCCAGCTGAGCATTTTCCTCATTTACCCTGGCAGTTTCCTCTTCGATCTTCTTCAACTCTTCTATTGCCGCGGCCTCATCTGCTCGTACCTTTGACAAAAGATCATTTGCTTCCTTCAACTCCTCCTCTGTTGGTAATTCGGCATTGATCTGTTTCAAAAATCCGACATATGCATCCCTTTCTCGAGTAGCAGCTTCTAATCGTTTTTGCAGCCCATCGACGAGCATTTCTGTACACTCAACACAGATAGGATGATCTATATCGGATCGCGCCGTAAGGATCTCGAAAAGCCTCGAGACCCGTTCCATATCTTGCGACATCGCTTTACTCTCACCGTCCGGTGCTTCTCCGCCTGGTAGATCATCTTCTTGTTGTTGATTTGCGTCCGCATCTTCGGGTGGTTTGGCAACTGAAGGAGGTACGACTTGAGATTCCGTCAGCATGACAAAAGACATGGCTGGATTGTTCAAGCTGCTTCTCATCGTGTCTGCTAAACTAGAATCATGTCGACGTGGTGCGGATATTGTCCGCTTGAAGGTTGGCGGAGCGGCATGCTTTGAGACACGATCATAAAGTTGTTTTCGTTCTTGAGGATATGCTGGCCGTGAAGGAGGAATATTTTTGGGATGGTTTTGTGAGGTCGCGCCTAGAAAGCAATGATGATAAGCTTGAGTTTAACTCCAGAGATTTGCTTTAGAAAAAGATCACGAACCGACCAATAAATCAAATGCCGCAGGGTTCAGGTCTTCCAAAGAGCCATCAAGTTTCAATGATGTACGACACTTTTGACAATACATGTTGGGAATCTTTGACCAAACATTCACATGAAATCATTGAGAAATCAAACAAGTATGAGTATTCACCAGGCTGTCTCTAGCATTTTGCTTCATTCGACGTTGTTAGAGAGAGGAGATCAAAATAAAAGTTTGTAGATTCACTTGATCAGATTTGGGTCATGAAATATGATGCGGTGCTATGCGGTGCGATGCGATAATACAGGCAGGTACTTACCTTGACGTACGGTAGGCATGCTTACATAAATTTAAGCTCATTTATGCAACCCTATTCGTACACCCACCTCGTAGCTTTATGCAAGTAATTTACACGAACCCAACGCGTCATTCTTCGAGACGTAGGAAATCAGTTCGTGACTTTTATTTACTTACAAGGTAAGATCTTACTTTCCAATCTTGATTTACCTACCAATACCATAATCACACACAAATACGGACCCTTACAATTTTTACAACCTTATCAATCTTTGGACATGATCGCAAATTGTCACCATGGAATCTCCAACAAAAGGGCAAGGGATTTCCAATGAGCCTAATGATGTCGACTTCGAAGTTGACGATGGTTACTCTGAGGGGTATAGCGAAGCGGAGGAAGATGATTTCATTGTTGATGATGAGAACGATGATGTTGTATACGAGCCTGGATACGACCCCGACCAAGAACTTCAGCAGAGAAGAGCTCGACTCGATTACAAACTAAAATCTACATTTGAATCCATCTTCGAAAAATATGGAAAAGATTTTGAAGGAGTTGGTGATGAAATCGACCTGCTCACTGGAGAAATATTGGTCGATAATGGCCATTTGAAAGAGATGCAAGATGAGCGGGATGCTGGAGACAAGAAAGCGGGAGGCAATCTTCTGAGAGCCTTGACTGTAGAACCAGAGAGTGTTATGGAAACATCTGATGATGAATATAGCATTGAGGAAGGTGGGGTTATGGATGAGCTAGATAAGGCACAGGACAAATCGGATCACCAAGTAAATGTGGAGGAGATGAGTTGTGGAGACATGGAGGAGGACGACATGATTTTACGCGGCTACGATGAACCGAACCGGGATCCTTTCCTTGATGTGGTATCCTCGATAGAGACGGAAACCGCTTCTAACGATTCCCAGGGTGACTTACGATACCAACGAATCCCAAAGCCTGAAGGACGCAATGTTTCTTTTCCATCATACAATGAAATTTTACATTCATTTGGGCCTGACGTTGCCCGTCAAATTGTAAACATTATTTCGCGAAAACATGTTCATGATGACACTCATATCGAACCAGCCTGGAGAGTGCCTGAATTACCTACACTTGAACCAAAAAAGCGTCCGGCTTTGAGACCTTTCATTCCAGAGCCAGAAAGTGAGCGCAGCCCATCTCCTGATGTTTCCGAGTCGATCTGGGCTTTACCAAGGGCACGAGGCTCAGGACGTCCAAGAGGTTCTCACAAACCAAAGGAATCTTTTAGACAAAGAAACATCGGTGACACGGCACTACTGTCGGATGGAACAAACACCCCAAGTTCCGCTGCCTCAAAATCACCACGAGTGCGTAATGCATTTACTGAAGAAGAAGATAAAATACTCATTGCAAAGGTGGCTGAAGCACGCGATCAGGGTCTCGCATTCGGAACAGATTCTACCTGGGAAGAGCTGGCGAGTTTGAATGGCCGACATACTATAGCATCATGGAAGAACCGCTATCGCCAAAGGTACCTACACTTATGGTCTCCAGAAGGCAAAACTACACCGGGTTCTTTTGGTATCCGCGGACCGTACCGTTCTAAAAATCGAGAAGAGTCGGGATCGAGCAACAAATCTGTGTCACGCAGTCCACACCCGGTATCTTTCTTTCAACGACCATCTAGAACTCGAAGACCTGCACAGCAAGGACCGAATGTCGTTAGTTGGTCGGATGCGGTCGCCGCTATCAAAGCCTTGGATCCTAGGCTTCACAAAGATTTGGTTAAAGACGCCAGTATATTTGATTTGACCGATGTCGGACCAGTGGATGTTGACGATGAAGCTTTGAATATGAGAAGTTCTGATTTGGAAATCTCGGAAGCTAGTGATGATGAGCCAGAGCTTCCTGCACATATTGGCTCCGGAGTTCAGATGATTGCGCCTGTGACCGTTAACCCAGCCTACGAATTTTCGGATGAAGAAACCGGCTCTAATTTCAAAGCGCCACAAAAATCAAGTGGATCAACACCTAAACCCAATGAAGAGAATGGTTCTGTACTTGTAACTCCTCAATCCAAGGAGCCTAAAGACAGGGCGAGGAAACCAACAAGTAACAAATCAAAAGATGGAACTAACGGAGAATTAAGGTCTCATCGACGTATAGTTCAAAAGAGGCTTATGTCAGAAGAGGTTGATGAATTAAGCCTTGGACTTGGAGAAGAAGACGTTATGTTTGTCTGTTCACTACCAAGGAAAGACAAGCAAAAGGTGCCTCGGGCTTTTATCAAACGACAGGGCCAGGACTCAAAAATCTCAGAAGCCATCACCCCTGTCCCTCAGAAAGAAAGGATTCCCACCCTCAGTGATTTCGACGAGTTTGACGAGCTCAGCGCGGAATGGGCCCCGATTCTACCTACCGTCTATGCGAAGAAGCCAATAGTCGAAATAAAATCCGAACCTGATCCGGCAGTTGAAGCTGGTCTATCCGATAACAAAAAAGAGATTAATTTTGATTTGTTCGATATTGATCAGCTTCCAGAAACCTCTCCAAGAAGTGCTCTTGATGCACGGAAGCAATCTAGGATGAACAAGAGATTCAGCAGCAGTGCTGTTATCCCTTCAACATCGCAAATTGAGTCGTCACCCACTGTTGCGGTAGATAGAAGGATCCAGTCGAGGATTCAACAGAGAACAGATTCTATTAGTAATGGTTTTGTAATCCCTACTTCCTCAGGTACGGTGTCGTCTCCTAGCTCGCGGGCCAAGCGAAAATTCTTCGATCTGGACGAGAAAGAAAACACATCCTTGACACCATCACAGAAAGCCGATCAGGAAACCGAGATACCCATGTCCCACGTTGAAGATCTGCCTCTCGAGAATATGATCAGTGGCAAAAGAACGCCCACTCTGTCACCAAACAAGAAGATAGGAGGCCTTACCACGCCAACTCAGAGCGAATCAAGGAAATCAAGAACTCCTCTATTGGACTATACCACACCTACACGAAGAGATCTCATGGGGAAAAGGACACTGAGAGGTGCATCACGCAGTCCTGGAATGGTGAAGACACCAGGAGGAACGTTGAGAAAATGTGGACAGGATGGATTTGCGTGTAAACGGGCTTTTTGCTTTAGATGTGGATTGAGCTCTAAACGTATGGGTATTGAGTGATGGATGGATGGTATGATGAAAAGTTAATAGTATAGTATATTGTGGATGAAGTACCGGTGATGCCAATAGTAATACTTGCTTTTGCTTGTATATAATAACAATCCAAACACATCATAATAATAAATCATCAATGAATTCATAAATCAATATACGTAATATATACTAATATGATTTCAAATAAAGTGTTATCTATCTATCTCTGTATCACTCATTCATTATGTAGTGATCCATTCATTTATTTATTTATTTATATAAACAGCTGTCTAGTTCTTAGTAGAGATCTAACTAATACACGGTTTCCTCTCTATCCTCTAAATCCCTTAGATCTTTACAATGTATATTAAATATATTGTAGTCTTACATTCATCAAGTCAGGATATCAGGTGTGTAGGTAGATAAATAAGTGAGTGAGTGGGTGGGTGGGTGGTTTTAGAGGTTTTAAAGGTCTTAGTAATCGATCATTCTATTCAATCTTAACTTTACATGTTGGATTTTATATTTGATTTGTAAGATCCTATACGAGTGTTAGAATTTTTTTTTTCGTTTTTTTTTTTCAGAATTCTAGAATTTGAAGATTGGAAATTGTTTTGGGCGTTCGAGTATGGAATCTATGGATGGATGACTCTTTCCTCGAGTTCTCCCTCCGATGTCGCTTTCGTGTTCTTTCTACTCTAGGGGTTTGAGGTTAACTTACCGAGTCTAGCCTAGGGAGGGGAGGGTAGTCGGATTGATGTTTGTATGTTATGATATTACGAAAATGTGATATTACGAGATTAGGAAATTATGCGCGCCTTGGGGATGACATGTATTTGTTTTGGGAGTTGTTAGTTGTTGGTGTGTGTTTTGTTATGGTAGTGTACTGGTTGGTGGGTGTTAGTACTTCAGGTACTTGGCTGGTTACTTGTGACTAGACCTAGGTACCTAGTTCCAGTTCTGGTTCTAATGGTTTTGGCTATGGTTATGTGGAAGAGGGAGATGAGTGGGGGATTACTAGGTGGAGTTTCTAATGTATGGAGTAGAAACACAAGCTCGATCTGGGAAACGGGCGGGAATGGGTTGGGGTTGGATGCGCGAGGAATTTTGGATGATTTCTGCTTCATGACAGAGCTCGAGTAATTTCATGAATATATATTTACAAAGTAACGGTTACTCGTTGTCAACCCTCTTAAAGTTCACATCTACATCTACAATTTCATCGTCCTGTCAGAAAATATGTCACATTCCACCTAAATACCTATCCCCTTTGTAGTGCACCACCTTGAGAGGTATATATTTAAGAGTGGAGAGTGATAGACATACTTTCTGGCCGTACATACATACAAGTAAGTCGTAGACTTTTTGAACCCGAACACGGATTTCGACAACCAACCAATCCTTTGATCACGACTCACGACATCCTATTATGGATACCCCTATCCGGATCGTATTATCTATTGAAAAAATTGAAAAAGTATAGAGAAGTAGGTATGAGGTGGACAAGTCCATGCAACTAAAACGAAGGAAATTGCGAAAGAGAAAATTTTTATCATGTTGGCTGGATATTTGATCGCTATCAGCAGTTGTAAGAGAGTTATGTGTCAGAGGTGGCCGTGTACGTTAAGTATTTGCGATGTTGAAATAAGGTCGAGAAAATTCGTTTAGTGCATGGATTTGGGGGTGGAGACGAGAAATTTCGGGGCCCCGTCAGTTGAACTTAGTTTGGAGACGAGCCTTTCCTCCAAAGGTATTCATGTCTACCATGTAAAGGATATGAATGCCTTTGGAGGAAAGGTTGGCGTGTCTCTGGATTTTGTATCCTGGGATAGTGGATGCATACTACATAGGGTGGTCCATGGGAGCCGAGGGGGAAACAAGAATTTGCTCGTATGTATCGTAATGTAGCCATTATGGTCATCTTTCGTTACTATGGTGTGATGATGATCGATGATGTGTGGCTTCTAGGCTTTATGTCTGTCTGTTGTGTCACTTGTGTGGCTCGGAGTTGAATATGATGGTAATAAGACAAATGTTGAGAATGAATAATAATAAAAAAAGTCAGATCTGATTAGACATTTTACATTTCAGCCTTACGGGAGACGGACCGTCCGAATCTTTTGAGTGTGGTATTACTAATTAGTAATCCTCTTTTGCTGCAATTGAGGTTATACAGATCCATGTTGACTTGAGAAAATCGGTGTAGGAAGTTTTGTAGCGAAGGGCGTATTAATCCGTGCACGGACCTGGATGACCCAATTATATTGTCAATTTTAGTATTGTTTATGCTGTACTACAGACACACTAAAATATCAGTGTTACTTTCCCGCACTTCACTCCCTCCCAAAAGCACGGACGGACGATCCATTTTGTTGGAGATGTCAATACTAGGTTGGAGTAAATATTCAATATGCATCAAGGGCGTGAATCTGACAAGCTTGACTCATATTCAAAGTTTGTCATGGTCATGGATGATATTTTCTGAAAAATACGATTTGGCTCATGAAAACAAGTACTGCAACATTTTATATATAAAGGTAAGCCATTGTCCATGGTGTTTCCAGAATTCAAAAAAGAATCAAGAGTCAAGAAGAGACGAAAACAGCCTCATCAATTTCTCATTTTGTTCAATTCGCCATCTCACAACCGATGCCAATACAATTATCGATTTCTTCCTTATCAAAGTCACACCCAAGAGGCTTCAAGGCGCATATTTCCCCGCATTTACCATAGATCCAATCATACTTATCTTAAGATCACTTCCCCTATATCGCATACCCTCTCCTATTTTATCCAGCTCCTTTTTTCAATAACCTTTGGACAAAATGTCTGCTTCAAGTGCACCCTCCGGTTCGGGAACAATTGCTAGTTATGCCAAGAAAATCAGTTCAACGAAGCGACCGGATGTCGAGATTCATCTAGATGATCATCATGGTGGAAAGACTTATACAACATTTGATGCTTTGTCGGGAAATGCTACAATCACAGCTCCTCATGATGCAGAATTCGATGAGATTCAAATCACACTCGAAGGTGTTACTCGAACATATGTCGAAAACATATCTCAGTCCAGGGCAACATCTAGGACAACAGCCATTCACAGATTTCTGAAACTCATCATGCCGATCCGACAAACTGCATATCCTCAACCACGAATTGCTGAAGCCGGCAAAACATATACCTTTGCATTCAACTTTGTCATCCCAGAACAACTCCTTCCAACTTCTTGCGCGCACCCTTGTGATGCTGATCATGTCCAGATGGCACATCTGCAATTACCTCCTAGCATGGGCGATCGTGAAGCATCGATACTGGATGATTTGTCCCCAGAGATGAGCAAAGTTCTATACTCAATCAACGCCAAGGTGATCAAACACACCGACTTTTCAAGGAAGCCGATTTCTCTCGTCGAGGGTTCAAAGAAACTTCAAATTATACCAATGGTGGCGGAGGCACCCCCTATGAGTATTTCAGCGAATGAAAAGAATGATTACCTGCTATCGAAGACAAAGTCTCTTAGGAAAGGCATGTTTTCTGGGAAATTAGGAAAGATAACGGTCTCGGCTGATCAAACTGGAGCGATTGTTCTCCCATCTCCTGGAAGTTCCTCGGTGCTCACAACGATGGCAACTGTCAAGCTACAATTTGAACCACACAATTCTAACTCGCAACCCCCTCGTCTTGGTGGTCTAGTCACAAAGATCAAAGCATCGACTTTTTACGGCACCAAGCCCGCAAAATCCTTCCCCTCCAGATCGAGCATGACCGTAAACATTGAACCTGCCCGACAGTTTTATCAGACGTCCGTTCCACTCTCTTCGAGGTGTGTTGAGCAAGTCTCGTGGGTGAAGCACTTGCCTGAACCAGATTCGTCTCGACGAGCTTCTACCATATCATCTAGTTCATCTGATTACTCGGACAACTCACAAATGTCGCTCGAGGCAAAAGAAAAGATCTATTATACAGCCGATATTCTAGTCCCAGTTTCACTACCTTCATCGAAGGTTTGGGTACCCTCATTTCATTCATGTATTGCTTCGCGATCCTATTCCCTTGATCTTGCCTTGGCCATTCATACTCCGGGGGCAGGTGTTCCATCCTCCTCGGTCAAACTTTCTCTTCCAATACAGATCGCGTCTCAAGGCAGCCGACCCGCACCAGCCGTTCTTACGGCGGCAGAAGCTGCTGCTGAGCTAGCTAATGCAAATGAATATCTGATGCCACGAATAATTGAGATACCAAGGGAGGACTTGGTTGAGGACAGTTTTTTGCAATCTAGCTTTACTGTTCCACGACCAGAGTTGCCTCCGAGCTATCAGCACACTGAGCATACTGAGCATGCAAGCAGACAAGTTGATCCATCGAGGTGCTAATTCGAAATGGTGTGGTTTTGTATTTTTCTTTTAGACTTGACTAAGAAGGGTTCAGGGGGTAGTAGGTAGATTCTTCGAACAGTACACACAAATGTGCCTCCGGAGTTTGGGGGATACTAAAATGAATTGTTATTTGGGGAGTTTGGGGTTTTGGGAATTTGCTGGGAGTCACATTTACGAGTACAATTATACCCCATACTTATTAGGTACTTACTTACCTGGGTGCTTGTAGATGAATAATAATAATGATATGCTGCTCCAGAATTATACTCTTCATTCATCCATCGTAGGGGTTCATTCCCGCATCTTCCAGAAACTCTCGAGTGATCTTATCCAATGTTCCATTGTTCTACTGTATTACTCTAGAAAGCAATTATGAAAAAAATCCAAACGCCTTTTGTGATTCAGAGACCCACTGGTCTTCTGACGCCGTGTATAGCCCCGCGCAACCCCACTAACAATCATCATTTCAGGGATATTCAATACAACGCGTCTAAATTTGACAGGCTCAGCTTTCTACAAGGCTGTTACTTGTGGGCTGCCTATATCACAATTATGCCATGCCATTTGGATAACCCAGCCATTCCAAATACATAAAATGTGCAAACCAACCAAAAAACATAAAAGTCACGCATCATTTAAGAATATTTATCCTCAAGACCAACTTCGAGACCTTCCCGTCGTCCCTTCATACCCTTCATATCTTGAATCAAATAAATATTCAATATCATTTTTTTTATCGATCCTTGTACGCACTACCTACTACATTATCCCAGACTCATTCAACACGTCCAACCTCACCGCTTGTCCCATCCATCCACCAGTTGACCCGTATCACGGCAAAATCAGCCTACAACACCGATACCTAATGATCTGCCAGCTCACGCCTAACCATTAAGAATATGACTGGTGATGAAATTTTGCGCAGCAACACTCATGAAAAAGATCTTTCCTTCGTCGTACAAACCGTTTAATCATTTGATTCACGAATGATAATTGCAACCTCTTACCTACCTACCGATCCTACATATGCTTGCTCCACGCTCTATCGATGCGGACAGACAGCCAAAGAGAACGAATGCGATGCCAAAGCAAAGCAAAAGATACAAAAATATTTTTATCTAGATCTTATTGATTGATTATTTTCAACAAATCCAGCGCGTACGATATCGAAATTTATCTTTTTGAATATGACGCAAGAGAAACCACCGCAGCCATCGCAGTCTCAAGAGGAGACTCCCAACGTGGATCCGAAAGAGTTCTATGGGTATTTGTTTGATGAGAATAAGAGTCCGACGCCAGTACTAAATGCGCTATTGAGGGGTATCGCAAATTATATTGTAAGCATGTTCAAGTCCTGCAATGCTCACCTTGAATTTTTATGCTTATAATTATCGCAGATAGAAAATGTTGGAAGTAAAGAAGATCAATTCTTAACGCCAGAAAAGTTGGCACTTTTCTATAAAGCTGTTGGTGGGAATTACGATTGTAAGTTTTTAGTGTTTGGTTTCTTTTTTCGTTCCCAACGTCTTCCTGGTCTATCCCCGTTTGCTTGCTAATAGCTTCCGTTGCCTTACATAGCTCTTTTTGTGGAGACTACACATCCCTCGATATCTTGGATTTATGCCTCGATAGGCTGTCAACATACTCTGAACCCTACGAAAGATGATTTTGCGCCTCCTTCAATACCATGCCTCACTGTCCGAGGGTTTGTGCGATGGCAATCGATAGAAATACTTTTGGGACCCGAGGAACATGTATCTTTTATCCAAACCGCAGTACGAGATTTTGAAATCAAACACCCAACTACAGGAGAGAGATTTCCAATAGATTTACCAAAGGAGGCTTTCCCATTGGTACCGGACGCGGAGATAGAAAAATGGCATAGAAGCTGTGCAGAGAAATTACGTCAGCGAGCAGCTCCAGATGAGGCACCAGAGGAGGCACCAGAGGAAGCACCAGAGGAAGCACGGGATGAACAAAAGGATGTTCCCACACCAGACCTCCCACCTAGACCCAAAGTACAAGCAACATACGTTCACGTCCGACCTTCCCCCAGAATTCCAGATCCTACACCAACCAATGGTGGTAACTCTCGCAGCGGTTATTTCGAAACTTCTACTCGTGAGCCGCCCATCCGTGAGTCCACTTCTCGTGAACCCTCTACCCGCGAACCTTCAGCCCATGAGCCTTCCACCCGTGAACCCCCTGCCCGTGACTCTACTACCCATCGGGGCAGTCGAACGATACCTTATTCACACGTTTCCGCATCTCGTCCTCAACGACCACCTCTCAATCGATCACCAACTCATCGAGTTCGCCAGTTTCTAGCTCCAGAGGAACCATATTCAACCCGCATACCCCGAGGACGTCATCGCAGTTTCCCTAATTTAAGCTCACCCTCTTCAGAAGATGGGCCCACTTCCAACGCCCATGCATCTGCATCGGATCCTCACCACCCACATCATAACGTCCCGGTACCAGATCCTCCACGTCCCGCTCATCGGAGACACAGTCATCCTCGGCGATCCCGGCATGCACCAATCGTTTCCGACTCCTCAGATTCTTCCAGCGTTACTAGCGTAACATCGGATTCTGAAGATGATCCATCCCCTAAAACTCGTAGTAATCCATTAAATTCATCTACAAGCGCGAGGGCAATACCGAGACGCCCGCGAAGTACTTATATACAACGAAATTCTGGCCCGGAGAGTCCTCGGGCTTTTGCATTCTCGTCCACAGCACCAGGTAGTACTATGCCGTCCCCTATTTCAGAGGCTAGGGAAAGGGAGAGAGAAAGGGCGAGACAGAGAGATATTGAGGATAAATTTAGACGGGGTCACTATCCCACTAATATTGATTTGAATGGAAATTTGAGTGCGCCATTTTTGGTTGGGAGGAGGAAGAGGGAAGCTGAAATGGCAACGATCGAGGTAGAAGTCGAGAGAGACAGGGAAAGGGAGAGGGATAGGAATAGAGAGAGAGAAAAGTCGAGAAGTGAAAGTAGGGGAGTTAAGTGGAGGGATTTGAGGAATATTCCTGATATGTGGAGGAATGGGGGAATGAGGGGCGAGGGAGTTAGTCATCATGTGAGTGGAGGTAGTGGTGGAGAAAGTGGACGGGAGAGTGGAGAAGGCAGGGGAAGTAGGAGGCATAGCAGTCGAGAAGATAGGGGAGATAGGGAAAGAGAAAGAGACCGTGATAGAGAACGGGAAAGGGATAGGGATAGAGAGAGGGAAAGAGAGAGGGATCGAGATGAAAGGGATCGGGAAAGAGATTACAAAAGGAGGGAAAGTTCTAGGGTCCATTCGAGACACAGTAGTCATGAAGAAATTCTACCCAGGAGAATCAGAACGGAAAGAGGGGATAGGGAAAGAGATGATGAGTATGAAGGGAGGAGTTTTAGGGAAAGAGATAGAGAAAGGAGGGAAAGGGGTATAAGTCCTGTGAGAGGTGTTGATGGGAGGAAATATCCTGAGTGGAGGTGAGATTGGGAAGTAGAGGGTTGTGATTGTGATTGTGTTTCTGTGTGCGGGAGTTGGTATGGATTTGGTTGCATATAGCATGTAGCATATAGGATGGATTGGATTGGGTGTGCATATGCATCATATGGATATTAGCGAGCGAGCGAATGATATTTGAATGATATTATGATTTTGAAGTAATCTTATTTTACTCTATGAGATTGTGTTATATTTAGTCTGTTTAGTCTGCTTAGTGAGAGATATCTGAATATTATTATTATTATTATTGTGATTAACGTCTACTCTGACCTCCCGAGGGGTATTTAGACGTGCTAAGCTAAGGGGATTAACTACAGACAGCTGTTGACCTCCTTAATCAACAATTTAGCATCTGAGAAGGAAAGAGATATCTGAATAGACGAATGATTTAAATAGAATATTTTTATTTATACACTTGAATAATTATAAAACAAATAAATAAACAAAAAAGATAAAAAATGATATTAAAATAAAAATAATTATAAACTAATAATAATAACAATAATAATATTTTCATTTGATCAGTTGATAACTTATAAATATAAAAGATGATTATTATATATCAAATATCTAAACAGATAAATATTAAAACCTATGTGGTAGACATATCACTCTTTTATAAGAATTAGAACTAAAAAGAAAGAATCTATCTGTCTTGATATGTTCGTCCTATTTTATATATATATATAATAAAATAAAAATCAATATCAATTTTATTATTTATTTTATTATAAGGTCTTATATATATATATATATATATATCTCTCTCTCTTTTAAAAAAGTATTACAGTACCCTTCCCTTTTCAAAACAACAAAATCATGAATCAGAAAAAAGAGAACTAGAGTTCTATCGTATCAATTCATTAGATGTTAACACAAAGAGCTCTGTATATATCACGTGCCACACGCCCCATCGATGTCCATTTACTCAAATGCAATTATGTGTGTGAACTTCTCATCGACGCACGAAAACGGCTCACAATCTAGGCGGGGGATTGTGGGTGATATTTCGACTAAACTCCATGCTTGATAATAAGTAACCCTGATAGCAAAAATTTTCACCCATGCACCCCTTTAACCCAAACCATCCATAAAAAAATCGGGGAGAAGAGAAGAGAAGAGAAGAGAAAAAGTTTCGTGGAGTGTTGCTCGATCAAGAGAACTGGAGAATAGATCAGACTGTGAATCTCAAATACTTGGATAATACATACCTTCCAGCGATGACCACAAACTTGACATTCGCAAAAAGTCGTCATAGGTTCATCTGCACTGCGGGTCTGTGCTTGTGAATAGCTGACTTTCTTTTGATGACACTTTCCACATGTTAAAGCATCACTAATACTTTTCTCCGCCATTGGTACCTGGGCCTTCTTCATATTCTCCATCTCCAACAAATCATCCTTCTTCTTCATCTCCTCTGACTTTAGTTCCTCATGCGTCATGACCACAAAACGGGCTGGTTCAATATCCCCCGACATAACTCTCTTACGTAATTGTGTATTGGATACTTGCTTGAGATTTTGAAAAAGGGATCGAAGTTTCTCTTTATAATCCTTCGTCTCCCCTCCGAAATGATCGAATGCGGCTTGCTCAACAGCCATCGCCTTGATAATAACATGAGTCGGTGGTTCCTCGCATTTGAAAGCAAGACCATTATACATCAAGCCAATACAAGCATCGCGAGTTGGAAGGCCAGTACGCTTTGTATCGACTTTATCAGTTTCCCATCTTCGCTTCGAGGAATCACCCTTGAAAGCTTTGGTGACTGGAGCGCTGGGCGCCGATGCGGGAGAGGAAGTACCGTTGCTGCGAACTGCGGGAGAAGATCCAGACGCCATCATTTTTGCCTTGCGCTTTTCTTTTTCGGCTTCGACGGTTTTTTTCCACTTAGTGACAATTTCAGATGCGAGCTTGGCAATGTCTTTGTTCGCGTTCCCTCGTTGTTTGGCAACTACCATTCCCGCCTTGGTTGCCTAGAGAATAAGCTCTGTTAGTTGGCCTTGTTGAAGATTTAATGGAGACACAAAGGCTCCGAAGGGCTTGTTTAGGAATGTAGCCGGTTGTAGACATACCCTAAGAAGTTCTTCCGTGGCATTTACATCTCTCTTCAGAGTTTCCATAATGGTAATAACATTCGCTGCGGGCTCTTTGTCATTGATAGCCTTTTGAAGAGCTGAAACCCGCGAAGTAAGTTCTCTTTGATCCATTTTGAAAGAAAGGAGATAGAGGGGTTTGACTGTATGCGATGGTTGCTTTTGTTGCAGACCGAAGAAGATGCTCGTCAATAGAGTAGGGTCGGATGGGGACAATGCGCAGGCTCTATGTACGTAAAAAGAATTGTACTGGATGCTGAAAGGGTAGCTAGATTTATTACAAAAGAAAGTGTGTCAATGAAGGTTTTTACAATTATCTTATAGCAAGTTTGATGATTAAATATCACAAGGCTGACGTTGCTACCAAAATGTTTATGCACGGACCAACTGCACACAGTACAGTTCCCCAGGAAGCAGAGAAGTTTCCATCGTCACTTTATAAAAAGCTGCTCAACATTCTGCATCATATTGACACAACCATATTCATCCTTTCCTTAAGAAGATAATTCCGTGAACTCCACACTGGGCTCTTGTCCTGAATCCGGTATTGCCTACGAGTTAAAATTCAGCTGAGTATTTAGGCCCTGTATTTTGGACTGTACAAAACTTCAAGCAGTGACAATCTTCAGAATGTTTGATGGCTTCATGCTCCAAATAGAAACCTTGCCACATCCGCAGAGATTCACTTCTGCCTCGGTGAGGACAGGTACAGGAGCAGTGAATAGACTATTTGCATCAGCCCGAGATACTTTGCGAAAGGATATATGATTTGACTTTAACCCAAACTCCACGGCGATGAGTCTACCTCCATAAGGAAGGATATTGCGGACATTGCGGAAAGTTACGCAACTACATATGCCATATGCGCAACAAGTTGTCTATGGAGTTTAGGCCTTTACGTGATAGCCATGACAGTTTGAACTCTATTGTCTATGCAAAGTTGCATGGTAACAGTCATAGTTTGATTTATTATTCCACTTACTGAAATCCCCGTTTGCTTCAAAATAGTATGAATACAACATGTCTTCCAACACTGTTCGACCATTTCTACGCAGGCGCTCAAGTCTCTTGGCTACTTCTTAAAGACCACAACCATCCTATCCAGCGATTTTTGTTACCTCACTCTCATTTCCCACATAATACCAACACAATGCAATCACTCGCCGGAAAGTCGCCCTCGTGGCAGGTGGAAGCAAGGAGGTTGGTTGAGCAATCTGTTTTTGCATTGCAAGCCAAGGAGCAAAAGTAGTCATAAACTATAGTAACGACTCTTCCGCAGCGAATGAGGTTGCGTCACTTGCAGGAGAAGGAAACGCTACTACGATCAAAGCGGATGCTGGAAATGTTGAAGAGGTCTCGAAATCAGTTGATGCTACAATCGCTAAACATGGAAAGATTGATATTAGTTGCATGCGCCGCGCCTATGAAATTAAGTGAACTGTATAGTGTCACTGTTACTGAGTTTGATCAGGGTTTCAATTTGAGTTTCAAGGGACTTCTATTTCTTGTGAACTTGATAGTAGTAGAATACCTTTCTAATAGCCTTAGAAATCAGTTCCTTATATGGCACCAGGGTCTCGTATTATTTTATTTCCCACAATACAATGTCACGCTAGTACAGTAACTCCAAAGTTCCTTACATACATCATGTCGAAAGGTGCTATAGAGCAAATGATAAGATACGGTTGATTAATCGATTAATTGAATTAAAAAATTAACTGAATAAAACAATAGAGTTAATAAATAGAATAATTAACAATTAATATCTAATAGATTTATCTACATAATCAAAGAGTTGAATACAAATTCAGAAAGAGTATTATACAGATATAATATATTTTTTTCTCATTTAATTTAAAAAAAAATAATACCCTTGAATAATAAAAATGTTTAAAAAGTGAGGAGTGAAAAATAACCATATAGATTCATTTGTATATGTAAGATCTCAAGAAATCTTTTTGGGAAAGCTTTGCTGGTAAATGTGTATATTGATTGATTGATTGATTGATTGTGTTTATCGTCATAGGCCGTAGGCCCACGCGCCTTGGCGCGTGATAACCTTAGCCATCTATTCCAGATTTGGACAAATGACGCTCAGAGGAGTATGCCTTTGAGTAGTGTACTAGCTAGCTAGGGAGGGTATTTGTATACAATTTAAAGGGCTAGGGCAGGGTTTACATGATTGCCTTCGCGACAGGTTGAAGCCAATGGCTTAGAGGTTATTATTGTGGTCATCCTCGTCCACTAGATCACTGGCTCTTGATCTCTCTCCCTTCCCCTCATTCTATTAAAACATTGTACTCGAAAACCCTTCATCCCTGATCCCCTTCCCGATACCACCAATCTAATTGCTCCTTATATACCAGAACGTACTGTAATCGCCCACCGTCAGGATTGCCTCGTCCTCATTCTGATCATCCTGCCAATAGAAAGCTTATGAAGGAGCACCAATCCTCATATGGCGTAACTATAGCATGCACAGGTAGTGGCTTGTACGGGTGTCCCAGTTCCGTAAGTAGCATACCTCCGCTGAATGAGAGCAGAGTAAGTTTCGTCATCAGCTCAGGTCCTTCAACAGTACTCCTCCGGTGTTCCCGTGTGGAAGGTATATAAATTGTTGTCGTTTCGGTCGTGTCGATCATGGGAGGTATACGATATATAACATATACGCGTCAAAGATGTCGAGCTGTACTCTATGTCCCAGAGGAGTCTCACTCTTAAGAAGTGAGATGATTTCGTAGCGTATTGTCGTAGATGATGGTGTTGTCCTCTGTTTCGTAATAAAGGTAGTGTTGTAGAGAGCGCACCGATAATGCGACTGTCAAAAAACCGCAAACGGGTAAAAACGTCGTGATCGGGCGCCTCTTCCTCTTCCAATTACCACGACTCCATCAAATGACTCAAACTTAGCTCTGCAGACTCTCATAAGAGAGCTGGAGGTTCGTAGGATGCACCGCGTACAGGTGTTGAGTCTTCGTATCCCGTAAATGTGTATATTGATAGATGGCTCCCTTATAGATTTGACTCATTATCACATGACTATATTCTTGCAAGTTGTAACTTCATATCACGCTTCTTGTTGCTTTCTAGATTTGTGAATTAATAAATAACTAAGACTAGCTACTACGTATATACATGGAAATGAAGAGGTTGCGCTGGTAACTGGGTGCGAGCTCTGTTTCGACGCAAATGCCAATCGACTGAAAAACTGTAGTTCTAAATAAAAGGCAATTAACGCAATGCAGAGTAATCGCCATTATAAAATATTCTTCTCCTTCAAAATAGGCCATCTGTGTCATTATACATTTTGTAAAGTAAATGGATTTGAACTCATTGAGCCAAAGCATCAGTACTTTGTCGATCTCCTCCATGCGAATGACGGCCCTCCTCTGCACCATGTTGACCTTTACCAACATCAGAATGTTTCGCTGGATCAAAAACATAGATTGGAAATTCCAAGAAAATTGTTCTTTTCAATATAGTAGGGAGCTTCTCGTAAATCTGAGGCGGAAAAGGAATTAAAATACTCGTTCGATTCAGGTAACGAGAGTATTCCTCCCAATGGTTGTCCTTCTCGTATCGTTTCTTGGCTCCGGGTCTCTCTTGAAGTGTCAAGCCAGATACGAACATGAGGAGGGTAGTGAGAAATATCGGGCCAAGGATTGAAGCATAGAGAGCTTTGCGAGCTCCACCATGAACGAATCCTTCGGCGGCGGGAGAGACCGCAATCATATAAATAGCTACAGGATATTAGCGAAAGAAACCAAAAGCTAAAGGGAATCCTACAAAACTGAATCATAATCTCCCCAAAATAATTTGGGTGTCGACTCCATGAGAAGAATCCTTTATCACAAATCTTCGATTTGTCACTGTTGTGAGATCGGAAGAGATACTTCTGAATATCACTCACACTCTCCATCACAATACCGATAGCGTAAAGAATGACTCCGGCGATATCACTAGCAGTCCCAAATGAGGGCTGTTGAAATCTCGTGACTTTTGGGGAATTCAAAAGCGTGACTGGGAAAGAGACGATCCAAACCCAGAACATTTGGAACACCCAAAATCCGAGAAACTTGAAGAAGTTTTCACGTTTATCATCAAATCTGTCATCTTTTCCAGTCTTCAAAATTCGGAATAATAGGAAAGCCGAAAGACGTGCTCCCCATACCATGATAAAAAGTGAGGCCACGATTTGACGTGCATTGTGATGGCCACTGAAGGCAAGCGTTATGATAGCTAATACAACGAAGTTCGTTCCACCCGCAAAGTCTGAAATAAAGGTTAGTGGATGGAAAACTTCTCGGGAAGATACATCTATCTTACCTGTAAGTTTGTCAAATTTGAGAGAAAAAGCAATAGAGAAGAAGAACAGTTGGTATGCAGCTGTAATCAACAGTGTTATTGCAAGGTAGTAGTCATCTAAAACATGGACGACCGTCATGACTGCAGAATCCTTTCTGTACTTCGGGATTGGATGCGATGGTAGTGATCGTGCCGCGTGATGGATTATGGTTGTTGAGACGGATTGAAAATGAAGGAGGAATGAAAAGATTGAAAACAATCCCTTGAAAATTGGAGGTGAAATATGGGATGACAAGGCACTGCCTCTTGCTGTGTTTAAGGAACTTGATGTCAGCCTAGCTGCTAGATCGTGCAGTTCTTGTGTTTAGAGGCTACTATTTGGTAGGTATTCTTAGAGTTACTATATAAGAGCCATGACTTCAAAGTTATGAGATGAGAGATGTTGTGAACATTGCCCAGTAGATTTAGATCTAGAAGCGTAGTTAAAGATCCACTGACACGGTCCGGGGGCTAGAAAAGTCCGCTTGTAGCTTTTACCTTCCTCTTCATCGTTGAAACATCGCTGAAATCGAGACTTTACAGGCCAATTGATGTCCCACGATCATGACGTACTGTATGGTGATTACTCATCGACGCACATTGATCGAAGCTAGCATCATCCGTTTTAAGCTAGATCCGGCAATCGGAATTCGGAGGTTTGTGTACTCCGTACTGAACTTCACGCCATACTCCGTAGTGTTTCGATCTTATGCAAGGCTGAAAGATTAATCTAAATGCTGCTGCACCTTGCACATCGAGAACTTCGAAAGTTGTTTCTAGTAAACCTTCTATATAAGTATATTCAATGTTCATTATGTCCTCGACAGTTCCAAATGATAGGGGGATATCACAATCCAACACACAGCAATACCTCGATGTACTTCACTCGTTCGTGCGACAAGTTTGTCGTCAACATACACGAAGATAAATCCCTTCAAACCGAGAATTTAATAGGGCAAATGACATGAGAGGTTCAGATAGGGAATATTCAAGTCCCTGGCGAGTCAAACAATCCGACGTAATCACAATTGCGTCGCGAATTCCATAAGGTTACAAATTCAATCCCCCGTTCACGACACTGACAGTGGCACACCCAAGGGAAATCGCTAGAACATTTGCAAAGCTTCTTCGATATCCAAGATTCAAAATTTTCATTGGATGTCATTTCTGGATTGCTGGTACACAAGTTTGTATTACTGTTTTGAAATCCTCCGCCGCAGAGTCAGCCTGAAACCGCAAACGTCTGTGATAGTCCCTTTCCCCATACCTCAAAAAAGCCCCGACGTTTGAGATTCTCTCATCTCTTACATGCTTTAGCATTATTCTATCAAAACTTTCTCAAGTTATCACCCTGCGGAATGATGCTTTTGCACTAGTTATCTCTATCCTCACTGAATTTTCTACTTTTTATGTTGTGCATGGAGTTTCTTTCACTCGACCCTGCCGCCGAGACCCTTGGAGTCTTTGAATTTTCACTCGACCAGATCGATCAGTTTTTGATGTTTTACTCCATTATGCTATGAGCATGGGCAAACTTACTCACGTCGGGTGAATTTGGATCACAAACCCCGGCGGCTCACAAGTTCGATGGCGCCATGATCTCATATTCATCCATCCATAATATTCTCCCGCGTGTCGAGGATCTACACTTAAGACCACGCACCGGGGTCCCTCAATTATCAATCATAGCGCCAAGGCTCGTTGATGCACGGTTTTAGGATCATATGCATATCTTCCACTTCGCTCATTGAATGTCTTGTCATCTGAGCACTCCTTTTTAAAGTTTCTTCCCATCTAATCAATTGTAATTCTGCAGCTGCAGGTCACGCTCACTCAGTATCTTCTTGTATTCTTTGCTTCAATCCACAGCTGGGCTGTTGGCGACGTTCATTAAAAAACTACTACAAAACTCGCAAGGCCGAAGACTAAAGTTTATTATCTTAGCGGGAAGATTTGAGAAGAGAGATGAAGGGCTTCATGAGAGCACCGCTGTTAGTGGTAGTTGGTGTCGCAAGTTTTGCAAATGTATGATTCAAGGGTAGATTGATAATGTGGATGGCGGCTGATAATAATTTAGGCATATCCAAAGGATCCGAGAGGCTTAAGTGATATCATCGCCGCTCTTGAAGGTGGAACGAACGGTGGAAATGGAGGAGCGGCAGTGACAAAGGAGATCACAAAGACAATGACTGTCACGAAAGTGATTCAGGGAGCGGCGGCGCCAACAGGAGCTGCTTTACAAGCTGCAGGGACTGGGTATGATAAACTAATTCATTTCTGTTGATATTGACTGAGGACTAACATTTTCAGCGGCCAATTTTCATTCCTCACTTCGACCGTATTTGCTTCAGGCGCTCCACCTACCGTCACAGTAACTCCTCTACCTCAGATGGTTACTCAAACCGTCACTGAGACGGAGCAAGTTATGGTTACCATGATGGCTACGGAAATGTCGGTGGTAACATCAATGGTCACTATGACTATGATGCAAACGATTACCATGATGGTATCAGGTATGATGGCTTACATAAAATGACCTGCATGAACTAACCTAAGATCATAGTTACTATGGAAGGAGCCACGACTGTAGCATCAACCAGCATGTCCTTAAGCACGCCCTCCAATATAACCTTGACAGAAGCCGCTATCCAGGGAGCACCCGAGCCAACCACCAAACCAACTGCATTACAACCAGGTACACCAGAGGCTCCTGGAATTGGAGCTGCACAAGTTGAGGAACCAAATCCCGTAGACATTAACACATTATCCTTGGCTAGCACTTTGGTTCTTGGTAATCTGGCTGTCGCGACGGCTATCTAAGATTGGGCTGATGTTCAAACATAATAAGAAATGGGTTCGGAAGAAGTAATATCAGGTTGTGTAGGGCTAGATTCCCTAGAGATACTAAATTCATTGTAAATATACGTTCAGGAAGGATGTCAAGAAAAAGAAAAAACAAAAAAGAATATAAATATCAACTATTTGCTTTCGCTTTTATTGTATTATAAGTATCTATGACTGTGAAAGTCGATTCTTTCGAGGTTGTCTCCTTCGATGAGCTCGAATTGGATTCATTGGTTTTTAGTGCTTCCATTCTCTGTTTCTTTGCCTGCCTCTTGCTTATTTGAGCTGGTTCATTCTCCTTCACCTCCTTGTTGTCGTCGGCTTTTCTCTTTCCCTTTCCCTTGTTTCCATTATTTGCTTTATTCTTCTGTGCCTCGCTGATTTCAGCCTCTTTTGTAGCACTCCTTTCCCCACCGTAGACCACATCCACCACTCCTCTGAAAGAGCTTCTCTTCAAACCCTCATTTATGACCACTGATCTCGGAGTGTCACCTAATCCTTCCATACCTCTTTCTCTGCCCAATCCCCACACCGCCATTAAATTAATAACATCTGCTGGACCTCGCACACCTAATGCAGTCTTGGCTTCACTGCTGATCACAATTCCTCTGCCTCTAGTAGCCCTGAATATTCCCAGGCAATTACTTATGAAATTTTTGCGCGCATTCGCATCTTCCATTGTAGCCTGCGCATAGCATATTTCGAATCTAATACCGCGATGTATAGCGGCCATAAGAGGTTTTGGTTTAAAATGAAATGGGAATCGTTGTGTGAGGTCGAGCGATATTAGAGAGTGTTCGCTTAGATTCAGACATGCTGCGAGAAAAGCCTTTTCGGTGGTAGGACGAATCGCGAGGATATCGTAGACGGATGAAATGGTCGAGAGACGGTGATTAAGTGAAGGATCAGAGAGAACGATGGTGCAGCGACGGAGAATGACCGTTTTGGGTGGAACTGTGAAGGGAAATGACGTAGGGATTGGATTTGTTATATTCGAAGGAAGCAGTCCGCTATGGATGTGATTGAGAGCTATGGTTCCGTAGCCTAATTCTGAAAGGAATGAAATTGTCCTTTGGAGATCAAGAGGGTCTTTATTTGATGACCAAGGTACATTAAGATCGTAGAGCATGTCTGCTTTATTTCTGCACTTTACTCCCCCTTTATGTTCGTAATTCCCTTACAGATTTCTTAACAATAGCGACAAAGTGTGTTGAATATTCTTGAGAAGTGAAGCTTAACCCAAAAATTATCATTTATCATTCAGCCTTGGACAACTTTTAAAAAGGCTACCGTTCACCTTTTATTTAAGGCCACCGGACAAAAATATAACTCCTGCGCTAGCGCGGGGTGTCTTGGCCATTCCATCAAGAATTCGTAGCACAATCAACATCAGATCATTTATTTCCTACAACATCGTACAAGGTCATTCTGCGAATCTCGACCAGAAACTTCCGGTCGAATAATTAGGTTCTTATCTATCGGCGACTCAGTTCGGATCTCGATATCTACAAAAAGGCGGTCTCTACACGATTTGCGCGGCGCCTTCCCACAGCAGGCCGGCCGCAAAATGGCTCGCGTCTATGCGGATGTCAATCAGCAGATGCCACGGGCATATTGGGATTATGATAGCGTGAATATCACTTGGGGCGTGCTGGAGAACTATGAAGTTGTGCGCAAGATCGGTAAGCCAGCGAAACCTCCTTTCCCAATGCTTGATTTGTTTTAACCCACCCGTGGCTGTTGTGTGTGCTGGTTACTGACACTCGGATGTGTGTTCGTGTAGGACGAGGAAAGTATTCGGAGGTCTTCGAGGGAATCAATGTGGCCAACTACCAGAAATGTGTAATCAAGGTGTTGAAGCCGGTCAAGAAGAAGAAGATCAAGAGAGAAATCAAAATCCTACAGAACTTATCAGGAGGTCCGAATATTGTCGCCCTCCTTGATGTTGTTAGGGATAGTCAAGTAAATACAACCTTTCCTATTACCCTGACCGATGCTCCTCCTCTAGGTGGGAAGGCTGGAAAATCGGCTCTTACTGGTCTTGAAAAACCCCTTGAACAAGAAACAGACGACTCATACATGATGCAGAGCAAAACACCTTCTTTGATTTTCGAATATGTCAACAACACCGACTTCCGAAGCCTCTACCCTAAGTTTATTGATTATGACGTTCGATTTTATATTTATGAGCTCTTGAAGGTACATCACCTTAATTGTCAGGAAGCTTAAAGTTGCTAATGTTGGTAGGCATTGGACTTTTGTCACAGCAAAGGCATCATGCATAGAGATGTAAAGCCTCATAACGTGATGATTGATCATGAGAACAGAAAGGTAGGATCGCCGCCAGTTTCAAGAATGCTTGACTGATATTTAGGATATAGTTGAGACTTATCGATTGGGGTCTTGCTGAATTTTACCACCAAGGCACAGAGTACAACGTCCGAGTTGCATCAAGATATTTCAAGGGACCAGAATTGCTCGTTGACTTCCAGGAATATGATTACTCTTTGGACATGTGGTCTTTAGGTGCTATGTTCGCTTCTATGATCTTCCGCAAAGAACCATTCTTCCACGGAAATAGCAACTCAGATCAGTTGGTCAAGATCGCTAAAGTTCTCGGTACTGAAGACTTATTCGACTACCTCGACAAGTACGAAATTGAGCTCGACGCACAATATGATGACATCTTAGGCAGATTCCCCAAGAAGAACTGGCACAGCTTTGTCAATGCTGAGAACCAACGATTCGTTACTAATGAAGCTATCGACTTCTTGGACAAACTTCTCCGTTACGATCACCAAGTATGACTACTATTTATCATTAGGTTTTTGGCATATGCTAACATGTGATTTAGGAACGTTTGACTGCCAAGGAAGCCATGGCCCATCCATTCTTTGCACCTATTCGCGCCGATGAGCAAGCTGCACGTGGCGCTGCGGCTCCTACTACATGATCTCCCTTTACTCCATACGACTCTAAAAACTTACCCGGCGTCCATATGGGCTCGCTTTAACTTCTATGATTCATACGAGCTTGTCCAATTCTGAATAGCGTTATGCCGTTTGGCTTGACAATGTTCCATTTTCAGAGCCACCTCACGCACTTCACCTTTATACACTGAGTATGAGAATCACGGGGGATGTTCGTTTCGATGGGGCGGGATCTGGAGGATGGTGGGGGGGACCAGGCGTTTATGATGTTTTTTTTACATGATCCAAACTTGCATACTCTCTGCTCTTACTCTCCGTCGAGCATTGAAAGTTCTAATGCAACTTTGTAGATAGACTAAATCAACTCAAGATTTTGTGTTTATCGCAATACTATTTCATTCGATGTTTATTAAAATATAATATCTCTTTTTGTACTCTCTTCTGTTTCGATTGCTCTCAATGTATTGAATTACGCCTGCAAGGGGTATATGACATGGCTTTTGCCCCGGGAGAGGAATATTCGGTTTGCTCCGGCCCCGTCCCACAGCACCTTACCTTTAAAGAGCAAATCCCAACGGCGACGGACTGTGAATATGCTTTCTTGTCCGTCTGTTTTGAGTTGATTGTTCGATATATGAATGCGAAAATAGAAATACTTGATGTCGTCGACAACCAATCATATTAGTAAAAATCACCTGAACTCCAGGGCATGCAAGACTTGTGCATTGGCAAAAGCCAAATATGTACCACGAGCGGAAGGATTAATACGAAATGCGAAAGGTGCGTATAACTAATTCTATTGCTACCATTGTGTTAAATCGAATATCTAATACTTCATAGATGCCATCGTCTGAAGAAAGATTGCGCAAGGCAAACTCCTTCTATTAAGGTTCGTAAACCTTACAAGGCTACGTATGGATTATTCCTCCCTCGAGACCATTTATCATATTTGTGTTTAATGCATTAGCCACAGTCGAGTAGCACAATTAGAAGAAAAAATCGATGGCATCGTCTCACTTCTCCAACAACAAAAGAGTGTCAATCCCCAAGACACAACATCGGGGAGTTCTCCACTTATCACCCATGAGGATATCCTCCCAAGATCACCACCACTTACGGAACCAGAACCTCCACGTTCAGTTCCTAATAATGGAAATATTCCTTATCTTCCCCCCAAACCTCTCGAACCATGTAAACGCCAATCCGTCTACGAAAAAGTACAAATGCCTGTCTCCTCGCCCACATCAACTCTAATCTCGAGCCCAGCGATATGGAAATCGAAAGGTTGGTGAAACTATACCAAACGGAAATGACAGCCAAATTTCTATTCGTGGTCATTGAGACAGGAGAGTTGACTAGGAAGGCATGGGTGCTGGAAAAACCGGTACTTGGGAAGGCGATTTTGATGGCGGCTAGTTATTTTCATTTGCCGAGACAGACGGTTTATGAGACGGCGTTGGTGAGGGATTTGACGGATAGGATTATGGTGAAGAGGGAAAGGGCTTTGGAGTTGTTGCAGACGATTTTGGTGTTTTGTGGGTGGTGGTTTGGTTCTTTTTTTCCTTTTGCTTTTTGCTTTTTGCTTGGGATGATGAATGCTAAATGTATGTCCGATATTATTGGCCCCTCAGGAATTTTTGTCCTAAGAAGTAGTCGGAGACCTAGAAGGATGAGACGTGGATAGCCTTTTTGGGTATTTGGGAATTCTCAGAGGCATGAAGTGGAGCCATTTTCTGATTAACCTTCTATGATTAGGTATCATTATCATTGTCTAGGACATCCTCACCTGAACAATCTTCTTGGCTTAGCAATGGGGCTCGCTGGCGATTTGGGACTCAATAAACCACCATCTTCAGATAAATTCAAATATCCATTTGGTCACAATAGAGCCACGGCTGGAGATTTCTCAAGGAGAAGTATGGAGCAAAGAAGAGCCTTGGCTGTATTATTTTATCTGACTTCCTTGTATGCTTTTTCACTATTCACTTCATAAATACTGGCTAAGCTGAATAGGGTTGCAACAGGCTTTCAACGCATAGATGCTATGAAGTACTCAATACATCTTGATGAACGTATTCGTGTTATAGAGGAGAATCCAGAACATTCTACTGATTTGTTATTAGTTGAGTTGGTTAAAGTAACACGTTTAGGAGAGAGAATTAGTCAAACGGTTTCGGTGATTCAAAATGAGAGTGAAATTCAGATTCCCACGGCATTGAAGTTAGGTTCTTTTCAGGTGGAACCTGATATGTTAAAGAAGCACATTCCTAGTGCATGGAAAAATGATGGTATGTTTCTCAATCCTTGGGTTTAGATTGACTTGTGTTGGTTTGTTCAGAAGGTAGGTAATTGTAGTAAAAGACTCACAACTCCAAATAGTAATTCTCCAACTCCGCCACCATCTTTGCGCAATACGTCTCCACGAAGTCGCTTTAACCAATAACTGGAACCCCAAAATCACAACACAATCACCTCAATCAGCCTCAACAACCCAAGCAATCCACTCACCATCTGCCCACCCCTCTCATCTCCAATCCCTATACGCCTGTCTCCACCACACCCGCTCCTTCCTCACCCTAATCCTCTCCCTCCCTCCCTCCACCTACCTAAACCGACCCATAACCCCCTGGTTCCTCCTCACCTACACCCTCACAATCCTCGCCCGCCTCTCCTTCTATCACACCCCCTTCCTCCCAACCTGGACCCACGATTTCGTCCGCAAAACCTGCGATCTCTCCTCCATTCTCAGCGAACTCGCAACACGAAACGAAAATGCGAAATTTATAGATATGGATCTCGTAACGCGAGGAGAGAGAGAAGTGCTACTTAATGCAGGAGAAGATGTGCAAGGGAGAAGATGTGCAAGGGAGAAGATGTGCAAGGGAGAAGAATAGGAGAGGGGAGCTGGACAGATTGTTTTGATAAATTCGCGAGGAAATTGAAATTGGTGGGGTGTTGGTATGATGGGAAATTTAAGGGGTGTAGAGGTAAGAGTACTACTTCTGGGATGGTAGCGATGGCGTCGGGAAATGATGGGTTTAGAGTTGATGATGATATGAGGGAGTGTAGGGATGGATGTGGAGATGTGAATGAAGAGGGAACAGAGATACAAGCTGCAGCGGGATTAGATACAAATGTAACTTCGCAGGTGAACTTGGATATAAACCCCATCTTGGGTGAAAGGGATGTGATTACCAATCCCTGGGATGGATTTGAGGATCAGAATTTCTGGATGGATTTTGATGGGGAGGGGTGGGATATTGAGGGATTGGAAGATATGAGTGGGGGGTTTTAGTTGCTTTTTGGTCGTTTGATTACTTATGATTTATGATTTATAATTTATAATTTATAATTTGTATTTGTATGTATCATGGTGTAAAGTTATCTAACCCTTGGTAATAAGATGATATTCTATGAGTATGAAGGAGTGAGAAGGTACTAGGAAGTATAACCTTATCGGTTGATTAGTTGGGAATGGATTGTGAACTATCCTTCTCATCTATCCTCTTACATCTACGTTTCCCTCCTCCTTATTAACTCACCTCATCTTGTATATCCATATCTACAAACCTCTTCACCAAAAATAACTTCATCATCTTTATCTCATAACTATATAATATAATATACAAAAAACGCGGCGAGCCGAGTTACTCATCTATTACTCATATACGTTATCAATCTAAAACCCAGAAGAAAAAAAGGCAAATTAACGAAAGAAGAAAAGAAAGAATATATATTTATATATAATAACATCTCCATCTACATCTACACCTCCACCTCCACACGAAAATTCCCACAACTTTCCACATATAAACAAACTCATTTCTCATCATCTTTAGATAGTTAGGTAGTAATTCATATTTATGTACTTATATACTAGGTATTTATTTACTTGTACTGGCTAAGATATAATTATAATCTCACCAAGTAAGCAAGTAATTAAGCGAGCAAGCGAGCAAACATGCCGGTTTCATTTTGTAAGATATGATCTTATATCCTCATAAAGTCTCAAGGCATCATACATACCATCACAAAATTACACATTTCATCCCATTCCAACCCATTCCACCGCATCCCATTCCAACCCATCCCACCGCAACCCAACCCAACCCATCCGTAGAACCCCAGAAACATCAAGTAAGAAACTTAGTTTATACCTCCTTCACCTCCCCCACCTCCACCTCCCCCCACGAATAACCACTCACTAATTCCCCTCCATAACCTGCGCAATAGGAATCTTCTCAATCTTACTATTCTGTTCCTGATCCCTGGAAACCTGATAAAAATCATCACAAAAATCCGAACACTGCATGACCTTTAAAAACTCCTCATCATGAGTAATAATGATAAGTTGAAAATTCGCCTGCTGTTGACGGGATTTAATGATACCATGGAGAGATTCCGCCAGCGCTCGAATATTATCTTGATCTAGATTTGTCGTGGGTTCATCTAACGCGATGAGCTGTGCGGTAATGTTAGTTCGATATCAAGTATGAAGAGAGGAAGAAGTGGTGTATGACTACTTACACCGCAATTAATACCGAAGCATTCTGCTAGCGCTAGACGAATAATAATACAAGCTAAGACCTTCTGACCTGCGCTGCAACGACCACGCATATCCATCTCGACATCTTGCTTCACCATCACCACTCGATACTTATAGTTCGTTTTCTTATTACCAGCCGCCGTCTCGCCCTCATCTTTTTCCGAACGAATCATGATTGTATCAACATCCGTACCCTGGTAGGTAGTCTGCCAAAGTTCACCAGCAATCCGATTGATTTCCTCCATTTTCACACTGTGAAATTTGACAATTGCTTTGTCCATAGCTGTAATCATCTTGCCTAAATCATCTATAGCAGCCTTTGTGGTCTTAACTTTAATCATAGCTGTGCGGTACTCCGTCCGAGCGTTCTTGTAATTAAGATCCCACTCAAGTAAGTATTGTGCCAAATTTTGATCCTTCTCTGCAAGAACAGCTGTTTTCTGCTGGTAAAGTCGACGGTGATCGTAGAATTTTGCTTCTATTTTTTCGGCCTCTTTTGTTAAAGTTTCGAAGTTTCCTTCCACATTCTGTGCTTCTAATTCAATGGTTTGTTTCTTGTACACCTCAAGTTTAGCCAACTCTTGACGATATAGGATGTTGTCGCTGATATTTGTCTTCAGTCGATCTGAATCACTCTTTTTAGCTCGAAGTGCATTCAACTCGGTTGTGATCTGCGCCAATTTTTCCTCAATGCGCTCCTGGTCCTGTTGGATTGAGCTGATTGCTCGCTGGCAAGCAGCGAGCTTTTCAGGGCCATTACTATCAATGTATCCATTGATATTTTTCTCATGCTGCATAAATTGACGGACAGTATCTGCTAATTTTTCCTTTTGAGATCGGACCTCTCTTTCCTTTGCATGGCCTTGTTGTTGAATATCTTCGTATTTAGCCTTCGCGGTGTCAATTTTCGGCTTTAGAGCCTCCAGCGCGGTATCAGCACGATTGATTGCTTCCCGTTGCTGTGCATTGCTATCAAGAAGCTCATCAATCTCCTTTTGCAAAGCTTCTTTCTTTGCTAATCCATGAACAACATCTCGAAGTCTTTGCGATTTACGAGACAGGTCACGCTCTATATCGTTTATCTTGTCTTTGGCTGCATCCTTCTCGGACAATACTTTAGTCAATTGTTCTCTTACCTCCCGCATATTTTCACTACAGGTTGTCTGCCGTTCTTGGATTTCATCAGCAGTCATGATGCTTCCAGCAATACTTTGCTGCGAGGATAAAGTATCGATTTTTGCCTCATGTTCTGTGATATCGCTGCTGTACCTAATGATGGAGGAGATGATATTGGTAAGAGACTCCACATCTCTTTGTCTAGCATTCTTGCGCTCGACGATACTGTCATGATGCTCGACCTCTTCAAGCAATCTCTGTTTTTCTTCATCCGCCTTTTTGAGGTCTTGCTCGATCCTTGGGATTTCGTCTTTGAGAGACTGGTATATTTCGTACTGTGATTGAGCTGCTTTTGCGGTTTTGATCTGTTCGTTGTAGATCTCTAACTGTCCCTGCAAAGTTTCCCGAGCATCCTTGTTGAGAAGTTTCTGAATTTTTTTCATTGCTGCTGAGCGATGTCCCTCTTCCACAAACACCCTCTCACAAAGTTTGCACATGTCTTTCGTCTGGATAGTATTTAGACATTGAGTGAAGTAATCGATCTTGTGTTTAAAGCCATCAATACTATCACGGATCTCATCGCGCTCCTCCTCTAACTGATTCAGCTCCCTGGGATATTCTTCGATGCTAACTAATGGTCTGCCGTCTTCATCCCTGACCGAATTGAGTACTGCGTTCTCACAAGCTTTTAACTGGTCCTTCTTAGCTTTGAGGTCGTCACGGAGTGCGTTGAATCGGAACCCCGCCTCAGAGTAGGATTTTTTGGCAGATTCTTGCTCGTTTGTTGCATCTGCAACCTCATCTTTCTCCCGATCTAGGGCATGTTGGAAATCCTTCCCAAGGGTATCGACTTGCCAATCTAAACCAAGAATTAAATCAAGCTTCGCACCGTGGGTCGCCCTCATGGTATCTAGTTTTCCCTTAGTCTTTTTCAGTTCTCCCATGACATAATCAAGCTGAGCACGGTCATTAGAACGTTTGTTGATTTCAAAGGCCTCTTTTCTAAGAGATTTCTCTTCGTCTTCAAGCTCCCTGAAACGTCCATTACTAGCGCTGATGCGGTTTTCCCAGCCAGCGCCTTCAAACTGAGCCTGGATCTTTTCTAGAAGATCCTTGGTCTCGTTATAGGATGATTCAAGGCCAGTTTTATCACCTTCGTCGAACTGGATAAAGTCAATTTCTGTCTGTTTAGGACCCATTTTCCTGTCGTTGTTAGAAATAGTTTGCTTCGCGGTGACTTTTTCTTGGACACGTATTGCGTGTTGATTCTGAAGCTCCGTCAGTGTGGTCTGGACGTTTTTTAATTCGTCATTAGTGGCCGCCTTAACCCGCTCCAAATCACGCTCCTTGTCACGAGAGAGCTTCTTGATTCTTTCCATAAATTCATTCACCCGAGACTCATTGATGTCGTCATCATAACCTCGAATGGAATGCTTAGAAGCGGAACTCTTGACTAGCTGAACTCTAGATTCAAGTTCTTCTTCGTAGGCCTGTTTCAGGGCTTGCTGCCGTCCTAATTCTGCTTGCTTTTTGCCAAGTTCGCTGGTGTTTGCTGACATCTTCTGTTGGTGATCTCGATATTGGGTCTGCAGTTGCTCATCTTGTTGTTCCATTTCTAGTATTCGATCTGCGTATTGATCTAAGGTGGACTTAAGCCATTCATCCGATTCAGAAAGTGGCTTAATTCTCTTCTGAAGCGATTCTAGATTTTCTTCGCTGAATTTGACCCTTTCTTTATTGGTCCTGAGCTTTTGAACCAATTCCCAAAATTCGGCCGCCTGTCTCTGTTTTGCGTCAACCACCTCTCGAACTTCTTCCATGTTGGCTTTATCTTTGAGGGCCTCCTGTGATAACTGATCAATTTGAGCAGCAAGTTCTTCGCAACGACTCTTGGTTTTCTCTCCTTTGTCCTTGTTATCCTTTGCGATGGCCTCTTCAGCAATCATGCCTTTAATCTGCTGAGCATAATCCTTTTTCAAAGATTTGAGGCTATCGACAGCTTTGGTGTATTTTGTAGCTTCGAAAATGTCGTCAAATTTCTTCTTGAGATGTGAAGGCTCACTCATCGGCCATAGCGAATCATCTTGGTGACAAAAGATAACATTGTCCAAAACGGCTTCGGAAACGCCCAAAGCCGATTGCATAATTTTGTCAATTTCTCCAACTTTATGAGATACAGCAGTTCTCTCGCCGCCGTTATTGACCATTAATCCGGCATCTAGAGTCTTCATCTTTCTCGCTGTCTTCGTAACCGTGAGCTGCATACTTCTTGTGATGACCATTCTCGATCCTGTCGTACTTTGGAACGAGAGTTTGACTTGCGCCAGTACCTCCTTCTCTCCACAGAGCTAATTTATGTGAGCATCATGTATGAAACGAACCGAGGAGTATAAGAGTAACATACTTTTGGATCATGAATGAAAGCTCCTCCGACCTTGCTATTCGGCGGTTGTGCGCCAGTGGTTGCATATTTCAAGCATTCGATGATTGTCTATTTGTAAATTAGATAAGTTCTAGAGTAAATCTGCATGCCAATACGTACAGTCTTTCCTGAACCATTAAGCCCAACAATGAGTGTTAGAGGGGTGTTGAAGGATATATTTTCCCAACCCTTGTGATCAAAGGACCGCACCCTATGAGAACGGAAACCAGTAAGCTCAGCAGTTCCTGATACATAACCGATATTGATAACACTAACCCGCATATTCTCATCTTTTCAATTTTTGACATCTTGTTAACTTTAAAAGGCTACCAGAGCCTGTCGAATGCTGACGGTGAAAGAAGAAAGTTGATGATCGTGACAAGATTTTATAGCCTAGATATTTACGTTAGTACTAGCATTAATCCAGAAGGATGAAGATGATAGTAATAAAATAATGCTACCTTCTCGTCTGCGGCCTTCTGTTTTGAAGTGAAATATAAGTATTATGTGGGCAGAGTTGTATTTAGGTTGACAATAGATGATCCTTGAGAAACAAAAAGATATGTCGCTCCGCTTGGCCACTGCCGTGGAGGCTTTTTCGCTTCGCTCTAGATTAGGGAAATGCGTGTGACGGGTTGATGAGGCGGTGGGTAGATTCTAATAAACTGTACATAAAAATCGAGAGGAGTATTCAGTCGGTAGGTGGCTAACGCGACGCATGGAAATCGAGTTGAAGGAAAACGCGCTCGACCGCGGAATCACGTGTGATCTAGGCAACTCTCCCGTCCCGAGAGGAGTTTTCCATCGGGTTTTGGTCCGATTCTGATGGTCAATGCATCCATTTATCTACCTATTCCCCGCCACCAACACAAGGTTTGTTTTTGATGAAAAGGGCTGGTCCAAGTTCCTATGACGACGTAGATGCATCATGTCATCCATCAATTGAAGGGAATTCATTAGTGGTGCTCCATATCCATATTTGGATGCGCAATTAAACAGACACCCAATAGGATACATAAATCTGTGTAACTTTTCTTTGCACGACATAAATATCTATAAGAAATCAATCAAATGCATTCATTTACTTCCCAGAGAAATGGACACAATGATTTGATTTGATAGTTTGGAAAAGTATTATAATTAAAACAGCTTTCATTTGTTTCAAAATATATAAGCTAATAAATCCGATCCAATCAAAAACTTTCTTTCGTGCTTTCATTATTTACTCATTTGATTTTACAGTAATTCAAAATCTATCTATTAGGTAGTATCTCATATGTGATATCTATGTAGTATCTATATATGTAGTATTTATCTATCTATCAATCCATTCATTCATTACTAAGGTTTTTCAATAATAATAATAACTCTCCCGTAGTCATACCCCATCCTTTCCCTTTTAAAAGTAATCTGCCCTACTTCAACCCTTCAGCCCCGAAAACTACTCCTTCTTCAATGCTAAACTACCCAACTAACCACAACATACACCATAAAAACCCTTGAATACACTACTGCTTTGCCTATTCTACCTACCTACCGACCTACTACCTCCCTAGTACCTACCCTACCCATCCTAACCCAAACCTAAGCCTAATATAATACAATACAACAAAAACAAAAACAAATACCTGATCCTCCATATATCCACCTTTCTCTAAAACATCACATTTTCACACATTCCCATGCTTTTTCCATTTCCCGTCTTATGACATTATTTCGTCATCAAGTTCTTCAGATAACTACTAGGTTAACTAGCTAATAATTGATACCTATCAATCAATTCCCATTTTAAATGCGACTTGCCATTCTTTCCAATTTTCATCTTTTTCTTTCCCCTTCTTATTATTATTAAACTCTAAACCAAACTTCCGAACGAAAACTGGAAAAGGGAAAAGAAAAAAAGAAAAAGAAAAGGAAAAGAAAAGGGAAAGGAAAATCTCTCAGAGCTAATGCCTCAGCACTACCTTCACATCCGGCGATCCAAATAACATATACAATTCTTCACATTTGAATACATTACCACCCCATTACACAAAATAACTCGTTCCTTTGCGCCGCAAAGGATCAAAGAGGGATATTTAAATTCGACATGTCGGAAGGTGATCCATCAATACATATGAATAATTTGGATTTGGACCCTACTGCCGTCATGTATCATCATCATGCAGACAACCTCGGGTCCATGAATAGGGTCTTGTCAGCCTCGCAGGTACGAAACGCGGTTCGATCAAGATCTTTTTAGATCTTCTGGACCTCTCAACCCCAATTTTCATTCATGCCACATTCTAATCCCGAGTCTAGGCCGACCAAAGTTTATCTGACAATTTAATGAACGACATGTTACAGGATAATTTGTTTAATGATTTTGATGGGCTACCTGATATGAACATGAACATTGATATGAATACTCTTGGCGACAATGGCAACATTCCAAAATCTTTCACGCCGCTCAACAATATCATGTCGCAGACCGGAAATGACCAAACCGATGATGCGGGAAAGGCTCTAACAAATGTCGGGGATAGTCAGATGGGAGAGGTTGGTGCTGGACCGTTACCCGCAGGCTTTGGCGCTCAGCCTTCACTTCCCACTAGCAGCTCAGTGAACGATTTTACCAAACGAAGAAATTGGCCACAAAAGGTTGTCGAGGAGATTAAGGATTTTATGCACGTTTTAACGCCCAATGGAAAGCTGGTTTATGCTTCTCCTAGCTGTCATGCCCTCACTGGATATACGCCCGAGGAGCTCGCAGGTAAGTTCATTCAGGATTTGATACATCCAGATGATAGCGCCATGTATCTGAGGGAGTTCAATGAATCCATCGCTTCAGGAAATGCACTACGCTTCTACTATCGATTTCACAAGAAAGACAAGACGTTCATAATTTTCGAGTCGCATGGACATGCTCATTATGCATCGACAGCCCCTCCATCGACCACTCAACAATCACAAGCAGAAACTGCAGATTATTGCAGAGGATTTTTTATGATGGCACGGGAATATCCCACCAAAAACGCTATTCTCTTGGATTCATTTTTGGAACATAAAACCGAGTTTGAGCGAATGTCGAAGAAGATAAGGGATCTCAAGAGAGAAGAGGAGGAAGAATACGAAGATAGTGAAAGAAATTATCACAAGCAACCATCAGACTCATCTGAGACGATAACCACAGCCATGAGCACATCGATGCCTATCGACCCAAGTCATCCTGATTTCCTAGCAATGCCTCCTCCAGCCAGACCGGATATGTCATATAGCACTTTGACCAAAGCCAATCTCGAGGATGCAAGTTCTGGTAGCAAACCTGATTCCATGAAAGATAAAATGATGCGATATGAGGGCGTGGATAGCATAGAGATGCTCACTGGGTTACAATATCGAGAAGGTGAAAGAAGTCAAGGGATTAGCACTGGTGACCATAGTCCGGCCTTGATTCGAGGTGACGCTGGAATTGCCATACCAGCTGACAAGGATGGTCGTTCAGGAGACAAAAAGAAGAAGATGAAGCTTGTAGATGAATATGTTTGTACGGATTGTGGTATGTACCATATTTATTTTACTGAATTTGAAAATTTTAAAAGAAAGAGCTAACATTTGATAAAGGTACTCTGGATTCACCAGAATGGCGCAAAGGTCCTCAAGGTCCCAAGACACTCTGTAACGCCTGTGGTCTTCGCTGGGCCAAGAAGGAAAAGAAACAGAAGCCGGAACCTTTGAATCCTCCTACAGGACCTTGAGAAGAATCGTTAGCCACTCTCTTACGACAAAAAATGACTTGATTGATTTTAACAGGGCGCTTGGGCGTGAAGGAAATTTAAACAAATGCCACATGAAAGCTTGGGGCTGGGATGGTGTTTTAAGAGGGTTCACTACTTCAATACCCCACTCGAATTTCGGCGTTTTTCTCCTCTTTCTCTTTCGCTTGGGGATCTTTTTAATTTGGATGTTTATGGAGTTATTCACAGATTCAAGAATGAATGATTTGAATTGAAATGAGATGAGATGAGATGAGATGGAAAGTGATATATCTGGTTATTTATTTACTAAGTAGTTACTTGAGGCTTATGGATATTATATATATCACTGATTATTCATCCATTTTATTTATTGTATGGAAATAAAAGTATTTTTTATTATTTGTTGATTTGATTTGAAAATTAATTTTTTTTTATAATTAAATATTTAATTATTTTGATATTTGTTAAAAATGAGTTGTTTGGAAGTAGTAGTATTATTAGATGTAGGTTGAACTAAGGATCTAAGTTACAGTAATGGTAGAATTGAAGATATTCCCAATTATGGTCCGTGCACCATAATGGTCATATGACCTCAATTCTAGGGCCCATAATGACCTTAATTTCAACAATATTGATATATATCTAGTGATTTATTTTTAAATTGAAAATAAACTAATTGATTGAAATTTTAACTTTAATAATAAATAATAATAAATAAATAAATAAAAAATACAAAATATTAATTTTTATTATTATATTCTTAATAAAAAGAAATGAAATAAAAAATAATCTTATTGTTAAAGTGAATGGTTCCTGCGTAGCACGTGCACAGGGCACTAGTCCTATTAGGACTAGATTGAGAAGCTCTCTGTAGGAGAGCTTCGCACTTCCGTAGAACTTAGAAGAGTGATTAACATACTAGACTAATATTACCTCAGTTCTGTTATGAGGTTTGCCGTCTAGATCACGTGGAAGTGCTCTAGGCTCTCGAGGTGGTTTATAACTAGGCGTCAAGCAGGGACTTAAAGTAATGACAATAATATGATGCAATTCGTAACTAATAGTATGGTATACTAAATGATTGATCTTGAGCACGAAGCTCTATACAAAGGAAATCCATCTTGATTATATAGACCTTCATGCTTCTATGATCACCTGTGATCACCTATACAGTGATCCTTAGTGATCCTTAATGATCACTACTGATCACCTGTAATCACGTGCCTTGGTCATGTGATGGTAGTTGTGTAGCCCGTCGTAACAAGTTCTGCCCTATCAGCTTTCCACTATTCCCTGTGTAAGGTCATTCCTTTTAACACTTATTAAATTTATATTATTATAAGTTATAAAATTTATTTAATTAGTTATATTATTATTATAAAATTTTAATTAAATTGATGATTTTATTTTAATTAATTTATTTTATTATCTATTACCTTTTTAACTTCAATTTCAATTTTTGTTCAGCAGTGTTAGTAAGTGAGAGAATGTCTTTTATATACTTTTCCGTCCATAAAATAAGGTTAAGCGAGGAGAGATCATTAATGAGAGATAAGAAGCTAAAAAGCTAGGAAGTTTACGTGTAATCTTATGATTCAAGATATAATTAAAATAAAAATAAAATAAAAATAGAAATAGAAAATTCATTTTTGATACATACATAAAACAAAAGTCTACTACACTACACTACACTACACAAGACCACACTATAATGAAACAACCAAAAGCAAAGAAGAACCAAAAACAAACACAAAAATACCCTCACTCTACTTCCCCAATGAATACTCCATTGTCCTCGTATAGCTTGAGACAGTCTCATGCGCATCTTTCGTGGCATCAGTCACCTTAGAAGAAGCCGTCTCATACGCATCCTCCAGCACGTCAGACATCTTAGAAGAAACCTTTTCATAAAAATTACCCGCCGCACCTCCCAAACCTCCCTCGGCGGCACGTTTAGAAACATAAGCCGCATAACCATCCTGAACGCCTTCTTTAGCTTTTGAAGTCAACTTGTCATAAATACTCCCAGCCTTGGACGTTTTGCGTTGAAATTCTTCCTTGAGTTCCTCTTTTGCCCTGGAAGTAAATGCATCATAAGCCACTCCTGCCTGCGTTTTTTTACTTGCATATGCATCATATCCTTCCTGAGCATTCTCTATTGCATTTGAAGAAATTATATCGTAGGTATCCTTGATACCATCCGTTGCTTTTGAATACGCATCCTTAACGTCACCTAGAAGGAAATTTCTCCCCTTCGCCAACCAATGTGCACCTGGAGATCCAGAATATTCATAAGCGGTAAGCACTGCCTCTTTCCCTGTTCTCATGCACTGTTTGAGAAGCCCGATGGTGCCATTTAGAACTTCTTTCATCCAAGCTATCGTTCCGACCCATCCAATAACGCAATAGGAAACTAGGAATACTCCTAAAAATAAGATCCCCAACATAGTCAGAAAATCCCTCACTCCTTTGTACCTGCCATGAACCATCTTTTTTTGTGCAACAAAATCAAAAAGTGATTCGACAGGTTTATCTATTTCTTTATAATAAAAAACCGCTCCAGCACCAGTAACATTAAAGATACTTTGTCCATCCATGTCACCCCCGGGTTTTGAATTCCCAGCCCAGTATCTCCGAGTAAAAGGCCACAATGCAATCTTGACACTCGCCCGATGCGTATATCCCGGTGGTTTATGTTCAGCTAATTTATTTTGAGCATCCAGAAACCTGTGAAGGGCAAGCGTTCCTGCTTTCGACTGCTGGCGGGCCCGGCCGGCGACTTCATAGCCGATCTTATAGCCTTCGGCCTGAGCGCGTTCAGCTTCCATCAGTTCATGATCTCTGGTCCATGTAGTCTGAACGAGACTTTTAGAAAGAGTCCACGATGATTGAAGGATGGATGTGTGTTCATCGGGATTGTAGGGGCTGCCTGGGATGAGAGATGTGATGTGCATTATAGTTGGAGAGATACGTATGCAGAGGGAAAGGTAGGCGGCGCTTGATATTATGTTGTGGAGGGATTGATATAGCGCTGTAGATTGTGGAATGGCGCTGTTGCGGGGAGCGGGAAGAAGGGAGAGGTAGTCAAAAAGAGGGCCCAAGAGAAGGATTATTTGTGCTGTGAGGGCCGTGCAATCTTTGTGAAAGTTGGGGGTTACGGATGCTCCTCCTAAGAGAGTGCGAATAGATTTGCCGCGGAGTTGCTGACGATTGTAGCCTGCAGATAAGATTTTATTAGTAAAAGATTAATGTTAGAATTCCATTTTCTAGAAATTTGATGTCCATACCTTCACTATCAAGAAGTGCACGATCTAAACTATGCAGAAGATCCTCCCCCTCTTTATTATTTCCCCATAGATTCGGTGCAAAAACCTTCACCTCCAATATCTTCACTATAATACCCACAATAAGATATTTCCTCGTCGCCGTATGTTTTAACATCTTATCCCATCCTCCAACTACAGGATCCGGTTCAGCAATAAGTTCCACGTATCTGCAAAACTCATCTGGCATGTCAATGGCCCAAGGCTCATTGAAACGTCCCTCTAAATCTTGAAACCCAAAATAATCTTTAGCAAATCCAATTATTCGATCAAATAAGGCGGCATATGCATTTTGAAACCAATCATTACTGCGGTCTCCTTCCGGGTGTGGAGGAAACTCAAGTTGGAGTGGCATAAAGTTTCTGATGTCAGCTATGACGTTAGGTGAATGAGCCATCCAACTCCATCTTCCTCTTCTAGCCGGGCCTTGATTGTTTGCAGTTGGTCTGTCGGTCCATTGTAAGCCTGGTACCGGAGGAAGTTCATCGCCTGTGGCATTTGCAGGAACGATATCTGTCACAGGACTGCTAGCTAGACCACCAAGGAGACTAATCCCTCTCAACTTATCGCCAGCACCTCGCACCGCTGCCAATGCATCTCGTGCTTTAGTTCTTCGATCTTGGGTTAGTTTTGGATTTAGAATCTGGCTGCGAACTAATTGCGGAGAGTGTCGCACGGTTCTTTTTGTTGTTTGAAATAAAACACTTTCGTCAGCTTGAACAGGAATTCTATCATCGTCGTCCACATCAGTTTGAAAGTTGGTGCGATTTCGTAGGAACGACATATTGACGGACGGCGATTAAGTATTACTATATGCACAATGCGTGCTTCGAAATTTTCACGAAATGGCGATGTTGCGAGGATCTTGGAGATGGGTAGGTAACAAAAGAAAAAAAATTGAAGGACAATCACGAAGCATTCATCAAAGAAACGAAGAACGCCGGTCATAACAAAGAAAAGAAAAGCTGGAAGCACTACCTCTTTATTTCCCGAAAAGAGTCAAAAGTCGTAACTAAAAGTACTGTATGGAGCTAAACAATTGTAGACTGCCTTTCATTTTAAAGTCTTTGTGACCTAAGGAAGAGCTCGACTCCTGATATCTTGCTACCAATCCTTAGTCATAAGATTTGGAGTTGATAATAAATTAGTTGCCGGTAACAGTATCTCTCCCCTGAAAATGCCATGTCAATTATGATACTCTGCATGTATTGGAGACACATCTTACCTTACAGATGAGCTGTACATTCAATTTCCACATCTGTCCCCAATGGCAATTGATGTACCGCGACGCATGTTCTAACTGGCTTAGGATCCTTATGGAAGAATTCTGCATAGACTGTGTTCATGGCAGCAAAATTTTGCATGTCGGTCAAGAAAACATTGACTTTGACCACATTATCAATGCTACTGCCAGCTGCCTCGAGGACCGCTTGAAGATTGAGGAGTGATTGTCTCTAGATCTTTATTCAATCATGCTGCCAATTAAAAATGTAGAAGTTTCCAGACATACGGTTCGATCAGCAATTCCTCCTTCGACAAGTTTCATGGTAGTGACATCCATTCCAATGCTACCGGAGCAGTAAACCATTCCCTGACACTTGATCGCCTGGGAGAAGAAGGGTAATGGCGGTGGTGCCTTGTCGGTTGAAACAGATTCTTTCTGAGGCATTGTGTATAATTTTTCAGTAGAGTTTTAGAAAAATTGATCAAAATAGGTGCAGTGGTATGAAGTTGATGAAGCTTAAAATGATGAAGATGACGATGAGGTGTTGATGTAAACTTGTTGTTGAGGTCAGGAAGGTGGGGATGTGCTGCGGGGTAAAACATCAAGAATGACAGGGATAAAATTGATTTACTTCCATCTGCGAGGGAAGCTCTCAAACTCAGGATGATCAACACAGTAGGTAGGTAGGTAGGTAGGTAGATAGTTAGATAGACCAAGTTAAGTAAATCTCAAAGGTCTCATTATTGCTGAAAATTGATTCTTCTCCTAGCGATATGCGCTGACCTCTGTATCTCATATCTCACCTAGGATGAGACCGTGACATCGTGATATAAGACTTACATTGGGCATTGAATTTTAATGTGAACTCGAATATATACTGCTCAACCATATGTTATTTTCAAAAGGAGTATAAATTGCCCTGGGTATATCTAGAAAAAAAGTGCTCATCTCCATGAATTATCAATTGAAAACAACCGTGACTTCACATGTCACGAACAATGGTAGCTTCCGGTGACCCCGCATAAGAACTACTCATCCTCGGCATTTCGGGATTTTAGATATTAGTGTTGAGTAGAGGGTCCAGTTGATACTTTCATTCATAGTTCATGTGTAGTTATTGTCATATTCCCATTGATTTCATACAAGAATCCTCATACCATTCTGCACATCGTCGGACTGAGAGCTGCCGAGGATATTTGGCTTATACCACAGTATTTCCAGAGCTAGACTTAAGATAGATACCAAGTCATGGAATGACAGTTAATTATCTTTGACCATTGACTTCGAGATCAAATTCTCAAGTCCTAACAATAACATCAAAATATCAAGATCCAAAGGTAACCTTAAAGATCATAAGGGAAATCTGCAAACAACCAAACATGTCACCATCACTACCAAATTCCTACTCAACCCTCCCATTCCAACACATCCGCGTCTCTCACGTACCTGAGTCCTCACCAACATCGACTTCGATTATTCTAGTCACACTATACCGACCAGGAAAACACAATGCATTCACCGATACTATGACGGAAGATCTCGAAACAGCCTTTAATCTCTTCTCGCTCGATCCTAGGGTGAAATGTATTGTGATTACTGGCCATGGAAAAATGTTTTGTGCTGGGGCTGATTTAGAAACTGGTTTGTCCTATGAGAATGATACGGCGATGACACATCGAGATGGTGGTGGAAGAGTATGTGTTTTGTTCTTTTGTGTTGTGGGAGCATTTGATTTTTGTCATGCTCTCCTGTATATGTAAGACTTTATTGATTAATCTTTTTGTTTAGGTAGCACTAGCTATTCATAGATGTACAAAACCTACAATTGCGGCAATCAATGGGTGAGTGGACAATCTTACTCGCTTCTTCTGAAGGCCATAACCGCAAGCCATAGCTTCTAAACACCTTTCTTAGCTCAGCCGTAGGTATTGGTATAACTTGTAAGCATTGAATTTTCACAATATGACCTACTTCATCTACCCGGATCCCATTCCTGTGGCCATTATCCATTCTCTAATCCACCTCAGTAACCCTCCCAACCTCCATCCGCATCGTCTCCTCAACCGCAAAAATCGGATTTGTCTTTGCTCGTCGCGGTATAATAATGGAAGCCTGTTCCTCCTATTTCCTCCCTCGTCTCATCGGCCTCTCCCGTGCCACCCACCTCATCACAACTGGCTCAATCTACCCATCAACATCTCCCCTTCTTTCCAGCCTATTTTCCGAGATTCTACCCCCAGAACAAGTTCTTCCCCGAGCATTAGAACTCGCAAGTGATATTACCAAAAACACCAGCGCGGTGTCAACTGCCCTTATGAGAGATTTGATGTGGAGAGGACCTGGGACGCCGGAGGAAACGCATCTTCTGGAAAGTAAAATTTTGTTGGAGTTGTATGATGCGGAAGACAAGAATGAGGGAATTGAAAGTATGTTATTGATTGGATTTTTGATAGGCTTCAAGATTAACCTAATATGTGACAGGTTTCATGGAGAAGAGAGACGCGGAATTCAAGGACAACATGCAAGAGAATGCACCTAGTGTCTGGCCTTGGTGGAAACCTATTGACACTAAACTACCATCTACGATTGAGGAATTGTCGGAAAGATTGACTGAAAGGGAGTTAGAACTGGGAAAGGCTAAACTTTGAGAGCCGATTCTGGTAGTTTTATGTAGATGATATATAGCACTCCATTGCCCAAAACCATTTAAACAAACAGCAATGGGAAACAACATCGACATAAGCAGGGAAATGAAAATGCAACTAGAAACAACAGAAAAGTGCAAAGATTCGGACAGAAGCATGTGATTACAAATACATCACTGGCATTGTATTCACCATTGAAATTGATGTCTTCCCTTCAATCTACGTACTCCTTTCGCGGCATGAACAGTGATGACGTGACGCGAGATCGGGATATCAATGACTGAAGAAATGCAAATCCTACCAAGTTCCTTTTGGGACATAATCCAAAAGTGTTAATGTATAACTAGCTAGTTGGAGATCAAACATGACGTTGAACGGCTGCAATAGATGAGTAGCAAGAACAGACGACCCCAATATAAAAAACAAGTCAGCTTAACACGAGCTCTCCACAAGTGGGCGAATTCATTCGCATCAGACGAGTACATAAAAAGCCATATCTAGGTAATTGTGCACACCACTAGCATCATTTTGAAAGATAAATCAACTAAGGATTGACTTTCATGTTAGAAAAAGTTGACATACCAAGGAGCGGGGATTGAGTGTAACAGAAAACATGCTGAAACATATAATTGGCAGTGACACTTTGTTTAACGCCAGGACAGGCTACATAGGTTAATACTAAACGAAGCTGACCAACATGCGACAGCGAAGCAGTCCATGAGACAAGGATCAACGTAAGCTGATATTACTGTGCAACGCAAGTAGGTGCATGCATATTTTGACCTAGATATGATGTGTCAAGAAAGGCGGCTGCTCGAGTACCTCAGCACATGGGTAAATAAAACACTTCAGATATGGCTCACATCGCACGCCTGCGAATATCTATGATTCCGTCTAGACAAGTTTTCCATAGTACGAGAATGTAAAACGTGTTTGAAGTCTACCTAGTACCTAGATATTAGCAGGAGGATCATGATTCTTGGGAAGTTACTGAGTATATTCAGAATGTATTGCTATTGTAGGCACTTATCGTCACATGCACAATGTAGACAGGTTATAAAGTCTTACATTCCAATTGTGGCGATGACAAGAGATGATGCTGTGATCAAACACAATATCGCATATTTTTATGCAAATGCTACCACCATTCCATGCCATAACATCTCCGAAACACATCAGATTATCGGGAGTGAGCGGATAGTGCAGTAACAAGTCTGAAAAGGCGCCATCACTGAGGGCTCCTCTCCACGGAACAAAATCGTGCCTCGCGGCATTTTGCTTTTCATGTGATGATTCTTTTGTGGAAAGTTTGGAAAGCGCGGGAATGTGAAAAAAGGAGAACGGGTGAGATGATTCCGCTGGACGCCTCCGCCCTAGTTTCCTCACTCATCTTTACTATTCCAGATGCGCTGGCTCGCAAAGAAGTATCGCCAACTATTTAAATGGGTTTAAGGAAGGAATTACTGTGTGAAAAAGCATGTAGCTCGTTTCCACTTGGAACTTAAACATATGTGAAGCAGTTATTGCCAACCTCACTTTGACTTCTGAACACTTTTTCTGCCTGAATATTTTGATGTCATTCAACACAAAGCCGCCTTGTGCTACTTTTACTAATACTATATACATCCTCGGTCATTGTCGACGCATTGTCGACGTCTTATGATGAGAATATGACAGCTATGGAGTAAGGTCTAAGGCTTACATATAGCCTTACGCCATGAATGCCTATCCTTTCTATGCGTTCTAGATGCATGAATCGATTTCGCTGGCCTCATTCTCCATATCAGCGGAATTTTCGGGAGCCTAGCGATTTGTGATCTCTCCTCATGTCGGACAGCAGGACTATCATTAGACGTCGAGGGGGTGAAATTAGAATTTCCATTCCGTTATGAGCGCTCCATTCGCATAGACTCCTGAATGGATTCATGCTATGCATGAATTGCTTCATCCACTTTCTCTTGTTGACGATATTCAGAATTGACGTTCATCTGCATGTAAGAATTTCCATTATCCAACATTTTTACACACTTATCATTCATCCTCCATCATCGCATCGTATCTCCTCTTTTCATCCTCTTGTCTTTTCTGTTCATCTTTCTTCGCGATTTCGGTATTATCTGCCATGGCCTGCTTCATTTCTTCCGCATCCTGTGCACCCAGCACCTCTTTAACAATATCTATAATTGCCCACTGTTCGTTTTCATCCGGAAACCTCAACTCCAACTCTTCAATAATGATATTAAGATTTTCCATGGATGTTGGTCGGTGATTGATTATCATGAGGATTTCGGCTTTGGTTAAGTCGTAGGGACGAAGCTGCTCAAGAAGATTCCTGATCGTATCTTCTTTATATGGACAGGGCTTTTGTGCGAGGGGTGATGGTGCTTCTTCGAGGTATTGAATTAACTAAGGATGTCAGTGTTGACTTTGAGGATTTTTTGAGGTAGAGTTTCACCTCTTTCATGACATTGTCAAGATTACCTGGTCTTCTTCCTCCTGTACGGTGTTTCGTTTGAACATCCTTCAAATGAGTGTAGACCTCAAAATTGGTAAGGGTTGCGGATTGTGCCTCTAAGATCTTCATGATTGTTTTATATTCCTAGCGTACTAATGCAGGTGGTAGGGTTACTTCCAAGACGTTGTATTTTGTGGCTCCTCTAGGTCTTATGGTTGTAATGAACATCGGTTGTGGTTCACAATCTTCAGCCTTGGGGAGAAACAATTTGCCCATCTCATGCAAAACGTTTTAAGCGAGTTCAGCCTCGCCTGCGGGGTTGGAAGCTTAACTTTATTTGGCTAAGCACGTCAGAAGATCTGACCGTATGAATCTTTTTTTTCTTCCCTCTTGTTTGCTTGTGAGAGGTTTTTTATATAATTATTTATGTACAATTCACATCGATTCCAATTCCCACCAGAAAATTCTTTGAATTCATCTCATTGAAAAAGAGACATCTTGGGATACGAAGAATTTTTCTAGCATTTGCTTAAAGGTTCGCCGAACCAACTCATTTTATTACATCACTGAAATATCTGGTGCGATCCAATTCTTTCTTCTTTAAAAGCCCTTAGACCGCCCCAGATTTGGCGCGGCTGCAAAGACGAAACTCCCTCAAGGAAAAAAAAAGATATAATCCCGCATTTTACTCCAAACCATTCAACACAACCATCCATCGTTGACAATCACTCACCATATTACAATTACCCCAAACTCCTTACCATACTTCTGGAGAGATGGTTCGTAATCTTGTTGTCCTGGGGGGAAACTCTCATCCTCAGATCACAGAGATGATCTGTAATACGCTCGGTGTTCCACCCTGCAACAGAATTCTTAAGAAATTCTCCGTTGGTGAGAGTCGTCTCGAAATTCAAGACTCAGTACGAGGAAAAGATGTCTACATCATTCAATCGGGCGGAGGAAAGGCCAATGATCACTTCGTGGATCTTTGCATTATGATCTCGGCATGCAAAACTGGATCTGCCAAGCGTGTCACTGCCGTTCTTCCTCTGTTTCCTTATTCGCGACAACCTGATCTGCCATACAACAAGATTGGCGCACCGCTTGCCAAAGGACCGGCGGACGTTAAGGGTAACTTCACTTTCGAAAGTCGACCAGCAACACCTGGTCCTTCTACTCCCCAAACACCAGGTCTCACCAACGGTATGGACAAATTACAAAAGAAGCTTGGCAAGGCATCTCTCGAGCAGATTAATACCCAAACATCAAACGGAATAACTCCCAGACGACAAGATACCTCAGATTCCATTGCGTCTCTTACGAATGGACGCCTAAGTGAAGGATCAGCAACTTCCGTTACAGCTCCGCCTTTCACTACCCACGACTATGAAAACCCAGGATTTGTCAATGGCCAATCCAAGACTCTTTTCCAAGGCAAGCCGGGATACAAACAATGGGTTGCGCAAGCTGGCACACTCGTCGCAGATCTTTTGACTTGCTCTGGTGCAGATCAGGTTATCACTATGGATCTTCACGATCCCCAATATCAAGGATTTTTTGATATTCCGGTGGACAATTTGTATGGCAAGCCACTTTTGAAAAGATATATTCAGCAAAACATTCCAAACTTTCAGGACGCGATTGTCGTAAGTCCTGATGCTGGTGGAGCAAAGAGGGCAACTGCAATTGCCGATGGGCTCAACATGGAGTTTGCATTGATTCATAAGGTAAAAGTTCCCCCAACTATACTCCCTGCGCACACTCATATCCTTTAGGAACGTCGACCTACCCGAATTACCGATCGCCAAAATGCTACAATGATGCTTGTAGGCAATGTCCGTGATAAAGTTGCTATACTTATCGACGATTTGGCCGATACCTCAAACACAATCACGAGAGCTGCCAAGTTGCTCAAGAAAGAGGGTGCCACTTACGTTTACGCTTTGATAACCCATGGAGTTTTCAGTGGTGATGCTATTGATCGCATCAATGCATCTGCGCTGGACAAAATCATTGTGACTAACAGTGTTCCGCAAGATGAACATCGCCGCCTTTGCCCAAAATTAGAGGTCTTGGAAGTTGGCCCGGTCTTTGCCGAGGCAATTCGTCGTGTGCATCATGGAGAAAGCATTTCTGTGTTGTTTAACTATGATTAGACTGGAGCTTGGCTATTTTCCATCAGGGGCAGTGCATTTAGGAGTTCAGGCATATCTAAGGGGAGTACATTGGTAGAGTACTCACTTGTGCTCGCTTGGCGCATTGCGGACCATGGCTCATATACAATTGCTATACCCGTAAACCGCATGGCGGACTATTCAAAAATTTCCCTTTTTGTTCATATGGTGTGGAAGAAATTTAGACATATACACATACTCGATCTTTGGTAGATTTCCATTGAACGTCTTGACGAACCAAGTGCTGGGTTAGGCGTCTAGAGTTGCATATAAAATAAAAGCATAGAAGAACATAGAAATGAATAAATGGGAACGTAATTTAGACCAAAAATTTGTTGGAATGGAATATCTGGTGTATGTCTTCATATATGTTAAATCAGTGCCTATTTTATATCAAGTCATCTAAGCCATAATTTTTCTGTCCAGTAGGTATAGCACTCCTTTAGTTCAACAAATTATGCAACCGAGCCATAGGACGACGATGAAGATAGTTTGTCACCTCCACCAAGCGATGAGTTTGGAAAATCATCCGCGTTTTCAATAGTTCTTTAATTTACAAACAATTTACGAATTTTCCCAATTTAATTTAATTAGCGCCTGAATATCACCATAATCATGAGAAAAGTTCGGAATCCATAATTATACAGTCATTTCTCCATCCACGGACTCTGCTCTATCCTAATATTAATCGCATTCATCTCCTGCCCGGCTTTTCGACTGCTTGTTGAGCTTAGCATTAAATCAGAAAGAATGCGGATGTTAATATCGATATCTGACCCGTGACGTCACGATCAGAGTCGCAAGGATATAGAGCTACTATGATTAAAGTGAATCAATCCATGATAAGATGTAAGGTTTGAATTATGATTTAAGTGTATTTTATTGTCTGATTATATGGTATGTGAGGATGAGAAGAGTTGATGGGGGTTATTTTGCTGTTTTTTTGAGGGGGGTAGGGTTTCTTTTTGGCAGAAGACAGTAATCAGTTGATATGAAGGATTAGAGGGTTGATATGGGGATATATGGAGGGTTTGAGATGTAATAGAGTGTAGGATGGAAAGATGAGGGTAATATTATTGTGGTATATACGTACGAACCTACCTAGGCCACCTCAGGTCATAGGGAGCTGTAGTCTGGTAAAGCGAGTTTATTTGAGGGATGTAGATAGATTTTAGAATTATTCAGGTTATGAAGAGTGGCAAAATGGTGTAAACCAATTTTGTTGGTTTGGTAAAGAGTCAGTCGAGTTGATTAGCGAAAATATGGGGTTTATATTGGAATTGTGAGATTGGGAGGTGTGTATGTTAAGTCTTAATATCGGAGAGGAGAAATATTTTGGGGATGGAGAGCGTTATGGTTGTTACTTTAGCGGCTGTATCATATGGTGAGGGAAATGTAAGATAGGTTTTGGCAGTATGTTAGGTATTGAGATATTTAAGGAATTGCGTTATGGCGTCTGGCTTGTCAGGTACACTGGCTGAGTGGTAGCTGTACTGAAGTGATTGTGTGAATTGCCAATCCATGTCGCAGTAAATAGTCCAGAATGCATAAATTCAGAGCCTGTAGTAATTAAAGTGCACTTCATGTGAAAACAGTACATTTCTTCTACGGTTGATATTTCTTTCACAAAAAGGTTTCCATGTTTTACCCCCAAGGTTACATTATATAAAGAATCAAACTAAAACCTACAATCCTTTACTCCAAACACACAAGCACAACAGAAAACCCCCAACCAAGAAGAAAATGAAGAAACCAACACTCCATCTCTTGCGCCAAATAAAAAAATACTTACCCAGGAAGAAAGTGCAGAAACCAACATTCCATCTCTTTCCACTCCTTCCTGTTGAGCTACAAATTCAAATCCTGACCGTCGCAGTGGAAGACCTCGAACCACGGGATATTGGAATATGGCCTTTAATCAACATGACCATCATTAGGTTATCAAATGACACAGCATCATCGAAAATTTATCCGAGGCGTCTCATGTTACCTCTTTTGCATACCAACTACTTAGCTCGCAGTATCACACTTAAGAAATATACTCTGGGCTTTCATATGTATCTCCCGAGAAAGATATATGTTTCCTCGAAAGATAGGATTATTGTACACGGTTTTACTATGGATGATGGACATGGATTGAATCCGATGTCTGGATTGAATATGTTCATTAAAGCTGGTCGGGAAGATAGGGAGGTAGACTACTCGAGAAAGATTGGCATTCAGGAGTTTCAAGAATTGAAACAGAGGCTGGGATTGAGGGTTTATCATGAGGAAGGGGTAACTTACATTGGAAATACGGTGGTTCTTGGGGTCTAGAGCCGGATCGATTACTGTAATAATGTTGGTTTGTAGAACACAACACTAGCCTCTGCATTACACTTTTACTTATTAGCAATGTAAACAAAGCATTACCTGCTAGCAACCGTTTGAATTATTCCAGTGGCAAATAGATGGGGATATCCACTCCGAACAATTGCAGTGAATGATTTGAAGTGTTTTGCTATTTATGCTTTGTGCAGTTGAGATGATAGCTCTTAGAATATGAAAATGTGATCAGACGACAGCCACTAACTTCTAGCTTTGGTTTTGTTGCACATCTGAGAATGTATACCTACTAGCCTGTTTGCAACCTTGGCTTTTAAGTGGTCTAGCAGACGATGACCTCCCGCCAGAAATATTGCTATCCCTAGACCATTGTTGAGCAACCGGAGCTCTACACGTACTGATGCCAAGCCTTGCAGTAGATTTATCGCTTGGATATCGCCTAGAAGCAATACGCCTTATTTCAGATGTGCAACAAAATTTCCTGTTGCTAGGCAACTGTGGTCTGAACTTTAGCCAAGGCTCGAATTACTGGCCAGCAGGTCCATTTATATTCACTGGCACTGGTTTCAATGATTTATCTGAACAATGCCATGTATATCAGTGGCTTACAGAAACAGAGTGTCCTATTGCCCAAGCACGGTTTAAGTACAGAATAATTGCAGGAGATGAACTCAACCACAAAGTTGCTCGGAGGACTCAACTTCCTCAACCTTTTGACTAAAAAGTTAACGGAATAGTTGTCATTCCGCAAGAAAAACAATGCTCCTAGGATCTTTGCAAAAGAATTTGGCTGCCAATGGACATCACGGAAAGTATATCAATGTTGCGGTTGCTTGAAATACTGCTGTAGACAGAATTCGCAACAAAGAAAACGAATATGGCATCTAGAAGCCAGAAGCAGCATCAAAATCTCAAGCTAGGCACACCAAATTTTCGGATTCAGGCGATCGAGCTCAGAGCTGAGAATACTTGATAGTTCCCGCCAAGCGACGAAGGCGTTCATCTGTAGATAGACGACGTCTATTCGAAGATGTGATCTGCTGGCAGTTCTCGAAAGCCAATGGTTAGTTCTATTACTTGATGATACAAACAACGCACGCAAGCCCAAAGATATACCAAGTCGGAAAGACTGCTCGTTGCTCGATTGAGACACAAGGTTACAATAACCAGCCACCTCTATATGGAGCATTTTGAATGTAGCGAATGTTAACATTTTCATACGGAAGAAGAATAACGAAGCAATAGCTGCAGCTCACTAGGATGAATTCACATGAAGTAAAGAAAATGGAGCTGGGGAACAATGTCTGAGCATGCATGTCTCCACTAACACACTGACGAGCTATGTGTAAGGTTACTCCGTACCTGCAGGATCATCATTTCACTTCTATCTACACATCTCGGTCCACCAGTGGGCCACCATGAAACGCGAGGCTGAGATGCACAGACCATATTTACACACGGCGGTTATCTAGCCTTCCCTCATGAAACAAATCACTCTTCCTCCTCACATCAGATTCGTCTCATATTCTCTCCTTCGAAAAATGATGCCACTTATATGAATGAATCTCCCATTCCCTCATTCTCCCATTCATCTCATTCTATCCAAAACCAAGAATCACATCTAAACTATTTCTCCAACTAAAAGTTTCCAACCTCACTCACTCAAAATGAACCATCGACCACGCCATGGAGAAGAGCTTCCATGGGCTAAACCCCTCAGCATAGATCTCTTACACAAAGTCCTCCAAGTAACATTCCTTCATCCCTTTGTCGCATGGATGATTCCTCTCTGTATGCGCGCACAAGCTATGCCATGGCATCACCAAGCCATTCAATATGCCATTGGCTATGCCTCTTTGCTCACCATGTTATATTTCCTCTCGATACTCAATCGTCAAATAGCATACTCTAAAGCTAGAGAGGTAGATCTGTCAGAGGAAGTTATAGTGATTACCGGCGGCGCAAGCGGATTGGGATTGTTGATCGCGGAAGTATATGGCATGCGAGGCGCAACAGTTGCAGTATTAGATGTGCGAGATTTAGAGAGTGGAGAAGCGAGGGGCGTGAGTTATTATAAGTGTGATGTAGGAAATCGGGAGGAAGTTGCAAGAGTGGCTGTGGAAATCGAACGAGATGTTTGTTTCTCCTTTCTATTCTCATCTATGACTAGAAGACTAACAAATGTATAAATAGCTCGGCACCCCTACGATCATCATCAATAATGCGGCAATTGTAAATGGGAAATCACTCCTGGATTTGTCCCTTGATGAGATTGAGCACAATTTCAAAGTGAACCTTCTAGGAAGTTTCTACACTCTCAAAGCCTTCCTACCAGGTATCGTCCGCACCAGTCACGGCACAATCGTAACGATGTCCAGCGTCCTAGGACACCTTGGCGCTGCCCAACTCAGTGATTACAGTGCCTCCAAAGCCGGCTTAACCGCACTTCACCATTCTCTAACAGCAGAACTCAAAGCACACCCTAATATCAAAACCATACTCGTAGAGCCCGGCCAATTAAGCACACCATTATTTTTCGGAACCGTGACACCGAATAGTTTTTTCGGCCCGGTATTGGAACCAGTTGATGTAGCGAGGGAGATTATCGCCACGATTGATAAGGGGAGTAGTGCAGTTTTGGCGATGCCGTTATACGCGAGGTGGATTGGCTTAATGGCAGTTTTACCTGTGGGAGTGCAGGCGATTGCTAGGAGGCTTAGTGGAATCGATGGAGCTATGAAGACTTTTGTTGGGAGGGGAAAGATGGGCGAGAAGAAAGAAAGTTTGATATAAGTGGAGAGGGTTTGGTGCTGGCATTGAATCGGTATGAATGAATGGATGAAGTGTAGTGGTGTAATATAAGTGTGGTAGGATAGAGATGACATGAAGGATGATATATAATAATATACACAAGTCACCTTTATCATATATCACAACAGGATGTCATAGACATGTACATAAATTGATAAGAATATATGAAAATATATATTATATATATCTGAATCATTATTTATATATTATAATATTATTTAAAGTATTCTATTTTAGCTCATAGAAGTGATTTTATTATTTATAAATATAAATATCTTTAAATTAGATATATTTATCATTAATATCAGTATCAATATTAGCAAAATAATATCAATCTTTATTTACTAGTATTTAATAATTTCAGATTTCAACATCCTCAACACCAAAATAAATAAAGGGATAATTCGCTTAATACAGACAAACTAGTTAGTTGTTTATCTAAGACTAAAATAGAAGGCTAATATAGTCACCTAGAGAATTAGAAAAGTTTAGTTTATTCTAATAACTGGGCGTTAAAATCAAAGTGTTATTATGTGTTGATATATAATCCCTATAAATATCTATTTACCAGTCTCGACTCGAGTGAACTTGAGGCTGAGTGATTCGAGTTCGAAGCTTGGAACTTGGCTCGATGGGCAAGTAGGGAGGCTAGTGGGATCTCTCTTGTGGAATTTTTTAAAAAAGGTTTGGATTGTATAAGTATAACTCTTTCTCTCCTGTGTAAAACTACATAACGCATTTTTGACGCCGTGATCGATTTGCAAATTTTAGACACGGCATGGAAAGCGTTGCTTCCGGACCCCAATGTAGGAATGATAGGTAGAGAAAGTGCTTAAGTGAAAGATACTGGGAATATCAGATGGTCGAAGGAAGACCTGTTGGATCAAGAAATAGCTATGTCGATGATCGAACCCACCCGATATATCGCCGGTACATAGAATTGATGAATAGGGAGTCTCCAGACCATCTCGTATACTAAATAGTGAACACATACGAGACCCCCAATTCAACAATAGAACAAGGGCGTTCTGAGTATGATCAACACTTGTTCAAGTCGGATGAGATTTACACCTGTCACGGTATAATCCGTTGAACGGTTAGTTGTCTATTGTAGAAAGTAGCATCTCAGCCTAACATCGACAGATCGATGCCCAAGTCCCCACGATCCACTGATAATCTCGCAAAGTTTGTCAAAAATTTGTGCTATACCATAAAAATCACGATTGAATGTCTCCGAAACTACCAAAGACAACATGGCAAACCAGCATTACCCTTAATACAATCAACAGAAATGCACTACTGGACTCAACAGCACGGGCTGAACTTTCGGTCTTTAGATGATGAACCCCAGCTATCAGATAATTAACGTGCAACTATATTAGAAACGGGGGCGATAGAAGTAAAAAGGAGTATGGAAGAACAAATAGGGAAAAACTTTTTACGACTAGTTGAATAGTTCATCCTATGATATACATTAGTGTAGGCTGTGTAAAGTTTAAAACCGTTGAGATTGAGGAGCATCCTTGATTTTCATGCGAGGATCGCCTTGAAATGTTCCTGGGACTACCCGGAAGTACCGAGTCCGAGCCGGTTGTTAGATATCGTATGATTCGATGTTTGAAATTCTCGCATAGAAGCAGTTTAGATGTATCGGCGAGGTTGACTTGGAGAAGAGATTAGAGAAACTGCATGATTGAGGAATCCAGACGTAAAACCCTTTAGGTATAGGCATATTACGAAGAGTGTGGAATCCTGAATTTATTCCTCAAGACTGAATCCGTATTACTTCATAGTACTATATAACTATGGTATATACTCATCATCGTTCTGTTGATGTATTCTAACAAGCTTGGTCCATCTTAATCATGACGGCGGGAGCGAGAAGGGAATATCCCATTGAATATATCTACATGTCAGATGTTTATATCCATCGCAGTCCGCAATCGCCGAACAGTGTCTAGTGTGATCTTCGGTTTGAACTACGGTTAATGCCGTCGGAAAATGAATAGCCACGAGGCAAAAGAAGGGTTGTGATATGAGACGGATCTAAGTACAGTATCGCCTGATCTAGCTGTAATGACGTTTACATTTTACCTGATACCCCGGTGCTGACAAAATGGTGACGGGCATATATATTTGCTTGTGAGAAATATATGCATAGACTGTGCAGAGAAAGTGAATTGTTTAATTCAAACCTTTTGCTGCATGAAAATTGCAACGTCCTCAATTTTTTTTTTTGGCTGTGACGGTCCTGGGATAGTTTCATGTGGAAGCTTTTTTGGAATACCCACAGGTACCGTGCCTGCGCACAGACGAAAAGTCATCCTTTCCTAAGAGCTGGGATCTCCCCTAAGCTTGCGCTGGTAAGGCACATGGCGAAGTAGCCAAGAAAGAAAATTCAGTTAGGCGTAAATGGAAATTGGCTATTCTTTTTGATTAATGGATCATCTGTTATTGTACAACACAAGAATGGGTAATTTGCGGTGAGGATGTATTCATTTGATTGTGAGAACGACTGCTTTGCCGGAGGTATGCATAATGCATTGTGTTCAAATGATGATATGATAACCCAGCAATGGAGGAGTCCATGGTATCAACTCTTTCTAGACGAGATTATGTTATGTAAGTGATGATGAGAAGGATTAGCTGAGAAATACAGTACGTAGTACGATATCCTTGGTAGCTCGAGGAGTTTGATCAGCGCTAAACAAGTACAACTGATTCATTTGTCCCTCTCTCATCCCTAACATCCATACCCAACTTCAGATGAACTCTACAGCGGAGATTGATTGTACCCAACTTCGCCTCTGCCAAATCTTTACGGAAACTTTTGCCTCTCGTCCTCAGGAAAGATTAACCGCACACTCCATGACCTCCATGGATGTGTACAACCCAGGACCTACTTCTTTACGTGCCGACTCCAGAGTTGTAGTCTAGTAGATGGGTATATAGTATCGGATACCAACCGAGCCCAACTGTATACTGCGAGCCCAATGATTCTGAGTGACAATATCTCATTTGAGCGATCTTGCCATTTTGGCGACCGGGAAAACCCCAGGGACTTTGAGTTCATGGGCACCAAGCGGTTTTGGTCTCAAAAGGTGTTAACCTCTCTCTTGAACAACGTTGGTGCATCGCCAATGCCGATTTCTTTCCAAATGGAAATTGTAGACCCATACCGAGAACGAACAAGAGAAGTAGGGTTCGACTTGAAGGTGGACTTTCAGGGTAGACTTCGACCTAGGAAAGAGGATAAGCAAGTAACAATCCAATGTTCATGTCCACCCTCAGGACAGCTTGCCGTGTTTAATAGAAATGTGATAAGTCCCAATTGGTGAGTTAGGAAAAGAGTGCATTATGAACATACTAAAGGAAAAACGGCATGTGTGTCTGATTCCCAGATTGTGACGGAAACAAAGCATTTGGACCTTTAGCTATTGGTACCGCTTAAGAAGGAGAGACGACCATGAGTGATAAAGTTCTGGATGTGGATCTGTATATCCGCCCTCGCAATCATACCGTTTGTTCGCATGGTATCTCCCCTCCGCAATACTAAATGCCGAATCCCGGAGGCGGAGCTGTGTAGACTCTGTAGAGTCTTTCGAATCTTGATGTAGTCTTGACTCGTATTCTTAACAAGCTTCCTGGGCTTGAACTCATCAAAAAATTTAGGCCTAAGGTTATTTCCTCGGTAGGTACTCCGTATTTGGTAAAATTCTAAAACATTCTGATTGGGCATTTGGTAAAATGGTGTAAATTTGAGTGATCCTCCCCTCCAAAGGTATTCATCGCTCCACTATTTCAAAAACTCGTTTCCATTGCGCTGGGGCTCGTTACTCGTTGCAATTATTGTTGCTCGGTGGATGGATGATAAAGTGACAATTCTGGTGTTCCCTCCCTTCATAATTTCCATAAGCACCACCGCCTGGGTCCGTAAAATCAACCTTTTTTTAGGTAGTTATAAGTTAGATAACGATATAGAGAGGGTCAGTGTCAAAAGTACGCATTTTATCCGATTCTAGAAGTTATTCTATTATAATCATCTGATTCGTGAACTTTACCTAGGTTGGAAAGAAAGACGAAGCAGCCTTGCGAACGGGACAAAGTGAAAATCATTCCACCTTATCAGTGCGGCCGGTAACTTGTAAGCAGTATTCAAATTCCAGAATCATGGGTTGCTTTCAATACGTACGTAAAGCCACGTTTGAGCTTATTCCAAGATGGTATTAGCATTTCAAAGTTGGGGGTAGTCTGTACCTGTCTCTGAATGTACACTTTTGATCACAGCGCGAAAACTTGTTATTCACAAACCTGATTACCATATTTGGATTTTGTAGCTTGTTATTACTCCTACTGATGAATGATCAATGCAGATTTATGGCGTCAAAGGTATTGCAGATATGATAACAGTTAACAGTCGATAAAGGGTCATCTGATGATAAGTATGTCAATTGATAACATTGATGACTGTGAGAGTCAGATAGTATTTGACCAACTTGTGCAGAGAGTCCATACAAAAACTGTGGTATGTAATAGGTTCACCAGTTCTTACTCCGGGCCCCTTAATCCGTACATGTCCATTCACATCGGCGACAACACCCCACCAGATCCCCGAATTGGGGCAAATGACGAACCCGCTGAAACATTGTCGCTGGAAGCCACTTTTTTGTTTTGGATGTTTGGAAATTTGGAATCGCCTTCCTCCACTTTTTTGTCTCTAGCTAATTTTCAATTTATTTAATGAATGAGATAGATGGCTTGTTAAGTTGTTCTACTACTTACTGCATACTGTATGATTTCATGTCTTTTGCTATCCCAATACCAAGGTCTGATGGATTTGGCTTTCTTGTTGGTTGGCAATGTTTGTGATCAAGTGTAACAGGAGTTACGTAGGCTCTGGACATCAGCTCAAATGAATTCCCACAGAAAATATACGGAGTAGTACATCATCGAACACGGTTACAATGCCTGGTCCCATTAGAAGTTGGAATCTGGAATCTGGAAGCTGTAGCCTGTAAGGATTTTTACGATAACGAGACACAGCATACTTGTCCGTATAACCAGTTATCTCTCTGCATCTCTCTTTCTTATTAAAACAAATCGGCCAGACTCGAAAGCCGCGAAGCTGCATACACAAATCCGATAGGTGCTAGTGTAGTGCTTACTACCTACATACTTACCTACTATTTTAGGTATTAGCCAGGCACCACGTGAAGAGATAAGGCCAAATATACTAGGAGACACTCAATAATAGTAATACTCGACCGATAGAAGATTCTTTATCGGAAAGTTTCTCAATGCTCTTCTAGATTCTAATCTCATATATGTACGTACCTAGTAGGTGTACGAATTGGAAAGAGTCTCACTTCAAAGTCTTTCAAGCTTCCCCTTGACAATTACCGAGTCCAAGTCGAATCATCGAATTGACGCTCCTACCAACTCTTATTATTGATGAGGCAAAGACCCTCTTTACTGGCTGGATGCTCCGTAAACGTACTTTCAATTTGTTTATCCTTAAAAATCTGATCTCCCAAGGGTTATCGTGGTCAAGGAGATGAAATTATTCGTCGACACTTTTGTGCATTAGCGCCCCCCCGGATGCCTAATCGGTACTAGTGGCGTGGAAAAGCTGGGACTTTCCGCTCGTTCACCCATGTAATAAATAGATAAAATAAATAAATAAATAATCATATCTGCCCCTGCAAGCAAAAATGCATCCAATACTCGACAAAAGTAGCATACGCTACTTCCATTTTGGTGCATTTTCCTTAATTGCCCCTTCGAGATGATAACTCTGAATTCTAAGTGGTTGTGGCTCCTGCCTGCCTGTCTTGCCCTGCCCTGCTGCCCTGCCCTGCACTAAATGCACATGTCTTCTGCTACTTCTTTCGCATAGGTACTTGGTTGGTCCTGCACTTCAACGCACCACCACACCACCACCACCAAAGCGCGCATACACACACTCATTATTCTCTTTCGTACTTTCCACCTTACCATTTCTTTTTCATTCCTTTCCTTTGAATGCCTGCTTGGTCAAAAGCAATAATATCGGCGATTAGCCAAACCTGCGAATAGCCAAACCTGCTGAATCCCTCCTCTCCCCCCAAAAACTGTCACGTTATTGGGTGGTCTTTTGTTGATCGAGAACCTGCCGCAAACCTCCTTCAACCTTCTCCATTTCATTACTTCAACCTCTCAATCCAAATATAATTGACTTGCAATGTTCCCTTGATCCACCCTCCATGCATCGAAAACCAGGAAAACGACGAAGAAGCTGAGTGCTATGAAGGAGGCGAAAATCCGGGCAAACAATAAATTAATAATGGAGGTCGAGGCTCAGACCCAAGCCTCCCATCCACCTGTAGTTCGTTCACCTGAAAGTCTGCGTCAACGTCAACGAGACCGATTGTCCCCTAGAGGCCGTTTTGCGACACTTAATACTATACCTACACCTGTCACAGAGGTCGAGAGACAAAATAATAACGTGCCATCATTGTCAGCTCCAAATTTGAGGATTACTGGAAAGAGAAGCCCGAACCAACAGAAAAAGCTGATGCAGGAGAGTTCGCGCAACGATAGTAATGTTTACCGGCGGGCTAAGAGAGAGGCAGAAGAGGAGAAAGGCAGTATTGCTCCTGATGGGGGCTCTGCTGGCCGGGAAGGTAGACAATTTACTGTTGCTAAAGTTGGGAATGGCGGAAAGATCTATTTACGGTAAGACAAGGTGATGCTTGTTGACGAAATAGTACTCGTTACCACCACAACGAAGTTTAAATACTTGGCAGTAAACAGTACTGACAGACGAATAGCCCGTCAATACGTCCAGCAAACCAACGCTATCCTCAGCCATCTTTCGTCTTTCCAACCACACCACCAGATACTGCTGGACCTGATGCTGCCGGGTTTCGTGGAGGAGAGGAGGAGGATTTGAGTCACCGCGGTAGTCTTTGGTCCCCGTCAAAGTCGGCATCCAGCCTAGCCCAGCGAATAGAATTCGCAGCTCCACCAAAAACACGACGCGCAAGAGCACACTCGTATTCAAACGTAGACGATCAATACGTGCCAGTCACCGATAAGGACGCTGGTGCTTTCAAGATTGTTATCGAAAGGCCCGGGACTGGTACGGCCACCCAAAAGCCCGACTTTTTTCGAGGTACTCCTGCTCTAGACGTCAGCATCCCTTCGTACAAATTGGGAAAACCACGATTCAGCATGCGCGGCACCCCTTTCCTTCGAGGTTCTTCTTATACGGCCACCAATGACGACGTACGCTCAAGTGTATTGTCAAGCAGAGAAACATCACAAATGGATCCGGATTCACAGCGCCATACACGAACCCTTTCTCGACGTCATTCTGATGCATCTCCACAACCCAGTGCCGTCCGTGGTTCACCAAGCCCAATGTCATCGCCAAGAATCGTTAAGCCATCGAGAGCCATTGAGCCCGAAATGTTCGATGCACTCACTTTCAAGCCAGCTTGCGACCACCCGTCTATTGTCCGCTATGGCGAAAGTGGAGGTATTAGAGCGGCAACTCCAGCTCGTCTTGTTGCAGAAATTACGTCTCCCACTTTCGTCGATTATGACCTTCTTTCAGATTTCTTTCTCACGTTTCGATCATTTCTCGAGACAACAGATCTGTTGCTCATGCTCATCGCGAGACTGCAGTGGGCAGTTGCGAGAAATGATGAGATTGGTACGGTGGTCAGGGTTAGAACTTTTGTGGCGATTCGCCATTGGGTACTAAATTACTTCTTGGATGATTATGTCATTGACTACGAGCTAAGAGTGTTGTTCTGTGAACGGCTTAATGCATTTGCAGATACACTCCTGCAAGGCGAAACGCACACTAAGGTGCCTTTAAAGATAGTAGAGGAGCTGAAGAAGTGTTGGCGGAGAGTATGTGCATTATACTGGGATGGGCCCGACTTTGACCCAGATCTTGGAGTTGAGGTTCCGATAGTTGCTGGCGGAGTAGCTGGTTCCCGAGATCCCAATTTAGACCCAGCTTTCTGGGAAACCCACCCCGCAGGTCCCCCACGACTTGATGGGATTATTGAGCCTGACTTCATCGAGCATGACACCTCAATGGTTGAAGGACGTAACTTTTTCGCCGATGTTTCTCGCGCAGGTTACATTGACTTTATAGCCTATAATCCCACCCCTCCAAATGCCAGAGAGGACGACAACGATCCAGAACCACCCCCATCCCCGACGAGCATAGTTAGTGAAGACTTTGTATCATGCTCATTTCCTAGTCGAACAAGAGGTGGCAGGGCTATCAATCCCTTGGGAGCACAACCAGTTCCTGCCAGCTCTATATATGATCCAGCTCCCCCGGTGGCAACCACACCTAAAGCATTGGCCGGTAAACGAGTGCGCCCTTCGCCTTCACACAAGCGCAGTGCAAGCTTCTCTGACTCGTTGAGAGATTGCCGAGCACAAGCAGATCCCGTGCCACCTGTGCAAAAGGTTATCTACAAGAGTACGGAGTTACTTCTTACTTTGCCTTATGCTGGAAGTTTAGTGAGGGGTAACCTCTTCCCTCCAGGACAAGCTTTTGTCGATGTAGTCGCTCCAAGCACCCCAGCAGAGTTTGGTCGAGAAACTACTTTGTTTCCCAGACCGCCACCTAGCCACAAAGGCCCTTCGGCAATGTCGGGACCAGGGATGAAGAAACTTCTAGGTAGTGTGCGTCGTGCATTGAGCACTAGAGCAGGTCATAGCCCCAGTGGTTCCCCAACGCAAGGCGGCTTTCCCAATATGCCTCCTCTGGGTGTTCGAGGGGCAACTATAAACCGACTTCCTGGTACCGCTATAGTCCCACAAGCTCAAAAGCACGACTCAATTCGCGCACCAATGAGGATTGACTTACTTGGCGCTGAAGTTGCAGAAGACTTCAAAAAGGCAGTTCGAGAGGAAGAGGAGGCTGATGAGGCCCGTAATTCTCGTATAATCAAGCAGCCATCACCGCCAGGGAGCAGCCATCGCGAATCAGCAATCCACTACTCGACTATGTGCCCTGATATTACCTTGGAAAATTCAGGTTCCATAACTTACAGGTCACCCAAGAGCGAAGTTACAAGTGGAATCAAGAGTATCTTAATTGTTGACGATACCATGGCGTTGCCCTTGCCTATGATGACTGGCGCATTGGCCGTGAGCCCATCTTTCGGCTCAATCGCTGATACTTTTTTGCATCTATCCCATGGACCTACGCCGCCAACGACCCCGCCAGGAGTTCCTTTCCCTGGAACCCCAAGGAGATCATCTCATCTACTAGGACACACTGTGAACCGCAGTTTATCGTTAGAGGGTCTTCCTTCGCTCGTCGGTGACTCGCAGCCATCAGGAGAATGTGAGCACCCCTTAGGTCCGCGACCAATTCCTACACATTCAATGAGGCTCCACAGTCAAACCTATCGAGTCAGAAAATCTGCATCACTACGGCGATATGCGTCTTTTCATAGTGGTTTCACTCGGCACCACAGGAGTGAGAGAAGCTTCGATGCCACCACATTCACCGAAGAACAATCAGTCAGGGGAAGTCTCTCTCGGAATGCGTCTATTCCGCTTCCACTTCGAGTTCTCCGAAGAAGACCAGGTGGAGATTTGAGAGCCGCGGGAAATGTTGGGGACCTCGGTATTATTAACCCTCGACCCATGTCGACTGGCTCCCTAACGACTTATTCCGACTCTGTACGAAGCTCGTATCTCCTTGGTAGTGGAGATGATGGTCGATACGTTGATGTAGTCAACAGTGATTACGATGAAACTCAAGCACATGTAGAGACATTCTCGTTGGGGGCTCTAGCTGAGGTCACACCTAAAGGTCGCGTCTCGCTATTCGATACTCATTCATCCCAACCGGTCATGCGCCCTTCTTTTGAAAAAGAAGCTCAGATGCTTGCTCAGATTCCAGATGATATTGATGATGATGGTGGGGTTGAATCAGCTCTCCTGAAACTCGAAGGGAAGTTCGAGCAGAGGCGGTCCGAAACCTCAGGTGGTCAATTTTCTGGCAGATTTGAGAACGAAGGAAATACCAATAGTTTTGGCGGCGGCCCGTACGATGTCAGTACCCTTACTTTTGATTTCGGCCAGGAAGAAAACCGCAGGCGCCGGCAGCGAAATGTTGTGGACTCGAGAATTTTCAACAGTCCAGACCCAACTACATATCAGCCGGCGCAGGCTTCGGTCAGTACAGAACATAGACCTGCTGCATATCAACCGACGGGAATGCCAAGGACTTCCTCGCTATCGGGGTCAAATGGTCTCACAGATTCATTCTTTGAAGGCTCTTTCCTCGACGGCGCATCTGACGAGGATGCAAATTATCACCGGCATACAAACAATTGGTCAGAACGCTCAATTCTTGAAGGACCTGATGAAGGGCACCAGTTGACTGCGGATAACACACCTCATTCCTCTCATCACGGATCCTTTGATTTCATAACTGAAACAGAAAGTCTGCGAAGAATGCGCCCCAAGGCAAAAGGATCTGCTCGTGAGAGTGGCACTCGCTCCTTCCTCAATATTGACAGTGATCTTTCTTCAGAAATGTCTGTCATTTCACAATCCGACTATATCGAAGATATGTCTAACGTGGCTGCCCAAGTTTCGCATCCGTTGGCACAAGGAGCAGTGATCAAAGAAAGACCTCACCCATCTAAATCACAAAATCATCTCCCGTCGCCCCCAATAACTTTTGCACAGGCATTAAATATGTCTCCAAACACTGGGAATATTTCTCAGATCCATGATTACCAGCTGGAGCAGGAGAATCCTCTACCACCAACCCCAGATATCACACCCACAACTGCTCTCGGCTCAAGTGGATTTGGCAGAGATGCCTTGCGGCCCAGTGGTACAAGTGAAGCTTCTCGCAAAACATCTGTCCACCTGCCCTTCATTCTTGCATTTGATTCGCGAGTCCTTGCTCAACAGTTTACTCTCATTGAAAAGGATGCATTGAATGAGATTGATTGGAAGGATCTCATCGAAATGCGTTGGAGAGATGCTGCTACAGATACTCGCTCTTGGGTTGAATTCCTGCGCTCATCGGAACCTCGAGGGGTAGAAGTTGTCATCGCTCGGTTCAACATAATGGTCAAGTGGGCTGTGTCTGAAATAGTCTTGACTGGCGATCTGGAAGAACGAGTTCGATGCATCATCAAATACATCCACATTGCCGTAAATTGCCGAAAATATCGAAACTTTGCTACGATGACACAACTCACGGTGGCCCTTACCTCTAAAGATATCTCCCGTCTTACCTCCACGTGGGCCCACGTTCCGGCGTCCGACATACAAACACTTCACGAATTGGAAGAACTTGTGACACCTACAAGCAATTTCCATAACTTGAGAGCTGAGATGGAAGGCTGCGGTGCAGATCGAGGCTGTATTCCATTCGTTGGTATCTATACTCATGACCTCATTGTCAACTCGGAGCGCCCAAGCCAATTTGCAAGCACGCCAACAACGGAACCTTTGGTAAACTTTGAGAGGTGTCGATGTGAAGCAACCATCACAAAGAATCTTCTTAGATTGCTTGAGGCTAGTCAATTGTATAGGTTTCTTCCCATAGAAGGCATCACTGAAAGGTGTTTGTGGATGGCAGCATTACGAGATGAAGACATTGCGAAATATGGGAAGTCGATCCAGAATTGATTACCCACCTCTATCAGCGTCTCTATCGCACCTTTAATTTATTTCAAGACAAGCGCGCGATGCAGTCACCCATGCGAGCTCATTTTGGGGCTTTGCCTGAATTAATCTACGAAACCTTCGAACCCTCGATTGGGGTTTCGATTCATCAATAGATGGATAAAACAACAAATTCTTTGTAATAACAAATTCAAATTTTGGGGACTTTTGTTTAAAATTTTGTAATGTGTTTCACCACAGTATTTGAACTTCATACCTCTCATTTCGAGATAGCTGCGAAGGATTCTTTTCATGTACTTTTTTCACGTTTTCTTTGGTCCCTACTTTTTACAAGCACAGCATAGCTGTGCGTCACCACGACGGCTCAACATAATATTTCCTTATTGATATTGCAGTCTGGCTTCGGACTCATTTTCCATGACCATGACTATCACGATTCATTTCCTGTTGGTTCATTGTAACATTTTTTTTGTTTTTCTTACGTCCATCGGGTGATGAGCTTAAAGTGGCTTTGTGGTGTTGAGAAGATGGATGGGTGGGGTGGGTGGGATTTTGCTCCAAAGAATTTCCATGGGCGCTACGCCAAATGGGTATGGATATCATGTAAAGAGGCTAAGTAAATACGCTGCGAAACTTGGAGAGGGAAAGCATATAATTTTTTGTACGGCAATGGCGTATCGACTTATACCTCTGGTGGAATGGATAGGATGGATGGATGGGTGGATGGATGTAAAGGATAGGCGGATCATATACCCCTTTGTGTGTTGCTTGTTTGCTTGTGAGATAGTCAGGTGTTGGTGGTGGTAGATGACTGGCTAGATGAGATATCCATGAATGAAAGAAGAAGAATTTCAATCTACTTGTGCAATCGCCACGTGAACTTATCTGGTTGTTATTCGAACCGTTGTGTAATATCCAACATGTACCTGGGATTGCTCTATGATACAATCTTTATAAATTGGAAATCATCTACAATCATCTACAATCATCTAAAAACATTACATCTAACCACAAATTCTGTACATGACATACAGTCCATTCATACTCAACCAAAACCACCTCCTTCCGCTACTCCGAGCCCTTACATACTTACACAACCCCCATCACTCAACCCGCCACCACCACTCGAACCTCCCTTCCCTCCTCCTGCCGCCAATACAGCTGTTCGACTAATATCCTCCCACACCTCTGCTACCAGCTCACCGGTCAAAGCTGAACATCTGAGGAGACGAAGATGTAATTAGTTTAAAGAATTTATTTATATACTGGAGATAGATCGCGAGTACTCCTACTATTGGAGGTGAAGCAGACGCCAAAAAAATGAAATGATGAGATAAAAATATGAAAGTATATGGGCATGAAACCAGGAATATAAAAACTTACTCCATATATCGATCACATCTCAATTCCTGCGCGATGCGGTGACCCTCTTGCGGATAGATTATGCCGTTGGGATCTTTTTTGGATCGGAGGTCTCGCTTGAGCGCGAGGAGGAGGATGGGGAGTTCGTATTGGAAGGTGGTTTGGAGGTGTTTGGTCCACTGGTTTTTTGGGTAAATTTTTAGTTTTGGGTTTGGGTTTGAGTTTGATTTGGGTTTGGGTTATTTGAGGATGTTTCATATGTATATGTATATGTATATGTATATATGTGTATGTGTGATTTCTTCATCCGACTTTACGTTGCTTTACCATGCTTTCCTTCAAGTGATCTCTAACCTTTCATGTACTTGTCCTGGGAAAATGATCAAAATTCATAAAGCAAACAAATATACATACATATCTCTGGACATTAATCAAGCTCAATCGATTCGGAACTGCGTAACAGAGTACGACGACATTGGGTTTTAAAGTTTTCCAATCGATAGGCGAAGAGGAGTCGTAGAAATTGATGCGGTAGGGGATATTGGAGAAGCGGATCCCGAAGGTGTATGGTTGCTGGGTGTCTAGGAGGAGTTGGGCTTGTTTGGAGCTGGCGGTGGAGGAGAGGTTTGATGGGGGGTTGCTGGGTGGGTTAGCTGGGGTTGGGGGTTGTGATAGGGGCGATTGGGTGAATGGGGGAGACTCACGACAAGAATGTTGATTTACCTACGTCGGGATCTCCGAGTAGTAGAACTGTTGTTTCTATGGGAGGGAGTCCTAGAGGTGGTTCATCCATGGTTCGATATATAAATGGGTAGCTTCATGTTGTGCAACGAAGTTGGGCTTGGAATGGTCTGGCTAATAATTAGTGGATAGGAGGTTGATGGAGGGGTACCTTGCGATAAGCGATAAGGAATTTACCCCTGTGACATAAATAAATGTATTTTGGAAAAATATCACTCTCATTGGCCCAGTCATTTGTGCGTCAATAAAAAAATTTAGACATCATTACCATTGAAAGAATTCTCATGATTATTTCATGAATGTTCGTCAGGAAATTCTGGAGAAGAGAAGTGCTTCTGATATCACAAAGGTATCCACGATCTTTTCACACCAAATACAACTGGATTCCTGAAGCAGAGAGAATCGCAGAGGAGAGGAGAAGGAAAAAGATGGGAGGAATGACGGATTATAGCGATTGGTCGCATGAGGATTTAATCAAGAGGGTAACTCAGTTGGAAAAGCAACTTGTCAATAATACCAAAAGGTATCCATCCATTCATGTACAAGCTCCGATCCTCCAAATCCAATACTGAACAAAACATCAGCGCGACCCCCATTCCCAAGAGAAATATACAGAAACCTCGACATGAGCGAGAATTTGATCCCTCTAAATACAATACTCGACTCATCGCTCTCAAACTCGCATATTTGGGAAAGCGCTACAATGGATTCGAACATCATGCGCATCCCACACCTTTAACTACTATTGAAGAGGAATTGTGGCAGGCGTTGAATAAGGCTCGTCTTATATTCCCGAAGGGAGTCAATCCCATGGCGCCGGGTGAGGTCAATTGGGAAGGATGCGAATATTCGAAATGTGGGAGGACGGATAAGGGCGTTAGTGCTTTTGGACAGGTTATTGGAATTAGAGTTAGGAGTAATCGACCACTTGCTAAATCGAAAGCCAAGCCCGCATCAGAAGACTTTGTAGAGGGAGAAGCAGGAGCGGAAGATGATATGTATAATACGTATCCGAGGGAAAATGGCATCGAGGTTACATCCGCGCCGCTTTCTCCATCAGCAGGTGTTCCGGGACCACGGGAGACGGATAGTGGAACATTCGATTTGTCGGATCCGGATATTCAGGAAAGTCTTGATTTTAATCACATTACTGATGAGATACCTTATCCACAAGTTCTCAACCGTCTACTGCCACCCGATATCCGTATACTGGCGTGGTGTCCGTCACCACCTGTTGATTTCTCTGCTCGCTTCTCCTGTCGCGAACGTCGCTATCGATATTTCTTTACCCAACCTGCATTTTCGCCCATTCCTTCCCAGCTGGAACATGGTGCATCGGCTAGTAAAATGAAAGATGGATGGTTAGATATTGATGCTATGAGGGAAGCGGCAAAGTTATATGAAGGGTTACATGACTTTAGAAATTTCTGTAAGGTTGACCCGGGGAAACAGATTACGAATTTCGAGAGGAGGATCTTTTATGCGAATATTGAGGAGGTGAATGATTATACGAGTTCGCTAGCTTATGTAAACGGAGACTCGTTTCTTGATGACTCGATTCGTTCCAAAACTGATGGTGAGAGTAAGGCTCCCAAAGTCTATACTTTCGATCTTCATGGATCGGCATTCCTTTGGCATCAAGTTCGTCACATGGTTGCAATTCTGTTCTTGGTAGGACAGGGTTTGGAGAAACCTTCCGTGGTATCAGAATTGTTAGACGTGGAAAAGAATCCAGGAAGACCCGCATATGAAATGGCAACCGATACTCCCCTCGTCCTCTGGGACTGCATCTTTCCCCACGAAGACGACGCATCTAGAACCGACGCCCTAGACTGGCATTATATAGGCGATAGTCCAGGGTTCTCCGAAGGCAAATACGGACAAGCGGGGTTGATGGATGATCTCTGGAAAGTATGGAGAGAGCGGAAGATCGACTCGATTCTCGCAGGCGAATTAATGGGTATAGTGAGTTGTCAGGGAGTTGAAGCGCACGAGTTGAGCGGAGGCAAGGGTGGCAAAGGTAGGAGCCAGAAGGTTTTTGATGGAAGTGATAGTCCCCGGTTGACGGGCAAATATACAAAGGTTATGGATAAGACGCGCATGGAGCCTGTGGAGGTGGTTAATGAGAGGTATGTGACTAGGAAGGGATTGGTGGCTAAGGATCAAAAGAAGGGGTTTAAGAGGATGGAGATTGAGGGTGAGGGCACGGGAAGTAAAGTATGATGATATTATATCTTTCGTCAAAAGTTCATCTAGATTTTATGTTTATTTATACACATGTAAATTTTTGAAACAATCAGTCAAATCTTCCATTCACTTTTTTTTTTTTTTTTTTTTTTTGGAGGAATCAATTTAGATACTAAATAATATTATATTGGTTGGACAATTCCCTCACTCATTTGTCAATTTCACAGTTCCGGAATAATTATATGATTTTATATCCCTCGACCAAATCAGACCACCCAGATCATCTCAGAGTAGATCAAACCATCGCGCCTGATATTTAACTTTCTCTCCTGCAGTTTTAGATACGCGAATAAAGAAGGGAAAAGGGGTTAGTGATCGAATGAAGATCCAATGGGGATTGAAGCATACAATATGTACATCATGGACATAGCTCATCATGTACGAACAACACATACGTAAAAGTTTTAATGAGATGATCTGTGGGATCACTCTAATTCTTCCACTTAATCTCAATATCTATTACAAATAACACTATCTATCATGCCCATATCCAATGCCAAGGCACTTTCTATGTCCCCCAATTCATCTAATCCCTGCTACTCGCAATCAACTGCTCCATAATATCGGCAAACCTAGCTGCTACATTATTCTTCTCCTGTTTCGCTTCCCCTACAGCTAACAGTACCTTTTTGATACCCACGCCGATACTGTCATTCTCCGTATATTGTTTCAGTTGATTTAACGACTGTTGCAAATCGCCCTCGTTATCAAACGCCTGGACCTCTCGCAATATAGTTGCTAATTCGTTGAAATTATTGACATTAGGAACTGCGAGTTCACGGTTGAAGATGGGTTGGAGATCGAGTTGTTTGAGGACGCTACGTTGAGATGTAGTGCCTATGATTAAGAGACGACGTTGCTAGGAATGTATTAGTATTATGGCACAGCGGAAAAATGTAGAGTACTTACATTTGGTGGTTGCTTAGTGAGAAGAACCATGAGAGCTTGTAGAACCGCATTGGAAAATCTAGGACCGATAGGAACCCATTCTATGATACGCTCAATGTTGTCTATAACAACAATATTTTGAGGAGATTTGTATGCATCCATAAAGACTTTGTTGAGATATTGAATTTTTTGACCATCGCCGAAACCAACCATGTTCTCGGCGGAAACAAGCTTGATGAATGGAAATTCCGAGCTTTTGGCAATAGCTGCTGCAAGGGCAGTTTTACCAGCACCAGGGGGCCCATGAAGGAGAACCGAGAACAGAGATGTCGTTTTGGACTGTCTCACAAGATCTATGAAGAGACGGCCATCTTTGAGAATGGTTTCAATGTGCCTGCTGAAAGGTAAGATACCTGCTGCCATGGCACCTTCAAGTTCTTCCTCAGACACACCAAACGCGGGTTTAACTTCATCGAGCGCATGCATGAAATCGCTGCGGTTAACCTTCATGTTTTCAATGTCGTCGCTAACTCCTGCAACCGTGCCAACTTTGACATGCCTATTGAAAGCGAAGGATGAGGCCGATTTGACAAGACCACCAATCTCAGCTCCAGAGAAATTCTTGGTTAGATGAGCGAGTTCAGCAACGTCCACATCTGTATCCATAACATCATTCTTTAACATCTTGGAAGTATGAATCTTGAGGATTTGTGCTCTGCCGGCTTCATCTGGCAAAGAAATCTCCATGTGAACTTCCAGACGTCCTGGTCTAAGAAGAGCGTCATCAATCATGTCCATACGATTGGTCATTCCAATGAGAAGAATATTGTTGAGCTGGTCAACACCATCGAGTTTAGACAACAGTTGATTGACGACACTGTCTCCAACACCGGTTCCACCACCAGATCCACTACCTCTTTGCTTGCAAACAGCATCCAATTCATCGAAAATGATGATATGAAGACCACTCTCGTCTCCCTTTTCCTTGTACTCCTTTTCGGCATCGGCGAAGAGCTTTCGGATGTTTTCTTCGGATTGACCAACGTATTTATTAAGTACTTCGGGACCATTTATTACCTTGGGTTCTCTTGAGTTCAACATTTTTCCAATTTGGCGGGCAATAAGCGTCTTTCCGGTACCCGGAGGACCGAAGAGAAGAATACCCTTCACGTGCTGGATGCCCAATTTCTCAATTAAACCAGGGGGGAAGATACGAGAAGCGAAAGCTCTTCGGAAAATAGCACTGAACTCTGTATCTAAACCACCAATGCCCATATTTTCGAATTTAAAGTCCGGTGCAATGATAGAATTAGCGGCCGGCCGCTTACTCGATCCCTTTAACTTAATGGGCGATTTTGCATCTTTGTAGAATGTGATTGGTGTCGTTCTCACTAAGATACCCCGGGCTTGTGGAACACTGACGGTTGGGGAGGGCTCAGCACTTTTTTCCATCCTCAAGTCAGATAACTGGACTGTTTTTACAAGAAATGACAAAGGGACGTTTTTGAAATCCATCAACAGTCTTTGACCAGGAGCAAAGATTTGGTTCTCGAACCACTTGATGAACACACTGGCCAGTTCATCTTGGTCATAAGGCATATCTGAGACCTTCTTCACCGAGGCAAATCCAACCTCAATGTCAAGAGCACCAAGATATGCTGAAGGCCCTTGAATGAAGGGATCGTATGTTTCTGCGATTATTGGATCTAACATTCCAACATTACACCACGTTCGCTGTGGATCTGACAAACTAATGCATCCTGGAGGAAAGCCGTCCAGGGGCCTTGCAGTAACCACAAACATTCCATTTAATATAAGGTATATATCCGATCCGTCTGGGTTATGTGGAAAGTCCATAGGAGATACTGCGGACCTTGCAAAATTGTCAGCACAAGCAGTGCATTACATGTGGACCAAATTACTCACAAATTACCAAAAATGTATAGATTCGCCTTTGTTTTGTCTTCGATTTTTGCGATATTTAGTTGTGCTCTTCTGTGAGATATTGGACCGCCGATACCAGGAGCTGGCCTCGTTGCAGCTTTTGGTGAGGTTACAGGCAGTTGTCGTCCAGAACCAGCAGGATTGTATTTTAACTCATCGTAGCCACCCATAGCAGTGTCATCCCGAGGAGGAGGTGCTGGAGCTCTACCATAACCTGCTGGTTGTTGCTCCCCTCTTGAAGTTCTTGACCCTTGGCCAAAGAGGTTATTACGGAGATTCATCGTTTTGTTTTCGTTGGAGATTTTTGTTTTGACAGAGAGAGGACCCGAGGATATAGAAGTCTTTGTAAGATTGAAGGAAGAATCAAAGTTGTGGAAATGAAATCCGTTTTAAATTCTTATGTACACGAGGCAAAATAGAGTTATTATAGCTGTAGTCTGCACTGCGGCGGAGTGATTGATCTTTAGGGGATTTCGCGAGGCACCAGCCTTACGATATAGGAATCAAACTGTCCTTTTTAACAATAATGACACAAAGTTCAAAATGAACAGATTTTGGTTTTGTGAGTTGGAAAAGATCAGCGATTCCTCTCTATTCCCTAGACCTTTTGCATAGAATATGCAGGTATGAAGTTTCCAAGGTGGATTGTGTCTTTTATTATGTTGCGAATGTTGTCTCTTCTAAGTTTGACATCCGCAAGTGGTGACCGTGCGCAACTAATGATTGGATTGGCCTTGTCATCATTCCACAACCCCGGAATCCTTATCGCAACCTCTCAGCCTTGACCTAGACTTCTTTGTTCAAAGCGGGGATCAACAACTTCGTTTACCAATTATGCCTCTGTGAGTTTCGCTATTTGAATGGTTATTTAAAATCGGATTACTGATTGTCACTAGTCATTTGTTGGGTAAAAAGTCTTGGAATGTCTATAACAAAGATAATATCGAGAAAGTCAGGCGCGATGAAGCTGTTGCGAAAGCTAAAGAGGAGGCGGAGGAGCAACAGATGCAAGAGTTAGATGCAGAGCGTCGAATGCAAATCCTACGAGGGGAGATACCTACACCCTTGCCTGCAGAAGATACAGTAGAAGAGGACGAAGGCCCGCGAGAAAGACGTTCTCGTGGTTCTCGCGAAGAACGCAAGAGGAAGCCTAGGAAGAGAAATGGGGAAAACGACACTGATTTCGAGATGCGCATTGCAGCTCAAGGTACACAGTCTTCGAGAGATGAACGTCAACTTATTTTACGAAAGTCTACAGATGGGCCATTGGTTGATCATGCCGGAAACATTAATTTATTCCCCCAAGAACATTCAAACAAGTCTCGAGTCGAGAAGAATGCGGAGGCAGAGAAGGAAAAGGAGAAGAAAAAGAAAGAATATGAAGATCAATATACAATGCGATTCTCGAACGCGGCCGGTCTTCAACGAGGCTTCGACAATCCGTGGTATTCAAAGGCAGGGACAGAGGTGAAAGCCATTGATGAAGATAACCCAGGTAAGAATGCATGGGGTAATGAGGACCCAAGACGAAAGGAAAGAGATGCAGCGAGGATTGTTTCAAACGATCCGTTGCTTGCCATGAGACAGGGTGCTGCTCAAGTACGACAAGTGAAAAGGGAAAGGGAACAATGGATGAAGGAGAGAGAGAGAGAGGTAAGGGAACTGGAGGCAGAGGAGCGAAGGAATAAAAGAAAACGGAGACATGGTAATGACGGTAAGGATAATGATTTGGAAGGATTTAGTTTGGACGGGCCCGAAAAGAGGCCACGCACCTCTCATAATAGGACTCATACGGTCCATGAACGTGAGCGAGAACATAGGCATCGACACCGTCGGAGGTCAGACAGAGATGAGAGCGATCGTCACCGACACAAACATAATCATCATAATAGAGATTAGCAGATTTATTTTTAGTATTACAATTCGCGGCCTAGTATACCCCCTAATACTCAATCTTAACCTCAAACATATCCTTCTTGACCAGTTCCCCCAAATCAGCTGCTTCCATCCCCTCCAACGCCTGCTTGATCTCCCTATACGCCCCCTCTGATAATCCGTCACTCCTACTACTATAGATATCCAGCCCCTGTGGCGTAAACAAACTCGGCGCAAACCAAGTAACAACCCACCTCTCCTTCTCACCCAACCCCAACCCCTCCATAATCTCCCTCTCCCCCCACCCAAAACCTCCCAATGACTACTCGCAATCCTCAACCAACCCTTCCCCCTCCAATTCCACGCTCTATCTCCATCCGGCGTATCAACACCCTGTATACTTTTCGGTTGCGGCAACCAGGTCCTCGAGATAGGCGTAGAAGTTACTTCGTCATCGAGAAGCGGCGCTGCATGAGGAGAGGTAGCGGGTATAATTTTATACGTTATGCGTACATTTTTCGCTTTTTTCCACATAGGAAGTGTGGAATGCGTGACGGACCAGGTGTGCTGGAGCCATTCGAGAGGTGGCGTCGTGAAGCTTGGTGAAGGGTGGTTGTATTTGAGGGGGGAGCGGATGGTTATTTAGGGGTTGTTAACCATTGCTGCGGAGTGTTTGGATGGAGAGATTCTTACGGGGTTTGAGGGACTATAGATTTATGATTTTAGTGCTTTGACTTACGAGATTGGGTTACTGTTTTTGGAGTAATATGTTGGTTGCTAAGGCGCGATGATCAGTTGAAACAAAGCGGCAGGAGTGTTGTATTTTTGATACAACCTCGCTCATTTTAACTGTCCAACCTCTATATTTAACATGTTGACTGATTTAGTTACTAGGTAGATATATCCTTTTGAGAAATAACACCAAATTTAATGTATTCCATCTTTAGAGCAGAATGAAGTTATTCTCTGAAGCAAAAGCGAATATATGGGAAAAAGAAAATGTGAGCCTTGAGAGGCTTATCACTGAGTGAATTGAAGCTCATGTGTGGATCCCAATCAGACCTCGAACTGCAAGGCTCCGCCCCTAGCCTCGCCATTGTAAACAAAAAACACCCATCGCCATCGCATCGCATCGCTCCTCAATTTCTCTTCAAAATCCCCGGGACAATTCCCGTCGAGATCCCACAACCTTCCTCTTTCCAAATCTACGATAAAATTCATCCTTTTCCAAAAATCCCCATCTTTGGTGTTGCTCCAGACGTGCAACAAAACTTGGAGAGCTTAAGGGTTACGAGGCTGCCGATTCAAGATCTTTCTAATCATAATTGGACTATTTGACAGCAATAACAATTGGACATTATCAGATACAAATTAGCAACTAAATCATGGATGATGTAGAAGTTGAAGATGATTCCGCCGCAATGGCAGCCATGATGGGATTCTCCGGTTTCGGAAACCAAAATGCACTTTCCAAGAAACGCAAATTCAACACTGCGACTGATGCATTTGTCGAAGGTGTAGAGTTGGAGAAGATTGATCGGGGAGGAAAGAAGGGACAGGGAAGTGGTGGGAATCAGATTCCGTTGGGCAAAATGAGGGTTATGGGGGTGAAACTTGTAGAGGAGAAGAATGATGAGGAGATCGATTTGGGTGATGATGAGGATGGGGATGGGGATGGGGATGGGGGTGGAAATGGAGAAGATGAGGGGCCGAGGTACCTGGATACGAGTGCGCCGCCTCCGATATTTGATGGGATTGAAGGAGGTGAACATGCTTTGGGTCAGGATGGGGTATCGGAGGATCCGGCAATAGTGGAGGAAAGACGGAAAGCACAAGAACAAATTGATGCGATTTTAGCTGCTGCGCCCGAGCCTGCTAGTACCAATATTTCACAGCCGGCGTCGGGACTGCCGCATGGTCTTCCGGAAAAACCCGTATATAGTAATATGGGATTTAAAGGAAGTGCTGGGGGTAATAGGGGAGGAAGAAGCGGAAGAAGTGATGCAGGGAGCATGGCAAGTTCAAGACCCAGTAGACGGGGAGCATTTAATGAGAAATGGTATGAAGGATATTATGATCAAAGTTTCAACGAGAATCCATGGGCGAAGTTGGAGCAGAGGATGGGGTTGGAAGCAAAGGGTAGCTGGGTCTAAATATAGGCGGGACATGGGATATTTTTATTGTGGAGAAGACAAACAGACAGCACTTGCGGCGATGATTTCTGATATTGGAGAGATTTTGAAGAAGGTCTATATAGCAGATATTGCTATTGCATGAGAACAACTATCAGATACCCGAAGGAGAACTGGTCATTTATGGAAACAAACATACTAGGTATGTGTGAGAAGGTTTCAGAATTTGGCCGTTTTACCAAATGTACAGCTACAAATTGTACTTGCATTCGAACCTGGATATCATGGAAGAGTTGTCCACAGGAGTTTTCAAATTTTTAATACCAATGATTATTAAAAGCTAGGCATTGAATGGGCATATCTTGATAGCGATCTAGAATACAATGAGTTCACAGCTAATCAGCAAAACCTTCAAATTCTTCATCAGCATCATGCTCAATCTTTCTCTTTTTCACCTGCTCGATCAAAGCCTGTAACTCTCTCTCCTTTTCTTGCTCTACTTTCTTTTCCTCGTCTGTCATTTTCTCGAGTCTTTCGATTTCTCTCTTTCTCTTTTTCTTTTCCCTCTTCAGCTCTTTCAAATCTTGTTTCTCATGCTTTTGACTCCAAGCCTCCCTTTGCTTTTTCCTTGCTATTTGCTCTTCCGTTGGTACATATGGACCGGCCTTCTTGGCTTCCTCCATTGCGACTCTTCTTGCCTTTTCTCTGGCTTTGTCTTTATATGCATACTCAGACATATCTAGTTTAATGCCCAAGGTCTTATCACCTTCCCACTTTTTCAACTCAGGCATTTTAGGTAATCTGACAAGTGCCCAAGCATTGCCTAGATCAGTCCAGTCAAGGTCAGCAACTCGGAATATACTACTTGCTTGATGTTTCGAGTATGCCTGAACCCAACTGACGAAGGCACGCTGTCCTTTATCATAAAGAGCACGATCTGCGAGCACTTCTTTACGCATCTTTGAGATGAGAATTTTAGCAGCATCATCAGTCGTGCTAATTTCAGGCCGTCTCAGGGGACTGATTGGAGTTTTACGAATTTCGAGAAACGGGATATAATCTTCCTCCCGTCCTGGTTGTAGAAAAATGACACTCAACCCCTTTCGCCCAGCTCGACCTGCTCTTCCGCATCTGTGAAGAAACACTTTTGGGTCTGACGGTGGGTCTATTTGCACAACCAAGTCGACCTGTGGTATGTCGAGACCTCTTGCGGCTACATCTGTGGTGAGCAGTATCGTTGGGCTGACCGCTGCGACATACTTTGAGAAATTCCTCTGCCTTACGTTAGGTGGGTGCTTGCCATGTAATGAAACTAGAGCAAATTGCTTGGGCAGGACTGCCTCAAGTAAGGGTTGGAAGTAATCGACAGAGGCACAAGTCGAAAGATAAATAATAGATTTCTGGGGAGTTGGTTGAAGTTGTGACAGTAATGATAGCAGAGCAGGAAACTTGTGGGTTGGCGGAGTTAATAGGTAAGACATTTGAAGACTCGCAGGGGTCATTTTGTCCCCTCCAGTTCCCTTAACTTTCACAGCGATTTTCACCGGATTTCTCAGACCAACCCTTACTATTTCACCTACTGCTTCACTAACACTAGCACTGAAAAGACCTGTTCGCCTTTGTTTCGGCAGATGACTGAGAATCTTCTGTAAATCATCCTTGAAACCTAGATCCAATAATCTATCTGCTTCGTCCAGTACCAAAACCTCGAACGAGGACTGTGGGCAATGAACATGTGGAGAGGAGAGTAGTTCCAGTAATCTGCCAGGTGTAGAAATCAAGAGATTCGGGCTATTCTTAAGAAATCTGCTGAGGTCTTGCGCGGGGGTAGTTGTACCTCCGAGTAGAAGTTGTGGGACGACACTTAACGTTGACGAAGGTTTCCGTTTCTCGCCTTCCTCCAATGGCTTCAGCGCTTCGGCAGAAGGTTCATGAAATGCGAGTAAAGAGCTGAGGACCGAATGGATTTGAGTCGCGAGCTCCCGAGTTGGAGAGACAATTATAGCACCGACATGATGTTTCTTGATTGGTTCCTCCAGTCGCAACAACTTTTCCACAACGGGTATTAAAAAAGACAAAGTTTTCCCACTACCTGTGACAGCCTTAGACTCGTCAGTACGGAGCCCAGTGGATGATAAAGTAAACCTACCTCTACAACAACATCTTTATTTCCCATAAACAAGGGAATGGTTGATGCTTGTACTGGGGTCATTTTTTCAAAGCCCATTGATGAAATGGCATCCAGTATCCATTGGGCCAATGAAGGTGTGAGCGCATCCCAAGCTCTTGGGTCTTTCTTTTGTTCGCCATCGACTGCCATGGTCTCTATGATATTGGTATGAAGCTGGTTTTCCTACCACCGTAAGTTTGCGTTGTGAGTTGAAACTAGAATTTGGAATTTTCTTATCTTATCGGCAAGGAGCTTTTTTTTCCGGGTCCGACCAAATTTAGCGAGTTGGACCCTGGTTGAGGATGCACCCGCCCTTTTTCCCTCCATTCTCCATTAGCCAGCCATTCAAAGTTTTTCTTTCTGTTCCTACGTCAGAAGGTCTGAAGTTTAAAATGACAAAATACTAGGTACAGTACCTAATAAGAGATTTACTTGATTCTTTGTTCAAGTAGACTGACTTTGATATTGATAGAAAATAATAAAGGCAAGTGAGAACGTAACTCTATCATCGTAAACATTTTAATGTAAATCTTTATTTCGTATAAAGTAAAATCTTAGATTCTATCTTACTTTATTTACATCTACCAAAATCACATGTGAATGGTCGTGTGCTTAGTCACTCTCTTTAGCAATAACAAATCTTTCTTCGCTGTTCTTCTGTGCCGCGTCCCGGGAGATCTTATCAGCCCGGTGTCTCATTCAATTCCAATCTCCGTTAACACTTAAAAGAACCAAGTTATAAATTCATGTGCCACGTCTTCACGCGGCATAAAAATTCATCATATCTTTCTTCAACAATGCAGCTCAGTCTGCACTTCTCGTGCCTTCTCAGACAATAGATTCATTTCATATATCTTCTTCCGTCAACGTCAAACACTCTTCGCGGAAAGACCAACATCTATTCTCTCCAACATCGCTGCTACAAACATTTGCTTTCGGTCGACGGACACTTGCTGGCGTGATTCGAATACCCTGTTTGCCAAACTTCACAATGCCGAGATCATTTCCAGATATTCCGGCTACTCCGCGAGTCATATCTCCTTCCCCAACTCCATCCGAAATCTCGCGAAATGGAGAGTATTTTGGGCCTATGACCAGATCTGCGAGGAAGAGGCTGTCAGCGCAGACACTCCCGATAGATGAAGGGATAGATGAGGATGAAACTGATGCCGAAGATTCAGCTATTGAACTGGATAGATCCAGATCAAGGAGCCGAAGTCCTCTAAGATCTCGAAAAACGGCAAAGCCCACAGTCAAGACTGCAAAAAAGGCTCCCGGACCCACAGAGGGTGTCAAGTCAGAAGAAACAAATGGCACAAATGGAAAGGCCCCGGATGGGCATCTTTCCCCCACGACGGCAAGGTCAGGCTGGAGCTGGAGAGACTTTAGCAGAAGTCCCAGTCCTTTGGGGCTTATACCGATCCACAAACAATGGAGGTCATTTGTGCACCGCCATGAAATACCAAGGAAGTTGTTGCACGTTTCGATAGGATTCTTCACAATCTGGCTTTATATATCTGGTGTTCAAACAGATGCAATTACACCTTATCTAATGGGGGCTCTGATCCCCATTGCAACCGTGGATTATGTTCGACACAATTACCCGGCTTTCAATAGCTTGTACGTACGATTGCTCGGGGCTTTCATGCGGGAAACTGAGTACGCTGGATGGAATGGTGTCATCTGGTATTTACTTGGCGCGTGGATCGTTCTTAGATTCTTTCCGAAAGATATCGGTGTGATGGGAATACTCCTTTTGAGTTGGTGTGACACGGCGGCGAGTACCGTTGGACGAGCCTACGGAAGATATACTCCCAGGATAAGACAAGGTAAATCACTTGCTGGGTCTCTTGCTGCATTTGCAGTTGGCGTGGTCACCGCAGGCGTATTTTGGGGATGGTTAGCACCAAGGACCGGTCCCTTTCCAGATGATCTGGACTGGCCTTTTATGTTCTCGGGAGACTTGAGTCTTCCTGCGGGAATCCGTGAATTCATTGGTTTGAGTGAGGCTCAAAGTATTGTTTCTGGTGGTTTGGCTCTGAGCGTAATGAGTGTATGGACCGGTTTCACGGCCGCGGCTAGTGAGGTGGTGGACATATTTGGGTGGGATGATAACTTGACGATCCCAGTACTCAGTGGGTTTGGGATGTGGGGATTTTTGAAGATATTTGGGTAGGAGGAATAAGGGAACAATATAATCATAGGGCACAGGAGGCGTTCCGGGTAGCTCAACATAGCGAGAGTTTTAGAGTTTGGATGGGGCGATAAAGCAGGCATATTCTCATGTGCATATATAGATTCACTTCACACCGAGTTTATGTTCATGTAGGAGGGGGGTACAAAATAGATAATTAGTAGGCCGATCCGAAAATTCTATAACACCAAGCATAAGCATGCAGTGAGAGTTGGGTGGCCAATTTGACGATAATTCCGACAATGAAGCATGTGAGGATAATCTAGGCATACAAATTCACGAATTGATAGATCTCATTGGTCGAAAGGATAAAAGAGAACACAGCCCTGTCAAGTTTCAACAGGTCGTAGAACATTCGATGCTGCCGCACCGTTGGATTGTAACGACATTGTTCATATGCACATGGGGAGGGACATGATATAATATCTGCAAAGCTTAGAAACCCAGCTCCGGAATAAGAAAATATGGTAATGTGTAAGAGGTAAATTAATATATTTTGGGTAACGGGGAAACCTGGATACCTTACTTTTGATAATCGTAGTATCATTTATTGACTTGTTGTTGGTAATTTGAATGATTGGTCTTGGATTGGATTGGATTGGATTGGATTGGATTGGATTGGATTGGGAATAGTTGTGTGTGTAACTGTTCAGTATGTAGGTAGTAAGTAGTAAAATAGTAGAGTTGGTTTTTCTTGGTAGGGATAATATTTTTTGGGAGGGCTTTTGTCGTTATGATGTGGAAAGTAGTGTTCAGAATCAAAATCAAAAATTCAATATACAATATGCTGAATACATGCTGGGATGAGAAAGAAATTGAGATCTTTGGGACCAAAGACAATCCTGTGATCATTTGTCTATTTGTCCATTTGTCCTGCGTGTATGTGTGGTTTCTCAAGGGAAGGGAAGAAAAAAAAAAAGTTGGTGAAGGAAGGATATGCAAAACGATTGATTTTTTTGTGAAATTTTGATTGATCCCTTTTTTTTCTTTGGAAATCTTCAATGTTGGTGTCATTTTCCATTTTCCATTTTCCATTTCTCATTCTTATTCGTCTCTTCTTCCTTCCCGTCTTAATGCGACTAGGGGGGGGGAGGGTAATGGAAAGGAAGATAGGTGTCGAGAGAGAAGGGACTTTAAACGGTAGAATGAAAAGCTTCTTCACGTTGACAACGCATGCAGATGATGTGAACAAACGATTTCATGTCATACTTGGTCTGTCTTTGGAAGTAGGGGATCGCGGAAATGATCTTTGTCCTGTGGTCTCTCATGGATGGGTTTCATTGTCTAATTGTCTAATTATCCAATTGTGTTGGTTTTCTGGTTGGAATTTTCTGAATTTTTTCTATTTGGAAATGATGTGATGTGATGTTGAGTTGTGAGACGATGGATTGAGTATCTTGGGGTCTATGTAGTATCTAATTAGTACTTACTACGTACACCTACGTACTTGCCACTACTGACTACTTACTACTTACCTGGTACCTTACCTCCCTTTTCCGTGATATGCCTCCTCCTTGATATGCCTCCTCCGTAATGCCTTCATACCTCCATACCTCCTCCGTAATATGCTCGCCATGTTACCTACAATTGTATCATGTTAGGATTATCTCTCCGGCCCTAAAGCCTGATGTTCCTGCAATGAAGCCTAATTGAGATTCTTTGACCATTGAACGTTCACAAATGTTTCCGCCATGATTATCTTACTTTTGCCTTACCGGTACCTTAAAGACCTTACATGACGAACCTGACTACTTCTGAACCGATGTTCATACAAAATCCTAGAAAAATTCCACACATGCACATGCACATGGGCATATTTCATCCAACGCTGCTTTTAGGTTGGGATCCGCATTCAATTTGTACCTAGGTAGGTGTATTCATTAGGTACCGTACCTACATACATACATACCTACCTAGCTAGGTAGTCAAGTCACTCAGTCACTCCGTCCCGTCAGCCATGATCCATCCATGGATTTTAGCGTGACCGCGCTTGCTCGTTTGTACGTTCGTTCGTTTTCATACCTGACTAAACCCTTTTACAGCTTAGTTCGTTCCTTGAGAATTATACGATTATACGCAGTAGAATGAATGAGTGAATGAGTTTGTCCTCCACAACCACATAACCACAACTACCACCACCAACTCTTTTCCTTCCCTCCTTCTTCCCACCCTTTCCCACCAATCCAAATTCCTCGGCATATGCAATGGCAACACGGCCTATCTCTGATCAATAATATCTTCTACTTTGGAACCAATCCAAGTCGACTGCGTAAGCCAGAACTTTCCAGGGTCACCCCATCGAGATATACTACTGCATGCTTGGAGGGGTTCGGGTTGAACGTGAGAGGACAGAATGGGTGGGTTGGAGGAGGTTGGTACTAATGGACTAGTGAGGAAAGGGGCAATAGGGCGAGATGATCAGCCTATCTCTTCCTTCTTGACGCGGGGTCATTGATACGTAAGGAAGTTCGGGCTCAAGACAATTTTCCTCTTCCCCTCCTCAATGCTAGTCCTCTCTAGGTGATTTGGGCCAGCCGGCCGTGTATAAAAGGAACCGTAAGATCCTCTGAGAGAGTTTTCCTTTCTTCTTCCTCTTCATCCGTTTGCAAGTTTCCATTTCAACTCCACACCGCTTCATACAAACAACTTTTACCTTGTCTAACAAACAAGACGTCTCATACATACCCATTGACTCACAACACTATTGTCTGTGCTTGACCATTGTATCATATTCTCATCAGGATACTACCTTGTACCTTCTATATTGCTTGCATTGTATTGCATAGCAATTCACACTAAACGATTCACTCTTCCGCATTAGTCTTTGTTGTCATTTGCATATTTTAACTTTACCCTAATTCCACACTATTACATCATGGCCTATCAATCAAGCTACTACCAAAGCACCTCCATCCCCATTCCAGTTCCTTCCAAATCTCAACAGGTTTCCTACTACCCTCCGCAAAACACAACCTATGGTGTCTCGCCACCAGAAGCTCCTGAATCTGTAACTACAGGTTCCGGCATGACTCCCGCATATGGAAATTCCACTTACTCGGCTACTTCCAGTAGTTATGCGGGAAGTGCGAGTGGTGAATATGACAGCACTGCTTCAGCCAATGGTGTCGATTTGCAAGAATATATGCAAGATCGATTTTCAGGCGCATTCGACCCTCTTCCTTTAGATCGCACTTTGGCAGTTCAAGCACAAACGTGAGTCGATCAATATCTGAAAATCTGGAGTTGAATTTGCATTTGCTGACAATCTCATCAGATCTGGTTTATTGAATGCAAAACATAGAGAAATCATGGATTTGCAAGCATTAGCGCAACAGCGTCTTGCGAGAACTAGAGCGAGATTACAAGAAGGTTATCAAGATGCCAAGGAAGTGAAGGCGAATTTAGAATGGACCCAGCATCGAATGGGGTGAGTGTCAAATTTTCTGCTATCTACTCCTTAAACCTCAATTCTAATATCATTCCAGAGCGATCAAAAGCAAAGTCTCAAAAAGACATCCCAAGGAATACGCACAAGCCCGCGAGCGTTATCCATCTCCAGAGTACTAAAAGCACAATCTCTCAATTTCCTTATTTTCTACTTCTACACTCGCTTACGAAAAAGTTTCCCCTTTTCTTTTCCTTGATACCTTTTTACCTGCGCTGCTTTTATGAAGCGGATCTTAAAACCATTGTCTAACGAAGTTACGACGATTCTGATTGGGTGGAGCGCTTGTTATTTATAGTGCGGGGATGCAGCAGTGCCGGTTGAACAGGCTCCTTAGCACTTGCAGCTGGTGAGAGACGCCAGGGCTGCAGTAGTTCCCGTTCATGCATGGTTCTGCGGGCCCCCTAGGAAACCCGGGCTCTGCAGCTGTGGAGCTACGTGTGGTGTGGTGGTAATGGGATGAAATGTGTGTGAGGCGCTGAGACTTTATCTTTGGGAGGGAGGGCTTCTCTGTAGAGTGATTGGACTGTATTTTCCATATACGCGTGGTGTGGGTGCTGGGGGTGGGGTGGATTTCTGTAAAGACAAATGAAACGGCGTGGATTACTAACTGCTCTTGGCTGGCTACTGGAGTTAGAACATGGCTGGAGGTAAAATAGGTAGTTGGTGCTTTCAAATATAGGCAAATGCTTCATTGTGAGTGGTAGATATCTGTAAATTTGTGACCTAACATGGATGATATTTTAGGAGGCCGAGGCAGAGATGGACAATTTTCCCTGGAAGCCCTGCCCCTCTGAGACATATCATGCACCTTTCTCTCCCACCTGACGCTATTCTACTCCACTCCCCCTGTCTGCATGCCCATCTTTGGACTAGAGGATGAGTAGTAACCCTGGTAATATCCCTATCGAGCCCATCACATAAGCAAGTCTTTCTACCCCGTCCCTCATCTCGCGCTAGGATTCGATAGCCAAGCCAAGCTCTGCATTGTTCATGCTTCTATCCCGGTACTTCTTTCGTGGTGCTCATGTTGATAGAGATTCTTCTTCCTCGCTATACGTATTCAACCTCTGAGGTAAAGAGTAGAGGGTGGACGAACTCTCGGTAGTTTTGAAGATGCGTGGATATTCATTCCATGCATCATTATCCCTGCCATGAACAACCTGTCATATCATCATAATCCCAGATCAGCTCCCCAAACATAAACCCAAACAAGCCGCACGCTCATCACATTCTCCCCTCCTCTCCCTCCTTCTCCCCTTCCCTCCCTGCACCCCCACTATTCCCCCACTCCCCCTCCACCCCTCTCATCCCTCCCAAATAAACCCCTCCTCCCCCCCCTCCAAACCCTTTCCAACACCTCCCTCCCAGGCAACAACCTCTCAAACACAACCACTATCCCCCTCCCCCTCCACCACAACAACCAACACATACCTCACCTCAAAATTCCGAAACACCTCATTAATATACACATCCTGAATTTTCTGACTCGGGATAAAACGCGTTTTAGTAGTGGAGAGGTAGGATTTAGGGGAAGAAGAGATTTGGAGACCGAGATGCCGGAGGATGAGGAGGGATTCGGTGGTGTGGGTGCGGAGGGTGAGGAGGTAGAGGGTTAGGAGGGTGAGGGGGAGGAGGAGCAGGGGGTGTTTATTTTGGGTGAGGGTTTGGAGGGGGAGGAGGAGGGGGGGGGATGCGGAGGGGGGTGAGGAGGGTGGGTGCGGGGAGGATGCTGAGGTAGTAGGTGTAGAGGAGGAGGAGGATGGCGAGCGTGAGGAGGATGCGGAGGATGTGGGTTAGGGTTAGGAGGATGCGGAGGGGGAGTGTCAAGGGTGGATGCGTGCTGACGGTGTATTCGATGGTTGTTGGGGAGGGACGGCGGATATGGAGGGTTGGGGGACAGGTGAGCATGGTTGATGCATTGATTGAGTCGTTTTTGAAAGAGTGTGAGGTTTTGGAGGTTAAGGAAATGCGATTGAGTGATGGGTATTGTGATGGGAATTAATTTGGGAAGACGAGGCTTATCGATAAGGATATTATTTTTTAGATCCAGGCGAGGCTGAGGATCGAAGAGTGGGCTTGCGATTGGAGATGTGAAGATGGATGATGGTTTGATGTGATTTCAATATCAATTATTGGGAGAAAGTATCATGCATGAATACTGTTTTCCCTCCCGGGCTTTCTACAATAAATGATTGCATACGTGGCAGATCTGCAAGCCATTTCGATCCCCCGCGTACCGCAAAGTTCACATTGATCCCAGCCATGATGCCCCAGCATTATAGTAAGAACCATAGTATAATGTAGCCAGTCAAACGCAAATCCATGTCCATGTCCATGTCCATCCTTTAAAGTGTCTTGATCCCCCCTCCCCCCATATCCCCATCACTCCCCAGTATCAATCTCCAAATCAATCTGTACCCCATTCCCCACCCCATAATCCTCCAGCGTCAACTTATCCTTAAAAGGTCTCTCCCCCTGCCTCTTCAACATAATCTCATGCGGCTGCCTCCCAATCCTCGCCGCAACCTGCGCTTTGAAAAGTCTAATCGGGTCACTCGCTAAACATGGAATTGCCGCCTTAGTACCCAACCGATCATTCACATGCACAATAATCATCGGTTCATTCGAGGGCGCCGCTGAAACAGAAATCGCTGTAGAGATTGGTGCCGCAGGTGGTCTAACCGGTGGATTTGCAGAGTCAGATGCTTGGGATTTGGGTTTGGAGGAAGAGGGGGAAGCGGATGAAGCTTTGAATTTCGAAAATGCTGATGCGCCGAATTTGCTGGCTATGTCAAGTGTATCCTCCTCCTCTGGTGTTTCGATATCTTTCGATGACTGTTCATCTTTCTTTTGTTCTTTGGCCGTAGAGGAAGTACCAAATTTTCCAGCTATATCCAAATTATCCTCATCTGCAGCAGCTCTTGGAGGCGAAGGTCTTCGTCCTCTTTCCTGTTCTCGTTCGCGTTCGCGTTCGCGCCGCCGTTCTCGAATTGGTGATCTCCTTCTCTCTCTTCTGGGTGATTGAGACCTTTTGCGGTAAGTTTTGTCGGTGTCGCGTTCGGGTGATCTAGAACGAGCTCTTTTTTTGAGTTTGAGACCTGCCATGGTGGTTGTTAGTATGAAGATGGGCCTCTTGTAGTTTGGGGTGTGATACTCTGGACTCGCTCGGCTAAGTCTCGGCTCCTATTTCAATCTCCATCACAAATCATTTTTTGGACGTAGATGCCTCATCATTTCCAATTTCTCAATTTATTAGATGTGACAATTAAAGTGGTCAAATTTGTGTTGTCTATTCCTATTCTATCAAGTCCTAGTATCCCAAAATATCTAGTCAAATCAATCGCTAGATTCTGGTGCAATATGACCAAGAATTGTAGTGGTTAATTTAAGTTACGCTTTTTATTGAATATGCTGAGTATTTTGTCAAAGCAAAATATGTTGTTATGCGAAAGCATCTAAGCCTAAAGACAATACCCTGACTTTGCCATCCCTACGCCGTTTATAAACAAAAAACCCTATACGCCCAGACTCATGATATCCGAAGCATTATGATACAGAACTGAAAGAAGAATTACATCCAATCAATCCTTGTTCTTCTTCTTCTTCTTTTTCTCGGACTTTTCGCCATCGTCTTCTGACTTTCGTTTCTTCCCATTAACTTCGGGTGTGTCATTTACGGCACTCTTCTTCGCTTCCTTTGCTGCCTTCTTAGCTGCTTTTGCGGCCTTCTTCGCAGCCTTTTCGGCTTTCTTTGCAGCCTTCTCAGCCTTTTTGGCTCCCTTATCTCCCTTTTTAGATTTCTTCTCAGAAGCATCGCTCTCATCCGGAGAGTCGGAATCAGATTCCTCAGCAACTTCCTCAATGAGCCTAAAATGGTTAGCATTTGACGTAGCTGTGGACGGGCAGCATCAAAACTTACTTCTTGTTTTTCTTCTCTCTCACTGGGATAGCAGCGGCTGGCTCATCTCCAGCGAGACCATCGGCATCTGCGTTGTACTTTCGGGCTTCCTTGACTTCCCATTTGCCAGGAGCTGAAGTTGCCTTGCCATTTGGTCCGACAGCAACACCACGAGGAAGGAGGGGCTTTCCTTCAATGCCTCGGAGATGACGTTCAATCTTGGCACGTGAAGTGACACCCAGTGCGGATCTCTCCTCATCATCGATATCATCACCTTTGCCTTCACCTTGTGCACTCCAGTCTGACAAAGCATCGACGCGCAGTCCAATAGCTGCCTTGGCGGCCAACATACGCGCGATCTTTCCCTTGTTCTTTCCAGTAGCTTGACCAACCAGCGAAGCATGGTAGATAAGACCGTATTTTGGTGTGTCATGTTTCGTCTTAAGGGCTCTGAATAGAGCCTTTTCAGCACCAAGAATTTGGATGGTACTGGCAGGGCTCTTAGCGAGGTTCATAAGAGATCCAGCGTGAGCGATCAATCGAGCTCCAACCAACTCGCCAACCAACTCGGTCAAATTGGGGGCAATTGCTTGCATACGTGCAGACAAGTAGCTTGACAATTGCTGACGATATTCTGTAAAGCCGACGACTTGCTCTGCCAAAAGCTTGATGTTGTCCAAATCTTCTTCAGTGATTTCGGTACCCATACTAACTTCGGCAGCAGCTTTGATGGCAGCTTCAATTTCTTCTGGGAGAACGTCCGCAAGATCGGTACTTGAAGTGTTCACGCGCATACCGACCTTCAAAATAACTCTAGCGTAGGCCAGGTTGTCGTTCACAATCTTTCCCATTTCTGGGAAATGCCATCCGTACCATTCCTTTACTCTCATGGCGTATGTGTTGAGCTCCTTGTCCAAATCATCCAACAACGAAATAGCTTGCACAATCATGGTATCAACCTTGTCGGGTGAGAACTTCAGCTTGTGGCGCGACAAAGAATGCGACAAACCCAGTGACATGGTGGAGATGTGTTCGGGGAGGAGACCTGGGATCAAGGAGGGGAGGTGATCGCGGATTCCACGGAAAATATCATTTGTTTTCGAGTCGGAGATTGGTGTGAGAGTCAAACCAGGAAGTTTGTTGATAGCTTGTCCCAATTTAGGGTCAGCAACGGCCAGAGACGCCTTCTTCTCATCCTTCAAAGTGTCGAGAAGTTTTGCAAGCATAGGTGAAACTTTTCCCTCGACCAACGAAGCAACCTCCTCCAAAGCTGTCGCGGCACTGTCGAACTTTTGGAATTGCTTAAGCTTCAATCTAATCCGTGCAATTGAACATGTTAGAAATCTGTATCACAATTGCAAATGCGCCATGTGGAAGCAATTGCACTCACAATCCATTGATCCCCTCCGCGGTCTCAATTTCTGAAGCGACATCATCCTTCTTCAGAAGCTTTTTATCGGCCTTAAATAAGACCAATCCAGCCGCCGTCTCCGTAAGAATAAATAAAGGCGCCATTGTGAAGAAATAATTCAAGTCTCTTCGTATTGATGCTGTTCAATGGGCGTCCAAAATTCTGAAGCTTATGATTTTTCGCAAGGAATAATTTTTTGTTCGAGCAAAAAATTATGGCAGACGCTAATGGGATCTCAAGCCACAGGCATACCTTCAATCGGTTTAGTGGCTGGATCATGTGACAAATAACCAACCTCATTGAAACCCACTCACCATCCATGCAAGTAGGTAGCTCCTGCGAAGGCAACTCAACTCTTGGCCCAGACAAACCTCAAGCGACGACAATAGATCCTGTTCGCAGACAACCAAACAAAATGGAGGGTCTATTTTTCAATGTTCAGAATGGGTAAGGTCTTAATTCCTGTTGATAACCTTAATATCTAATACCTTCTCAGCTACATAGAGGGTATCGTCAGAGGTTATCGCAATGGACTCTTGACTGGCCAGAATTATAATAATTTAATTCAATGCGAGACCATCGATGGTAAAGGATACTTCCCTGCTTTTAAAACACATCAAGTAACGAGGGACTAGATCTGAAGCTTCAACTTGGACCTACGTACGGCGATTTCTTAGCATCACTTCCACCCAATCCTTCAACATCTACCTTGGCTACGAAGACGACCGACAAACTCATCTCCGAATTTCGATACCTACGAGCGAACGCCGTTGGATCACTCGCAAAGTTTATGGACTATTTGACATATGGATACATGATCGACAATGTAGCCCTTTTGATTACTGGTACTCTCCACGAAAGAGATACCCGGGAATTACTTGAAAGATGCCATCCTCTCGGTTGGTTCGAGACTATGCCCGTGTTATGTGTGGCTACAAACATAGAGGAGTTATACAACAGTGTATTGATTGAAACACCTTTAGCGCCTTACTTCAAGGGAAGTCTAAGTCATCAAGATTTGGACGAGCTCAACATTGAAATTGTCCGAAATACGTTGTATAAGAACTACCTAGAGGATTTCTACAACTTTGTGAATACTGACCCAGATATGGCCAGCACTCCAACCTCCGAAGTCATGTCTGAAATACTGGAGTTCGAAGCCGATAGGAGAGCTATCAACATTACACTCAACTCTTTCGGTACGGAGCTATCAAAGAAAGACCGCCAAAAGCTTTATCCCAATTTTGGACGTCTATCTCCAGCAGGAACAATCCTACTGTCAAGAGCAGAAGATATTGAAGGTGTTAGGCTTGCTGTTGAAGGAGTTAGCGACTACAAGGGTTATTTTGATGCCACCGGGTTGGGACAAAGTAGCACCGGGGCCGGCAACATGAGCGGGGGAGTTGGTGGTAATGAGAAAAGTTTAGAAGACTTGTTCTATCAAAAAGAGATGGAAATCTCCAAGGGTGCATTTACAAGACAATTCACATATGCTATTGTTTATGCATGGGTCAAGTTGCGAGAACAGGTATGTTCCATTATTCATATCAAGCTACTGGATGACTTCTAATATTTCACAGGAAATACGCAATATTACCTGGATCGCCGAATGCATAGCACAAAACCAAAAAGAACGAATTGGCAACTATATCAGTGTATTTTAGTGCGGGGAGTAAACATGTTACTAATAGTCTTTTCTTTCTTCTTGACATAAGGATGTCAAGGTTCTGTACTGGTCTAGTTGGCGAGCTGGCGTAAGGAGATTACGGATATTGATTTTCAAATTGCACGATACAGTTTCATACCTCCTGGAGTTGCACACTTAAATCATGGTGATATACATTTTGATATTATTTAAAGACTTATCTCCCCTTTCCATGTACCCTCTGTTAAGCCCAAGGTCGTAATCAGGTTCTCCCATCTGTCACTGCCACGCTCCTTTTTCCTTAGATACTTGAGCAACTTTTGCCTCCTATGAACTAATAAACGCAGATTTCTTTTGTTAACCTTATCCTTATTACCGCGCTTCGATTCCAATTGATCCGCAAGGACTCTAATCTTTGCAGTCAAAATCGCAATCTGGACCTCAGAGCTCCCGGTATCTGGCCCAGCCCTTGGTGTCTTCTCTGGTTTACCAACGCCTGCAATAGCATCATGAGTGGGTGCCCTAGGCCTCAGAACACCATCTGTCCGGTGGCGTCCAAAAGTATCTATACACCTCACAATGTTCGCTCTGGTCTTATCCTTCGAGTTTGCGTTTTCTAAGCTCACAATGCGAGCCAACGCTGCGACTGCGTTCGCATGATTTTCCTCGTGCTTCTTTCTTGCCTGTTCCTCCTCGTGAGGGTCTGCTAAATCCCGATTTTGGGCTAATCGAGGTTCCGTGAGGTGGTATGACTGTTGGATGGCGCCCTGGAGCTCTGCCGGGGTTAAAAAGTGATTCAAGAGAACATTGTCGGTATTTTTGAATTCGACACCTCCTCTCGAGCCCTGGGTCGCGGTCGCGTCGAGTTTGATTGTAGAACCTCCGACGGTATCGAGAGATTCTAGAAATGGTGTGGACACTCCCCGTACTGGATCTCCGATTGAGGCTGCCCGTTCCTTCTGAAGTACTGCTTGCCTTTCAAGATTGGACTGTTTTCTCTGTCTAGATTGTGCTAATGCATAGGGATCTTTATGCGCTCTTCGCTGGGCGAATGTGGCCGCATTGGCTGCGGATGTGGTTGAGAAAGAGGATGTTGATGAACCCACGGCAGGGCGAACACATACTATTATAACAATTAGATAAAATGATACAAGCTATCGTCATATGTCTTACAAGAAGTTGCGCTTAGCCGCGAAATGAAGGATATTCGAGGAGGCATTGTGATTTTGTTTAATTGAATCAAATCATCAATCCATCCATCAGCTTACTGGTCCTCTGCCCTCTGCTCCCCTCAAAGTCCCATCCAGATAAATTTCCGAGCTAACATCTAATGTGGACTAGTGGAGAATTTGTTATAAAGCCTAACATTTATGGCGGAACTGACAAGGGCCAATGGACAATCTTGATTAGGGTTTCGTTAACTTTTTATTTCGCACCATCGCAAAATTGATTCTTCGTCCCTCGCAAATCGACAACTTCACGACAACCATCTCCTAAAGGTTTGACCAACTTGACAATAATAAATCAAATCGCAAAGATGGCACCTTCTCAACTCCCCGCGATTTTCAATCCTACCTCCCAGGATATTGAGCAGCTTTTGGCTGCTCAATGCCATTTGGGATCCAAGAACTTGCAAGTTCACATGGAACCATACCTCTGGAAGACTCGCCCAGATGGAATCAATGTTATCAACATTGGCAAGACCTGGTACGTTTGAACAGGAAGGAGAATGAAAGCGCCAGTCAAGGGAACTTTGGTCTAACCAATTTATTTTACAGGGAGAAGATCGTCCTTGCTGCCCGCATCATCGCAGCCATCGACAACCCAGCTGATATCTGTGTTATCTCCGCTCGTCCTTACGGTCAACGTGCTGTCTTGAAGTTCGCCGCACACACCGGTGCTGTTGCCATCGCTGGTCGTTTCACCCCTGGTAACTTCACCAATTACATCACCCGATCCTTCAAGGAACCCCGCCTCATCATTGTTACCGACCCACGTACCGATGCTCAAGCTATCAAGGAGGCTTCCTACGTCAACATTCCAGTTATCGCTCTTTGCGACACCGATTCCCCAACTGAGTTCGTCGATGTAGCTATCCCAACCAACAACAAGGGTCGTCACTCCATTGGTTTGGTCTGGTGGATGTTGGCTCGTGAGGTTCTCCGTCTCCGTGGTTCCATCGCTTCCCGCGAGGCTGAATGGGACACCATGGTTGATTTGTACTTCTACCGTGACCCAGAAGCTGAGGAGAACAAGGATGCCATTGAGGAGGCTAAGGCTCCAGGTGCTGATGAGGTACGTTATACATATTTAATTGATCCAGAAAGATCCATCTCTAACTTGATTTTACAGGTTGGTGCCGCTGCCGTTGACCAAGGATTCACCGGTACCGGTGATTGGGAAGTTTCTGGTGCTACTGCCGGTGCATTCACTGCTGCAAGCAACACTGCTGCTGCTGCTGGAGCTTCATGGGATGCTGCTGAGCCATCTGACTGGGCTGCTACACCAGCTGCCGCTGGACAAGAGTGGGCTGCTTCCGGAGCTACTGAGCAATGGTAAATGTCAATACCCAACAACAAAAATAATTAAGATGTTTCCGCAATGATCTATATCTCTTGGGGGTCAAATTTGAAAGCACTAATGAGGGAAAGATACTCGATAACTGTTCATGTGCCATGGTTTGAGAGGGAAAGCCCTGTGCGTTCAAAAGGAGTGGACTTGATCGTTATTCCGCTCTCAATGATATAAGTCTCTGGTTGTGGCACTACAATCTTAGATGTTGAAAAGGATTGATATTTTTGATGTGATATGGTTGAAATGACGCTCCGTCGTAATAAATGGGGTATGCCATAAAATTAATCACAAAAAGCATTGCCAAAATACGTTGATCTCAAATTATGATCCTGTGTATTTGTGCCTAATTCAATTGCATCGTAAGGATCAATATTACCTTGTTGAAATGTTCAAACTTTGCAGCTTCTCCCATAGGCAACCTCAAAAATGATGTACTTCTCACACATATTTATCGGCACGCATCTAACTGTAATGTTCTATGAAGTTTAAAAATCCAGTGGCCTAATTTTCTTTTGGTAGGAACCTGAAGTGAAATTGAGCCATTCCTTGACTGTACTGTACTATCCCATCGAGCTCCATAACCTTACCGTAAATACATGAAGAAAGATTTGCCTTGAGCTGGATGAACACTGAACACTGGACACTGAACACTGAACTTTGAATTGTCATTTTATGATTTAATGATGGTGATGGATGAGTAGGAAGGGAGGGAGGGAGTCGAGTCCGGGGGTGTGTACAGTATTTGAAGTTTGAACTTGAGTCTGCACGGGGGTGGGTATATTGGGTTATTTGGAGTATTTGGAGTATTTGGATGTGTGTGTGTGTGTGCGGGTAGGTAGGTAGGTAAGTAGGTAAATAGAGTTAAATAGTGAAGATAAAATGGCTAATTGGACAGAGATGTATGTGTAATCTTACGATTTGGTGTGTAGTGTATGGTGTATGGTGTATGGTGTGGTGATGTGGTGATTTAATATTGTCCAGAGTAATTATTATGGATGGAATGTTCATTTTATGTTGTCTATGTATATATATATTTTTATTTTTATATACTGTGTGTACTTGAGTATGTTCTCTTTTCTCCTTTTCCTCTTCCTTCTCTCTTTCCCTTTCTCTTTCTAGCTAAATCCTTAGTCATGAACTTTTTATCATATGTAAATTTCTTCCAATCATTTAACAGTTAGTTCAAGTCCAAGTCCAGGTCATCCCGAAAATCCTTCTTAGCTTTTCTATATTCTCATAATGTCCGGAAGTCGTGCAAATCATAGTTTCGTATACATTAACGAAAGTGTCCAACTAAGGGAGTGAAAGGTAGAGCTTGAGAAGAGCGGGGTAATTGGGGGTTCCGAGTCCTGTTTAGCGTGGGTGTTAGTATATATGTGATATTATGGGATGAGAGCTTGTATGCATTCGTGGGATTACTCAAAGAGCCCTGAAGCATGAAATGGAAATGGAAAGGGAAAAGAAATTACTAACCTGTAACAGGATCCCATCCCTTCACAGCTGTGAAACCTGCGGTTCCACATCCTTGGTTTCCTCCACTGGTGATATCGTTCAACACGCTAGGATGAGCATACAAAACGGGGTTGATAAATCCTATGACTGCTTTTCCGGCATTGATTCGTGCAGCGTTTATCAAGGTGAGGATAGCGCCGATGACGGGGGTAGAGGCCGATGTACCGTATACGAGGGAGAATTCACCGTCAACAGCGACAACGTAGTTAACACCGTTGGCGGAGATGTCGGGGAAACCACGAGTGGTTTGTGAGTTGTTGTACTGGGCTGAGGTGTAAGGAGGAGGATAGTTGGCAACTAGTGGGGAGGTTAGCTTTGAATCTGGGAAAAGGAAGTGTCGGTAGATATATATAGGCTTTAAGATGCGGTATGTGATGCTACAGGGGCGGATCTACTTACAGTAAGATGCTACGGCTTTGCTTTGGTATTTAGGCATGGCAAAGACATTAGAGAATCCTCCGCCAGAATAGACTGGAGAATTTAGGTTAGCATGTAAATATTGGTGAGGAGTACATGATGAATAATAATACTTACTGACAGACTCGGCAGCTTCTTCTGGTTGGGTGACAGTAGCGTTTGGTTTGATTTGGGTAGCGCCGACGGATGTGATGTATGGGCATGTACCAGGAAATGAAGGGTTAAATGCTGTCCCAAAGTGTGAATATAGACCCTATAAACAATGTATGATGGGGAAGGACATACCATTGCCAGCTCCACATTCTCCTCCGTTACCCGCAACACCATAATCACCAGAAGAGTACAAGACTGTGACACCCTGAAGGCCAAGCTTGAGATACTCATTGCATTGACGGACCTCATATGCTGGTGTGAGATCGGTTTCATCGTAACTATAGGAGGTGGAAATAACATTGGTGGCAGCGAATCCACCACAGTTCGGGGGTCCTTTGTAGTAGTCGCTGCTATTGCCATATTGATCAGGGTAGATTGCATCGCTATTTGGGTCGTCACCACCGCCTGTTTTACAATAGGCGCCGTCGATAGCGTCAAGGAAGTTGTTGAACGATGCTCCCTCTCCAATATCTCCTGCTTGATATAACGTCACCTTTTGAGGATATGCAAGTGCCATTCCGTATTGCAGATCCAGGTCCTAGACTGAATTAGACATAAGTAGATAGATGGAGCGAAGGACCAACTTACAGATTCTCCGTTGTAGTCAAAGGACTGTTCGGTTGTCTGCAAGACACCACCGTCGATGGAGTCAAAAATTGGTCTAGACCCGACAAGTGGAGGAGAGAAGTTGCCAAAGAACAAATCCAAATCTGAAGTCGAAGTCAGTATTTGCAGAGCGGTATGCAAAGTGACACTTACCTGCAGGGAGATATGCTTGTGGCGTGTATTCGACAATACCATAGGAGTCTATCACCGGTTAAATTTGATACTAACAATGGAGAGTCATACTTACTTTTTTTTGCAGAAGGGCCTTGGGTGGGAAGCCCGTATAAAGCCCGGAGACAAGCAGGTGTGATATGTGTATTACAAGTCGCCAATGGTGAATTTTGTAGGCCGCCATGCGATGTGACGGAGATAATTTTGCCTTGCTTTGGCAGAGATGGGTCGTTTGGTGAACCTATTCTGTGTTTGGAAAAGGTATCCTTTTGACTGGTGTTCTCTCGCTTCAGCTTTCCAGGTGCAACCTTTACATCGAAGTGAAGAGTTGGTGTGATAAAATCAATGTGTTTGCGCAAATTTTCAGGGACACTGTAGTCATCGCAAGCAGCAGCACTTTGGCCAGTTTCCGCATGTGTATAGGCCTAGAAGTAGGAGAATAAGTAATTGCATATCGAGTAAGACATCAGTAGGGAAGTGAGGACCAAATATGTGTACCAAGATATGGAAAAGTGTAGTTCAGACATCCACATGGAGCTAGATATCGGGGATCTTTAGATGAAAGGAGTGATTAGACTTACGTAGTATTTAGTGTTGAGAAGAGACTCAGCTTCTGCAACAGTAACATTGGCATGAATCCAATTCAGACTTTGCGATTGCTTTACACGCTCGCTCTTGATGCCATATTCTTCAAGCCATTGGAAAACGGCTCTAACCGACTCGGGACTTGGAGCAAAGGTTTCAGCAACCTTCTTCGCACTCCAGTGCTTGCCATAGTTTGGTGAGGAGGGATTGGAAACATCCATCAAGTATGCTTCGGCGTTGTGCAAGTTATTTTGAGTGATGGCGAATCGCATTGGGAGGTGTGAATCCGGGTGCAATGGACTCTCCCTACGCCAATTGCGAGGTTCTTGATCTCTTCGCTCATGGACGACATGTCTTTTTTGAGAAGCTGGAGCAGCAATCGCTCCAGTCAGGAGACCGCATGCAACGATAAGAGAGAAATGCATTTTGTGAGTAAAAAAGAGAAGTTCACCTGAGTCCTCAACCACTTGGGGAGAGCTCAAGATCTTATAAAGCAAAGAAATAGCTATGGGAGCTTCCTTATCATCTACCATGTCTGGTAAGTACCTCTCGACATCGGCACTAAGAACTCAGCAAGTGGTGCATTGCAAGGCTACATGCAAGGCTACATATGTGATCCAGGGGTGGTTGACAGGGTTTTTGACACCATTCTTACCCATATTTGACTAGTATGATGGGTAACTTGCAGCATTTTTGAGATGAAAATCTTTTATCTAAATGCACCTGCATGAGAGGAGACAGTAAAAGGAAGGAAGTCGATACGTCGTGCATTACCTGCCCAAAGAAGAATGGTTCGTGGGTAGTTTATAGAAAGTGTTGTGATGGGTCATGTCAATAACACCATCAATGATTTCTGCAACAATCCAATCAACCTTCTTACCGTTTGCCATCTGAGACTTCTGCGATGAAAAAAGTTGGAGTATCCCGTATTCATTGAAATCATCCGAAAACCTAGATATTATGGAGAAGGTGACACTGTTTTTCATAACATGTCAAGGTGTATAGGTTGCCATTGATGAGAATGATCGAAATCCGTATTTGTGAATGTTGATAAGATGAGCACAAGTTCCCAAGATATGGCAAAGATAAGGTTTGAAAGGTGGATGGTGTATCCATGGTGTGTCCCTTGTATGTACATATGTACATATGTACATATGTTACGAGGTGGTGAGTGGTGAGATGGATGTACGGAGTAACGGAGGAGAGGATGGATATTGGTGGGGTTGAATGGATGAGATGAGATTGGCAGATTTTCCATTCTCGACGAGGATATAAATGAAATAAGCATAATAAGATAATAAGCCGAAAAGCTTGGACAACGGTTGTACCTCCGAGTGAAGAGAGTAGTATTGAGGTATGTGGTATGTGCACACAGTGCATATCTGAGACCGGCAAATGGATTATTCCGTCTATTCGGAGGAGAAAAAACAGGCCGGAATTGGCCAATACACAGCAACACAGCACCTCCAAATTTGGCGAGGGCGCACATACCATTTCGCGTGGTCAACTCTGGCCTGTTATTTACACCGTATGTACTATGTACTCGAGGTACTAAAAATAGTTGGACTATGGATAGACGCAGATGAGGGATTTTTCAATTTCACCTTGTTACGAGGTTTGCCGTCTAGATCACGTGGAAGTGCTCTAGGCTCTCGAGGTGGTTTATAACTAGGCGTCAAGCAGGGACTTTAAGTAATGACAATAATATGATGCAATTCGTAACTAATAGTATGGTATACTAAATGATTGATCTTGAGCACGAAGCTCTACAAAGGGAATCCATCCTCCTTATATAGACCTTCATGCTTAGAGGCGCGAAGGGAGCGAGAGGATCGAGCTTCGATCTCTTCGCTCCTTAGAATCACGTGTATGGTGGTCCCGTGACCTAATTGTTACCGGTCGTAACAATATAATATATTATTATTATTATTATTGTGATTAACGTCTACTCTGACCTCCCGAGGGGTATTTAGACGTGCTAAGCTAAGGGGATTAACTACAGACAGCTGTTGGCCTCCTTAATTAACAATTTAGCATCTGAGAAGGGGACTGTTCGTCCCTTTGCGTGAACGCCCTGTCCACTCAGTTGTGGCGAGTGTGTGTGTGACTGTTATTTTATAAGTGCGTGTGGAAGGGCTCGCAAGGCCTATCTTTATACATTCCCATTCTGTAGCTAGAGGGTGGGGGAGTGAGGGGGGGCGCCATTTGGTTAGCTAGGCGTCAGTGTTTGCACACCAGTGTGTGTTTTTAGTGAAATGTAGAGAGGGGAAGAGCTAAGTTGTCGGATAGCCCAGTTGGAGAAGTCAAGTGGATTGTGGCGTGTTGTGCTCTGCTTTTGAGCGAGGGGAAGAGAGGGATTTTGAGGGGTGGCACAGGGTCAGTACAGCGGGCATACTTGGGTATAGAACTTTGAGACCCGCAAGAGCTCTGCGAACGTGTCTGGAGCACGTATAAGCTTGTGGATATACATGATCGTCTGCCAGGTGGTGGTGATGGCGCTTCGTGGTGCAGTTGGCCACTGACCACGTGTCTCATTGTTGATGGGGCATTTGAAAAAGTGGAAGGGTTCTTTCTCTTGCCCACAGGTGCATCTCAGCTGGTTGTCCCCGTGCTTGAACCGGCGGTGGTAGTCTGCGAAGTCGCCGTGCCCCGTTCGCATTGCTAACAGTCGATGCAGCACGCCCCTTGGCAGTGACAATTCCCTGGGCTCTCTTGTGCTGTATGAAGGATGCCATGCTGAGTAGGTGCTAGATAGCGTAGTCCTAGCTTCCCCCCACCAGCAGTCCTCCGCCTGAGTACAGAGTTCTCTGTAGAATGAGCGCACCCCACTTACCGTAGGGGGTGTTAGCTAGGCCTCGATCCATCATGCCCACTGCTCCATCATTCGCCAGGCGGTCTGCCTCTTCGTTGCCTTCGATCCCCATGTGTCCAGGTGACCATTTAGCTTCTATGTCGTGTTTTGCCATCGCTCTGTGGCACTTGCGGAAGGCCCACTGTGACGTGGTCGGGGCATTACCTCTCATGCACCATATGACGGAGGTGCTATCGATGCAGAGCCATATCTTGCCAGAGGGCTGGTCCGTGGTCAGGTTGAGCAGGTGCTCGAGCCCACGCCACGCTCCGATCGCTTCCGCGTCGAACACATGTGAGGTCTCGTGGATCTGACCTTTCCCAGCTGCTACTCTCTGCCTGCCATGGTATATCGCGTAGCCGTACCCAACATGGTGCTGGCTATCGACCCATCGTTCTGATCCGTCCGAGAAGATCGTGTAATCCTCGGACGGTAACTGCGGCCACCATTCTTTGAACGCCAGCGCGGCCTCCTCTTTGGAAAATCCTTTCGTAGGGTTGGTCCGACATTCATGCGAGAAATGTGGCCTGAGCAGTTGGGGCCTCTCCGTCTCAAGGATTAGGCGTCCAAGTCGCTGTAGTCTAGTTGTAGGGCTTTTCGGAGTGCCTGCCCTCTTCCCCGCTCTCCTGATGATGGGTTCAAGCCGCCTTACCAAAGGGTTTCTAAAGTCGACTGTCTGGAGCCGGAGGGCGAACCTGAGCTTGGCCTTCTCCAACGCCACCCACCCTGAGGGGAGACCTGCTTCCTTGATCAACGCGACTATCGGCGTGGTCTTGTATACTGGTATCGTGCCTCGTGCGGCAGTGTTGATGACCTTGTCTATCAGCTTCAAATGTGCTTTCATGCCCATGGAGCGATCAGGCCCGTGTTGACCTAAACCGGGCTTGGTCATGCCTGCGTACCAAACCTCGGTTCCATAGAGCGCTACCGGAAGCACGCAAGTGATCACTGCTTTCCTTAGATATGACGCTGGCGGCCCATGAACCGTTCTTGCAATCGACCTGATGTGAGCAGACACCTTCATAGCTTTGGTCGTTCGCTCTTTGACATGTACAATATAATATAAAAACTATATAATATTAAATTTTGAATATTATTTAATTTGAAATTAATAATTATTAAATTTATAATAATAATATTTTAATATTTTAAATTTAGACCTTATATAAAATTTACAATTTCAATAGTATTTTTATTTTATAAATTTCAATTTTTATAATAAATTTTAAAAAACAAAAATATTAAAAATCATATAACCGATGTTTCCAGAGTCAGGCACCCGCTACACTAGAGAGAGAGGGAAAAGCTCAAGTCACGTTTGATTACCTAATCCAGTCGGAGTATGAAAAGCCAGCCTTCGGCCTTTGGTCTCTGGTGAATCCAAGTCGACTCATGAGTAGGTATGTACCGTACAACCTTCCAAGATTAGATAGTTAATGCTCAAGATCGAAGCCTATAATCTTTATTCACTTCGTCATACCCTCTCATAGCCTTGCAGAAAATATCAAAGCTCAGTCTGTAATACTGTCTGTGGTTGGCTTGCCAAGGTAAATCATCTACAGATTAGTCCCGATTCGGTCAAATCTGAGTCTAGCCCTCTCAATGTAGCCTTATTCATGGAATTGTCCAACAAATTGCCAAATTCAATATTCATGCGACTATTATAGCTACTACTAAAGTCTCATCACAATGTCTGCTTCTTTCAAAGGTTGGAAAAATTCTAATATAACAGACCATTCTATACCTAATAGACAGCATCGTTGAGTCGTCTCCATCGATATCCTCATTTTATTCCGCCAAATCTACTCTAAAGTCGAAAACGCATCGCAAGAGGCAATAACTGCGCAAGAACCAACAAAAATTAGCCCGCAGTTACATTTCCAAACTAGTTTACATCAAAAAATTGATCATTATGTCCATCATTGGGAGTTTTCCGCAGTCACCCCAGCATGAGAACCCTCTAGTATCCTTCTATCGAAACAAGACTCCGGACACTACAGGAAGATACATTTCTCAAATCTTGGAATGGGACTACAGAATGTTGGAGGAGACACACGACTACATTCAATGGCTGTTCCCTCTCCCAGAAGAGTCCATGGTCAGCAATGCACCTTTGGTAGATGCGGATGTGTTCAATGCGTTTCAATCCTCTCTTGGATTACAATCGCAGCTTAAGAATTCTTTGGTTAAAATGTTGGATTTCTATGGGTTCGAGTTCGTTGATGATTCGAATGGGAATAATAGCCCACCTATTGTAAGTCTCATTTCAAGTTAACAAGTATATCAGGTCAGTGGTGTTGTCTAACTTTTCTATTAGATAGTCAAATCTCCCAGATTTACTGCAAAATGCGGCAACTGGCTCGTCAGGAGAGATCATAACCACCTAAGAATTAGTCGAATCCTTCGATCTCTCCGCGTTCTGGGTCTGGAACCTGAAGCAGCTGCATTGTATAAGGCAATATCAGAAATCATCTACCAGGAACCTTACCAAATTGTTAGCGCTCAATCAGCGGAATTCTGGCGACGTGCTGCCCAAAGACCCTTACATTGGGCACCGCATCTTCCTGAAAAAGAATGCCGAATGGACAGAAAATGGAGACTGGGCACAGAATTCCTGAAAGATTATGAGAGAATGAAGATGGCTAGGGAGTTGCAGCAGCGGTACGACACCAAAAAAGCTCTGGAGGAGGAGAAAGAAATAGAATTTCAAGCCACAAAAGCACACATCGCTGCAGTTATGGCTGATCGACAGAGAAGGTTTCAAGAAGCTAGAGTTAGTTCTCAAAAACTGGGAAGAGCTTCATCGCAGAATGGAAGTAGCATTTCTGAGCCTCGGCTCGACAAGAAGGAAGATGTCGTTGCTCAAACACGCGAACTCATGTCTGATGTACAGGAGTTTATAGCAACCGAAGCAATAGCAACTCCAGAATCTACAGACGGATTCTCAAATTCTACTAGTTTTGACGAACCTATGCCTAGCCTTGACAACCCCGAACTCATCAATCAGAAGACTGCAGGGAATGGTGGACAATCAACTACTCATCAAATTCAACAGTACCAGCTCATGTCTCCTCGTCATCCTTAGTCGGCACAAATAAGTCTTTTCATTTCATTTTCAAGAGATACGTGATGGTTTAGGGAACACTGGTAGCCATGAGGCGGTTTATGGGTGGTCTATGAATGGTTATGGGTGGCTTACGGATGGTTATGGGTGGTTATGGGTGGGTATGGGTCGGTATGGGTGGTCTATGGGTGGTTATGGATGATTTATAAGTATTCCAAATAAAAATTTCTATTAATTAATTACTCGATCTTTTTTTTATATATAATTATTAAATATTTTCAACAAGAAACACATTGTGACGCCTCACACCTCCAGGTCACGTGGCATGCCCCGTTTGTATTTAATCAGGAAAACTCTCTACTCTTGTTTTCCTTCTTCTTTTCTCCTTAGCTTAGTATTTTCTAATACAAGATACTTTACCCAGTATTCTTGAGTGTGACACACATAAAGTTTATAAAAGATTAAAAAAAAATTAGATAGATAAGTAAATGATAATATAATATTATAATTAATATTTATAAAAATTAAATTCAATTTTGAAAGATTTTCAAGAATAAAACTTATATATAATTATATATTGTTAGAAAATGAGTGGTGTGGAAGTAGTAGTATTATTAGATGTAGGTTGAACTAAGGATCTATGTGTCACGAACCACGTCTAATATTATCCCAGGATAAGAATCGTCCCAGGATTAGTGTCCTGAGGCCAATAGGATATCACGTGGCCTGATAGCTTTGCTAGCCAGCTAGCATAGCTAGCATTCAGGGAAACAATGAGTATATAGTTAGAATAGTTTCATAGTTTAGGAGCTTCGTGCTCAACTTAGTTATCAATTAGTTTACCTACATTCTACTTGATCTAGTAACGACTTCACTTCCAAGTGAATACCAGTGATAAAGCCTTAACCCACAACTACCAACCAGACGAAACCTCAGGCAGCCGCTGCCTCCAGCACAGTATCGTTACACTATGTTACAATTGAAGCAGAGTTGAGGTTATTCCTAAAATGGTCCGTGCATCATTTTAGTCATGTGACCTCAATCTTAATACCATAATTGTTGGTACGAGAAGGATACGGAAGACGTAGCACCCACGGATTGCGTAGGTCCTGTATGTCTAATTGTATTCTGTCTAAAGAGCTAGCTACATATTGAAAGTAGTAAGTCTTATATAGACTTACTGAAAGAGCTAGTCTCTTTCGCATTCGCTTAGGGCTTTATTACAGTAGCTATATTACAGTGCTAATTGAATTGAAATCATTCACTTCGTTCACACACAAATAATCTTAATTTGACTGAAAAAGAAGAAGAGGTGCTTATTCAGTATATTATCGATATGGATGAAAGAGGATTTGCACCTAAATTAAGTGGTGTAGAAGATATGGCGAATTATATTCTCGAATCAAGAGGTGCGAAGAGAGTTGGAAAGCTCTGGGCTCATCGATTCGTAAAGCGTTGTACAAAATTAAAGACGCGTTTTAGTCGTGTTTATGACTTTCAAAGAGCTCTCTGCGAAGATCCCAAGCTTATTGAAGAGTGGTTTGGATTGGTATCGAATATGCGGGCGAAATATGGTATTCAAGATTGCGATTTCTACAACTTCGACGAAACCGGCTTTATGATGGGTATAATATGCCCTGGAATGGTTGTAACTAGTTCTGAACGAAATGGCAGAAGCAAGGCAATACAACCAGGCAATCGAGAATGGGCTACGGCAATTATATGTGGTAATGGAGAGGGTGAAACTATACCTCCATTTCTGATAGTTCAAGGACAAGTTCATCTTTCCAATTGGTATACCGAAACCGATTTTCCTGCGGATTGGGCTATTAAACCTACTTCTAATGGATAGACGAATAATGAGACAGGTTTAGAATGGTTAAAGCACTTCGATAAATATACTAGTCAACGAAGAAAGGGCAAATATCGAATGTTAGTATTGGATGGGCATGAAAGTCATGAATCGATACCTTTCCAATCATATTGCAAGTCAAATGATATTATATGTGTAAAGTTACCATCGCATTCAAGTCATTTAACTCAACCACTTGATGTTGGATGTTTTAGCGTACTCAAACGTTCATATAGTTGTCAAATTGATGAGTTTATCAAGGCATATATCAATCATATTTCTAAGGTTGAATTCTTTATAGCTTTCAAAGCTGCATATCAACAATCGATTACAATTCAGAATATGAAAGCTGGCTTTCGAGGAGCAGGACTAATACCATTTGATCCTCAAGCTGTGCTTTCGAAATTAGATATTCGAATTCGCACACCTACCCCTCCATCGATCCTTTTGGAATCTGCCAACTCTTGGGTCTCTCAAACACCTCACAATCCAACTGAAGCTCTTTTACAATCAACTTTAGTGAAATCTCGAATTGCTCGACATCAATCAAGCTCTCCTACACCTATATTCGAAACTGTAGTTGCATTAGCTAAGGGTACAGAACGACTAGCTCATGAGAATACACTCTTAAGTGCAGAGATTGGTATGCTTCGGAAGGCAAATGAGGCATTAAGCAAACGTCGACACGTTAAAAAAACTCAATTACGTCAAGGAGGAGTACTTACTGGTCAGGAAGCTACAGATATAATATCACAACAAGAGGTGGATATTCAGATTCGACGCGACGAGCGTCAAAATAGGGAAAATTCCAATGGGGAATCATCTACTAATCGATGCTGTAGTAAATGTGGAAAGACTGGTCACAATTCAAGAACTTGTTCTAATAATATAATAGACCCTAGATTATTAGATTCTTAATAGTTTAAATCAATTGATTCAATAATTGTTGATTAAAATAAGTTTAAAGTGGTTGAATCACCTTTTCAACAAAGCGCCTGTTCCCCTCATTAACTCTTCACTCAACTGATCACTCTAATACATATTACCTCTCAAAACCGCAAAACACAAACCCAACATACAGTGCAAGAGCGCTGACGCTCAGTTAACCAAACAGCAATTCACCCCCGCTCTCCCCCATTCCAGTCAAGGGATCAAAGCCTTCATCGAGCCTACTCACCCGGGAACCAAGCTCCACCCTAACAACAACCCAGATCAGACATGCCCTTTTACTATAAGAGGAGGATCATACACGCAAAGGAGCGAATAGCCCCTGGCATTGAAGTTAAACTGTTAAATTTGGCTGCGACGATCACGCCGCTTAAAAGCTCCTTATCTTAGCACGTCTCAATACCCCAAGGGAGGTTCGAAGTAGACGTTAATCAATATAAATAAAAATAAATAAATAAAGTGGTTGAATAAGTGAAAAAGTGGCGATTCGCTGATAAACCACGTTACAATATCTATTTATATATCTATTTACATATACCCCAACATCCAAATCTTTCTCCCGCTTCAATACCGCTCAAAACCTACACCTCAAATCCAAATGCAGAAACCCCTTCTACTACTGCCACTACAAAACCAAAACCAACACACTGCACACAAATACTTATCCGTATAAATCTACAAATCAACAAATCACAATAAAAATCAAGGTTCATAAGGAGATTTAGCCCTCGACCCCGTCATAACTAGACCCCCCTTCTCCGTAACCAAAACTGCATCTTCGATTCTCACGCCAAAACCAGCTGGTTTACCTAATTTGTCCGCTTGTGCTGATGTTACATAGATACCCTAGATATTATATTTTGTTAGCGAGCACGGGTTAAATTAGGGACCTGAGGAGGAGAATATTATCGGGAGTTGACTTACAGGTTCATTAGTAACCACCTCACCCAATTTTAATTTTTCTCCATTAACCCCATTGAGATAAGGATGTTCATGCATTTCCAATCCCAAACCATGACCTAATCGATGTGTGAAGAATTCTCCGTATCCTTTTTCTCTAATTACTTTCCTAGCCGCTTCATCCACATGCGAACAGGTCTCATTGATATTCATGTGTTCTATCGCTGCGGATTGGGCATCGTGTACCAGATACCACATATCCATCAACTCTTTGCTAACCTTCGATTTTGTAGGGAGAATCGTACGAGTTACGTCGCTACCGTATGAATGGAGAGAAGTACCTATATCAACCAGGACAAATTCACCATCTTGGAGAACTCGCCCCTTACCACCTCCATGAGGATTGGCAGCCTGTTCTCCAAAAAGTATAATCGACCAAAATCCCTCCCTAACACCCGCTTGCGTAAAAAGTCCCAAAGCAGCTTCTACAGTGGTTTCCTGACTCATACCCACCGAAATACACGGTTGTAAACTCCTAACCAACTGAACCGTAAATTCATTTACCGCCCTCAAAATATCCAGCTCCTTCTCACTCTTCACCGCTCTCAAAGATTGAATATCTAAACTCGTAGGAAGCACCTCCACACCATTTGCTTGCAGACCCGCCGCAATCATAAATCTCGCATGTTCATCCAACATAATCTTCTTGTACCCCGTTTCCCTCACCAAAACATCATAAGCCGATTCCTCTTCTCTCCATTCAATCACACTCTTCTCCTCCAAAACCATATCCAGCGCCGTGATCCTGCCAATCTCAAATTTCGGCACCAGCAACGACGCATGTCCGCTCTTATCCAAAATAACCAAAAACGGTCTTTCGGAAAGTTCAAACGAGCTAGAGATATTAGTAAAATAAGCCGTTGAAGCAGAAGGCTCTGCAATAAAAGCATCCACGCCTGCTTTTTCCAACGCGAGAGCAAGTATAGATTGACGGTGTAGGAATTCTTCTCTGCCGATAGGTTTTACATCAAGAAGAGAAGTATGGTGTTTAAGCGAATTCCAAGCGCATTTTTGAAGAGAGGGAGATGTGAGCTGGACATCGCGATGGAAGGTTTGAGGTAGGAAGAAGTTGATAACCATTGCTATCCAAATTGCCACTGCGAGAAGCAAGATGAATGTCATGTGATCTATACAACATCGTCGTTTGTTTCTTCGTTCCGGTTGGAGCGATTTTGGATGAGACTGGGAGGCTACAAAGGGAAGGAGAGGTTCTCGAATATCTTTTTCCGAAGTCATGTTGCGTGAGGTCTTATCGGGATGTATCGAGGATGTGTGCTTGAGGAGGAGTGTTTGTAGCCTGTGATTCAGGAGTCGGTTGGGGTTGGGGTCGGGTCCAAGGTAAAAGGAGGAGATACCATCAATGGAACGTGTGGAATCAATCTCAATTGGTGTTTAACAGAATAAACACAGATTCTAAGTAAGACGTATACCGCTATTCCTCCTGTTGTTTGAAGGTGTTGGTGCAGCCCGATATGTACCTAGTAAAAGATAACCCGAGAAGATGAAGGAGGGTCCGTGCATGATATCATCATATTACCAACGGTGCACAGAGCGGTTAGTGTGCAAACAATTAACCAACCCAACATAAATTACTAGGCAGATATCATTCACTCCCAAGGTCATAACGGTAAGCACTCAAATTCTATGAATATCTCTATATTGTATGTAAAACTAGGTAGAAAAGGTGATATAGACAATGACTCGTCTTTCTAATACGAAAAATGGCATTATAATCAACAAATATCCCTATCCAAAGAAATCTAGTCAAGCAAAAAGAACATTCAACACTAATCTATACCATCCTCCTTTCCCGCTCTCTTCTTTTGATTGTCAGGCCCTCATGCGCTAAGATATACCAAGATGTAACTACCTCAAAGTCTTCACATTCCAAGTAAGGCATTGACTCCAGGCTCACTGGAAACATGGATAACATCATGGCTATCTGTGAAGCCGTTGAATCTCGTTGCCGAGCATTTGGTATATGCACCCATGTTCTCAAAGTAGAGCCAGTCTCCAACATCAAGATTGTGATCAAAACGAATGCTCGCCGAGATACGATCGATGCCGTCGCAAGTCGGGCCCCAAATAGAGTACTCAGTGCCTTCCAATGTTGCTTGACTTGCGATAGTGTCAAAATAAGAGCGTTTTCCAGTACGAAGGACTTGAGCGACTGGGTTTTGATGGTCAAACATGATGCTTGAAAAATTACCATAAAGACCATCATTCAAGTAAAGCATATAGCTCTTTTCCATTGACACGGGGTCTTCAACAGTTCGACGTGCAATGACATTGCAAGCAAGTGTAAATGCGTTTGCGACGTAGTAACGTCCAGGCTCTCCAATAATTTTGATGTTTTTCGGCATGTACTCCTCAAGGGCACCATTGAGAGCTGCCGCCATCTTTTCAAACGTCTCACTGCAGAACCCTCCACCGACGTCAAGAGTGTGCATATAGTAACCATAAGTGCGAGCTTGCTCAAAGACTGTGTGAGCATCTTGAACTGCCTCTCTGAATGCAAGAGGGTCAGAGGCGCCGGACCCTACGTGAAAGCTGACGCCGACAACATTGAGATCAAGTTCTCTTGCTAAAGCAAGAAGATCGCTTGTTGTATCCATGGCTGCTCCAAACTTCAAGCTCAATTGGCACAAGCTCGAGGAGTCATCGGTAGAGATTCGAAGGAACAATTCAGCTCCAGGGAATAGTTTTTTGATCTTGTGCAACTCATCGCTGTTGTCGAATGTCATTTGCTTGACGCCTTGCTTCGCGGCATAACGGACGTATGAATTCGTCTTGCATGGTTGGGCATAAATTATGCGAGCAGGATCGATGCCCGTCTTGAGGACTTGCTCTATCTCGCCCTTGGAAGCACAATCGAATCCTGTGCCAAGTTCTGACAGGAGACGAATAACTTGTGGGTCTGGGTTACATTTGACCGCTGTTCTGAAGTTAGCAAATTTCCATCCAGTGCGTGCGTAGAGGCAAAGGACTGACCATAGAAGGGCCTGACTCTAGGCAAGTTTCTCTTCCATCTCATGTGCTGTCTGTAAACCTCGCCTAGATCAGCTACGAAGAACGCATCTTCGTCACCTGCTTCGCAGGCATCATTATCAATATTTTCCACCCTTTGCTTCAAAGCATTTCCAATTATATTTTTAGGAGTATTCACGCCATTAAGATCAATATAAGCATCTTTAGGGTAGTATGATTGGATACTATCAAGATTGTTATTGTTTTCGTGGGTAACAATGGCGGAAGGTGACATATCCTCGTGTGTAACTGAGGATTGTTCAATATATTTGTGAATTTTTTTTTAACTAGTACATGTCAGTACGATCGGGGAAATATCAAAATGTAGCCAAGCACTGGCAATGGGTGCAATCTTACCTGTACTTTAAAAGCCCAAGGGGATATTATGGTGGTCTATAACGATCAGATCCTGTGCTGATCTGGCGAGGTCGGCTCGACTCTTCCTCTGCGAGAGGAAGGCCCTTTAAACTCGTCCTATGCGGCAGCTGAGGAGTTTCGGACGAAGACGGGGTGTTGTTAAACAACTCGTAAAACAAACGCTCAACTTGATTAAATTGCAGCAAAAGGAGGTGGTGTGGTGTTGATGATGTGCCGGTTAGGACGTTCGGAGTAATCTTGATCAGAAACTAATATTGCGGCCGTTGGAGCCGTGCTGGATATTTCGCCTTTGATTAGACCAAAGGCAGTCGAGAGGGATTTAGTTCTTCGATATTAGAAGATCTGCGACTGAGGTATTAGCAACTGTGTCATGAAATCCCTCATCTGAACGTTTGAGCAATATACGAGGGAGCTTCCGATGGCTAGAGAATTAGAGTCTCTACCCGATGATGCAGAGACAGATACCAAGAATGCATCGCACTGCAAGAGAGCAGATTTTTCACCGGCGGGGTAAAAGAGCTCACTCACCAGAAGGAAAAGGAAGTTGTCAATATAGTCCAAACACAGACTATATTGTATGATGGGGTTATTTGAAAACGACGGCAGTAGATGCGCAAGAGCGAGCAGAGTAAGTGGCAACAATATTCCACACCCAAAGTTATATATTGAGTAGTTTGTGGAGGTTTGTAGCCAGATGGGTTGGTGTTCGAGGGTTTCGCGCGGTGAGTGACCTCGACCTTTGGCTGTTTAAAATTTTGTTATACGCTAAAATTCTAGCCGACCCCACTTTCCCCCGTATGGAGTAATAAATAAAAACACCTCATCATCATTATTATTCTCCCAAGTTCTCTCTCTCAATTCGCCCAATTCTCCCAATATTCCAAGCACAAACCTCGATTTTATTTTTAAATCTAGAAACAGGAAAGATGGAAAATTGAAAGGAGGAGATGCCCAAAGTAAAATGAAGTGCAGACGGTTCAAGGAATACATGCAGAATATAGATTAAATATTAATCTATACTCCCACCACTTTCTTGGTCGGGGAGCGTGGAGGTAGGTCGGTCGGTGGTAGATAGGCAGGTAGCTATTTCTCTGATTTAGGATAATGGTGAATGAAGTTCTACAACCTTAGGCCATTGCTTTTGCTTTCTTCTCAATTGATCGATCGATCGATGCATTACCATTATCTTCGGGCATGTTTGGAAATGTGAAGATTTTTATTGGATGACGTATACATACATATATCAGTTAGCAATGAACCTACCTAGTAAACTTCATACAGGAGAGAGTCAGTGCCAACCACCACAAAGGGATGAACGAGACAAATAATAAGGAGTGGTGGGAGTGGAGAAGGGAGACGGGTGTCGGTCAGCAATGTTTGGAATCAGGCTGCTCGACGTGCATGTCAAAAAAAACATTTAAAGAGTACCTGGGTAAATCTTACACAAATATCTTATAAATGGCTATAAATTTCCGAGAGGCACCAGATCAGCGTGAGTTCTCCGTCTTCATCACACACTACTGAATTCTACGTTGTGACACTGCCGTTATCAAAACATCTACCTGCGCCTTAAGCTTTAGTATGGTTGTATGCCTCCACCTCTACCGCCCCCTTAACCACTCTTCGACCCCTCCACGGACCGCCAACCAACATACAAATATACCTCATGTAATACAACACAGCCCAGGATATATCTATCACGTAGTTCAGGGTTTCCCCTCTTTGCCTTCTATACTATGTCCTCACATCTTTAGTCCGCCATCCCATGTCTCCGGGACCACAGCTCTGAAATAAGATGGAACCATAAAGCTTCAACTCGCGACATGAGAGTCTGGTTAGACACTAAATGTTGATATTGCGCTAGTCTTCTCCGAGGAAGACGTGACTTGTGATCTAACAGCCATTGAGATGGGACTGCAGACGTGATAATCTGTTCGTAGCGCCAAGGGGTAATTGAAATTTGGAAAAAAGAATTAATATGCCTACCAAGGATAAAGAATATTTTAGCTTATTGTATTTATTGATGTATTCGTGGAGTCATGACGTTCGAAAGGTGATATGTCATTGCTCATTATATGCTACCAGATGCCTGTCTAGACACCAGTGATCTTTGTCTTTACCTATAATACATACCATTCAATCATTAATATTGTACAGCCCCAAACGCCCAAAATATGCAGCTGAGTGGAATACAGTATGTTACAGAACTGCATGTTCTATGATCCGAAAGCAGCATTCTTCACATCTTCCTCGTTTAGAACCTCAGGTTGTTCTTGCGCGAGCCCCAGATTCTTTGTCTCCCAAGTTCCATCGACCCAAGGCTTTTGTTCTCCAAGGAAAACCATATTGCCTTGGCCGCTTTCTAATGCATCAACCAGGTATTTCTGCGCGACATTTTGGACTTGCTCTTTGGTCACGTCCAACAAACGCTCACGTCTCTCCTGAACCATCTTTTCTGATACACCAGATACAAATCTTGTCATGCCCTCTTGACTGACCGACTGAGGTGCATCAACGCTCTGAAATACAGACAATTTGGCTTCTTCCAGGTCGCGTTCCGTCCATTCTTTTTGAACTGCCCACTGACCGGCCTTGTGCATGATTGACATCGTGTTTTGAGGATTTGGATCACGATAGGAGTAAAATCCAAAAATTCCGTCAAGCCCTCTCGAATAAGCCCCCCCACCATAAGCTCCACCCTTTTCGCGGATCTCATGGTGCAAATACTTATGAGTCAAAAGTTGGGAAAGGATTTGAAGAGGGGCTCCAGCGGGAGACGTGTAAGAGACAGTTGGTAGAGCCAGGCCCCCGTAGTACACTTGGTACGGCAGAGGGAAAAAGGTTTTGGTGTTTCTGGTGAAATCTGGGAGAGGAACATGTCGAGAAGGTAACTCAGATCTTGGAATTGAAGATAAAAATTGTTGGAGAGCGGCTTCATTATCCATGACACTTTCACTACCACATGTGAGGGCGGTCCGGAACGTGGAAGACCCAGAGAACGCGAGTCGCTGGATCGTCTTGAGCTTGTCGATGACATCCGCTAATCCTTCGGCCTCTGGTCTTGAAGCAAGTGAGGTGGTGAGCTTGACCTGGGATAATCCCCCCACTTGTTCTTTCAATCGCCCATATTGTGTGACACCGGCTTCAGCATAACCTCTGGCATACACGTGCCCCGATGATGCGATATTGTTAACCGCCCCATCGGCTGAACCCTGCAGAAGCTGGCGAATGCGAAGTTCTGCATCGGGGCTATCAAAATTGGTTTCAAGAACTAGCTTTCGCAATAATCCAAACATGTCAGGCACATTACGATCTAGGGCAGTGCCAGAGAAGCTCAGGCCCTCAGATGCTGACCTGAAATCTGTAGGAGACGAGGAAGCATGGTAACTAACACCGATTCCTCCAGTCTTGAGCTTCATCAAGTCTTCCAATTGCTCCATAGTCATGTCTTTTGTTCCAAGGCGCATTATGGAATCTGTGAATAATGGAATGTAGGCCCGTAATTCTTCGGGTAGATTTTCAAAAGTGTTGATCGCTCGGAAGTACGTAAGTCCATTGGTTGGTGCTTCTCGCCACTGTACGTTCACGTTGTCTACCTTGGAGTCCCTTAATTCAATTTTCTCGTCTTGTCTTGGGATATCCTTGACATGAACAGTAGGGAGACAACTGAGATCTTGGGTGTTGGATTTTCCTTGTTCTTCCAAAAGCTCCAATTCTCTCTTCTCTAGCAGTGCCCGAGCTTCGGCCTCACCACCAGCCTTCTCTGTAACTTCTGCAATCTTCTTTGCGAGACGAGCGGCTTCTTCGGCTACAAGCTCATCTCCATATGTTGCCGAAGGAGTCATTGTGAAGGTGAGTGTGTTGTCATTTAGTAGGTATTTTTCCAACAAGCCCTCCAAATAGCCACACTTCTCGAATTCCTTCTGAAAAGCGGCAACGGTGTCGTTCCAGGCTAAGGCTTCAAATGGATCAACACCATCAAACCATTTAGGTTTAATTCTATGCATCAACGACATGCCAAACTTGGCGGTTTTATGCTTCAAGCTCAACTCCAATTGATGTAGGTAACCATCAATTTTTGATTTCTCAAACCCATGCTTGCATGCTTCTCGGAAAGTTTTGTGGATCGCTTCCTTGACTTTCGGTACATCAGCTTCTTTCACGCCCGTTAGTCCAGCGGAGAATATTCCGACTTTTCCAGAAGGATCATAGCCACTATTCGGGCTCCATTCAGTTCCTAAACCAGCCTCGATCAAGTTTCTATAGAGTGGTGATCCATATCCATCCATAAGCAGTGCAAACATTATGGAAAGTGAGAAAGTCTCTAACACATCCGAAGTATCACCTACCAGCCATGAAGTTGAGGTCTTATATTGCATATCTGCATCCACCAATGGATCAATGGGCCCTGGAACCGTGATACTCTGCGGACCAGATGATAAATCGATGGGTCTTCGTATTTCCATATCTCCCTGGATGCGCTCAAAAGCATTCAGTTGAGCATTAATCTCTACAAGATGATCCGCCAGAGGCATATCGCCGTAAGTAAAAACTTTAGCATTACTTGGATGGTAATGCTCGGCATGAAAGTTTTTCAATTGCTCATATGTCAGGTCGGTCATCTTTTGCGGATCGCCCCCAGAATTGTTGATGGCAGGAAAAATATGATCTTGAAACCTGATGTAGTACAAATATCCAGCGTCCGACATTTGCCCCTTCATCTCATTGTATACGACACCTTTAAACACTAATTTGCTGTCTTCTGGTTTCGCAGACTCCCCCTCTATCGCCACTCGTGGGTTCTCGGGCCCAATTCTCCATCCTTCTTGTGTGAAGTCGCTCTGCTTTAGCAATGGATGTAATGTGGCATCCAGGTAAACAGACATCAGATTTTTAAAATCTTGTTCATTAGTGGTGGCGAAAGGATAAAATGTGTGAGAAGACGCGGTGAATGCATTCATGAAGTTTGACAATGTTCGCGGTAGCATTTTGAAAAAAGGATCACGGATGGGGTACCTACAGACTATTCAGCGCATTCCAAAGTGAGATGAATGAAGGAAGGCAATTTACTTTTTGCTTCCACATAACGTTGTATGTTCCAATATATGAGGAACTCCAGTATCATCTGGGGGATTTGTTTTAAAACCAATGGAGAAGACATTATTCTTATCTTCTCTGGCAACATGTAAATAATCTGCGCCAGTTTTGTCATGCTTCAAATGGAGTGCTGTCAACTCAAGTTCTTGGACATGCTTTGATCTTAAAAGTGTAAATCCATGAAGCTTTTCTCCCGGTTTTGGATACTGGGCGAGTTCCGTAACTCCCTTCCTTGCAGCTTGTCGTAACATATTTTGAAATCAATATGTCATCAAAGACACAAAAGATGAAAGGTAAGGAAAGAGGAGGGAAGGAGGAGAATGATGGTGAATTAATCTTGTCAGGCGCAAAGAAGGGTGGTTGTTGATTTGATTTGATTTGATTGTTCGCTTCAGTGAAATTTCATGTTTGAAAGCCCGATTGTCCGGCCACTAGCTTGTTATACAATCAACTTCGTAATATCTTATTTTGAGAAGAACGTCAAGGTGCAGAGAGGTAAAATCAATACATAAAACCACCCAAATTTAGATTGCGACCAAGCAATCGTCGCTGATAAAGTTTAAATAGACATTCACGCTGTCCATTAACTATGTCAACTACAGCAAATCCCACTTACGCACCTGGCCCTGCGAATTCAAGAACCACCTCGATGAATGCGAACCATACCCATGCCGAATATCCCAATGGACATCATCACCATAACGATGCTGGAGTTAAGAAGGGAAAGCAGAAGAAGGCGACGGATCCGAGTGAAGCTTCGAAGTTGATCGCGGCCAAAATCTCGCAACTGGAACTGGATGCAGCTGGAGAGAAGGATCAAGAGGCAGAGATTGGTTCGTTTTGCCCATTCTAGATACTCCCTCCCAATCACCGATTTGTATCTTGCACCAGATATTTTGCTGCGGCGCGCATCACCTACTCGAAATGTGTCGCGGCAAAGGAGAGGGGTAAGCGCTTCGCTTCAGAACTGAATTGTTGTGTGTGGTCAAATTTAGAAAGGAGGGGTGTTGTCCTTTTTGGTTTTATGATAGATCAAAAAGTCCTTGATCTCTTTTGTCCATTTTGGAGAGACCAGAGGACTGACTCACCCTAATTTGAGTTCTCTGCGAGTGCAAATGGAGGGGCAACGTGAAATTAAGTTTTACTGGAAAAAATTGCTAACAGATTATCCTATCAAGAACGCGAAGTGAAAAAAGCGAATCGAGAACTGAATAACCTCACATCCAAAATGGATGATCTTCAGAAAATTGAGACCCTTTCCAGGAGGGTTACGGAGCACCTCGCAGATATGAAGCGACTGGAGCGGGATAACCAGAAGAACAAGAAGCGAGGTGACGTGCTGCAGAAGGAGAAAGACGTTGCGAGAACTGATCTTGCCAAATCCAATACACTCCGAGAGAAGTTGGAGAAACTTTGTAGAGAATTACAGAAAGAGAACAATAGACTCAAGGTGCGCATTTTACTGGGTGCATGCGATTTTATAGATGCTAAGCGGGGTTAGGGTGAAAACAAGACTCTGCATGATACCGAAAAGAAGGCCAAGGAGGAGTGGGATCAAAAATGGGACGAAATGCTATGGCAATTTCAGGACTATCAAGATAAAAAAGACCATCCTCAAACGGTGGTTGTCAACCCTGAAATTGATGAGCTGTAAGCTCCCTCATGCCGCCGGAGTCCCATTACTAACTATTCCCCGCAGTTTCAAAGCGAGGTTTAAGTCTTTAATTGACCAGTATGAACTACGGGAGCTTCATTTTCATTCTCTCCTACGTACAAAAGAGCTCGAAGTTCAGTACAATCTTGCCAGGTATGAGCGTGAACGAAGAGCCGCCGAACAGGAGGTCAATCGTGCAAAACAGTTGAATCAGCAGGTCCTTACCTTTTCCAAAACCGAAACTGAGTTGCGAAACCAGCTAAATATCTATGTTGAAAAGTTCAAGCAGGTATGACCTACTTTTCTAAACATGATATTGGTCGCGTGGTGCTATTAGATGCCTAGAGCTAATTGCCCGTCAGGTGGAAGACACGCTCAACAACAGCAATGATTTATTTCTAACGTTTCGCAAGGAGATGGAAGAAATGTCAAAAAAGACAAAGCGCCTCGAGAAGGAGAATATGTCTTTGACTCGAAAGCATGAAGTTACCAATAAGAACATACTCACAATGGCCGAGGAACGTAACAAGACCACCCATGAAATCGAGGCGTTAAAGAAAAGAAATGATAAGCTACGAGATATCATTGATCAGATGCAGAGACAAGGACGAGGCCTTGCCCAAGGCATGGCGGGAACCGTGGAAGGGGAATATGCAGAAGGTGATTTAGAAGGAACAGAGAGCGAGTACGAATATGAAGAGGGCGAGGACGAAGGAAGTGATGGAGAGTACGACGAGGATACAGAGGAGGATCTTCACCCGGAGCCTCCAAGGCCCTTTGGACCCGTACCACCTCCACCCCCGGCCATGAATGGCATGACTGGTGCGAATGGCGTACACTGAGTAAAGTGCGGGCCTATCAATACCACAATTTTGTATTAAGATCTCAGTATCAATTCTCGATGCCGCTTGGCATTGTGCGTGCATAGGCACTTGCAGAGTATTTCTTTGGCGAGGTAGCATCGAGTCAGACAATCTCACTTTGCACACATGTATATGTATAAGCAGAAAAATCACTAAATATTCAACCTCGCTTGCAGTACCTAGCGCACAGGAACAATCAATTGTGAGTGGCTTAGTTGTTACTATGTCCTGTCGATGCAGTCTATAAGTTACGAAAGGCGAACTCCCTTTGTTCTCACTGAAGCACATAATTTAAGATGAATCTATGTTCTACTTCTTGTCACATAGAAAAGATTGTTCCTTTCAGAGCATTCTAGGTGATCCTTCCCCATATTACACATATGCTATTATTTTGTTCTAAAAAAGGTTACAAGTGAAAGGACATGTCGATACTTGGAGTCCTAGGCTTCATAAACTCCTGCATACTAGGCATACACAGTGTCAATCTTGCATGTTATAATAGAGGTAGGTAGTATGTTTTGCGTATCATAGACTGTTCAATGAGATCAAGAGGAGTTGCTATTTTTAGTTTGAAATACTCGTTTCATTCCATTCTCCAACGTCGGTTCCTATGGTCTAATCACAAGTACTACACTACCCACACAATTTTCTGCTTAATACGTCAATGCACATCACTCTCAGGCAGTCCGAGACAGTTCACAGAGTTGTTCATGTTCGTGATACAAGATAAAAACAGGAAGTCAGAAAGCATATTGTTCTCACCTTGATCTACTTGTTCAGCAGGTGTTGGGACGGGGTCGGAACAATGGCTCCTAAATAACTCTTTAAGGGCTCATCTCCTACCTTATCATCTATCCCAGCAACTTATCGAGCATCATCTAAAGACAATTCAAACAAGATTTAAAAGATTTACAAGCAAAACTTTCAATCAGGATCGTCAAGTCAGATCACACGCTTAACAACTAACAACAACTCACCAAACAAAATGCCATCCGCCCCAAGCTTGCGCAAACTTCAAGTAATTTTGGACGACACCGTCATGGGCGAATCCGCATCACCCGCTCTTGCGACACTCGCCCCAGGACAGATACCCAGCCACCGCTGGATCACGTTCGGCGGCGAAGTTCTCGCACTCTCCATCGACCTCGGGGAAAGAAGATACCCTACACCAACCGAGATCAGCAAGTTCCACAACCTCGTAGAACTCTACGCACCCTACACCAAGACCTGCATGATCTCAGTAACTCTTCCCAATTACGTCTATGACGTCCCAAAATCCAATCACGGCCGCATCTTATTCGAGCTCGTCTCTACCCTCAACATATTCACCCGCCTCGCTCGTGTTGAAGTTGTCTTTCGCATGCCGTTTAAGAGCTTCACCCAGCTCGCAAACGCAAGCCATTTCTACAGACTCGATTTCCAGAATTTTAAACTCTTCCTTAAGGTCGGGTCTGAGGATGTCGGGCAAATCCATACCGGTTCGACGATGGAATGCAGATTGAGAAGTGAGTATATGGTCAACATCGCCGGCATCCGTTGAGGAGTCACGGTAGAGTGAGGTAGGCGTGAGAGTTGAGTAAACGAGAACCAAATTGCATGACAGAATTGAGTAGAGTCCATATTGATTGATCTTTTGTCGCGAGTAGGAGTTAATCATTTCGCGTTGCAGTTTCAAAAACCCAAATTGACCGATTTTCTTTCGCAAGCAAGAGCTATTGTCATTTCGCGTTGCAGTTTCAAAAACCCAAATTGAGCAATTTCTTTTAAAAATAAATAGTAAGTTTTTCCTTATAAATATAAATGACTTAATTAATGACCGTGAATTGATATACAATCTCAAGAGTGACATAAACTTCCAATCTCACTATCATCCAAGTATGCCATGTGCTCGTACAGAAAAGAATCACGGATATAATTATGAACTAATCACCACCCGAATCAGTCTGAAGCGGTACCTTCTTATATAGACAGATAGTAGGTATCCGACATGTAAAGCCAGTGTGGAGTATCAATTAACCATTCTCAAAGCAGCACCATAGCCTTATATCAATACCATAATCCAATCCACCTACCCACCAGACGCATAACAAACATTATATAGGACGCCAGATCTAATAGATTCGTTTGCTCGGAATTTACCGGCAATCTCGTCCATCTACTCGTAACCTAGTTCTAGCCTGCATCATGCAAGTAAGAACTAGTGCATTAAAACCACCTGTATAAAACGTGCGTTCTGGCAAAATAAATCTCCACCAAAGCTTGGATGAGATTATGGTATGTATCCCTGTAGAAGTCACACTACTCCGTACAATTCAACCAATGTATTTATTAAATAAAATAATATGAAGTTATCCTCAAAATTTAATTTAGAGAATTTTAAAAAAAACTTCTAGAATACTTTGAATTTCTATCTAAGTGTAAACTCGACATATTCTATTTATATCTAATCTTTATTTTGTTGGAATATCTATTAATAGATATATCCTAACTACACCCGCTACTTTCAGTTCGTCAAAAATAAGACTTGCATTGAATTTAATAAACAAGATCTAAATTATACCCCGAGAACTATAAAAACTTATATACTATATATAGATTGCCCAAACAGATAAACTCATCTTAATTCTTCATCAGCATAACCAACTACCTGTAAAGATGACGCCTCAAGTAACCTACAAACCGATCTTAACCACTATATGCAAAAAGGGACTAAGTAGTAGACTCCGCCTTCCGTCTCGCCAATGACCGTGGTATGGTACCTCGCTCTCCATACTCGAGTAGCGCCCATAAATTTAATCCCAGATTCCTCCATCAGCAGTGCTATACTCGTTATTTCTAACACCTCCACCTGTCATCCGGAGAGATGCGATTTCCACACCATTAAAATGAGACTTTGAAAGGGGACATATTACGTGAAAGTAAATGCAATTTCCATTTCTGACTCTCTGGTACTCTATATCACAATGTAGATTCAGGAACAAGGCTAACTATTTCTCTACTTCCATACCGCAGTAGCCGATGCTTTTAGTAATACATTCAAGTTAGCCGCTGTATGTAGAGAAGATATTGGTTGACTTCCTGTCACTTGCGCTGCTGCCTCGCTTTTTTCCTTTTTTGGCATTGAGATTGAGATTGCTGGAGGGATCTTTTATTTCAGATCTGGTGATATGATTATTTATCTTTGATGAATGTGCTAATGGAAAGGGCAATTGCTTTAGTAGTGTAATTGATGATGGGAATGACACTATGGGAAGTTTGTATGTTCCGTGTGCTGCTTTCCTCAAGAATGTTGTTGTAGTTTTGACATTAGGACTCGTGTTATGTAATTCGCGACAGTGAAACTAATAAGGGGAATCATACTAGCATTGCTACCTATTTGATGACTCGTAAGAAAGCGGCAGTGAGTGGAAAATTGTGTTGCTAGACCATTGGAACAAGTAGGTCCGGAGGATTTTCGATTATATTGTACGTATTTGAAGCGAATGTAGTGATTTAGTGCAGCCTTCTTGACGTAGCCTGTGAATAGAGCAATGTTCAGATCGTGCTTACACATTAAGCAGTGATACACGTCCTTGGGAATGCGCCCCAGGGGAACCGATCCATCAAAATTGTGCCACGATGAGAAAGCGGGTGAAATATGCTTAGAGTTCGACTCAGTGTAATCTTCCAAAGTGGAATTTCAGGGTAAATTATAAGAAGCTATTATTTAAAATACAATACGATCTTTGCAGAATTCCTAAATAAAATAATAAAATGTATGGAAACCAATTTGCAGCCTTGACTTGCAGCGATCCGAAGCGCAAGAACTCCTTGGTTCTCGAGACTGAAAAAGGCACGCAAGTACAGTACTACAAATATATATGCTGGGACCAACCTCGATACTCTAATCACTGATATGGCACCCAACCAATCTCGTTGATAGGAATCTGAACCCATTGTTTGTGTTCTTCATCTAAATATTTATAGATGTTGGCCATCAGATGATTGCTCCATCCTTCTATCCACCAAAGTTTTTCCAGCTTTTTGAAGCACACAGATGAATATGCAAGAATTGCTAATGCTTCTTGGGTGCCCCCTTTTAGACGAGCCATGTATTCATCAGATAGACGAAATAACCAGATGAAAATGTCACCCGCCTCGTATTTTTCGGCTGGACACTTGTACATAAACCTGTATGAAAGCTCCAGCTCATGAATCGCATCAGTATATATCCGTACTTCGCCCTCATTGTGAACTGTAGTCTCAATTGCATTTCTTAGATGGCTTAAATGTTCAGTGTCGTCTTCCGCACATGTTTCACGTAAGCTGACTCTCTCATCTCGCGCTTTGAATAGTACAGCTAAAGGCCCGACCATAAGTGTGTCTTTGAATTGATCGATGATTGCAGTCACCCCTTTAAATAATACGAGCCACGAGGTAATCCCATTCTCCCCAACGACTACAAATTCATCAACGCTGCGAGGTCGAGCTAATGTATGCATTCCTGTGACTATTGAGAAGATGTGAAGAGCTGCACAAGTTTCAATGGTGATATCTGAAAGGAACGCGGTGCCTTGGCGAAGAGCCGCTTGATGTTGTTGCATTGAATAATCATAAAGTTGTCGACTCCGGTCAGGCGTGTGGCGAGCCATATGTAGGGCTGACAGAGCGAGGAGCGCACGCATGACGAATTCGTGACCCAACGCAATCTCGACAGCCGTAGTTTGCCACAGATCTTTCGCTTCCGGACTGGAGTTGATTGAGATGCTTGTCGATTTACAAAAGTAGTTGAAAACCTCCAAATCCAAAAGATTCAGGTACGGATCGTGGCCCTCGGCAGTACGGCTCAAACTATCGTTTGGAGCAGAAGCTGAAGCTGAAGATCCGGGAGAGGCACTTGGTGTCTTCCTCGCTGCCGCTGCAGCATTTGCCCGTGAGTAATCACATGGTATTGAATGCTTGAGGCAATTCAGGCAGCTAGGTTTTCCTTCACCGCACTAGTAGATGAGTCAGCCACTGTTGAGCTGAGGTCAATAGCACATCGGCTAGTGATGACAACGAGGCAATTGAAGCTAAAGATACACACTATCAGATGGAATGTTCTGTAGTGCTTGAAATTATTTGTAGATTTGGAGCCTACCTATGTGTGTGTGTGTGTTCTTGTTTAGATAGAGGCATGTAAAACGGGTCTGTCAATGGTTGCTTCGACTAACCTTAATCTTTCTCCTCTTGCAGTTATTGCACCCTGTCCTCGTCTTACGATGAGAGCGACGAGAAGAGCTGAACATCATATCGGGTCTTGTGACATCATTATCCATCCTCGTGCAGATCGAGGTTATAATGAATCCACTTTGGAGTCTGAAAACCGCAAAAGAGCAGACTCTTGAGAGCTGGATATTAGCGGGTAGACCCGGCGTTGGCGCGATGCGGCTCTCCGGGCGTTAATCTTGTCTTTCCTGTCCATAAATCCTCGAAGGCAATTCGAGTGTACCACAAAGTATCTTGGCTGAAATGTAGTATTGATATTAATATTGGTATCGATACGATGAGTAGCCGATAACAACGAGTAACTCCTGGTTGGGCGATTTTGCTGGAGCTCGTAAGCCCGGAACAAAGGGAATAGGTATGTACAGTAATCGGATGGCGGCAGGTTAGAAGAGATGGTCTTTTCTAGTTTGCTTGAGTACTCTTAGACAGCTTTGTAATCTTATGATTTGGGGACGAAGTAGGTAGGTATGAAGTTTGGCTAAAGTACATGTACAGTTTTGACCTTCTCTTCAGCCAGTAAACTCCAAAGTCAAAGTTACGTCGGCACCGTCTTAAAGACCGAGCGGGGCTGACCCTAAAAAAGGAAATATAATTGTGGCTCGGGTGAGGCTGATGAATTAAGTTACTCATTGATATAAGTGGATGGCGAGAAGACCGACAATTAGTTCCTTCGGATCAATATCCAAATATCGAAAGGCTTGTTGAATATCTAACATAGCCCTACTCGAGTATATAGGGCTGATAATTGAATTAAACGATTAATCATGAAATTGATGCTATTTCGAGACTTTATGAGGAGAGAGTTGAGGTTACGTAATATATTTTTGAAACGGGATAATAACCGGAAACAGATAACCGGGAAAGTGCTGTTGTCTAATAAAAGCAGTTCCAGTATTCCAACATGGTGAATCAATTGCTTGGCTGGATCTGAACTGACGTCAAGCGGAAGCAGAAAGAGCTTGGTGATATTCAATATGTAGGCACTCTTATCAGACAAGTACACTATCTTCAGTCGAAGTCCTTAATCCATTCTACACATCTTAACATACAATTCACTAACTCCGTACGTTCTTACCTGGGAGTTCCACTTTGGTTAGTTCCACCTTAGAATTAGCCCTTTCAGCCTCGAATTGACTCGGTTGGTGCCCCTTTACCCCCTGCTGTCCTTGTGGTTCATGTTTGCTAATTAATTATTGATCGATTTACTACAGACTTATCCAGCATGTCATCTTCACCCTCGGCCGTTGATAGTCTGAGAAACACAGCTTCCGCTGCATACGAGACTGTAGCCAATAGCGTATCTGCGACGTCGAAAAATGGCGAATATGATCCTTCCCAGGACAAAAATAATGTTGGCAAAGATGCACATGGCAATAAGTTTAGAAAGGGTGATTTTAAGGACCAATTGAACCAAGCTGCTCATGGAGGACCAGCAGAGAACGAAGAAAGCTTTACGGAGAAAGGTAAGCAAATAGTTGAATACGGCTGATTTGGCTGAGCTATGAGATGTCAAGCGCAGGTTGCTGATGATGAAAGCGTTGTCGTGGATACCAGGCATAAGCACACTACAAAAGGCAGCTCCGGAGCAGGAACCGGAGGATAAGCCTGTGAAGGGCGATGAAGTGCCTCCAATTCGACCACAACACGATGTGCCAATTGAACAATTCTTGAGAAAGCAATATCATAGCAGAAGCGGGGATGGGATACCAAATCCAGGGGAAAGTAATTGACTGCTCTATGTGCTTTGATGGCGACAACGAAGCTTTACGAACATGTACGACATAACGAAAAACATGGATTGGGAAATGGCGTTTAGAAGAGTGTTGGCTGGAACTTGTCATATCATATGAGATGGCATCAATAAGCGGTGAACACAGCTAAGTAGTTTAATAGACCGCAGTTCGTATTTACTTTTGTTACAGTACACTACGTGTGGATCTGCATGTTTTGCCTGTCAAGTGATTTGTCTCCCTACCGCAAGCATGGTCAACTTGTTCGGAAGCAACACAATGATTTTGACTCCGTACTCCACTCTTCTGATTCACTCTGTCAATGAATTGATGACGTCGGAATATAATATTTGAAAGTTCAACAGAAACTCCTGAAGATCAGCCCAACATCGCCCCGAATAAAAGACGGCCCAATCTCCCAGTAGCTGGGGCGCATTTGGCAATGAATAAAGTACCAACGAATCGAGTCTCCTTTTTGTTTGTACGAGGATTAAAGGGGGATATTTTAAAAACCACATTGAAGAATGAGTATATTTAATTACAAAAAGTTAGTTTGATTAATAGCATTATACTGATTGAAAATCGATATAATAAAATCTAGTTAATAAAATTTGAAAGTTTTATATTTAAAATCTTTAATATTTCAATCTGTTTATAAAAATGTATTTAAAAGATTTTCTTTTCTTTTTAAATATATTAAGGATTTCAAAATCTTTTAAAAGATTAAAAATTAAAACTATTGAAATTATATCAAAATTCTAAAATCTTTAAAATTCAAAAAGTTAAAAAATAATAGTTCAATAGCCATCCCAAAAATTTAAAGTACTACATATCAAAATGCAGAAAAGAACAACAGTTTGTGGACCTACATAACTTAATCCCTTAATATCTGTAATATGAGGCTACTTGCCAGCCATGGGGCTCAGCAGGTGGTGATCAGTTAAACATGGAAGCCATGCAAGACTTCTCGTATTCACTGCCGTATATCAGAATAGTCTTGAATCATGATCTTCACGAGGTTCAACAAGTGCTGCCCTTAAAAGCTCAGTCTCTCCTTCATTTTTCAAGCCTTCAATCGACAGCACTTTTGTTAGCACTTTCTTCTTCAGTTACTTCATTGCAACTTTGATCAGCCGTCTCCACCAGATATTGCATCATCATGCAGCAGAAGAATCCACATAACGTAAGTATGCACAGACTAGATCTTGCTCCACAGACTCGAAACCTTGCCACTACGATTGTTTGAAGTTCTATAGCAAAAATGCATGTTGCTAACACAGTGTCTAGCATGGCTTCCAGTCGATTGTGACCCAACTCACACTTGGATTGTTCATATATCCCTTTGCTTCTTCCTACCCATTTAGCGGAGTGGCGACCCTTGCTTCAAGCATTCAAGACTGCTTGACTCAGCACTCTGTGCCATATCAAGATAGCACTTCATCCTCGTGGGCTACGACAATTTCTCCTTATAATCTTCGTTTACAATACACCCCAGCTGTTGTGGCTCTGCCCACCACCTCACAACACGTTAGCGATGCCGTTGTTTGTGCGGCCGCAGCTGGACTCAAGGTCCAAGCGAAGTCAGGTGGACATTCATATGCTAGCTATTCAACTGGTGGTAAAGATGGAAGCGTCATCATCAGTCTTGAAAACTTCAATTCCATCAGTGTTGATGCCAGTAAGTTCAACTGATATACTTGCTGCGATTGCGAGCGAAAGTCTAATCAATATACTATAGAAACCAACATTGCTACGGTTGGAGGTGGCGTACGATTAGGTAATCTTGCTCTTGGAATCTATAGTCAGGGTAAGCGAGCTCTACCGCACGGGACATGTCCAGGGGTTGGAATAGGGGGCCATTTCACACATGGAGGTTACGGATACGCATCTAGGCTCTGGGGTTTGGCTCTTGATACTATCATCGGTCTCGATGTAGTCCTTGCCAATGGAACTCAAATCCACACCACGGCCACAGCTTATCCTGATATCTTCTACGCAATGAGAGGAGCCGGTGACTCTTTTGGCATCGCTACAACCTTTTACCTCCAAACCTTTGCGGCCCCATCTTCCGTTCTTACCTTCTCAGCCAGTATCCCCGCAGCACTAGACAGTGTCAGCACTGCTGTTTCATCCTTCACCAAACTCCAGGAATTTACTCTCGACTCCACCCGTATCAATAACAATATCACATTTGGAATCTATACCGATAACTATGGATCTTTCAGTCTGAGTGGTTGGTGCATGAGTTGCGATCTGGACCACTTCAAAAGCGTCACTTTCCCTGCGATGCTATCCGCGTTTCCCACCCCGGCATCAAGCTCTGTTAAGTCTTTAGGATGGACGGACGCTTTAGTTAGTGCGGACAATGGAGGACAGCTCCAGGTACCATTAACGGGATATGATGCTCACGACACATTTTACGCGAAATCTGTGGTGACCAAGAATGCACAGCCATTGACCAATTCCCAATTGACTAGTTACTTCACCTACATTTTGAATCAAGGAAGAAATGCGCCATCTCCCTGGTACACTATTATTGACTTATATGGAGGTGCGGGTAGTCAAGTCAATGTGCCTTCTTCTGATTCATCAGCTTATTCTGATCGTGACGCTCACTGGGTTTTCCAAGTAAGATTGATCTCCACAACAATTTGAATATTTTCACTCTTAACTAACATTCAAAAGAACTACGGATTTACCGCCAACTCGCTGCCACCATATGACGACGCTATAACGCCCTTCGTTGACTCTCTCAATAGCGCTCTTTCAGCTGGTGCATCCACTGACTTTGGAGCATACCTCAACTATGTGGACCCAGCACTAAGCGCAACCGACGCTGCAATACTTGGATATGGACAAAGCACTTACGACAAATTACTGACCATCAAAAAAGCCGTTGATCCCAACGAGGTGTTTTGGAATCCACAAAGTATCGGTGCAGCCGATGATACCAATAGTAGTAGCAATGGTAATGGTAGTACCGGCACAACAGCTTCAACTACGCCTACATCTACATCCACAACGTCAAAACCTAGCACAACATCACCATTGAAGATTTCAACAGATGCGTCCTGTGGCAAGGGATACACGTGTAAAGGAAGTTCGTTTGGGGATTGCTGTTCGTCGTATGGTTGGTGTGGTAGCACGAGCACGTACTGTGGTTCGGGCTGTCAGAGTGGATTCGGAACTTGCTCGTGAGAATTCGATGTACAATGTTTTTGGAGTTGATTGGGATAGACGGATATGGGATATGGTTATCATGTGACTTAGCCAACCTAGCGAGTACGCGATGTATTCATATAGTTTTGTACGGTAGTATTAAATTGGATAGATGGTTTTTGTTTTTAATCAATCAATCATGACAGTATGAACCAAAGTGCTTATTTTGGCTTCATCATTTTCATGGTGATGCTAGCAAGTTGAAAGGCTGAAAAATTACATGAAGAAAAAGTTCTAGATACATAGTGCCGCTAGGCATGTGAGGTACGAATGGTGTTTAGGGGAAGAGATCATGATTAGTATAATGTTCAGATGATGAGCTATAGTGTTTTGGGAATATGACCCTTAAGGTTATAGAAACCCTTTTAAAGGCATAAAACAATTAGGAGAGAATAATATCTTATGACTTTACATGATATCTTGCAACATTCTGATGCTCGAAGGTTTGAATATTGGGCAATTCCCCTCTCCCGAGCTTGGGAGGACCTCGCTAATGTTCGGTGCTAGCTTACACATTTATGAGTAATGTCGAACATGGTTACAGAAGCAAAACAAAAATGGTAGGGTAATCCGAGATCCTGCTGCATCTACGGCATGATTTAAAAGAGGGTCGTCTGTTAAATGAAAAGACGAAAAGCGAAAATCGAAAATCAAAAAAGTGAATAGACGAAAATCGTTTATTTATTATACAATACAATAAATACAATACAATACAGTAAATACAATAAGTATAATATAGTACAATAAATATAATATATGTTACGAGGTTTGCCGTCTAGATCACGTGGAAGTGCTCTAGGCTCTCGAGGTGGTTTATAACTAGGCGTCAAGCAGGGACTTAAAGTAATGACAATAGCGTGATGCAATTCGTAACTAATAGTATGGTATACTAAATGATTGATCTTAAGCACGAAGCTCTATACAAAGGAAATCCATCTTGATTATATAGACCTTCATGCCTATGGCTAGTCAGGACCGCGCAGCGGTCCTGGACAGCTGATTGATTGATTGATTGATTGATTGATTGATTGTGTTTATCGTCATAGGCCGTAGGCCCACGCGCCTTGGCGCGTGATAACCTTAGCCATCTATTCCAGATTTGGACAAATGACGCTCAGAGGAGTATGCCTTTGAGTAGTGTACTAGCTAGCTAGGGAGGGTATTTGTATACAATTTAAGGGGCTAGGGCAGGGTTTACATGATTGCCTTCGCGACAGGTTGAAGCCAATGGCTTAGAGGTTATTATTGTGGTCATCCTCGTCCACTAGATCACTGGCTCTTGATCTCTCTCCCTTCCCCTCATGCTATTAAAACATTGTACTCGAAAACCCTTCATCCCTGATCCCCTTCCCGATACCACCAATCTAATTGCTCTTTATATACCAGAACGTACTGTAATCGCCCACCGTCAGGATTGCCTCGTCCTCATTCTGATCATCCTGCCAATAGAAAGCTTATGAAGGAGCACCAATCCTCATATGGCGTAACTATAGCATGCACAGGTAGTGGCTTGTACGGGTGTCCCAGTTCCGTAAGTAGCATACCTCCGCTGAATGAGAGCAGAGTAAGTTTCGTCATCAGCTCAGGTCCTTCAACAGTACTCCTCCGGTGTTCCCGTGTGGAAGGTATATAAATTGTTGTCGTTTCGGTCGTGTCGATCATGGGAGGTATACGATATATAACATATACGCGTCAAAGATGTCGAGCTGTACTCTATGTCCCAGAGGAGTCTCACTCTTAAGAAGTGAGATGATTTCGTAGCGTATTGTCGTAGATGATGGTGTTGTCCTCTGTTTCGTAATAAAGGTAGTGTTGTAGAGAGCGCACCGATAATGCGACGGTCAAAAAACCGCAAACGGGTAAAAACGTCGTGATCGGCGCCTCTTCCTCTTCCAATTACCACGACTCCATCAAATGACTCAAACTTAGCTCTGCAGACTCTCATAAGAGAGCTGGAGGTTCGTAGGATGCACCGCGTACAGGTGTTGAGTCTTCGCATCCCTCGGTCCTGGACAGCTGTTACGACGGTATTTAGTTATGACTAGAAACCGCATCACATGACTAAACAAGGGGTCACGTGGTTCCACTCGTCCCACCGAGGGGAACGGTGGGACATACGGCACGAAGGTCTATATAATCAAGATGGATTTCCTTTGTATAGAGCTTCGTGCTCAAGATCAATCATTTAGTATACCATACTATTAGTTACGAATTGCATCACACTATTGTCATTACTTTAAGTCCCTGCTTGACGCCTAGTTATAAACCACCTCGAGAGCCTAGAGCACTTCCACGTGATCTAGACGGCAAACCTCGTAACAAATCTTCTATTCTAATTTTTTCTTTTAAACCACCCCCCCCAACCAAAGAAACGAAAAATCCAACTAACTCACCTTATCATCAATCATCAAATAGAAGAAAGATACTTTTTTCTCCTTCACTAATTACCTCAAAATTGCGATCACTTATTCATCTAAAAGAACATCAGAGTATGAGTATGAGTATACCACAAAACCTATCGATCCTAACCCAGGTACATGTATTGGTCAGTCAATATAGTAGGTTAGAGGAGAGTATGCCTGCCCGCCCGCCTATAGGATCGATACGAGAATGAACCTCGTAAACTATAATATTGTATAGACTCACGCCTGCAGTAACCAGACCTAGTAGCACAAGAACTCAGACACTGGGAAGAGACGTGAACAATGAAATATACGTAAGAATATTTCCCATTTACCATCCCCGAAAATACAACACAACATAACTATCACTGACAAATTTAAAAAGGACGGACGACTTATTAACCTAATTATTGGACATCGTTAGTACATTTATTAAAATATTACTCTGACACATTTAGCTAATATAGCTGTCATGAATTTTAAGGTTACTTGTAGAAAATTAGCATTACCGACTGGATTTTACGAATAGCATATATGAGAACTCTGTCGAGGATATTACCCAATCATGCTTGACTTGACCTCTAAGCTATTCGTAACGCCAATTACGCATATTGCTATTACCATTACTATAGTTAACACAAAGGCTAACTTTATCAACACTCAAGAAACCAACTTTTCACCGCGATGGATTCGCGACTGTTCAGTCTCCCAAATCTTCAAGCAACTTAGCACGAAAAAAGAAGTTTGAACTTTGAAGCCTGCAAGCAAGTCAAGTATCCTAACAGTAACCGCATACGATTCTGCATAACCATAGCATTACTGTATTCGTAAGTTCGTAACATTGCATCATGCATGCATGCATGTGCAATGCAAGGCCGTCAAGCATATACCGGTAGTACTACGGTAGTCATGCGGATTACCTAAACACTACCACGATAACCCCCGAGTATGTAGTATCAACACAAGAGAAAAAACTCACTTCGCAACGCTTTTGCAGTTGATACGCATATGAAGAAAGATTCGAGTGAACTCATTCTCCAATGATGCGACAACCGCAAGACATTTACTGCACAACGGATAAACATCTGCGCTTTCGATAACCTTAAGCGAGATTTTGCATCCGCCGCTTTTCACCCAAGAGCTTCTTGGTAGAAAGTTGAACTAGGATAATAGGAGTGACCACGACATCCGTGCCATGTCCTACTGGCTTATATGACGGGAAAATGAGAAGCTTTCTACGATAAGGACCAAGTTGGGGAAATAGGGCCTTGAAATAGGCGGAGACAAATGGGAGAGCTCGTATATGGTGGATAAGCCAATGTACATTATCATTGAAGATTATAGGAAGATATATAGACGTTTCCCATGCCTATTGTAGGCCCTTTTGTTCTAGCCCAAACTCCAACGCTAATAAATGATGCAAAATAAAAGATAAAGAAAAAGGAGGCTGAGATATTAACGCCCCCTGGGTATATTAATCTCATAAGGTAATGAATCTCCAGTCTGAACTCTGCTCAACTTGATCACGCTCGTTTGGCTTCCGGATCTCACACTGAGGTCCGAGCTGCTGCTATTATACAAGCTCCTGCTTTGGGTTCTTAATCCGGACAACTCCGGCCTCTCGCCTCGTGGGGTAACAGGAGCGGTGCCGACACGAGACCGATTCAGGTTTGTATGAGCCGTGCCAGGTCTCCTAGAAGGTGTGGTTTGAATGGTTCCTTCCCTGCCACTATGGATACTGACACTCCTTAAGGAAGATTCGACGGAATGGCCTTGTGAAGTAATCAGACTAGAACGAGATGACGCGTCACCATCAATATCGCTCTCTTGGTCGTCAATAGTGAGACTCATCATTATCGCGGGGCTGAGTGGTTCCATGCTACGAAGGAGCTCCGCAAATTGTTTCATTAGATCGCGAAATTCGACTTCGCTGATGGCGTTGGAAGAAAATCGAGCATATTCGTAGGCTGAAAGGAAAGATACAGCGATGGAAGGATCACTGATGACCTCAAGTCCAGAGAGATGACCGATATAGTCGCGCAGACCCATAGCCGCTGGTCGTTGAAGGATATCGACTGCCCGGAGATCGGGCATAGGCGGTTGAGATGTCGACTGTGGGTCAGGGGGTGCTAAAGACACGGCTTTCGCTTCGATCAAGTGAGGTAGTTCAAGAATTACAGTGATGTACTGTAGACTTGGTAAATCCGGAGACGTTGGAGAAGACCATCCATTGTGGGAAATGTGACCCCAAACGGGCTCTTTTGGCGGTATAACGATTGTAGCATCATGCGACCCTTTCTCGTCCTCTTCTCTCTCAGAGCGGCCATTCTCCGCAGCTATTTTCGGTTCGTCTGATGTGTCGTGCGTTGATATTATAGTCGCATGATTTTCAATTCGCGGTCGTGAATCCCATGCTATTACCGCACTTCGTGCCAGACTCGCCACAATCATCTTCCGAACGGTCCTGTTGACGTCGCCCTTTTCGACAGGTATCCATGTTTTCGGAATCGCTTTTATAATTTGGCTATTTGTCCAAAGTCTGGTTAGGAAGAGGGTAGCGCCAAAAAATAGAGTAACCCCATAGCATGATACGATGACAAAGATATTGTATACTTGGTGATTCTTTTTGGCTTGGAGCACGGCATCGAGGGGAGTAACGAAGAGCAGACCTGCTATGACAATGTAGAGGATAATGAAAGTCGAACCATAAGCAAAAGTACCCAGCTTCCAAGTACCCAGCTTCAAAAAGTCCAGCTTCATGTCGGCGACATTGTCTTTTTGCGCATTAAGCTCCCTGCCAGGGTCTTCACAGATGAGGGGCGTTATCCACTTATGCTATGCAACTAGACGTGTAGAGCTATCATATATGGTGTAATGGATGCTCTCCTCATGAACGACGGAAGAACGGGTATGATATGCGACAAATCAATAATATTGAATTGTAAAATCAGGTTGTTGATATGTATTATTGCATCTTGGGGGGTGAGTTGAACAATGCTGAATGATGCTGGTGAAAGATGTTGAAAGATGTTGAAAGATGTTGAAAGATGTTGAACGGGTTGATGAAATTGCGATGAAAGGGAAATTGAAAGTGGGCCGTGAATGACCAGTTTCGATTAGCCCTTTCAGGCTCGAGGCAGGTACCGTACTGAGATTAGCGAGCCATTACTGTATGTATGTATTGTTCTGTACTAGCAGGAACCTACTGTACAATGTACATGTACAGTTCGTAGGTATGTATGTAGCATTTCAATACTATAGTGTGGCAATAACAATCTATTAATTATACTTCCGACTATATTGCATACTTCAAGTACACTAGCTATAGATAGGTAGGCAGCTGGTACTTCAATCTCATACCGGCATACAATAATAGATCATTAGATACACCACCTCCTAAATATACAGTACCAAGAGTATCAATGATGATCAGAACCATATCTAACTTTGTCCCTTTATGGTGGATATTTGCTACTTTGCCAATTTGGGTTTTGGCCTTTCCTTTCAAGGATCAAGTCAAGGTCATGCCTATATGGAAAGTAAAGAGATATTTAGTGAAGAGCGCCATTCCGTCTTACCAATATATATATATATATACATAGGTGTATATATGTGCAGTGTAGGGTGGTATATGGCTTTATAGTTGCGGCGCTCTTTCCACCCGAACCTTTGAGAAATTGAAGCGAAGATGGATATGTATTGTATGCAGAATTCCTTTGCTGGTTCTCCTTCGGAGAATCAGTCTTACCCTCATTGTCAAAATATTTCAATATTTACCACCTCGGTAGACACACAGTTAATCAATTGCTAGTCCAAGTACGAGTACAGTTGTAAGAATTACAAGACACAAAAAAGTGTAAAAGTTATCTGGACTGAAGATGTTGCGCTCTTGGGCCTTAGCGGTCTGATACTTCTTATCACGTGATGCATTAGCAAAGACACCCGAAGCTCAATCGTTAATGATGTCCTTGCTTGCTTCCAACATTTACAACCTCAAACCAATCCTACAAACCCGCCTCAACTTGCTCGGGAAACTTCACACAGTTGCCAAAGGAGATTTTAGGGATTACTCCCAAGCTTCTCATTATGGCACCGTCGCAGGACACCATGTTCCGCTCAGCGGACATGAGTATGGTCCAACTCTACATCGCCAACGAAATTGGCCGCGAAATTGTAAACGCATTGGGAGAGCTTGGACAGATTCAATTCCGAGATGTACGTTTGAAATCATGTCAAATCATAATGAATCACTAATGGCTTTCGCAGCTCAACTCCGATGTTACTGCCTTTCAACGGACTTTCACTCAGGAAATAAGACGACTCGATAATGTCGAAAGACAGCTCCGTATGTGCGGACCCAGACCTCGCATTGCGAAGATACTGATTAATACACAGGATATTTCCATAGCCAGATGGATAAAGCAGGAATTCCCCTCGGAAAACTAGACCTCGACGTCGAAACCGTCACAGCTCCTTCCGCCACCGAAATCGACGAACTTTCTGATCGCAGCCAGAACCTTGAGCAAAGAATTGCATCCTTAAATGACAGCTACGAAACTTTGAAGAAGAGGGAGGTAGAGCTTACAGAATGGAGATGGGTTCTTAGAGAGGCCGGGTCTTTCTTCGATCGAGCTCACGGAAATGTGGATGAGATTAGAGCTTCCACCGACAACGACGATGCTCCTCTACTCCAAGACGTCGAACAATCACACCATAATGGGGACGCCGAGCGGTCATTCTCTGGTATGAATATTGGCTTCGTGTCCGGAGTTATCCCTCGGGATCGCATTGCAGCGTTTGAACGTATCTTGTGGAGAACTCTTAGAGGTAACCTTTACATGAACCAGTCGGAGATTGCTGAGCCTATTATTGATCCTACAAATAACGAGGCCATCAACAAAAATGTTTTCGTCATATTTGCACATGGAAAGGAGCTTATCGCCAAGATCCGAAAGATATCCGAATCCCTTGGTGCGGATTTATACACCGTAGACGAGAACAGTGATCTTCGTAGAGACCAAATTCATGAAGTCAATACTCGTTTGAGCGATCTTGGTAGCGTCCTCCGCAACACTAAGCAAACGCTTGACACCGAGCTCACTCAAATTGCACAGAGCTTGGCTGCTTGGATGGTTATCATCAAGAAAGAGAAGGCAGTCTACCAAACACTGAACTTGTTCTCATATGATCATGCGAGGAAGACATTGATCGCCGAGGCTTGGTGCCCTTCTAACTCTCTGCCTTTGATAAAATCGACCCTTCACGATGTCAACAATAGAGCAGGACTTTCTGTGCCGTCGATTATCAACGAGATCAGAACGAATAAAACTCCACCGACCTACCAGAAGACAAACAAGTTTACGGAAGGGTTTCAAACAATCATTAATGCATATGGTACAGCGAAGTATCAAGAAGTCAATCCTGGTCTGCCAACAATCGTTACTTTCCCATTCCTTTTCGCCGTCATGTTTGGTGACTTTGGACATGGTGTTATCATGGTTTGCGCAGCCTCGGCTATGATCTATTGGGAGAAGTCGTTGAAGAAAGTTCGTGATGAACTTTTCTCCATGGCTTTCTACGGTCGATACATCATGTTGATGATGGGTATCTTCTCTATGTATACTGGTCTCATCTACAACGACGTATTCTCCAAGTCCTTTTCATTCTTCCCAAGTGCTTGGGCTTGGTCAGAGAATTACCCGGACTCTATTGAGGCTCATCTCAAGGAGCCAGGTGGATACCGATATCCTTTTGGCCTCGATTGGATGTGGCATGACACCGAGAATGACCTTTTGTTTACCAACAGTTACAAGATGAAGTTGAGTATCTTGATGGGTTGGTGCCACATGACTTACTCTTTGTGTCTGTCTTATATTAATGCCCGTCACTTCAAGACTCCTATCGATATCTGGGGTGTGTTCGTTCCAGGCATGATTTTCTTCCAGGCTATTTTTGGTTACCTTGTGTTTGCCATTATCTACAAATGGTCAATAGATTGGCAGGGTATTGGTGAATCGCCTCCAGGTCTTTTGAACATGTTGATCTACATGTTCTTGTCGCCAGGAACTATCGAGGAGCAACTCTACCCCGGCCAAGGGTTTGTTCAAATTTGCCTTCTTATCATTGCCGTCATCCAAGTACCAATCTTGCTTCTACTCAAGCCATTCTATCTTCGATGGGAACACAACAAAGCGAGAGGAAGAGGCTATAGAGGTATTGGCGAAACGTCCCGGGTCAGCGCACTTGATGGCGATGATGATGATGATCATACTTTAGATGGTAGAATCAGTATGAACAGTGATGGTGAAGGTGTCGCAATGATTACACAAGATATTGGAGATGAAGAGCACGAGGAATTTGAGTTCTCGGAAGTCTTGATCCATCAAGTTATTCACACTATCGGTAAGTTTTCTTCCGCCCGTGTTGCATAAAGTCCTTGCTAATATTCCCTAGAATTCTGTTTGAACTGCGTATCCCACACCGCCTCATACCTTCGTCTATGGGCATTGTCCCTTGCGCATCAACAACTATCTGTTGTTTTATGGGACATGACACTCTCTATTGGTCTTCATATGACAGGTATTGTAGGTGTCTTTATGGTCGTGGTTACATTCTTCGCATGGTTTTTCCTCACAATTGCCGTATTGGTTATTATGGAAGGTACTAGTGCAATGTTGCATAGTCTTCGTTTGCATTGGGTAGAAGCTATGAGCAAGCATTTCATGGGAGATGGAATACCGTTCGAGCCGTTCTCCTTCAAACAGATGCTCGAGGATGATGCCTCGGCTGCTGATATCTCTTAAGAGTCAGCACTTCCTTGTGTTTATTAGTTTCTTTGCCGTTCTCGTAGATCCAACTGTAGAATCAAGATGTACTTTACTATACCTACCTATTTTATATTGTTCAATATAAGTTATTGCTAGCTTTAAATTTTCAGGACTTTAACAAACAGTTTGTTTGCCCTCGTCTCATAGTGATGATGGTCTTTGTGTGATGATGGTTTTAAGCAAGCGATTCACTATTTGAATATTCTCTTGATATCGGAACCCACAGATGCCGAATTTATGATGCGGACGGGTTTGCGGCAGTTATGTTCGCTGGGTCCACTGCTGTCGTGGTTGTCGTAGGGGGCTTCGGGGGACTTTTACTGTGGAGCGTACCTGGATGAAGCATGGATGCTGCTTTTACATGAAGTCTGGATCACCACAAGTGAGACATTGCCATGGTTAAGGTACTTTATAATCTTTACTAGACCTTCAATGAGTCGATTGATATTTATATCATCAAGCAGCATGAGAATGCGCCATTTCTCAAGAATATGCGGTGTGCGGTGTAAGTTGTCGACGTCGTCGTTTACACCCATCTCGTCTGAGTCGTTCTCGGACTCTCGTATCCTTTTCTTTTTCTGGGCTGTGCTCCGTCCATAGGTTAACCGATAAGGCGATTAAAACAAGCTTTTTCCCTGTATCCCTCGTATCCCCTGTCTGTTGCGCAACGACCACCTTTTCTTCTTCTTTTTCTGGGTCAGTGTTGCATTTGACGGAAGACCTGTGAATCCCGTTGCAGTCGATATTGCTTCCCGATTCCGTTTTAATATCCGTTTCCTCTCCAGCTTCACCCCCACTCTTTCTCCTTTCTCCGCTGTCACTCTTCAAAGCTTGTTTTCCTATAAATTAAGGGAGAATTGTGTCAATTTATTGTACTTGAACATTCACTTCACCTCACTCAGCCTTGCACAAGCGAAGCCTTTATATACGTGCAGAAGAGCTTGATTTTTACATTCAAGCAAGCAAAACAACATAATATCAGAGAAATTCAATCCCAGAAGACAACATGTCGTTCCATAACAGAAAGTTCTCCATAAACAGGACCACGGGGACTCCAAGATTGTCGTCCAAGATGAACAGAAGATTCTCTACACATGAACCTTCTCCCAATGGTAAGTTATCCGTTTCACTCCTCCCCATCTCTTTTGGAAGCTATCTACAGTCTGTAAGAGCTACAAGGTGTCCTCCACATATCGCACACTTCCTTTGGGACAGTAGCTTTTCTTTAACTGCACAATCTCGGACAACATTCATAAAATGTTGAGGATTGCGGGGTAGAAATTTAGAAGATAATTATATTATTATTTGCAAAAATTTCTATCTGTACATGGAGGAGAACGCATTGTTTAGCCTTGCTGCCTAAAACATAACTAACCATGGACCTAGAAATGGACTCCAAAATCCACAAGCAGTTCCGAAATGCCCACGAAGGTCACAAATCTCACGCTGGACTCGATCCAACCCGTGCCTCTACTGGTGTAGTCTGGTGTACCGAGAGAGCCTACGAGCACGGATTTGCTGAAGAGCCCGAGAAATGGGCAAACCTTGGACAAGGAGCTCCTGAAGTTGACGACGAAATTGCTGGTAGTTTCAAGCGTCCCGAGAGCATCGATATCACAATGACAGGCAGAGAGTATGGTCCTACAGCCGGTATCAAGAGTTTGAGAGCTGCTGTTGCAAACCTGTACAATGTCCACCACAGACAGGGCAAGGAAAGTCAATATACTTGGGAAAACGTGTGCATTGTTCCAGGTGGTCGCGCTGGGTTGATCAGAATTGCTGCAGTATTGAATAATGCATACTTGGGCTTCTTCATTCCTGATTATACTGCATACAACGAGATGTTGTCATTATTCAAGAACGTAAGTCGATCATGTTACTTTTACCAGTCGAAAAAGAATTCTTGAAAGCTTACTTTTATTAGTTTGCCGCAATTCCATCCCCTCTATCAGAGGATGACGGCTACCACATCCACCCCAGTAAGATCGAGGAAGAAATTGCTCGTGGTACCTCTGTTATCTTGACTTCAAACCCTAGAAACCCTACCGGAAAGGTTGTCAAGAACCCTGAGCTTGCAGAGATCCAAGATATCTGCAGAGACAGAGCTACTCTCATCATGGATGAATTTTACGGAGGATACAACTATACCAGTGACTGTGATGGTACCACCATCAGTGCTGCAGAAAACATCGTGGACGTGGATGAGGATGATGTTTTGATCATTGATGGTCTCACCAAGCGCTTCAGATTACCCGGATGGAGAATTGCTTGGATTGTTGGACCAAAGGTTTGCATCTTTCTCCTTACCGACAATATGGGCTTTGCTAATGGTGAAATAGGAATTCATCAAGGCTATTGGCTCATGTGGTTCATACCTTGATGGTGGTGCCAATGTTCCCTTTCAGGAGGCTGCTATCGCTATGCTTGAGCCTAACAAGGTTAGGGAGGAGATGAAGGCTTTACAAAGTCATTTCCGTGAGAAGCGTGACTACGTTATCTCTCGTCTCCGTGAAATGGGTTTTAAAATCAAGGAAGTGCCTGACAGTACTTTCTACTTGTGGTTGGGTGAGTCTCCAGAAGTGATCATCATTCATAAGCTCAAATTCTAATATGCGAAATTATAGATCTCGAAGGACTCCCAGCCGCTATCTCTGATGGTCTCAACTTTTTCCAAGCTTGTCTTGAGGAGCGTGTCATCGTTGTACCTGGTATCTTTTTTGACTTGAACCCAAGTAAGAGAAGAGATTTGTTCGATAGTCCTTGTCACCATTTTGTACGATTTTCTTATGGTCCAACCATGGAGACTTTGAAAATGGGTCTGGATGGTATCGAGAGAGTGGTTAAAAAGTAAGTTGTTGAACCGAAGCCTGAAAGGGGTATTACCAGGCGTGCATACTAACAAGTGAGCAGATTCACAAAGCCTGGAGAACCACTAGAGCAAGCTGTGCAGGAAGATGAAGAATAGGGGCTTAGGATGTGAGAAGAATAGACAGAACAAGTTTAATGAACTATGCAGCGACTTACGAACATAAGTTTTTAGCGATGATATTTGGACATACATATAAGATTTGTATGATGGTAGAATACATACATTTCACATAAATACCCGAACACTACTTGGCAAGCAAAGAGTTCCTTACATCTAGCCAACTGTGATTTAGATTTCGAATGGATCTATCTGACACGTGATAATATCTCGATACTATACCTACTTATACATAAATTCCTCAGTCAGTCATGAAAGTAATACCTAAATTCTATGAATTGATGACTCCTTCTCAAATAGAAGAAGTATTGACAGATCTAGGGGTTTTTTCTAATAACGGTAAATGCTTGAGCGAGGTAGGGATGGATGGGTGGAGGTGAGGAATTGAGGAAGGTGAGAGGTGCGGGATGTGAAAGGGGGGGTAGGTAGATGGTTTTGTTTTGTTTTAATAATTGGAAATTGGAGACTTTGTGAGGGGGGGGGGAATGGTAGAGAGATATATAAATTACTAAAGTGAGGTTTAACTACCTAGGTAGTTTTGAATAATAATGTCTTTTTAGTTTTTATAAAGGGTGTATTAAAGTTTTAAATTAGATATTGTCTTAGGTATTTATATATTTTTATATATAATATAATTATATTGTAAGAGAGTAAGAGAGAATTTGATATTTTATAGTATTTGATTGATTAATTAAGATAATAACTAGATGTATAGGTAAAGAATAGATATATATTATAGTTTTAAAAAATTCTCAACTATATACCATCACTTCAAGCACCAATTACATTACATCACATTACGACATACAACCCCACCCAACCCCCCAAAACCCACACTCACACTCCCACTAATCCCCCCTCCTAATCCCGTCCGCAATCTTCTCCGCAAGCGCATAAACCGTACTCTGCGGATGCCCCGGTGGCAAAATAGCAAACGCACTCGCATCCACAACCCTCAACCCCTCTACCCCAAAAACCCTCGCCTTCCCATCCACCACCGCCATCTCATCACCCTCCCTCCCCATCTTACACGTACAAGCCGCATGCCACACCGTATGCAGCGTCTCCTGAATCGTTTTCAGAATCTGCGCATCGGATGCGACATCTACGCCGGGGAAGTACTCTGAGCCGATGAGCACGGGAGCCATGAATTTTGAGGCGAAGGCGGCGCGGACGCGTTTGTAGGCTGCGATTGCCACGGCTTGGTCGGTGGGGGAGGTGAGCCAGGAGGGGTTGATGAGGGGGGGGTCGTTGGCGGAGGTGGAGGAGAGGGTGATGGAGCCGCGGGAGAGGGGAGCGACGAGGGCGCTGAGGATGGTGGCGTATTGGTAGCCGTCTTTTGGTTGGGTGGTGGGGAGACTGGAGAAATCTCCTACGTAGCCTGCTCCGGAGAGATATTCAACTTCGGGCCAATCGGCGGGGAATTGCGCGAGGTCGTTGAGTGTTTCTGCGGAGAAATTATTTCGTAGTGAACTGGGGATTTTTTCCCAGCCGAGGTAATCGCAGATGGGGTTGGTTAGTGGACCGATCTTTTGGAGAAGATATGCACCCAAGTATTGTGCTGCGGTATAGAGGAGATCGTTTGAAAGTCTGGTTAATGTTTGGACTTTGACGCGATAAGTAGGTCCAAAGAAAATATGATCCCACATATTTTGGCCCACACCTTCAAGGATGGAAATAGCAGGGATATTCCATTTTTCAAGAGTTGCTTTTGGCCCTATGCCCGAGAGCATGAGGAGCTGAGGGCTTTGAAATGCACCGGCTGACATTATGACTTCTTTTCGAGCATTAATTGTGTAGGGGATACCGAGAGTTTGGACTCTGACACCAGTGGCCTTTTTGTTGCTATCGAAGAGAACCTTTTGCGCCATGGTAACTGAGTAGACTTTAAGATTTCCGCGTTTCTGCACCGTAGCGTCATAATATGCTGTTTGAGAGGACTCGCGACTTTGGCTGGAGGGGTCAATGGTGGAACTGCAGTATTGTTTGCCCATGATAGAACCAGTGTTGAAATCTTGAATATCGTTCATTCCGAGTTCGCCGAATGCACCATCCATGTAGCTCGAGAAAGGTTGTGCATAATTCGCATATGAAACCTCTAGAGGTCCTCCTGAAGATGAAAATGCAGACTGGACAGAATTGGACTTAGTAATCATGGAGAAAAAGGTCAAAATTGAAGGGCCTGAATGTACTTACAGCGCTGTATTCTGCAGATGCATTAGAAGCACGACTCGGTCCTGGAGGCGTAAAATGAACACTTTTTTGAAAGTAGGGAAAGATGCTATCAAAGGTATAAGATTGATCGCCAACAGCATCAGCCCACTGTTGATACGACTGTTTGGTACCACGCTGATAGATCATGAAGTTTCTCGCCGAGCTTCCACCCAGACACTTTCCCCTAGCATAATGAATGGAACGACCAGCTGCACCTTCTTGGGGAGTTGTCACAAAGTTCCAATCCACAAGGGGATTGGTATCAGATGGACTTGAGCCAATCCAGAACGAGTCTCCGGCTGGTGTTGAGCTGAGTAGGGGATTGGAAACCTATGATGTTTAGCTAATATATAGTCTCTTGATTGATATTTTCGTACCTCGTAGAAGGTTCCAGCTTCAATTACTGCTACTGTAGTCCCAGGATCTTCAGATAACCGTGAGGCTATCGTCAGACCTGCTGTCCCTCCTCCAACGACCACATAGTCAAATGTAGCATCTGATCTCTTTTCCGGGGCGTCCGCAACTGGAGCAGCGGTGCTCAAATGGACTGCTGCAAGAGCGTAAAGGAAATTCTGTATGTGCATGTTTATGATAATTGAAAGGAATATGCACAGCTTCGAAGGAGGTGAATACAACCCAGCCTGGGACTCTTCAGACTATATAAACAATGACGGCCCATGATCATTGCTAGGCATGAGGTCATACCATGGAAATATTTTGACGACTCCAAAACTCTATGCAAGTCTCCGAAGATACTAATCTTCAAGAGGGATAACCTGCTTGCTCTAATTATCGTCTGAGTTTCTCACTTCCCGTCAACACGAGGAACCTTAAACACACTCCATATTTACCCTACCCCGTCGGGTAAGTGATATCTCCTTGTAACGGCATAGATCCTTAACAAACTGAGCAACAACAACCGACAAAGTATTTCGTATGGTCATAGCAATATTTATTAGCTGTTGTCAAGACTGCCCAAGACGACTTATTCTTAGAAGCTGGAAGCGAAAAAGACGGCGCGAGATTAAGGTTACATTACCCGTGCGAGGAAGTCCACAACACATTCCCTATTTCGACTTAAAATTTTACGGGAAAAAACTTTGATATAATTAATAAAATGTAGTATCTTACTTTTTAATATTCCACTTTTATTAATCTTGAATTTTTAACAAAGCAAGCAGGTTGAATGTTCGTTTATTTACGAGCTGTTTTAATAATGTTACCGTGTAATTTCCCCAGACGCGCTAGGGCCCTTGAATGACGGATGTGCCCAGGAAAACTTAAGTAAACTATACTAAAGTCGTAGTCAGGTCAAGATCGTCAACTATCTTTTACTAGCCGACTTAGGCTTGAGAGTGACCTTTCGAAATTAGTAGTGAACGAACACAGCACCCCTCGTGTTATACAACTCGTATTGTTGAATCATAATACAGATATCATAAAAAATATATAACTCTAACGTCTAATAAAACCGAACTTTTCCTTTTATACTTTATAATCTTAAAATACAACCCCTGACTTCGGAATTGTATGCCTTCTGACTGCACGAATAATGAGTAGTATAAAAAACGTAAAAAAAATCGCAACAAGATAATGACAAGACTTATTTCGCATCTATTTTCTTCGGGGTGCAGCTCTCAAGTTATTCAAATCTGAACCTGCCTACCTACTGACTTTCGGAATTTACACCCAAGCGGTACCATTTATACTGTCAGAAAGTTCAAAATCCAAATTCCAAGAAATCAGTTCATTTCTATCGTGGTTTGCCAATTTGTGGTATGTGCATAGAGTTTTCGGAATTTTATAGTTTCCAGCCGCCGGCCAAACCAGCCGTAGCTGAAGGAGATCATAGCACGATCTAAACTCATTAGTCTTTTCCCCATAATGTATGAGTATAGCTCGGAAATGTCGGAATGGATCTTCGAGACAAATCCTATATATTATATCTATAGGCCCCGGATCTGATTGGCCAACAGTTGTTGTATTTATTTTGAGAGAAGAGTATTACAACTGGGAAATGTAGAGGCTCAAAGTATGACTTATTAGTAAAACTACAGAAATAATAAATTGTCATAATAGTAAAGCTATCCATTGTACTATATTACACCTAAGGGTATGAAAATTCTTTCAATTATAACTTATATATCTTTTCTATACTAGTCTTCATTTCTACTCTCTTTTCAAAAAGAGAATATCTACTGTTACGAGGTTTGCCGTCTAGATCACGTGGAAGTGCTCTAGGCTCTCGAGGTGGTTTATAACTAGGCGTCAAGCAGGGACTTAAAGTAATGACAATAATATGATGCAATTCGTAACTAATAGTATGGTATACTAAATGATTGATCTTAAGCACGAAGCTCTATACAAAGGAAATCCATCTTGATTATATAGACCTTCATGCTTCTATGATCACTGGTGATCCTTTATGATCACCTGTGATCACCTGTAATCACGTGCCTTGGTCATGTTATGGTAGTAGTGTAGCCCGTCGTAACACTATCCCCCTTCTAGACTAGCGCTTGTCTCAAGCGTGATAAAAGGTGGGGCTTTCTTTTCGGGATTACTCCGCATGTTTCTTTATTTCTTTCCATCATGCCTGTGAATCGTACACTCAAATCTACAGCTCGTCGTATCGATTTATATTCCCGTGTGAGTAAGGGTTTATCCGCTGACATGCCTTGTTCTCGTTGTACAAAGAGGGGTACTGTTTCACTGTGTAAGGTTATCGAAGATTCGCGAAGGTGTAGTGAATGCATTTTGGCAGGCGGCAACGTCAGGTGTGATGTACTTGGTCCTTCCCACGAGGATTGGGTGATTCTAGAGAGAGAGGAGGCGAAGCTTCGTCGCGAAAAGAAAGAGACTCTAGCGAAATTGTTGAGGTTGGAGAAAATGGAGGATAGCTTTCGTGAGCGTGCTTCCGAAATGCTTCGTCGCGGTCTTAAATCCCTTGACGAATTGGATGAAGTGGAGGAAAAGGAAAGATTAGAAAGTGAGCGTGTGGAGAAGGAGAAGGAGCAATCGGGTTTGAGCTCGTCGATGCCTGTGGAGGCTAGTTCGAACGTGCTGGACGAATTCGATCCTTCTTCTTTCCTGAGTCCTTCGGATCCTTTCTGGGGAGGTCTGGATGGCGTTGGTGAAATGCCTCCAGCTTCTCAGGGCAGCTGAGATTTTTCTTGAGCTCCCAAGTGTTCTCCGAATGTGGGTAATCTAACCACTTGATTAGATACTTGATTTTGCCTCTGACGTATTTACAATCTAGTATTGTTTCAACATCGTATATGGCGTCTGGGTTTACTGGTTCGGTTTCTGTTACGGGCGCATCGGGCGCTCCTGGTGGTGCTGGTTCGAGCAAGGATATATGGAATACTGGGTGAATATTCATGGTGTGAGGTAGTTTTAGTCTGTAGTTAACCGGTCCAACTACCTTGTCGATTTTGAATGGTCCTAGTTTCTTGTGATCTAGTTTATCGCTAGGTCGTTTTGTCTGTATGTTCCTTCGAATGAGATAAACTTTATCCCCCTCTTTAAGAGTAGGTCCCATACTACGTGATTCGTTGTAGTACGACGCTGTTCTTAGAGCGATGAACTGTAAATCCAAAGAAATTTGTTCTTGTAGTTCCTTAATTTCCATGATATCTTTTATGGCTTCATCTGCGTTCGCATCTTGTGGCAATGGTGATTTATATGCTAGTGGGTTGAATCCAAAGTTAGCATACGCTGGTGTCACCTTTGTGGTTTCAGTTTCCGATGTATTATATGCGAATTGTGCCAAGGGTAATAGTTTAACCCAATTGTCTTGTTTGTAATTGATGTAGCAGCGGAGATAGGCTTCCATCGTTTGATTTAGTCGTTCCGTTTGGCCATCTGTTTGTGGGTGAAAGGCTGTCGAGAGCTTTCTCTTGATTCCAAGTAGTGCCATAAGGGTAGACCAAAATTTCGATGTGAATAGCTTGTCCCTATCTGAGATGATCTCATCTGGTACACCGTGAATGCTAACTATATTCCTCATGAATATATAAGCAAGGTCATCTGCTGTCCAAGTTTCACAAAATGGTATCATGTGAGCGAACTTGGTTAATCTGTCTGTTACCACCAGAATGGAGTCGTATTCTTTCTGGGTAACCGGGTCTTTGGATATTGGTAGTTTTACTACAAAATCCCAAGCAATGGACTTCCATGGTTGAGTAGGTAGTTCGGGGGTTTTGAGCTGACCATAAGGTGCATGCCGGGCGGCTTTATTCCTTATGCAGGTGTCGCAGTTCCCAACTACGTTCTCAACTATAGTCCTCATCTTTGGAAAGTACACTTCTCTCCTTATTCTGGCAAAGGTTCTTGCAATACCTTGATGCCCGTGAGCTGGAAGCTCATGTTGTTCTGTGACGTAATCCTTAGCTAGATTGGAGGGTATGTAAAGCTTGCCATGAAAATGGATGAATCCATCTTCGATGGTGAATCCTCTTTCTGGATTGTCTGGAATAGCTAGGATTCTCTTGGCTGTAGCGTCTGTTGAGTATTCTGTCCTTATGATATCCTTGATAGTATCATAATTTACTCCTGAAGTGGCGGCAAGTTGCGGTTTATTGTGAACTAAAGCGTCGCCGTCCTGTTTTAATATTGCGTGTGATTCGTGTGTTTTGTTTTGTAAATATTCTGGTTTTCGGCTGAGAGCATCCGCTCTAGCATTTTCGTTTCCTTTGACATATGAAATTCTGAAGTTGTAGGCGGCCATGGTTTCCGACCATCGGACCTGCCGTCGATTCAATTCCTTCGTTGTGGTGAAGTAAACCAAGTTCTTATGATCCGTATACACCTGCACCGTGTATTTTGATCCTTCCAAGTACACTCTCCATTCCCTAAAAGCATCTACTATCGCTAGTAATTCTTTGTCGTATATTTCGTAGTTTAGTTCGGTTGGCGATAGCTTGCGGGAATGGTAAGCGACTGGTTGCTATTTCTCATTCGAGCCGGGTTGGCTCAATACTGCTCCTATTGCGTAGTCTGAGGAGTCTGTTTCCACGATTATTGGTAATTCTGGGTCAAATGCTTTGAGAACTGGTTCTCCTGCGAATGCTTCCTTGAGGCATTCAAAAGCTGCTTGTGCTGTTTCCGTCCATTTGAATTCCCCTTGACTCTTCTTGGTAATCTCCGTCATTGGAGCGGCTATCTTTGAGTAGTTCTTGATGAATCGTCGGTAAAAGTTGGCGAACCCTAAGAAGGACTGTACTTCCTTTACGCTGGTTGGTGGTTCCCATTCTTTGACTGCTTTTACCTTGTTAGGGCTCATTTTGAGTCCTCCGGAGAATATGGTATAGCCTAGGAATTCCGTTTCTGTAACGTGAAATTCACACTTGCTGGGTTTACATTGGAGATCGGCTTCTTCCAAGTGTTGTAGGACCTTGTGGACGTCCTTGATGTGTTGTTCTTCGGTTTCTGAAAACACTAAAATGTCGTCTAGATAGCATATGCAGCATATATCTAGGTATTTTCGTAGAACGTTGTTGACCAAACGCATACATGTTGCTGGTGCGTTTGTCAATCCAAATGGCATAACCTGGTACTCGTATAATCCGTATCGAGTCCTGAATGCTGTTTTCCATTCTTCACCCTCCTTCATTCTGATGAGGTGGAATCCGTTTCGTAGATCAAACTTGGAGAAAATCTTGGCTTTTCCCAATCGATCCCTCAATTCCGTAGCTAATGGAAGTGGGTATCGATCTTTGATCGTTATATCATTGAGCTTGCGATAATCTACGCACAGTCTCCTTGTACCGTCTTTCTTTGGTACGAATAACACAGGGCTGGCTGCCTGTGAGGTGGATTCTCTGATCCATCCTTTTTCTAATGCGTCGCCTATATACTCCCTAAGCGTCCCTAGGTCTATGGCTGACATTGGATAGATTGGTCCGAATGGAGGCATCTTGCCTTCCTCCAATACTATCTCGTGGTCCCATGGCTTATGTTCTGGTAAAGCTTCATGGCCCTTTCTCTCTTCAAAAAGCTTCTTGTATTTCTTATACTGTTCCGGAATTGGCAACTCTTCCTGCTTCTCTGCAGGGGTGACTTCAAGCAACCTCTCTTGCTTATTCTTCATTTGTACAGGGGGTTCACCTTCCCTCGCTGTTAATGGAGGACCCTGGACTGGGCGTCCTACGTCGATCGAGCCATTTGCCTTTAACTCGCCATCGCGTGTGTACAGCCTCGCAGGCTCTAGCGTATCTTCTTGATCGCTTTCTTCTGGGAAACTAACGGTCTCCGTATGCCAATCAATCTTAGGGTTATGTGCCTTTAACCATGGCATCCCCAAGATGACCTGTTGATTCCCTAGCGGAACAACATCGAACTGGATAACCTCTTGATGCTGGGTTATACTCATCCGTACTGGGCGAGTCTCCTGCGAAATCTTTCCGTCCAATCCTGCTAATTGTCCATCAACTAGCTGCAATTGATATGGTTTCTGTTTCGTTTGAAGCTCTAAACCCAAATACTTCACAGTTCCTGGCGCTATAAAATTTCCGGTGGCTCCTGAGTCTATCATAGCCCGGATTCTTTGTCCATTTATCTTCGCAGCGCAGTATATCTGTCCTGCCTGGCCTGCGATATTCAATTGACCCTGGCCCATCTCGCGGGTTTTGGTTAAATTGGTCAATTTGGTCGATTTGGTCGATTTGGTCGATTTGGTCAATTTGGTCAATTACGTAATTGACCACATTTTTTCCTGACCTTCCCTTCTTGCGGGATCTTCTTGCTTTCCTTTGTGGGAACCATCCTGTGGCTTCCTTGTCTGATAAATGAATCCTACATGATTCATCGTAGCAAGCTGTCCAGCTCATCGCTGCGTGTTCAGCCGATGGTGGATCTTTTCGAATTTTCGTTGTGGGGGGAGGTGAAGGGGTTCGTAAACGCTCCAACTCATAGCGGTCTATGGCGTTCAACCCTTCTTGATCTCGTGGCATTGCGTCAATCTCTTTTTGACGTTCCTCCCGTTCGTAACTATCGTCCTCAATCGCGGTTGAGACGCATAGTTGAGGCGTAAAGGTCGCATTCAGTTGGCTCTTGCCAAACCTGACCTTATTTTGATAACCTCCCCGTCCTGGGGGTTTCCTGCTTCGGCATTCATTGATTCTGTGGCCTGGCTTGCCACACTCGAAGCATAACTTGTTCTTACGCCTTCGCTCTACCTCTTCTCTGGGTAGTTTATTCCTGATTGTGGCATCCAATTGCATGGGGTCTTCGTACGGCTGTCTGTTCTCTCGAGGTCTTCTTTCATTCTGTTGGTACTTTCCTCGATCTCGGTTCCCATGAACGTTGGAAGATCGGCTCTCTCTTTGATACTCGTAAAGCATTTCGTCTGCTTTAATAGACTCCTCGATTAATTCGTTAAGGTCCTCCCAGGTGCAATTGCGATCCAATTCTAATCTAACTTCCGCCTTGAGTCCTTTTCGGTAGTGACTCATCGTAGCGTTCTCTTCCCATCCAGTGGTACCTATGTACCGCCTGAACTCCACAGCGTACTTGACTGCTGACCCTGTTTGCTTAAGGCCGTAAATCTTGGATTCAGCGTAGCGTAGCTCGTTGATGTCCCCAAACACTCGTCGTATCTCTCTCTTAAACCCCTCGAATGTTCCAAAGATTGTCTGGGTTGGATACATCCGCTTCTTAGGCTCACTCAAGTTGGTAAAGTAATCCTTGAGGTAAGGTTGGATCCACTTGGAGGCTTCTCCTCTGAGATAGGAGGCAGCCCAGACGCTTTTGTCGGCGTCATGGTTGAACTTATCATGGTTGAATTGGAAGTAGATCTCAAGTTGGAGCAAGAAGGTTTCTAGCTCTTGTCGGTTGCCTGTAAATCGGTCTGGTAGGGCGACTTTAAGAGTTTCGGTGACGGTAATCTCCTTGGGGTCTTCGATACCTCCCATGGCGATGTCTCCGTCCTTGTCGGTACTTTCGGGGGTGACCTGGCTGGTCGTAGCGGGGTTGCTAGGCTGTGGTGTCGTGGAAGACATGATGTCGTTACTTGTCGAGTCGGTACTTATTGGGTTTATTGAGACCAGAAAGAGCATCAGATTGAATTGATTGATTATCTAGCTAAGCAGTTAAGCTGCGAGTATATATTCAAAAAATGAAGGAATAGGCTTAGGTATTCGGCCTTCGGAATTAAAGTACTTTGAAATCAAAATATTGAAAGCAAACAAACAGTATACCAAAAAGGAAAGAATGAATTAAAAGTTGAGTTTTGTTTGCTCCTTGCATCATGCAATATATATGCATATGCTGCCAAGATCCCAGGAGGTCAACAGTACTTGAAGCAGTAATGGTGCTCAAAGTGTTACGAGGTTTGCCGTCTAGATCACGTGGAAGTGCTCTAGGCTCTCGAGGTAGTTTATAACTAGGCGTCAAGCAGGGACTTAAAGTAATGACAATAATATGATGCAATTCGTAACTAATAGTATGGTATACTAAATGATTGATCTTGAGCACGAAGCTCTATACAAAGGAAATCCATCTTGATTATATAGGCCTTCATGCCTATGGCTAGTCAGGACCGCTGCGCGGTCCTGGACAGCCAGCGTTCCCTTAGCGGTCCATAACGTGACTTCATCACGTTACCTTGTTTTAGTCATGTGACGCGGCGTGGATGCTAGCCGTCGTAACAAAAAAATCATAAACTTTAAAATTATAAATCGGTTTATAATGAGATAGTTTGAAAAGAAAGTACTAGACTTATACAAGACAAGACTTTAAAATTATATATATTTTCAAAACTCCCATCTCAACGCTCATTATACAATTTATATACACATCTCCCTTCCTTTCCCTTCCTTCAGGTCCCTTCACATCTCATCTAAACTCACCACCCCCATCTCCATCAATCTAACTCGAAAGACATTGCGAATAATAAGCATTCGACACCTTACACGTCGTACCCGACACACAAACAGTATTTCCCTTCCAATTCGATCCGCCGCATTGTCCGTACAAGGGAACTGTACTTCCCGTTGCTGTTGCTGCGGGAGTCGATGCAGTTTTGGTGGTTAGAGTTGTCTGGGATATGGGTGTTAGTGGGATGGGTATGAGAATTGTAATTAGCGATAGGGGTTATGATGCTAGTTGGAAACTTGCTCTTAGTGCTAATTAAAAGCTAAGTATAACCAGGCATGTGGAAATAAATCACGGAAAAAAAGAGATTCCAACAACAAAAAAATAACATACCTGAGCAAGAGTAGAAGTAACGACCGAAACACCCGCCGCAGCCGCAAGAGCCGAAACGACATTATTATAAGCCGGATGGAGGGAAAAGTCCGAATACCAAAGACAAGCATCACCCTGACCACTAAAAGTCGAAGGGATCCAAGAATATTTATCTGTGAAATCCCAAACCGTGACACCGACACAGCCATCCACGCTCAGACAAGCATTAACGGTATTAGCGTAATCGACGCCTTGTTGAGCGAGCCCAGCAGTCGTAGGTGGAAGACTGGAGAAACGAACATCGAGTTCCGTGTAGGCGACTTCGACGTTGAGGGCGGTGAAGGAGCGAAGAGTGGTAGCGAGGGCGGATTCGCTGGGTGTTTCGCCTACGATGAAGTGTGCTTGGAGACCGATTCCGTCAATTTTGATACCGCGGGCTTGGAGCGATTTGACGAGGTTAAGGGCTGCGGTGGCTTTGGCGCCTGAGCTCTCAATGTTGTAGTCGTTGTAGTAGAGCTTTACATCTGGGTCGTAGAGAGCTGCAGTCTCGAATGCGATGGGGATATATTCGGGTCCGATGGTGTCGTAGAACTTGAGGATGTTAGTATATATTATCATGTTTTGTTTCAAAGCAATAAGAAGTATTGGAAATACTTACGACGAATGAACGGTAGGTACCATCTTCGTTGAATGCCTCATTAACGACATCCCAGGCGTAGCACTTGCCCTTGTAGTAAGTAACTTCATTTTTAATGCTGTAGAAAAATCATTAGCTTAAAGTTCAACCAACGAAAGCAAAACCACTAACTGATTCTTCAACACGGCAATCAAAGTAGCATTTGTCCATGTGCCCGAGGTAACCCAGGAAGGCAATTGATTGTACCAACACAAGTTATGGCAACGAAGAATTTGATCATTCTTCTCGGCGAAATCTACCACCACATCACCCTGGGTATAACTGAAAGTGTTCTGTTCTGGCTCAATGTATTGCCATTTTTGTGTGTTTCCAGGTGTGATCTGTCCGAATTGACTGGTATTGGAGAGAATAGCCGTATACTGCGTATCGGTCAATTCTCCATTGTCTGTAGCGGAACCAAAGTATTTGAGACCAGCAGCCTTGGCTAGCGTGTTAAGCTGTCCATAAGCTGAGGGCAAGATGGCAAGAGTCACGAGACTCGAAATATGCATTTTGGATAGGAGGATATGACAAGAAAGGAATGACAAAGAGTGTAGTTAGTTTTCGAATGACCTGACTCGGGGAATGGTGGTGAGAGAAGGACATTGGGGAGTGAAAAGTTTATATATATGTATATTTGGCTCCATGTAACATTCGAGGGGTACATAAACGCTCGCGAATAACCCCATTCTTCGGAATCGGGTCACTTCTCAGGAACATGATAAAATGAGATTTGCCTGTTTCGGATAAATGATCTAAGGGCATGACATTTTTCCATACTGGGTGAATTTTTAATATATCCGGAGCGCTTATCTTAATAACAGTGGAGAAACGGAGATGAAATAGGCAATGGGTCAAGTGGATTACATAATAAGGAAATTAAAATTACAGTACGAGTAGATGTTTAAGATATTTGATCTTAGAATGCATAGATTAAGATCCCTGACCTAGCAAAGACCTCGTCTATCTGATCGAATGTGAAGAATTAATTGTGACGATTATTACAGGTACAAGTACAAGAGGCACTTCAAGCCAAACACTCGGATCCCTCGGGTGAGAAGAAATAAGCTTTTCTCCCTCTTGAACAACGCAACGGTCCGCAACCTTTAAATAAAATTCAACAACGAAACAACAATAACAACAATATGGCAAAATGTAACATATTACCCGCAAGGTATGGATAAATTGACTGCCCCATTACCCCGCATTTGATCTTTTGAAGAATTTCCCTCATTTATAGATCTCGGGACGAGGAACCGGCGTCAAATGGTGTCCCTTGGCTGCTGCTCCACTTAGAGTTCGTGACAATTTCCATTTCCATAAATCATTTCCGACCTGATTTTTCAAGAATCGGAAATTTTGTGAGGAAAACTCTGGACTGTAATCACAAAAGTTCATTCATTGCCCATCTCTCCAATGACTAATCGAGCCAGTCTAGAGGAATAACCTGATTGCTCTTGAATAGACTCGCTTTCGGTCGAAGGGCCACTGTGGCTCTGGGGACACGGTGGGACCGTTGGAACGATTTGCTCTCCTCGAGCTGATGACGTGTAACGAGGTCAGATGAGTTCTGTGATTACATATTAGCAATCGACCGAGGCTTTATGGTGGCAATTTTACCCTACAATAACAACAACGTATGACAAGGTATTTTCATCAGCCTTGTCCTTGCTTAGATCAACACGGAGAAAAAGCCTTCTAGCCTCTGCTCATCCTCGCATCGAAGTCCTTAATGGTATGTCTCGCACCACTAATGCGATCGGCAATCGGAACTGGCTCCCGGAAAGCCAATGGAGGTGTACCATTAACGGATGTGAATCGGCTCAAGTTATATGAATGGGTAGATGGATTTTGAGGTTGTTTCTTGATAGAAGCAGTAGCGTGTGGGACTTCTTCAACAACTCTGTGGAAATAATTAGATGAAATTCGGTTAAATGATCATCCAATCTATCCAATCCATTGTGTGAACGGAAAACCAAAAAAAAAAACTTACTTTCCGATCCATAGTAGCCTCGCATAGAAGATGACAAGGATTGAGGCATAATTATTCAAGTGGTGAGAGACCAAAATTTGGTCAAGTAAGGTTAAAAGTCTATATAAATTGGTGATGGTAGTCAAAAAGAGTTATGCCGTGACAAAAGTCATGCGAGTAGATAGCTAGTCGACAGAGTGAGAAATCAAGATATCTAACTCTCAAGTATTTGATAGCAACCCAACAGTAATTATATTTTCTCAAAGCCTGGGGATTCCTTACAGATTTATAGACATTTTTGCTAGTCGGTGACATGAACGACTTGACTGATGACGGACATCCTTTTCTTCACTTAGGCTCTCTGAAATATCGATAAAACAATCGTAACGGTCGAGGCCTTTTCATCATTGGCTGATAGGGAAGGTAACGGCTCGTTCTTTGCATTTCGTCTCCATGCCATCGTCTCGATACAGCATTTGTGCTAGGCGCCAAGTATTAAAGATTCATGGGAAGCATTTTAACAGGCTTTGAACCAATCGCCTAGTACCCGGACGTGTTGTCATCTATTGGTCGCCTTTACATTTCGGCGGAATATTGTCGTACTTTGGGCCCGGAATTTCTGAATTTGATCGGGAAAGAGCGCAATAGACATATAACAAGATCTGATTCGCATATATAGCGAGTACCTGAGATATAAACAAGGCTGAGTAATATAATTTATTTTTGATTCGCCCAATGAAGATCTAATACAGCAATCCCAAGTGTAGATCCCTCGTGGAGAGCCAAATGTTGTACGACATACCTAGGTGAGTAGACAACATAATTGTTTGTTGTGAACATACCACAACTACTCCATAGGTATGTCGATGCAACGAAGATAAATCAAGATTTATCTAGTTAGTTGAAAACTTTCTACTCGTTCACACCTAAGGTTACCCATTAACCAAAAAATTAGCCAGAACAATCGATTGTTTTCAGCAGAGATTCCCGAGGTAGAAATTACCGCATCAAGTTTCACACTCAAAAGCCCAGATGCTATGTAACTACAACTGTGCCACACGTCACCCTCCAACTCCATCATCCTATCATTTTCAATATCCATTGATCAGGTTACTTCATTGGCATAGATCTAGAAACTACCGCAGTACCGTGAAGAATGATCTAGTTCTCTGCTTTGCAGCCAGTCACCCTATGATAGAAATTGATTTAATCCCTCATATGCTGAGCAGTCTTGAATCTTGCGATATTTGGAAAGTTCTAGATCTAAACCTGATAGTTTATTTGAGATTCCGTCATTCAGATTAACCACATTTGTGTAGGTTCTGCGCAATAACGATGCTGCAAAATCTGCCCGGGCATCGCATTCTATAATCCCTCAGTAGAGCACTACAGTCTAGACTATAAGCTCCTGTACCAATAGAACATGTGCCACATTTAACCAATACGGTGAGATAAACTCACGGCACAGATCTCCGTGTCGTGAATTTATATCTGGTAGGTAAATCTTGTTCCCGGAACCAACGGCAAATACCTATGATGTAGGTATCTAGGGTAGAGATACTTTGATATACATAATACTAATATACGAATATACGAATGTACAAAATCATAACAGTCACATGCATCTCAAGTTAGCATGAGCATTTGAGTAGAATGTGATTCTGGATTCTCGACTGAAAAAGCATCAGCCAGTAACTGATTATTTAGCCATAACCACCTCCTACAGTACACCACCCACTCCGAACCCCTAACTAACCTCGTTCCTGCAGCCGAAAACTAATCACCAAGCACCAAACACCCTAACCTTACCCCACCCCCCACCGCACCGCACCTACGACATGCCAAGACCGTTCGTCTCAAAGCTACCTGTCGACCGTTTAATGTCACTTCTTAATACTCGAGTACTGTAGTATGCGCGATAAAGCTTAAATCGGTAAAACCAACACATTTCCCTCCTTTCCCTCGACTATATCAAATATTATATTCCCCATATCATAACTTCCCAAAACTTTTGCACTCACAAATCGGAAAAAGACAACCGTTATCAAATCAAGCAAGCCATCATGCACGACAACCCTGAAATTGATCGCGAAGGACATGCATATGGAAGTATGTAGACACGTGATCATGACTTCACAAATGACGTCACATCTAGCACTTTCATCCTGTTTTATGTGGATTTTCATATGATATCAAGAATCTAATAATCTCTTCTTCTCATTCCCCATTCTTCTTCTTCTTCTCCTTCTATCCCCTTCTTGACATTTCCAATCAAAATAACTTCTTCACCATCAAATCCAAGCAAAATCCAATCACCATCCCCAATAACCTACCTACCCACAAAAAAATGCCCTTCACACTCAACACCTCCGCATCATTCGCCCTAACATCCTCAACCTCCTCAGGCGATACCTGGGGCCGCGCATACCAAACCAAAACTACGATTAACAAAGACGGCACGACACGTACAAAACGTACACAAAGACTCGGAGAACCGATTATTGAAGAAACGAGACGGTGGGATGGGAAGGGAAGGAGGGTTTTGGAGGATGGGAGTGTGTATGAGAAGAATGGGAAGGGGAGGGGATGGGTACAGGTGCGGGGGCCTAGTGTGAAGACTGTGCAGGGTGGGGATGGTGCGGGGGGTAAGAGTGAGAGGAAGAGGGAAAGGAAAGGAACGATATTGGGGATGACGTGTGAGCCGAGGAGGAATGTGGTTGGGGATGGGAAGGGATTGGGGAGTCAGTTTGGGAAGGGGGGTGTGGGGAGTGGGACGGAGAATTGGTTGAATGGGATTATGGGGAAAGTGGCTAATGATGCGTTGGAGAGTAGAGGGCGGGGGAGAATCTTGCAGGTGGTGGATAGTGAGGAGAGTGAGGAGAGTGAGGAGGATTATACGGATAGTGAGGAGTATACTAGTGGGGAGTATACTAGCGGCGAGTATACGAGTAGTGAGGAGGAGGAAGAGGTGGAGGTGAAACCAAGTGCTAAGGAGAGCACTACGACATCAAAGGCAAAAAGTAAGACGGGCGCACAGAAGGAACAGAAACCCAAGAAAGAAGAGCCAGTGGAGAGAAAGCAGAAACCTGCCAGGACGAAAATAGTACAGGAGTCTAGTAGTGAAGAAGAGGAAGAGGAGGACGACGACGTCGATGATGATGACGATGGGTATGAAATTGAAGAGGTAATTTCATCCGATGAAGAGGATCCTGAGGAAGATGAAGAAGAGGAAGAAGAGAAAGAAGAGGAAGAGAAGGAAGAGGAGGAGAAGGAGAAACCACAATCCAAAAAGCCCGTGCAGAAAGCCTCTTCACAGAAGCCAAAGTCGTCAAAGGGACAGAATGCAGAGAAGGAGGAAGAGAAAGAGGAAGAGGAAGAGGAAGAGGAAGAAGAGGAAGAAGAGGAAGAGAAGGAAGAGGAAGAAGAGGAAGAGAAGGAAGAGGAAGAGAAACCACAACCCAAAAAGCCCGTGGAGAAAAAACCTGCAGGCAAGCCCAAGATGCCAAAAGGAAAGAAGAGCGTCTTAATTCCATAAAGCTGCAAAGCCTTTCGAAACTTGAAACTTTTACTGTAATATTCGATTGATCGACCTGGAGTTTTTGGAGGTCATGATAATCTTATGAATATAATATGATATCAATTATGAAAAAGTAAAATACCACGCCGTTTTAAGGTGACCAATGATTCGCTTGAGAATAGGTATAATTTTATTCAATGCTATGAGGGTATATTCAGATGATGACACAAGATGCATTTAAGTCAAATCAACTCTCGATTGCCAATGGTGGAAAGAGCGCATCCCACGCACATCTACCCAGTGGAATCTGAGCATCTCCATAAGAAGGATCAGCGCCCAGTATCGCGTACTCATATGTTCGACGCTCTGGTATGACGCCTATCATATCCAGCAATAGAGATGATTTTTCCGGCATGTACGGCTGAAGGAGGATTCCAACTATGCGGATCGCCTCGGCTGAATGATATACGGCGCTGATGAGTCTTTCTTTAGCATTTGGTTCCTCGGATTTTGCAAGACTCCACGGGGCTTCTTCTTGTAAGTATTTGTTAGTCTGTTAATTTGTGGTCAGTATTGTAATCATTGGAAATATTTGGTGGGTGATGTGGTTACTTCAAATACGGTATCCATAATAACATGCAGAGCTGCGGCCGGGTTTAGCTCTTGCATTTTATCGTTAGCTTTTGGGCGAACATTATTAAGTAAATCGATCTGTTGACTGGTAGAAACATCCGGGTTATGCAACCCCTTAGAATGTGCAGCTTCCACGCAAGAACGAACATTCCAGACTTTTGGTCTGGTCAATCGACTGACAAGATTACCTAGACCTTTTTGCAATCCTTTCTTGTATCTTTCAACAATATATCCGTTTCCGTAGCCAGAATCTTCTTTTATTCCACCATCATGAATAAGGTAGTAGCGCATCACATCGACCCCAAATCGATCCATTGCAAAAAATGGGTTGACTACATTCCCTACTGACTTGGACATTTTTTGGTTGTCCATTGTCCAATGAGCATGCGTCAAAATTTGCTTTGGCGGTTGCAAATCCAAGGCGAGGAGAAATGCTGGCCAGTATATGCAGTGAAACCGGACAATATCCTTCCCGATAACTTGTACATCTGCAGGCCATCCCCCAGCGGCTTCGTTTCCTGGCGCCCATGGGTAACCTGCTTTCGTAATATAGTTGACTAGTGCATCGAGCCATACATATATAGTCTGACTTTCATCGTCTGGGACTCGAATCCCCCAACTCAGACGATCGGAGGGACGAGATATGGAGAGGTCTTCTAAGCCTCTAGACACTTGATTGACCACATCTTTCATCCGAGTCAACGGTACAACGAAATCGGGGTTCTCCTCATAAAACTCAAGAAGCTGATCCTTGAAGGCAGATAATCGAAAGTGGTAATTCTTTTCCGATGTCCATTCAACCTCTTTACCAGTCTCTTGGGAAGCAATGAATGTTCTCCCGGTAAAAGGATCCAGCCTCTTCTCAATCGCAGACTCAGGATAAAACGTCTCATCACTGACGCAGTACCACCCCTCGTGTTTTGACTCGTAAATATATTCCCGTTCCTTCAGCATATGCCAGATATATTCTACTGTCTCTTTGTGATCTTGATCAGTCGTGCGTACAAAATGATCGTTTGAAAGTCCTGCTCGCTGTGCCAACTTTTTGAAAGTTTCGGCGCCAATGTCACAAAATTCTTTGGGAAGTGTGCCTGCCTGTGCAGCAGCTCGTTGTATCTTCATGCCATGTTCGTCTGTTCCTGTACATAAGATTGCTGTCTCGCCCTTTAAAACTTGCCATCGTTTGAAGACGTCCGCGAGGACCATAGTATATAGGTGACCAACATGAGGTGCTGAGGATGGCTCAATTAGCTTAGAAAATTGTACTGAAGGAACATCGTTTAGACTTACCGGCATTCACGTAGAAAATTGGTGTGGTGACATAGTACGGTTTCTTCGGTGTTGTGTCTGTAGAGTATCTGAATTTTGATATAGCACTTACCCTACATGAGCTACAAACCCAGCCGGTCCTCCAAAGCGATCTCGTTTTGGACTGCAAAGAGCCCCGCAATGAAGGGTTGAGTCCATACATTTAAAGAAAACGCGCTGACTGAAGCGCAACTTAGCACGAGCAGAGAGAATTGTTGAATGATGCGCGAATGCGGATCTGCGGGTTTGCGGCCGCATCTCCGCCCCCGCGTTTTTAAAACCGTCGAAATACAAGCGCTACTCCGCGTCATTAGATTGAAAAGACAAAGACACACAAGAAAAGCCCGCAAGTTGGTTTTCCTCAAAATCCCTTTAAAAATTGACATTCATTACTTCTCTTGGATATTCACAACTACATACGATCTTGCGAAGTATCATGTCCGACCCTACAAAAGATACCCAAATTGATTTGGCTACCAAAGGTACTTTTTGCTTGCCTCTGACAAAGTTTCATGCTAATGTAATCCAGCGGCCGAAATATTCGTTGAAAGCTTTTACGAAACATTGAATAAGCCTAATCTCCGCTCAAACATCACATCCTTCTACGTCAAGCCCTCCGCTCTAGCTCCAGCTGAAGTCTCAGTAACCATCAACGGAAACCTCATACCGACGCCTTCCGCTTTCCAAGAGACGTTCGAGAATAAAATCGGCAAAACTGCTTATGAAGTCCAATCATATGTCGCCCATGTCATCAAACCAAACTACAACATAGGGGTTGAGGAAAGTAAACTTGGGCCTGACAAGGATGGGAAGAAAATTAGCATTGCCATTATGGTCAGTGGGCAGGTGAAATATTCATCAAAGAACGGAGATGAGGGGGAAGAGAGGGGTTTTATGGAGAATTTTGTCCTGGTACCGAATTTGGAAGCCAGAAATCCGAAGGCGTCGAAAGGAATCAAAAGGTGGTTGATTCAAAGTCAGGTGTTTAGATTGGTGTTATGAGGCCCAGACTCTGGAGAAACCCCAAATATAAGATGGCAAACGAGACTGTGGGAATCCTATATCAGTCTATGGAAGTTCAATGATCTATCCAGGTAGGCATATATGGCCAGCACAGAATGGCGTGCTGTCCAACACCTTAAATGGTGTGTTTCTAGCTGTCTCCAGCGCATGTTTCTCGGCATCGTTCTCATATTGATCTGTTAGGAGGTCTACAGAAGAAACCATTTACGAAGATCCCGATTGTAGCTAGGTAGCTCGGGGATTTACTATCATAGTTTTGAAGTATTCACTTCCAACTAGACTTTAAGCAAACCTTCAAGCCGTCCAGCTGTCGACTGGACGTCCCACATGACATTAATCTGATAAACGAATCAATCGAAACTTCAAAAAAAAGACTATAGACCCAGCGCTTACAAGTGTTCATGTTACTCAGTGCTCTTTTTTTCTTTGGATATAGCAACTGTATGAGCATAGGACTCTCTTTTCCCAGAGAGACTCTACATTTTGGGATATTCAACGGCTCTTCCTAGCCTCTCACGCAAATCGCAATCCAGACAACTAACTCTCTGCAGGTATCTTTACCAATATCTGAAACTTGCAACTGCCATATGCAACTCTCGTCTAAAAGGATATCATCCCTTTTGTCATTTTGACTTCCTCGTTAGTTTCTAGATTCACCCGATAACATCTAACTCTCGGCCCTTCTCAGCTTAGTTTCGGTTGCCAAGGTGAAGTAACTTCGCCCTTCTTAAAAACAACTTCCTTCGATCTTACACCTACAGTCTTCACTTTTAGGCAAATATATTTTTGACTTGTAAGTATCCTCAAGTTATTTGAGACTTTTCTGCTTGCTGCGAACTTGCAATTCTTAACATCTATCTGCCATCGAAATTTTCCCCTTTAATGATTTATTTACCTGGAAAGACTCGAAAAATATCCAATCCCTCTTCGATATCCCTCGATCTTGTTTACCAACTTCTGACCTAGACTTTGATCAGACCTCACAAAGAACTCAATATTCTACCTATCATCCATATTTTTAAACACCTCTTACGCATTAACTGACGATATTTACAAGAAATTCTTGACGTCAACAGCCATGAGAATACCATCCGGTTTACTTGGCTTTGATGGAAAGCCTGTTAGAGGAGAAATATGCTTGAAAGGCGGCGGTGACAATGGGAAGCTTCATGAAGAGGGTATGAAGCGGGAAGGTAACAATTTTACCTGCTACGCTCTCACCGCAGAAGGAGATGCCATCACACCATGCTTTAACATAAACTCGGGCGTTGTTGAATTCGTTGACGTGGTCGTCGATGGTATCTTACGAGCTTCGCATAGCAACGAGAAAGCCACCCAGGCATTCAGCAGAAAAATCGAATGGGTGGCAGGTCAAGTTAAGATACGCAATAGATATGTCAGAAAGACCTACCAGTTACAAATAAAAAAGCGGAAAATGGAAAATTGTGAGTTATTCTTCATGTATAATACCTTAACTTCCTATTCACTGAACATTGAAACAGCACGAAATGTAAAGGGTGGCGCACCTCATTCAGTCGGTAGCATCGAAATACAAATCTTTCGCCAAGATCCCAGTTCCCGCAAGACTCACGCGAAGGATTCTGATGATGCCTCATCATCATCAAATGAAGAAGCCGGGGATCTAGGTCATGCTGATCGTGCACCCACGTTCGAAGATCATGCAGAATGGTGGAATCTCAATCCATGTGTCGATGAGGACGCAATCCTTCCTCCACCTTTTGAAGTCAGCGGTGTTGGCCATAAAAAGCTGCAGGATTCCCTGAGAGATTGTATTGTGAGGAAATGGCCAGGTGACTTCAAGCTTTGGGCTTCGTTCACATTCTTGCTCTTCTCTACCGCCGATTTTCACAAATTGGGCTTCCTGAATACCCCGGACTATGAGGGAATGTCATGTAGTGACATGAGATCAAGCTTGAAGAAATCGCCTTTGAAGGATGTCCCACGAACTACTAAGGCTACTTCCGTCGTTGATGCCAATGCCGATGATAATGATGGTGACGCCGGCGATCTTGTGCCAGAGTCAGAGGATGATACTGGTGAGCCTGTAGAGACTATCAAAGGCAAGGAAGTTCCCAAGAAGAACGTTAAGAGCAGTGCTCCTGGGGGAACTGAGGAATCTGTCTTGTTGACCAAGGTGACGGGGTCGGCTGAAAGAAAGAATATGACCATCAAAGATCCTCATTCACCAGAAACACATGATGACAGCTCTGACGCCGAAGTCATCGAAACTGTATCAGTGTCTATTCTTCCTCCAGATACTCCTCAACTTGCTGTTTCTCACAACGAGGAGCCTGCAGACGCCGCGCTTCTTGCACCGAATATTAAGGTTGAGAGAGTTGAGTTGACCGGCGATAGTGTATTCCAAGACCCTCGAGCTCGTACAAACCGTAAGAAAAAATTACTTTCTATGCCCGGTATCGAAGGAGCCCCAGCAAGAAAGGCCTGGAAAGATCCCGCTCATTCTGAATGGTACCGACGCAATGTGCTAGGTTCAGGTTCAGACGACTTGAGCACGATCACTACTGATGATCCATTGCACTCAAAGCAAGAACTTAACTTGCCAGACAGAGCTCAGCTTTCATCTTCGGATGACCCTGAGCACATGAGACAGTCCTCCGCGCCGTGTGCGATTGGAAACGCACCCAAGAAAGACAATGCAGCTCGCTTTATGTCAGTTGATTTTGAGGCGAATGGCCCATCCTGGGAGCCAATGACTCCTCCAGCATCATCAAAGAAAGAAGGCACAAAGCACATCCACGATTTTGGAGACGAACGACGTGTATTATCAGGAAACTTCAAAGGAGTAAACCAAATTGAATCAGCGGCTCGTGCAATTATTACGGAAGACAACTATAGTGACAATAGTAGCCGCGAAAATAGCCTTGAAGCAAGCCCTTCAATTGAATTTCGCCAGAGGGTTGCCAAAAGAAAAGCTGAGAAGGCTAAGCAACGTGGTCTAGGACTCAGCTTCGAACAACCACCCCCACCCCCAAATTTTGAAAAACCTGTCCCGTCTCTAGAGGCCGACATGATGGAAAGTAATTTCGATGAGTTCATTCGGGACTCTCCCCAGCCTGGAGATACAGAAATGATCGATGCTGTTGAAGGCGAACTTGAGCCAATGCTGATCCCAGAAAGATCACCATCACCTGAGGCTGATCCTCGATCTACAGATACAAAGCAAGAACAAGATTCCGAGGACAAGGCCTTGCCTTCGCAATCTCAAGATTTAACCGCACCCCAAGAGAATGAATATGGTTCTCAAACACCCACAGAAGTGGCCTCACCGAGCGTGCTTGAAGAGGTCGCAGAGATGCAAAGGGTTGAAAAGGCTAGAAGATACCCATCAAGTGCTAATCCTGAGGAAAATACCCTAACATCTAAGGAATCACGTCAACTTGAAATCTCATCAGAAATTGAAATGATTGGTTCTGACGGCAATGATTTGCCTGCCAAACTTGCGAAGTCTAACAGCAAACCGGATGATGCACCTGTCGATATTGGAAACCAACAGGATGGTCGACAAGATTCTCCTGCCAAGGCTGATGGATCTACCATAACAGTTACTTCAGTTAAGCCAGCTAAACATCCAAAGTCGAGAGTCCCAGCTGCTTTCAAAACCTCATCTGCTCCAAAGACACAGTCCATGGCCGCTTCAAAGGCACCAGTTTCCGAGAAAACAAGCGCCGCCCAAAAGACGCCAGCTGTAAAGGTTGAACGCTCTTCAAAAGTCTCGGGTCCATCCGAGCAATCCCAGACCAAGACAAAGAAAGCAGCTCCAAAGATTCCAAAAGCTGTAGGTGGCCCAAAGACTGCAAAAGGTGCAACACCTGTCGTCGCTGAAGAAACCACATCCAACCCCAAGGGCAAAGCCAGGACTAAGGCTGGAACAAATGACAAGCGCAAAGCCGATCAAATGACCTCTGTCAGTAGCACTTCGGGACCAAATAAGACAAATTCGTCTCCCGCTTTGAAGCAAACTTCTATCGTTGAACGTGAAACAGCAGCGGCAGAAGCACGTATGCAGGCAGCTGCAGACAAGAAGCGAGCTTTGGAAGAGCAATTGGAGGCAGCCCGTACTATGAAGGTTCAGATGGAAAAGGTATAATTCTAATACTTCGATTTTGCTCTGGCCAAATGACTAACTTGTTTGACAGGCAAATGAGATCAATAGACAAGCCCAAGCTTTAGAGGAAGAAAATGCTGCATTGGAGGTAGGTTTTCATTTTCCAAAGAAGCACCACATTCTAATCCATGAATTGCAGGCTGAAATTGCGAGAATCTCTGCACAATACGATGCCTAGTAAGCTTAACTCATCGGTCCAAGATAAACTGCCAAAGTTAGAGCTTATGATAGAAGGCCGTCTTTGGCGGTCTCTACATCAACCATATCTCCCCTTTCCAGGGTTGGCTTGTTATTACATCATCGCTCCTTTTTACAACACGTTTTCGCACACACTTGCTCTATTCTTTATTCTGCGGACTTCAAAGAAGTTAGTTATTGCACGCTTCTTGCTTTATTCCTCCTCTTTCACCACGATTCATCTTTTAATGGCGATGCAATATCAACAATCTTGTTTCCGCAGTTGGAGCCATCCTTATGATACCTAGAGAAAGCATCGTCTCCAGCAGCTATTAGATGAAAGCAAGACATCCTAGCACGCTTACACTGAATCGGAAGTTTACTGAACGGTGTTTTATTGCTACTTTTTACTAAATTTTGACCTTATTTTCACGTGGGCTGCATCTGGTACGCCATTCATCTTTTTTAGAGGGTACTTTCTGGCGGAATTGATACCTCTTTGTTCATGGTGGTAGCATTTGGATGTCGAGCGACCAAAAAATGAGAACGGAAAAATCCATATGCATGGCGAGATTTTATGAACTCTTACGGGAACTGAAATAACTCAGGTAAATCTGTTATTTAAGAAGATTCATTAAGATAAAGGCATGTTGAAAACAAGTGACCGAACGCCTTCTCTGCTAGAACCAGCCATAAACGCAGGCTCTGAAGTACTGACTCAACCTATCCCATTCCCATGCCACAATAACCCATAACTATCGTGACTTCATGACTTTCTTGGTACTCGTAAGTTTGCATTTACCCTCTCCAACAACTGCTCCCTGGTGTCTTTGCTTTGTGGATGGAGATCTCTCTATACAGGAAATGGTTAATGTCTACAAGTGATATATTTGAAGCAAATGAAGAGAAGAGCTCCAAGGGTACTAACAGCTGCCAACCATCTTCGTAATTCTTCTCTTGACCATGTTGCTGGATCTGTTTGTGAATTAGTTTAGTACCACATCATCAGTTGATAGATGAGTCTTTCGTACCACCGGTAGGATCTTCTTCCTTTGGAAACATGTCGGTTCCCCAAATGGACCATGCTGCAGCTGCAGTCACGATTCCTGTGAAAGCTAATACTGCGTTCTGTACATGTTTTAGCTATAGTGTAATGCTTTGAGTTGGTGTTTAAGAAACTTACTTTGGAGCTCAGAGCTCTATCGAGAGGGGTAGGCATCCTTGATAAGAGGGGGTGGCGTTAACTTGATGTTGTTCTTGATAGAGACGCCGTACTTTCAAAATCTTCTTTTCTCCAACACAACCTTGAATTTAGAGGTATGTAGAATATAATATTGACGTGAAGTTTTCAAAATCCAACTTTTTGTAAGAGACTTTAAATAGATAATTATTCACAGAGACGTACAATGCTTGCCTAAATATCAGAACTAGTGAACCTGCAGCTGTTCCCCCCTCAGCCACAAAGCCGCCCTCAATAAGTACGACAAGACAACGCCACATCCATTGGCCCTTGCACATCTTATCAAACATCAAAACCCTTCCATGCAATCATAGCCGAGTTAGCTTACTAATACCCACACAATCTCGAATTTCCACATCAACAACCTCAATACCACGAAATTTCAATTCCTGTCATCAATTCCCGACTATTTCACCAATTTTCGACTAATCAATCCGTCAAAATGCCTCGCGAAATCACCGACATCAAATCCGTGAGTTCTCTTCCAATGAGCTAGGTTTTAAAGATGTGAATAGAGAATGAGGAATTAGGAATAGATGGACAGAAAGAAATTTTGGGTTTGAATTGGTACATATGCTAATGTTGAATTGTACAGTTCTTGGAGATTTGCAGACGCAAGGATGCTTCCTGTATGTTTTTATATATCTATTCTATCCCATTCTAGCCTGGCGTTACACGAATTATCTTTGAATTCGAACATGGAAAAGTTTCATCGGCATTTGAAAATGGGCCATTGAAGAACGGATGAACTTGCGGGACCGGATGCCGCGATTTACGAAGCTACAGAAAGACTAACATGGTATATAATAGCTGCCCGCATAAAGAAGAATGTCGGAAAGACCAGCTCCATCAAGATCAAGGTCAGATGCCAAAAGTACTTGTACACCCTTGTCCTTAAGGACTTGGAGAAGGCCGAGAAGTTAAAGCAAAGTCTTCCACCTAGTATGATTTCCCCTCACTTCGGGTCAAGGCACTACTGACACAAGCTATAGACCTCACCATCGCCGATACCCCAAAGAAGAATCAAAAGGGAAAGAGAATCGCATAGATGGTTGACCAAAGGGTTTAGATTACGGATTCAAGCAGTGGATGAGACAATACAAACATTGATTGATTGCACAGTCGAAATACATTGAGCATGATCATGTTTTTTTTAGCGTTGGCAAGCTCGTGATGTGATATACTGCTTTTGTACTATGAAAATAGGGTGAAGTAGATGGAGGAAATGGAATAAGCATTCGGAATCCAATTATTGCCTTTGGTTGTGAAGATGTGTGTGTGCGTGTGCTGGGAAGATATGAAATTGTTACCTACCACAATTAGGCATGTCATGGTGAACTCTATGGAAGATTTGCATTTCTTTCCTGAAGTCAAGATGGTAATGCTAAGGTGCTCGTACATCTTGTATCTTACTTGTCCTAGTCAACACTACTAAAGTGCATACTAGTAGGATATCAAACATACGGATTGTTGCGCCTACACTCTGCTTGATTCCTATTTCCGCCAGCACCCCGTTCCCTTGATGACAATGAGATGATCAGCAGTTTTGCGACTATCATTTGGCTGCTCCCATAAAAATTATTCGTGAAAGATGAATCCTGAGGTCTAATTGAGTAGTGCGGATAAAAATGAAAATGGGCGTCTGATTGTATGTCTTTATTTGTGTCAAAGGGTTATTGCCGCTGTTTGTTACCAAAATATCGATCACAATGGACTATATGTATAGCATCAATTTTATCTTTCAACAGCTATTGATCTCAAAGCGATCCTTTCAATTATCAATTGTCTTTGTTTCCATCAACATATATCCATCAACAATCCTATTGTTTATTCCCTCACGTTTTTTTCATAATCTTTTTTTGCTTGCCAATTTTCTCTTTTCTGCATCATTTAAAACATAACTATTCTTGCATTCATTCTAAGCAGAAACATTTTATATCCAAGACGCCGGTCGTCATTATCACAAACAACATCAAGGAGTCGCTCATTCAAAACTCCTTTTCTTATACAATTATCAGGTCAGTAACTCGTTTTATATTTCATATGCGACATTGGGCAGGCCCAACCTTGTTATCCATTCGTTTCAAAAACAGTAAGTTAATATTTTCCTCCTATTCTCACAATGACAATCCACGATTGCCATCTTAATCCATACGCAGCCCGTCGGATACTCTGGGCCGGTGACCGCGCCCACATTCCTCTTCAACCCCTCTGCTGCACTTACTCTCAAGCTGCCGACTTAATAGGCGACAACATTACCAATGTACTGCAAGGAGCCACCGGTCACCCTCCACACGACCCCTTTTACAAAATCAAACAAAATTGGAATAGATCTGGCCTCTCCGACTTGAAAAATATCATCAAAAGTCCTTGGTTAAAAGGTAAGACTGAACAAGACCTTCTAGATCTCTATTTCTCTTATTTCAACATCATGATCTTTGGAGGAGCTCTAAATACTCTTAGATGTACCATGAAACTTGAAGAGCCAAACGCAGAACAAAAGGCGCGATGTGTCTTGGGAACAACAGTCGATAAGAGGACCGAAAAAGACACGACGAGACATAATATTCGTTGTCATATTAGTGTATTTGTGCGACACCCCGCCCCAAAAAACGAAGCCGAATCAGTGACTCTCCTTAAGAAATATCTAGGGACTTTGTTGCATGAAATGGTTCATGCGTTTTTTAGTATCTACGTATGTAAATGTAACGTCGCGTGTCGGAGAAAGGCACTCGATCTTGAAGAGAGTGGTGTAACGGGACATGGAACCCCATGGCTGAGAGCCGCGCGCAGTATTGAACGGTTTGTACGACAGGGACTTAGAATAGATATTAGATTGGGTAGGGAAGAGGCGCTGGGGTTGGAGTTGATAGTTGGAGATAAGGAGATTTGGTATGTAGATTTGGAGGAAATGGGGATGGATAGGGATACGGTGAATAGGGAGATGGATTGGTTTGCGCAGGTTTTTATAGATGAGTTGGAGGAGAGGAAGAGGATTGAGAGGGAGAGGGATTCGCAGTTGGAAAAATTGGAAAAGGAGAGGTTAATGAGGGAGTGGAAGGAGAAGCAAGAGAAGGAGAAATTGGAAAAGGAGAGGCCGGCTAAAGAAGCAAAGGAGAAGAAATACATAAAGGATGTTAGGGCTGCGATTCTTAAAGATTTACGAAAGAAAAGTAGACGTGGTAATTGGAAGGTTTTTAAACGTATCGCTAGGCCGGTTCGTAGACATATCGCTCAACCTACTATTCAACCAGATGATGCGGTTCTTGCTCAAGCGGCTGCTCTGCCTCTACCTCCTTCGCCGCCTCCTTCACCACGTTCTCCACCACGTTCTCAACCTCCATCTCCGCCACATTCTCCACCGCCACGATCTCCACCGCCGCCGCCCCCTCCTCCAAACGCACCTACACTCAGTCATCAACCAGACAATCTAGCTGCCGCTCAAGCAGCCGCGTTAGCTCTACCACGCTCTCCACCACGATCTCCACCACCACGACCATCACATTCTCCACCACCACCACCACCTCCTCCCCTCCCCCTCCCCCTCCCACTACTCCTCTTTCTCCTTACCTACCATGCCCCAACTTCCTCCTCCACCGACGCACCCACTTCCCCAAACCGCATCCAGCCACACTCATCCCCCCACACCCAAGCCCCTCCACAACCACCTACCTCAAGCACACTCACCCCACGCTGAACCCCTACCCCTTCATCCACCGCACCATCAACCCAAATACACGCATCCCACGCCCAAAATCCCCACTCCACATCCCCACCCCTCCCACCCTCCCCCTTCCCCTCCCTCTCCCTCTTCCTCTCACCCTCATACACCCCACCACAAAACCAAACCCAAATCCCCCCACCAAATCCACAAATCCACCTACCAAAACTATAACAAGTAAAAACTCCGATCTAAACACCCTAATACTAGAGACAAAAAATAAAACAAAGATCGAGAAGAAAAAATTAGAGAAAGCGAGGAGAGTAAGAAAGAGACGGAAGATGGTGGGGTGTTTTAGGGTGAAGGTTTTGGATTTGGTGGATTTTGGGGGGGTGGTTGAAAGTAGGGATAGAAGTGGGGATGGGAATGGGGATGGGATTGGGGGGAGAGGATGGTGTGTTGGGTGGGAAAAGGAGGTGGGGATTTTGGGGGGGAGAAGAGGGGGTGGAGGGATTTGAATGTGCCGTTTTAGGGGTGGGGATTTAGGGTTTAGATGGGTGGGTTTTTGATTTTTTGATTTGTTGGATTTGAGTGGTTGAGATCTAGGGGTTGTGATTATGATAAGTTATAAAATAATAATTTAATTTAAAAGACAAAAAGAAAGAAAGAACTTTTTATTTATATTTCAAATTACTTAGAGATAAATTTATGTATATTTTAATCTTTTTTAAGTTTAGTGATTGATAGATTTATATATATATAACGTAACTTGACTAGAAGTGGGTCATGTCATGATATGGGTCAGGTACCTTTACACCAAATTTTGTATATAAAGGTACTTAGACGACTTTTATAACTCTACAAATATTAAAGATAAAATTTAAACCTTTGATAATGTGGTTTAATATCTAATAGAAATATAGTATTCAAGTTATAAAACAATTGTTGAGAATCTTGTTCTTGAATTAATATGATTTTAAAAATTCCCATAGTAATTTTTGTTAGGCAAATTTGAAAATTTGAAAGAAACTTTAATATCTTTATTAAACAATTTCATCTCTATATAATACTTTGTCATATTGAATATTTATATTGAATATATCATACTGCAAAATATTGAAACTATACCTCTAGTGTTTCTAGAGATATAAAAAGTCGCTCTAAGTACCTTTATATACAAAATTTGGTGTAAAGGTACCTGACCCATATCATGACATGACCCACTTCTAGTCAAGTTACGTTATATATAAAAGAATGAAATATTTTTAATATTAAAAAAAAATCATATAAAAAGTGTATTATTTTCCGAAAGAAAATCTATAATTATATAAAAAAATTAAATATTATATAATCAAAAACAATATCAATATCAATATTACTTTCACTTTCACTATCACTATCAATAACAAATTAATAATACAATTTAATTAAATATCAACAAATTTATTATTTATTAATATAAATATACAATTACAAACTATAAATATATCAACCCTCCTCGCTGTCATTCTCCATTCTTCTTTCATTTCTCTTTTTATAATGATATTTTAAAAAAACAATGATGTAATATAATAGGATATAATAATAGTATATCACTTATCCCCTTATACTTCCATCCATTTATAATGTCTCCCTCGCTAGAAATCATATAATGCTTTCCTTCATTTCATCCCATTTCATCCCATCCCATGAATGCCATCAGTCCTACCCCAACCCATTCCAAGTCTCCTATTAAACTTTTAAAAATATACAATACCAATACCAAAAAAACCATCAATATCATAAGCCACCCATCCCGTCCCATCCAGCGCATGCTTTGCAAGCAAAATCCCACTCCATCCCACCACCCAAACATAATAAAAAATTTCCAATCAAAAAAAAAAACGCCTCTAAATGCATAATGCACCCACAATATCCGTCAATGCTAATGCTAATACTAATACTAAAACTAATAATTGATAATTGATATCTTAATTTCCCCCCAAAAAAAAAGCCCGCTTAATCCTTTCGCCGCGCTAAAATCATTCGTGATCCGTAGAGAGGATTGTGAGAAAACGGAGAAAGAAAGAAACAAACAAAGAAAAGAGGATCCGAGTCTGGACAAAGGATAATCGAGGCCCCCTCCCACCAACCCCCCGAAAAACAAAGATCAGCGAGACCGCCATAATATTTCCCCAATACCCAAACACGCACAAAGACGAGATGCATATCATCGGAATCCCTCCTCATCACCAAGATACGGGATAAAATCACGAGAAAATCTCAAAGTGCGTTCTGTTCCCGGTCCAGGACTCTGTCCGCATCCCGAATGACGATGATGTGCATGGAGATTTATTCCCCACGATCTCTCCCTCTCTCCCACTTCCCCATTCCCAATCCCATTCCCATTCCCACTATCCTCCCATGTACTCATCCTCCGCTCCTCAGCTACTCCCCTACCAAGCGGTCCACAAACCTCAGCATGGACTCTAAAAAACTCCAAATTCGCCCTCATACTACACAACCTCAGCCAATCCCTCGCGATCCACCTCTCAACCCACGCATCAATAACACCTACGACGCGATGAAAACCATCCGTGTGACCACCCATGTGTTTCGCTCCCCAGCCACACTTGACGAATAAATAACAATGAACCAATTCATGCAATAAAGCACTTAAGAGTAATCTCCTATCGTATTTAGGATCTCTTAAAATGGGTTCGGAGAGAACAATTAGGGTTTCGAAACCGCCGAAAGAAGCGAGACGGAGGGCTGTGGTGCCGATGAGTTCGGATGAGTAGCGGGGTTGTTCGGGGGAGGACCAGGAGAGTCGGACGCGGTCATGGAGGGAGTTGTGGAAGAATATTGTGTCGATTAGGTAGATGATTCGGTCGATTGCACGATCGGATAAATGGGCTTTGAGGAGGAGATTTTGGAGTTCAACTTCTAAGTAATAGTGATCTCTAGGTGGGTCGTATCGAAAGTGATGTTCGATGAGATTGGCGGCTTGATCGTCACTCAATACTGTGTGGTCGTGTAGAGCAGGAGTAGGTATGGAAATATTGTGATCAGAAACGATTGAGTGTCCAGAGAGCGTTCGTTCCATGGTCGGAGCGACGTAAACATCAAGAGGCGGCGACGGAGGTGGAAAACATGGGATGGGTGTTTTCATTGCGCTGGGTGTTCGTTGATGGTACTGCAAAATGGACCGGGTAGGAGGCCGAAGTTGTGAAGCACTCGGACTACATCGTTCTCGCTGCAAACGAGGATCTCGGAGTTTGGCTGCAACTTTTTCATAGCGGTGCCCCGAGTGTGACCTTTTACCGTCCGTACTTGAACTTCTTTTGACGGAAGCGGTAGCCATGAAGAATAAGGAAAAAAACAAAAACGGACGAAATACAAAATTTGTGACGTTAGGAGGAAGTGGAAATAAGCCGGTGTATATTATTTTTGGACAAAGCTCACACTACTATGAGAAGCTGCATATGCCACACGACGCATGCACAGTGCAGTGAGGCTTACTCGGGTTAATATTGAATTAGCCCTGTCACCGCTTCCAAGATGCAGAGCTCTTGAAGTACATAAGGAAAACGAAATGACACTATGGATGATTCGCTTTTTCGTGATTTTATTATCCCAAAGACAATGGGATGAGGCTGAGAGAATATCTTTTGGCAATGATGGAATGAGGGAATGTGCTTGCCAAAACGTTTACATATACCTTGAGGATGATTGATAAGTGGGAAAAAAAACGTCAGAGGCGGAGAAGGGATCCAACAACCATCATCCTTTTTAAATGTCAACGATTCTTTTTCACTTGCTTGCGAATCGTTGATTATTGATGAACGGATTTTGCGGAAACTTTTTCCAAGGTTGTCGAATTTTAGTTTGGGTTTTTTCTGGGTGTGTGCTGCGCTGTGCGGTGCTGTGCTGTGCGTGTGTTGCGTGTGCGGTGACAACGGGCGATCCGAAACCCCCAAGCAGAGCAGTTAGAAAGTTACACACCGCCTCGCCTCATGTGTGAGATTCAGAAAAGATACGTTTCGTACAGTTAACGGATTAACAGGGTCGATGAAACGCAACCTGGGAGTACCTAGTACCGTCTTGGCCCGTGTTCACTGTTCATCAATATGTGCAGTGTGCAGCGGGCTGGGTGATGATGAAGAGATTCGTTGTACAGTATAGGGTAAAGTGTAGGATAGAGCATGCAGCCAGTACAGTCGAGTAATTCCTACCACTCCCTATTCCGCATGGGGTAAACCAAGGTATTAAGAAGCGTGAAGACTACTTCCAAGTTACTACTACTTACTACCTAGACGCTTGCTACTAAGAACCCCTACGTGCCGAGATAGAAGTTGGAAGTTAAAAGTTAGCAAAGGTATTAGTTTATAAATACAAACAACAGCAACAATAATAACGACAATAATACTTGGAAGAATCTAAGACTTACTCCGTACTTACTCTTCCTCCGTACTCTAACCTAAAAGCAATTTCCTGAATCCTGACGCTAATGTAACTTTAATCTGATCTTGGTTGCCGAATCGTTCGCCTCGTTTGAACTGATAGGCCTAAAATCAATCTTACACCTTTTCCAAATCGTTCTAACCGAACTTTACCAAACCACAAAATGCATGCTAGACAAAATTATTTCATTTTATCGCCACCATCCAGATCTCTCTCTTCAGTCTCTTGAACCTTTTGGCTTGATAATAAATGATTAAAGTTGTACCGCCCTATGAAGAGGATATGTAAGTACGAGAGAAGCTAGGCCTGCCAGGCTAGTCACCGCAGCAGACCAATAAGTCTAATGTATATGACCAATACGACTGCATATCCGAGTAACAAGGCTACTATTCAAACCCATTTAAACCCATTTAAAAAAAATGATCCGAAAAATATAAGATACATACATGATCTTCATCCGAAAATTGTCTCCACTGGTCCAGAGGTCCTCGGAAATTCCATGCAATGTTAATGCCAAGGTAAAAGATGCTTGACGTCCGATTCTATAAAACCTACTGAATGAGTACCCTAGCAATCCGCCATACTACCCTATAACTATAAACTTCATCTCACACGTTTGCAGTGCAGATTGAGTTCCATCGAACAAGGACTCCGTTAAATCGTACAGCCTTATTCTCCGATCGGCATACAAGTACTGCCAATCTTCACCATTTAGTAATTAGAGCCTTTTCAGAAAGCTGTGGTCAACATCTCACGAATTGTGGCCCTGGGAACTTGGCCCCGTATCACAGGGTGCATCACGATTCCTTGTTGTGCTGGGAGATACCGCCTGACCATATCAAATGGTCTAAAGATCGAGAATAATCTGTATGTACTGTGCCCATTTTGTTGCTGTGCAGCAAGAATATACGGAAGATTGTCCCTGACTACCTTTCCAAATGTCCAGCTGGGGTTGTGAACATTATTGATAAAATGTTTGGGGAGAACCCGCTAAATATGTCACACAAATCCTAGCCCTAGACCTCTCACGTACCTGACCTCATTCGCCTGCATCTCCAGTGCTCTTCTCATAGTTGCCGCGTGGGTGCGCTCTTCCTTTTCTTGAAGAGCCTCCTCCGCAGTTTTGGGTGCATCTTCAAAAGAGTCGGCTGTGAAACCAGGTTTGCTAGAGAAATTTAACAGCCCTACTTTGTCTCCTGTCCACAGAATAAGATCATTTTCGTTGACGGGCCGTTCGTCGAGCCCAGAATCAGTTGTCTGAATTTTGATCGCGATGTCTCCAGATCCCGAATCCATGTAAGAGTCACCCAATGTACCAAATATGCCCCTTGGGGCTTCAACAGAACCATGGGCAATGTTCCATCTTCGGGACTCGGTGAATCCATCCCTCTCAAACCACTTCAGGTTACCCCCTCCGTCAGAAACAACAATGCGGGTACCATGATTGGCAACAGATAGCAGTTTTGAGCTGGATGACGTTTGACGATTCTTCATAGTAGAATCTTGCAGCCGCCCGGCGGAAAACTGGGAAGATATTGTGGAAAGATTTGGATCAGGGGAAAGACCATACATCTCCAGCGATCCTTTACTATTATACTCACCGCAAGCAATCAAGGTTTTGCCTGGTCTGGTCTTAGCTTTCCATACCTGTTCAACGGAAAGTTCACCCCGACGGGCGAGATCCTTCTCCATCGATGCAAAGGGGTACGGGAGCGTAGCAATTTGAGACAATCGTGCACCAGAATGAATGGTTCCTCTAAGCTTGGGAAAATTTCTACGGTCATAATTCAGAATGCTAGGAAATCGACCAGCAACGTAAATATCTCCACTACCATTCCAGTCATCACCCGAACTAGGTAGGTGCGCAATACTTAGTGGCCCCGGCTGATATAGGTGAGCGTAGTCGGAGCTTGGCTCTGGGCTCAGCAAGCTTTTAAAACTAAACGACTTGTCTGCAGAGCCAGATGTGGTTTTGAAGGAATCAAGTCGTTCCGTATGGCTGGGCGACCCAACGTTTGCTCTCTGACGAGAATCATGAAGATAGAGAGATAGATTGGTTCCCACGGTCAGGGGTGTCGGGTATTTTGCCTCAGAGAGAGCAGTGATAGAAAATGGATATGCTTCATGGTTTACTGTCTGTAGGGTCTCGAGATCAATTTCAACCAGACCTGTAACATTGTCAGTCGGTACCAGAGACGCTAGGGAAAGCGATATCTAGGCTCTCGTAGGTATATTAGGGACATAAGTAAAGATGCAATGCTTGAGGGAATCATGATGTCAGAAAGTAGAAGTATCACATACCACTTTGGACAGCAACATAGGCTTTCTTTAGAGTACTGTCAACACTGATACATTCTGTGACACCTGTACTTATCATCTTTGACCTTGCCTTAAGATCCTGCGATCTTCCACTCTCCGCCAGAATCCCGGACTTGCTTCTCGCAATAATGCTGCCTTTTCTAGGCGCATTCGCACCTATATCCCAAAGGCAAATGGAACCATCATCAAGAGGTCTGTGATATCCCAGTCAGGACACTTCTCAACTATAAGGAAGTAAAAATAAGAATACTTACGCAACAACCATAGTAGCCCGAGTTTCTCCCTTAGGCGTATACACCGCCATTCCCCGCACCTCCAAGTGTTCACGACTAGCACTTTCGCGATGGCGAGGCTGCTGCAACCAACTAGTTGAAATGGGTGCATTTCTCGCTATATACTCATCATACCACTTGACCTTCTCCGTCGGATAACTCGGATCCCAATTCGCCAATATTCTAATCCTCTCGTTGGCTTTACTCCTAAGGTCTCGAGCTTCCTGACGTGGTTTATGCAATCTCGAATCGCCGGTTCCATTGTTTGTAGCGAGAGCTATGGCTAATTCACGCATTCCGGAATCGTCTTCGGTTTCGGAAGATATTAATTCTTGCCGTCTGCGGAGCTTGTCGAGAAATGAGGAATGCGTGAAACATTGTTCTCGCCAGAGAGTATCATCGCGTCCAAGTTCTAAATATCGTTTGGAAACGAATTGTAGTTTGACGATATCTGAAGGTTCTAGATCTATTTGAAGGGAATAATGTTAGTGTTTGTCAATTTATGAAAGAAGTTCCGAGGATAATCACATGAAGTAATATTGAGAATGATTTCTGAAGGAAGATCATCCATTTTGGCCATTCTCTAATTATCGAATATGTGTATAAATTAGATAGTAGATATTGAATTGAAAGAAACTTGAGCATTCAAAGGGTTGATTTATATTCGGATTCGAGATCATAGTCCATCAGTCCATCAATTTATTATTGTAAGCTTCTAGTTCCAGTCGATAAGACCGACCGATTATGCATAGCTCGGCAAAGGGTCTGTGCATGAAATAGACCCCCTCCCCTCGTGAGTCTCGTCCCGTCCACGTTCCCTTCACCCCGCCAAATAAAGTTCGGGGATATTGTCAACAACAACTCCGTACAAATAATATATTGGATCCGAATTGATTGTATATAAACCTTAAACTTTAGCGGTAGAACAACTCTACAAGTGTCCAGCGGAATATTACTAATCTGAATGGCTGGATGAGTCTTCAACGGAGTATCTATGGATATTTTAATATCCGGGGGTCTTGGAGGGTCTAGATCGTCCGTAAAAAGCTCAGAAGGCAATACTGTATCGGATTTTAGAATGGCTAATTGTGAATACCTAGAAAAAGAAACATGAAGATTAATTAAAAGATATGGACGAAAAAAGTCTATCGATGTAAAGCTATGGTGTGAAATGGGATATCATGGTCTATGATCCTTTCATACCGGCTACCTAGGCCCCTCGTAACATCCAATGCCCGTACCCTAACCAATTCATATATCATAGCTCGTCGATTCCCCTTATTCGCATCCCATATACAACAATCCCAACCATACTCCAAATTCCTATCAATCTTTCCCAACATCATTCATTACGCATCTTCCATAGAGGGTATATAGACTCCATCCTTACACGCCACCACCACCCTTTTGAAAAATCGTCTCCACTCCAACGGATCCCCTTTAACCTTCACAAATCGTACTTCTACCAACTCTGTGTCTTCTGTCTCATAAGTGTCCAAAACGATTTCTCCATTCATGCCACATCTTCTACTATCCACCGCCCGCACCTTGACCCATGCCGCGTGCAGTTGACTGCCTTGAAGTTGGGCCAAAGGTGGTACTGGTATGTTCATCGCATGTAGAGAATCGGATAGAAGAGTTAATAGTTGAGGGACGGGGAGATGTGAAAAGAATCGCGTAAGCGAGTAATTGGGGAGAATATCTTGGAACTGGCGAGCATGTTGCGTGAGACGGAGAGATACGGCAGGATTGGACGAGAATTGAGACATGGAAGGTTCATCAGCTAGTGTGGCATCTCCAAAATTAGATGTTGCTGGCGATGGAAGTTGGAACTTGCAGGTGGTGGCCTCGGTAGGTTGAGATGTAGGTAATGCACGAGGTGGTCGTTCCCAATCAAATTGCATATCCATCACCTGTGTTTCCGGTTGAGTGAATGAAAATTTATAACTGTCAATTTGCATTGCATCTTGGCTGAGCTGTGACGCGCTGGGCTTTTGCTCAAAGTCGATACGCAGATTCGCCAACATCTGAGTGGCAAGACCCAATGGGTCGCTCATTTTGCCGTCTTTTGTGAGAAGTGGGTTCTTCCGTGTATACCATGGATGCCTTTTGATGTGTTCAAAGCTGAAGCGTTTGGATGCATCCACATTCATCATTCCACGTAGCAACGATAGGACTGAAGCAGGCAATCTTCGCCATAATTCATCTGAACTTCGCCCATTGGATTTAACGTATTCATCGAATTCCCAACTTTCGGCCGTAGGTTGATCCCAAGGTGTATTCCCCACCAAGAGCACAAATAATACGACCCCGCACGACCAGATATCGACCATATTTGCAGCATATCCTGCTCCTTTCACTTTCGTTTGAGTACTCTTAGAACAAGAGATTACTTCTGGGGCTATATATGGAGGGCTGCCACACATGGTCGTACTAAGCTTTCTCGCCCCATTATATTCGAATAGCGTCGCCAGCCCAAAATCCGCAATCTTTAGATCACCACTGCTCGACAGCAATATATTCTCGGGCTTGATATCTCGATGCCCAACACCCTTCGCATGCATATAGCTTACTCCACTAACCAATTGTGTGAAATAGAAATGTGCAATGTCTTCTTTGACTCCGACATCCGCTTCGATTTTGTCGAATAAGTCCCCTCCTTCTGCATATTCCATAGCTATCCATTTCCACACAGCATCTTCACCCGTCGCAAACCACTCTATAATATTCGGATGCCGCCCGATATGGGAATGCAGCGACACCTCCATTGCAATTTGCTTTGAGGAGATTCGGCCATGTTTGACAGCATAAGCTTTATGTATGAATTTGACTGCGAATACCGGAGTAGGTTCGGATGGAGGAATGGCTTTTTTGATTCTACAGTATTTATTAGTATATAGATATATAGTTTCTTGTATAGCAAAAGACTGTCGAATAGTCTTATTTCAGACTCACGATGCGTAGGCACCTCTTCCTATTGTTTTAGAAATTATTCGAAAAGGTAGGTCGCGGGGCAGCGGGTCCATCTGTGACATCTGCATTGCTAATAACTTTAGTTGCTGGAAACGAAGTAAAGAATGAACGAAGGCGGAATTTCTTGAAGACCACCACAATACAAGTATAGAAAAACGAATGCTATGTCGATGTCACTAGAAGAGGAAATTTCCAAAAATATAAACTCTTTCGGTACTTCAATATTGAAGCTTTGCTCTAAAAACCAATCAAAGTTATTGCCAAAGGGTGTTTTGAATCGCGTCCGAGTTTCAATTAACCGTTAATACTCTTCAAGTCGCGAATCGCGAAAATTAGTGACTGCATTGCATGCAGTACAGCCAGCCCAGCCCACCCGCGTTTCTATGGCTACCTCTGCCTAGAAGAGAAAAAGCGAAATAAACAAATCCACCACGGCCCTCCAAAACTTCAACTTCCTTTTCCTTCCGTACATAAATTCACGTTCTATTTTAACCTTACCTCACTCTACTTTGTTCATTCACCACCTTCACGAGTTCCCAGTTCAAATAATTCATCACAAGTACAAAACTCGAAGAATCCTTTGTCTAGATCTTCCAGAACACTGTTTGCTTCTTCTACACAATTGCTTTCAGAATTTTTATTTACATTCCCATCAGCTAAACCACCTTTGTCCGTTTCTGTCGACCTTACACACTAGTACCAGTAGCTGTCGACTTCTTAGTTCTCTACTCAGTTCCTTAATTGGGCTTCTGTGCTTCCTATTCTTTTTTTAAAATCATCATGAACTACGCCATGGAGGATACTCAGAATTCCGCCCCAGGAGATCTTCCACCCGCACAAGCTGCCAAACTTGCTCCTCGCAAAGGTCCTGATGCTCAGAGCACTACAAAACGGTTAGTACGAAATCTAGTTTACATCGTCATATCATCCGCAAATACAGCTTGTCAAAATATCCAAATACTGATACAATTCTATACCACAGTCTCCAAACAGAGTTGATGCAACTGATGACCTCCGCAGCACCTGGTATCTCCGCATTTCCTTCCGCAGACGGGAATCTTCTTTCCTGGACCGCCACTATCGATGGTCCTGATGATACTCCATATGCTTCTAAGAAATTCAAATTATCCTTTGCCTTCCCATCCAACTATCCCTACGCACCACCAACCGTGCTCTTCAAAACACCCATCTATCACCCTAACGTCGATTTCTCTGGTCGAATTTGCCTGGATATCTTGAAGGACAAATGGACAGCTGCTTATAACATTCAGACCGTTTTGTTGAGCTTGCAGAGTCTGTTGGGAGAACCAAACAAGTATGTTAATTCATGTTGGGACGGGTGATTGAGTGTCTAGACCAAGGCTAATATACATCGATAGTGCATCACCATTGAACGGCGAGGCCGCAGAGTTATGGGACAAGAACCCCGAGGAGTTCCAAAAGAAAGTCAATGGTCGTCATCAGGACATTGATGATGAATGATTTTTCTAGAAAAGGAGGGTGAACATCGTCATTCAGATACCCGGCGTCAATATGTTTATGAATTGGAGATTGTGCATAATGGACCGTTGTCCATGTCTCAGCTCGAGTATTGGGTTGTTATTTGCATTATCAGGATATTACAGGAGGGCGTCTCAATGGGACTTCGAGGGCTGTGTCCTTATTTTAGTCCTTCAATAAATACAAAACAAACGCATTGTTGAATACCCTTAAAATCTACTTGACGTGCATAGTATGTTCTAGACTTGCTTCATTTAATTCGTCTCAAAATGACGACACCTTGATCGGGGTTGATCTCCATATTGTCTTTTTACGCTTAGTAACAGACTCAGTCATTGGGTCAGGTCTTCAGGGCAATTTGGTTTCTACATCAATAACTCTTTTCGCGCTTCCGACACTGTTGCCAATGCTAGATTCGAAATCGCATATGGAGTGAAATCGTTTTTGCGTATGTTATTCGTAGTGGAAGAAACAAGACGGAACAATCAGATATGATGCACGAAACTCTGGCAAAGTGATATCAAGATTTGAAGATTCCTATGCTCAACGAAATGTAAAAACTGCGAAGCCCGCAGAATTGATGTCGGGGAGCGTCTGATGCATCACTTGTTTGCATGCCCCAATAACCCAAAAGTAGTCGCATGGTATTTCCGCTGCACATTTGCGTTGCCTGGAGAATCGTTACTTCCCCAACTCCTTGGAAAGGCCCCAGCTGCCTTTTCCAGCCTCATATCACAGACCAATATCACAAGTGCATGAGAATATTTCCCATAGCTAGTGGCTGCATTTAGGTATCGAAAGTTAGACCTTTTCATTTTCCACTACCTTGGCAAGCAGAAATGCAGCAACTCCAGAAATACCCCATGCCATTTGATTTTGATCATTTATGCATCCTCAACAACAACGGTGTGGAGACCCTTGGGGTTTTGGACATTGACGGCCTGAACGTAACTGTACAACTTCTCCTTGGCACCCTCCTCATCGTTACGCTTTCTCGAGATTCGTACACGGAGTCTGAATGGAACACCCTTGATACCAGCTTCCCAAACCTTCTTGTTCAATTGGGGGTCGAGACGAACATCGGAGGTACCCTATAATTTAAGAAAATACCAATATCAGTATTGTTCTCCTTGTTGCATTTTTCTGTCGATCTTTCTAGATAGATATCCATACCATTGACAAAGTAGCGAATGCCTTAATCTCCTTGATGGCTTTTGGGGCACGCTTCTTGAAAGAAACACCATGTAACTAAAAACGAACAATCAGTCCTTCGCCCTTTTCCGAATCCTTATTTTTCGCAATTTCGACATACTCTCTTGTGCAAGTGGATGGTGTACTCGCGCGCAACAACATCAGCGATGGCGGATCTTTGGGTCTTGCCGCCGGTCTTCTTGGTGGTCGTCGACATTTCTAATTTCTTTGTTAGAATTGAGAGTCTTCGATTTTGATCTTCGATTGATTCGGCTGGGATTATATCAACGTACTGAAGGATTTGTCGCGATTTGTCGTGATAAGTTGTCTTGTCTAAGCTTCAATAATGCAGTCTAAGAATTTCGAAATTTCCTCAGTGTGGAAGGCGCTAGTTAACCGAAAATTTCGCTGCCATTATTGATGCCTTGTAGATGATTACATAACTCTAAGGCCACAACAGCGCAGCCAAAACAACCACACTAACCTACACTGCAGGTCGTCGGCAGATTGAGTGGGACGACGCCGATAACTTATATGACTTCAAATTTAATTCAAAGTGTTGCATACCTGAGACTGCTCTTCAGATTTTAAGGTTCATCACGTTCTATTCACTCTCTTTAGTTTACCCGACTTACGACACTCTTTCTATCCTTTCTTTTTTGCATTCCATAGCCCAACAACAAACATCACAACAAACTGCGACAACAAACCAAGAACTCCTTGCAGAATCAGGATCAATACTTCGAGCAATCCCTTTCAGCCCAACTCCCCTTACCTTTCAAGCAGCTCAAATCCGACCCTGTCGTCATCGCCATGGCAGGAATCAACTCTCCTCAACCCGATCTGAATCGGAATAGGCTTCCTACACTATTCGAAGTCCTTAGTAGAAGGACTTTACCCCCGGTCGATCTATTCTCATTCTACATTTATATGAGGGATCAGCAGCGCTCTGTTGATTATCTTGATTTTTGGTTTGTCTTTCTTGCATTCAATTGCTCAATTCAATCACTAATTCAAGGGCAGGCTTGATGTTGCTCAACACATGTCGTTATGCCGACACTACGTACGAGAATTGCGGAGATCTGTAATGATTGGTACACCTAAGGGCGATGATGCGCAATCTAAACGATCCTCCGCTGTTCTAGAAAATCTGGGCGAGATGAATCATCCAGCTGCTGGACCGTCCATGTTCAACACAGAAAAGGAGAAGAACCAAGACGCTCAGATGTCGGCTTTCCTTAGAGAACAATCTGATACTGGAGAAGTTGCGGCTCCACATGGCCACTCTCCTTCCCATAGTTTAGGCTCCAATTCTGTTCACAACCTCGGAAACATGTCTAGCGAAAGGCCCAGACCCAGCTTCATGAGCAGTCCATTGGAATTGACCTCAGATTCAAACTCCCCTGCACACACTGTCGCAAGAGCCGACATTCGAGCCTCTGCCGAAAAGATTCTCTATACTTTTCTGCTTCCAGGTGCTGAACGTGAGATTATTTTACCACATGCCATTACTCAAGATATTACGATTTCTATTGAAGAGCGGGGACGCGATGACCCAGAAGTTTTTGATGCAGCCAAGGATTACGTCTTCCAAGCAATGGAACGTGATGCTTTCCCAGGATTTCTAAGAATGAAAGCCTTGGGCAATCTAGTTCCTCCTTCAATGATGTTAAGACTGATTGTTGGTTTGCTCTCCATGTTTGCTGCATTCTGGGTTGGATTCATTCTGATCTTTCTGGACTATCCTCACCATACTCGTGTCTGGGTATGTATTCACCAATCTATCTCTACATTTCTTATCCTAATATTGACATACCTCCAGCTCATCATTCCTTTCACAATTGGTGTCTATGCGCTCTGTTCTCACCAATATGCACTCGATCCTATTCTTGCGTTGGCTGGATACAGCGAATACACATTCATGTCATTCTCCAAGATCAGGGAACCCTTCGTCAAAAAGCTTCTCAACAAACGGGCACTCATGGTCCTCATGGTCACAGCTATAACAGATGCCGCATTAGTCCTGATATTTGCCTTGGTGCCCGGCAAGAGATTGTAAATATGAAGATGTGTAAGATGGAAGCCGAGCGAAACAGTATAGAAAGCAGTTGCAACAATGCATCAAAAGATACAAGATAGAACATGGAGTCGAGGAGGAAGAAGGAAGGAAGGAATGGAAATTTGGGACTTGTGTTTATAGAGCGAGGTGTTCTGGGGACAAATTTTCTCTTTCATATAAAGTGATTTGGGACTTTGTACACAGGGGTTGACTGGCAGGAAGATATCACAGGTTGATTTGCTGGCGTTGACTCGACTGATTTTATTTATTCGGGAGGAAGTTTCATTGTTTTTTTTATTTCATTTTTCTCAAAGTCTGGATGTCTCTCTACGGACAGAACGGAAAACTGAAGGCCTTTTGACGACCTTTTCTTCTTCTTTTTCTTTACTTTTTGTTTGTATGGAGAAGCTAATAGGGGCGACTTTTGATATCCTCTTCCTGCATACATTGAATGTATGATTATCTTCATATGGGGACGACCTAACCTAACTAAACATGCGTGAAAATGCGTCGTCGATTTCTCCCTTTCCGTACGCCATCTTGTAATCTTTTGTTGATCCCTGCCGCCCCCTTTCTCTCAATCAAAAACAATCGAGGTATATCCCAGGCACTCATATGAAAACCCTTTTACTAATGTAATCACGTACTGTCATCGTCAAATAGATGATCCAAAGTGGACGGGAGGCGTGTTGAGAACGTGTTTGTTGAGCTAAGAGATTGGTCAGTGAAGAGTCCCACTAGTCACAAGCTCTAGGCTCTGATAGTAGAACAACTCACTTCCCAAATCCTAACCCGCCAAAACCTCTCTTCTTCGAACTTCGGGTATCCTTCATCTGCTGACCGCTTACCGAATCTACATCATCCATTTCCTCATCACTACCAAGATTCTCCAATGTGGCATTGCGCTTTCCAGACGATTTCGTCATTTTGCCCGTCAAATTATGGAGACTGCCCATGATACCTGCCCTTTCCGCGGCTGGCTCGGCTGGAGCTGGAGCTGGAGGGGGCGTCTCGAGGAGGGATGCGACGTGGGCGTTCCATTCTTGTTCGTCGCGGTGACGGCGTTGGGCTTCAGCCTTGATGGACGCAATTTGCGATTCAAGGGACGAAAGCGTCGTGGTACAACGAGCGGACCATGCCGACAGGGTAGATAACATGTATGGTATGGTAGAAGGGGGAAGATCGCGGAGGGGAGAGACAGAGGAGACGAGTACGGTTTGGTTGTAAGGGTCCAAAGTACAGGTTATGAGACCAGCATATATGGTGCTGATGACAAGATCTTCTAGTTCGCGGGGAGTGGAGAGGGAAAGCGCAGATTGAAGTTTTGGGTAGGTCAAGTCGGAGGGGCTTTTGGCAAGGGTGAGGAAGGAGAGCTGGCGAAGCTTAAGCGTTTGGGCAGAGGAGATGGTGGGGAGAAGGGGGTCGCTGGTGTAGTCGGTGTAAGTGCCATAGCTGAAGATTTTGAGGAGTGAAAGATAAGTTGCTTGCTCTGGAGGAGCAGCAGAGAGGGCTTGAATTTGTGGCGCAAGTAGAAGTTCCGTGAATATGTATGTTCCGGGTGCGGCGGTCGCTCGAGTGATGAGGTCGATGGCAGCGCGGGGTGATGTTGCCGATTTAGTAAGAGCTAGGAAGGGCTTTGACAATTAGTATATTAACTTAGACTTGGGGGAAGTATAGCGGATGAACAAATAAATACCTCCAAAGCATTCAGAGCTTTGATTTGCTCCATCTTGCAATTATTTGTATGATTTGTATGAGCTCCGTTACCTGTTGAGGGGCTCTGAATTCGACCAATAGACAAATGGCAGGACCTGAAGTGTGATAGACGGCAAGTAATTCAGCTTCTTGATTGTAGTGATGCAGTAATTGCAGGAAATCTTGGCCACTGTTCCGATTTTAAATATTGTTGTTGAGTAGCAGGGCACAGGGAGAAATGATTGAAGATGGATGGAGGGACATGTATCGTTTGCTATCTAATCGAGAATAACCTATCCGAGCTTGAGGCGCTAGTGTAGTCAAGCAGTACCCACTTTTTTAATGAATAAGCTAATAACCGTATATAGCTACTGCCAACAAAACCTCGAACCCCGATTTGTGATGTCAAACTCTCAATTGATATAGGTATTTAAAGCTTCAATAGTAAACTCCGACGCTCATGTGATAAAGGTTTGGATATGCAAAGTATGCGTAAATTGATCTTTCTGTCTTCGACTAGGGCTGTAAGCTAGGATATTCAATTAAGGAATCCATCATAGGGGCGACGGCGCGTGTGGCTATCGAGGAAGTTGTTGAACGGTATTGATTGGCATTGTAAGATGGATAATGAATGATACCTCGTTCATTTGTGCATCGAGAAGGTAATTAAGGATAACTTCAGTGGCGCTTTGGGTAGAAGCTGGTGATGTATACCTACCTACCTAGTTGTAGATCATCATCTAGGCTTCTTTTTAATGTTCATAAGCTGAAGCACTCTCTCTTCTAAATGATTTGGAAGGCTTAATAACATTATCTATGTAACAAACAACATCCCAAAAAGCTCTGGTGGAAGTCTAGTAAGAGGTTAGTGGTGTGGTATTGTCTGCTTCTCTTCTCCTCACAAGCCGAGGAAGTCTTCTGAAGGACTTTGAAGGTTTCTCAATATTAGGTATTGTTGAAGAAGAGTTCAAAATTAAGACATGGATTATGAGGGGTGTGAGGGGTGTGAGGGGTGTGAGAGGTGTGAGGGGTGTGAGAGGTATGGGGGGTAAGGAGGCGAAGGTTGGGAGTTCCTTCCTTTGCTTCAAATTGCCTACCGTGGTGAATTTCAAAATGGAAGGAACAATGTCGCACCATTGATATTGATATCAATGGAGAAAGAAGCTCTCAGTCTCGATGCTTCGAGACGATTAGCCGGCAGATCGATTGAAGAACTGACCGGTAATTGAAATCGTATTCACTGACATGATATGATGAAGATATAACTACCATCATCTGTCATTTGTATCTGTTCGTATTTACTTTAGCTACCTACCTACCTACCTATGTACCTACTCCATATCATCTCTTTTTCCATACATCATTTCTCCTGGTATTAGCCAGAGGTAACTAGGTAGGTAGTGATCTACCAAGGCAAAAGACAACTGGAACGAATTAGAGTAAATAGGGTCAGATCATAGTGAAGTCTGTTGCAAGTGAAAGTCTTTTCCTCACCTCGTCGAATTGGCAAAATATGATTTGTCCATAAGTTACCAGCGGACCGATTGCTTGTGCAGAAATATTTCAAATAGCAACGTCACAATAACATCACAGTAGCAACAACCACAACAACAACAACAACAACAACAACAACGGCAACAACGGCAACAATTTAACAAAATCATAGAACGACTCTTCGAGGGACGATATACATGCAACGACCAACTCTATTCAATCATTTATTACAAATACTACTCTCGTCTCCTATTGGAGCTTCAAACTCGACAAGAGCGCGTTTACTATTTCCTCTCATCTTCAATCCCAACCGCAGCTCCAAGATATTTTACTTTGTCAACAACAACAACCACACGCGACTTCGAACACGTTAACAATGGTATAACATGCTTCATTTCTGTTCGATTCCGACGACCATGTCCTTTTTCTTTTGTTAGTTTGCCATTCCTCAAGCAAGTAAAGAATCGTTTTTCCCCTTCTTCTTTCTAATCAAAAAGTGTATCACTGTTTGACCTCAAATTGATGTACCATCTCCTCACGGAATAATTTAATAATTCACTACCAAATTTCTGGCAATCGACGATAATTTTCCATATCATGTCTCATCCTGTGGTTGCTTTTGCAAACCTGCCAAATTCCAAATGGCCATCCAAGAACCCATATCGTCAACAACCAGACTCCTCCGACGACCCAAAAACCAGGTCAACCTCGCAAGAATTCGAATTCCCTTCTTCATCCAGCAAGCTCACCCCGGTCAGGGCAGTATTCCATGATCTGCACACTGCCCACTCTTCGATCACATCTGGTAAAAAGAGGACTTCAAGTGGACGACGTGCAATCTCACACAATCTCTTCGAGCCCCCAGAAAGATGCGACTCGATTCCACTTCAGAAAATAGAGAGAAAGAGAGGGACAACTGTTGAATCATTTCTCCAAAATATACCACTTCCCCCACCTCCTGCCGCTCTTTTCGGAGGATGTTATGGATCAGATACAGAAAATTCCACTCCCGTTCCTCGGTCAAAATCACAACGTCGCTCATCAACAGTCAAGGGCGAACCTGGCTCTATACTCTCAAACATTAAGACCGCGCTTGCAACCATATCATCACCCATCACTTCAGACACAAGAGATGAAGAGGAGAGAGCTTCGCAATGGCCGAAAGAGAATCCCAACATTCCAAAGGGAACTTTTGGTAGGAAAGCCTCAGGATATATGGAGCTTCTCAAAGAAAATGATGAAAGAGGTCCATCTACACCAGAAGCACGAAAGCCGGGTCATGGTGGTAATTACGGAGACAAATCAAGTATTAGATATCAAGGAAATGACTTTTCTATTTACCACTCTAAACTTGGCGAAGCACCGTCAGGTTCCCTACCACCAAGCAGCAATGATGGAGATAGTCTAGGCGACCTTACACGTAGGAAATCTCACAATCCTGCACGAAATTCTCTGTATACACCATATCAGGGCGAAATACAATCACCAATACGCAAGAGTTCTTCCGACACGACGCCTCAGAGACACAGTTATGATATTCAAAGAGCTACTAGCACTGTTGGTAATATCTATAAGCACTATCTTCACTCGAGTGGAAGAGGGTCGGAATCCGATAGCGAAGAAGAGGTAGACGAAGAAAGCCCTTTAAGAGGGGATATCGCCGCTAAAGCTTCCGATCACCAAAATCACTTTAATGAGTTTGACCTAGACACGAGACTGGACTCTGGAGAATTATTGCCGCCAGCTCTGAATATAAAAAAGCAACGGAAGGTTGTCAGGGTACCTGGAGAATCAAATGGTCAGCCACCAACCTGTATCCTGCCCGAAACACCTATTCTAGCTGTGCCAGCAATTGCTCCAAGTATTTCTCAAGGGATGGGCCAAGCATCTTCATACGGTGACACACACAAATTGCTCGAACTTACTCAAACAACAACTAAGGTTGGATCTCGAAAAGCTTTGCTACAGAAAACTAATGATGTAAATTCCGATGGAGATGACTCTGAAGCAGACATCGCTGCACAACTGCACGTACCTTCGTTCCCATTCGCCACACCCAAGATTCAGCCCACGCCTAAAGTCATCATCTCTCCAGCAGATGATCCATCAATGTACGGGGACGACCCTCACTGGACAGATCCAGTTATCTTGCGACAGCCATTGGAAAGAGAAGTTAGCAAAGCCCTCCGTCGTGCCAGCGGTTATAGTGTCTATAGCATGGAGAGCGTATCGACGTCATTCACGGGTCAGAATGAGCATCGACGACCTCAAAGACCTGGATTAAATTTCTCAAGAAAGCTCAATGTGGAAGATACACCCCCATCAGATTCTGGAAGCCTTAGTACTGAGCAAAGGGAGTTTGTAGCACAGGCACAGGCGTTCTACGATCGTGGAGCAATTGCACCGAACTGGGTTACTGCCCAGCATCAAAACGTCGTGCGTATCCCAATTAGTCACAGCATTAATCTTCCCGACTCTCCCCCAGAATCACCGTATGATCGACCTCACGAATCATCTGAGAAACATACCACTCCTACCGAGGCAGAAGATTGGGAAACTGTGGCAGACAGCGCTGCAGGACCTTTTGGTCGTTCTAAGCCAAATGAGCCAATGATGATGGGAGGTCTTGTCAACAGAGCAGGAAGCAGCATTGCAGATAATTCAGATGATGGCACAGAGAGTACCGAGCCTCTACATATCGATGAATATGGATCTTCGGAACGTATTGCACATCACCCCGGCAATGTTCAATACTATGGAGACTATCGTCAAAGAGATCTCAAAAAGACTCACATTCCCGTGTTTCTACCTGTCTTTAGAGAGCACAAAGTCAACGGCTATCTTGCAGATTCAAACAGAACCCGTCCACCTCAAAATAACTACAACTACAATCCACAACCTCTTGGTAAAGCTCATACTAATCCTTTTAAATCCCCTCCGCCGAAGATGAAGCCATCTCGTGGTCAAAATCATGATTTATTCCCACCGTCTCTCCAGACAAGTGAGGAAAGTGCGGACTTTACAAATTCGAATCAAGGCCGACAAATCTCTTCTCGTACTCAAGGACATGTGGATGAACGTTTGAGATTTGATTGGACAGGTGACATGGGTGAGCCGGGATTAGCATTGGGTGGTTTTCACGATGATATGCCACCATTGAACAAGAAGCGTTCGAGTTCATGGCAATATGTGTTAGCGCTTGGCGAGAAAATAGCCAGCCCAAAGAAAGATCCAATGGTAAAAACATCAAAAAATGCCACCAAACACAAGGAAATTCAAATAGAAGCGAAAGCCGCCGCTAATCCGAAGGTTCAAGATCACAAACCTTTCATCAAAGGTCCACCAGGGGCCTTTTATAGAGACCTTCACATGAATTCCAAGCATGAACCGAGGCGTGCGAGTTTGATTCAAGCAAACAGGCCTGGTAAAGTTCTCACACAAAACAATAACACGAAGGATTATCCAACAAATGCCCTTCGTCCTCTTGCACTGTTGGCATCTACCCATAATGTAGCTTCAATCTCTGAGAGCCGTCCGGCTGTGGAGCAACCATCAACGCCCATTCGAGGTCATAATCACAGGGGTACCCAAAGTGATAGCACCAATGATTTCATCTATCGGTCCCCTCTTGCTCCTCCTAAGCGTCCAAGTTGGCAGGATTTGTACAGCCCTCACCAGTTGCAAGAAATCCGAGATACGGCAAAGTCGGATGGATTTTTCGAATCTCAACCTGTACTTGGTGATAACGCTCGTGATTCTCGAGGAAACACATGGAAGCATTTATTCGAAAAGCCGAAATTATCACCTTGGTCTCAAAACCCTGCTCGTATCATCCTTGAGGCTCGTCGCAAGAGGAACGTCTCCATCTTGGTATTGACCTTGTGTAATCTATTCCCTCCGATGTTATTGCTGTATGCAACTGGTCGAATGGACGGATTCATAGCATGGTGCACCGACGGAGATTTTTCATCTTTTGCGCTAAAACAAAAAAGATATGCATGGTTGCTTTTGGCTTGTTGGATGTGTGCTATTGCCATTGGTCTTGTTGCATTTCTGGTTATTTTCTTTACAAAAATACAGTAGTGGACATGGCAGCGACAGGAAAGTCTGATGCCGGTGTAGGGAAAGTAAGGAGAGGAGGATAAAAGCGAGTGACTGCAGCACATGACTGAATGAGGTAAACGACAGCTTGTTATTATACGTGCTTCGTGTGTTGAAAGATTCAGAGATCGAGGTATGGAGGCTTGAGTGGAAATTCTAAGATTTGATATGAACGAATGTTCAGATACATTGTGATAATGAAGGTCAAAAATTGTGGGCCTGTGGAAATAATTATGGGAAAATTTCGAAACAGTGTATATAGTATCAAGAGTTACAAGCAACATGGAATGAATAATCAATACAAATTTCTAACATAACTTTTAAAAGAGTTGGCAATAGATGATTGAAGCAACTACTCAAGTTTATACGGTATACGATATACGTGTACGATTTACTATTAATCTTACATTACCGACCCGAGTACTCCGTACAAAGTTCAAACATACCGGTACTGTATCTATCACATGGAAGACTTTTCAGTCTCTTGAAAAGCTCTTGACCGCTTTACCGCTTAAATGTCCAGCTCAAGTGCGTTGCAACTTGCGCGCACTGGTGGTGCTAGAGGCAAAAAGCTGACGTGGAATTCATTAGTACACGGAGTAGAACCTTTCGATTTACTGGGTCGTAGAAGCTTTAGAAGATCCCAAGTTCCCAACCCCCTGATCCGACTGGCTGACTGGCTGATTGGGTTTGACCGATCACATCACTTTGTTATTTTAAATGGTACTCGAGTAGCCATTGGTGTACGAGCATAGATCTGGTACCAAGACTTGAGAGTATGTACTGTATGTATCTTGTACGTAGGCTAGCGAACTTTCTATCCCCTGGATGGACATTAATTACGGAGTAGCAGGAACGTGGAAGATATGGGTATGTACTAGGTTTCCTCGTGAAAGTTGTGTGTTTTTCTTCTGGAATTTTTTAACTTTTTATCTTTACTTATCTGCTGTAAGGTTACCTTACCTACCTTTTATCTTTTTCTATTTCTGCATCTTTTTCCATTGATTTCTTCAATTGACGACTTTGCTCTTTTTTTTTGTGTTTTATGTAATAAGATTACCTTTATTTTACTTCAAATAGCAAATAACAAATACATAAACACAACACAATAATAATCAATTAATCAAATAATTAATCAAATCAATCCATCAGTCAATCCATCCACGAAAAATCAACTTCACCTCATCAACCCACGGAAACCATCGGGATACACAGCAACCAACCCGCACCGCACCATCAACCAGCCAAGCTCAACCCGATAATATCCCACACTACATTACCTTGATTAACCACCAAGAAAGATTCACTTCTTCCTTAGTGCGACCAAGGCCGCCCTTCCTAGTACCAAACCAAGGTATTTAAGCCATCCTCCCAAACCCGCACCCTTATCCCAACCCTTTTTTATTCGCTCGGGAGGAAGCGCATTCCACCCACCACCGAAAATATTCGCGAAAACATCGATTCCGTGCTGGCTGTGAATACGGCGTCGGCAACTACTTTGAAGGATACGGACGGATTGCCTGTGCCGGTTACGACACCCAAGACGTCGAGGGTGAAGGGGTTGAGGGAGAGAGTGGAGGATTTGGAGGTCATGGTTACGAGTATGAGTAGGTTTTTTCTTTTTCTCCTTTTTTTTCTTTTTTGCTCTTCTTTTTGTGTCAATTTCTTTTTGGGGGGTTGGGGGGTGAGAGGAAGTGGATGAGGTTGGAAAGAGGAAATATTTCATGATGTGATAGTATTTCTTCCCAGGTTGAGTGAGAGAAGGGGAAAAGAGAGTGAGAAAAATAGGAAAGAGAAGAAATCCGCAATTACTCCCAGGCACAATCAATGAAGGAAATTGAACGCACAAAAAACAGAAAGCTAACGAAATCTCCCCAAAAACAGAAGAAGCAGCGCATGAATGCGTCTCGGAAGAAGCGCTCGTTCACCTGAAATCTTACAAGTATTCGAGCGTGGATAAGAGTTTGATTTCGAATTATATCTTGAAACATTATGTGGGTTTTTGATTTCTTATTCTTATTCTTTCTTTTTTTTTTAAATTCTTTTTCATTTGAGGGGCTGAGGGGATGGAGGGAGGGAGAGTGAGGGAGGCAGTGAGAGAGCTTTCATGTCTGCTGCCGATCTTTGGGGAGTTGGATATGCAGCGTGGAGGGGAAAAGTAGATATTTTGAGCACAGCGAGCTTGAAGGTTTGGGCAGATGGGTAAAGGAGTGGGGCGGGGGGTTTCATGTCGTTCTATTGCTCTTGAAACATTTCTACATAATAACTTGAGGATGAGATACCCAACGCAGCGAGCTATCGGGGGTTGAAGAAAGAAAAATCAGACTAACAAAATCTTTACAGTGGAATGGCTTTGTCGAATTATTACCATTATGGATTGCGCCAAATATGGTTACGTTGTTGGGATTTTTTTTCATTCTCATCAATGTTATCTTTTTGGAGCTCTTCATGCCGGATTTGGTTGGACCTGTAAGTGTTTTTCTCTGCTGATTTTTTATACTCTTTTACCCTTAAATCTTCCTGCCCTCTCAATTGACCTAATTCTACTTCCACACATCCTTAAATCTACAAATGTGCACAAAAATATGACAGATACTAACAAAATTCGTAGGGACCATCATGGTTATATTACAGTTTTGCCTTCGGTCTATGGATGTATTCAACAATGGACAACGTAGATGGAAAACAAGCGAGAAGAACCGGAACATCTAGCGGCCTAGGTGAACTCTTCGACCACGGAATCGATTCTCTAAATTGTACACTGGCATCACTTTGCGAAACGGCTGCTATGGGTTTAGGTACATCAAGAGCTGGAATCTTCACCGCATTGATTCCATGTTTACCCATGTTCTTCTCAACTTGGGAAACATACCATACACATACATTATACTTGGGAATTTTCAATGGACCAACAGAAGGATTAATCTTGGCTTGTACGATCATGATCCTAAGTGGATATTATGGACCAGAAATTTGGACACATCGAATTACGGATTTAGTCGGTCATCATTATTTTCTCGGATATCATGAATTTTTCGGTTCCTATTCCGTAAGAGATCTCTGGGTACCAATTCTCGTCGTCTCATTATTCGGTATCCATGTTCCTTTCTGCGTTATAAATGTGGTTAAAGCAAGGAGAAGAGACAACTTACCCGTTTTGCCGGTTTTCCTCGAATGGACACCTATGGCAGTTTTCACTTTCAGTATTGGTGCTTGGCTTTTCTCTCCATACTCAACACTCATGGCAGAAAATCGTTTGGTCCTTTTCTGTCTGACAATGAGTTTTGTCTTTGGAAGAATGACAACGAAGATTATCCTAGCACATCTTACAAGACAACCATTTCCTTATTGGACAGTTATGCTCACACCACTTGTTGGGGGTGCTATCCTTGGTAATCTCCCAAGGTTTGGCTTACCAGCTGTTAGCGTAGGAGTAGAATTATGGTATCTAAGAGCATACTTTGTTTTTGCTCTAGCGGTTTATTTTAGATGGGCTTGGTTGGTGGTTACAAGTATTTGTAACTACTTGGGAATTAACTGTCTTACGATTCCAGAACAGAAGCTGGAGGAGATTTATAGAAATCAAGAAATGGAGAAGAGGTTGGAGAAGAGAGGTTTGGAGATTAATGGAAGGAGAACACCTAGTGGAAGTGGATCAAAGAGTCCGATTGGAATGCCCAATGGGAAGAGGGCTGATTAGGTTCTGAGATGAGGGTGAAGATGCAGACCGGTCTCGAAATTGTGGGGGTTAGATGAGATATCGGGAAGATGATTAATGGTATTCTAGAGATGCGGTTTGGGGACACAAGGGAGGATGCTTCGGGTGGGTATGGTTGATATGAGTGGGTGGGTGGTGATGAACAAACAGGTGATGAGTAATGAACTAGTCATTCGGATATAACTATAGCCATGAGGTTTAATAAAAACAAAGGCATGAGTTCATGTTTAGATGGGATGCAGGTAGATATTTTATATATTTTTAATAGTGGAAGTTGGGAGAGGAGGAGAAGAGAAGAGGTGAAAGGAGAGGAGAGGAGGAAAAGAGGAAAACCTCGGAAAGCGAGATAGAGAAACTAAAGCGCGATGTACAGAGTAGGAATCGATGAATAGCGGTACTAGGTATTAAGTATTAAGTATTAAATTAAGTATTATTACAGCGTTGCAATTTTATAATATGATACAGTTACTGTCACGGCGCCAACTACATGCTCTGTAGTTGCCTTCGTGCCTCAGGCATTGGTCATTAGCGTGCCCTACTTCTTATAAGTAGGGCCTCTCTCTTCCATAGCTCTTCTACCCTTATGGTACAATATAAGTCTTTACCCGTACCTTGACAGTTACAGCGTTTCAGTAAATTAAATAGATTTTGTATAGTGTATGATGAGTGTATATAAAAGAAGAAGAATTTGATTATAATTAAAAGATTATATCTAAATATTATTGAATTATTTTTGATATACTTTTTTTATATAAAGAATTTTTAATTTATAAAAGATTATAGAATTGATTTTGATTAAATTTTTTTTTCAAAATAAAATTTATTATTGAAAAGGAATTTATTATAAAAATATTTAAATATTAAGTGATTGATTATATTTTTATATTTATCTAATAATTGATTTAAAAGATTATTTTTTATAAAAAATTTAATTGATTAAATTTTTTAGTTTTTTGTAATTTAGATTCTATTTCTGTTGTAGTGTAACGATGCTGTGCTGGAGGCAGCGGCTGCCTGAGGTTTCGTCGGTTGGTAGTTATGGGTTAAGGCTTTATCACTGGTATTCACTTGGAAGTGAAGTCGTTACTAGATCAAGTAGAATGTAGGTAAACTAATTGATAACTAAGTTGAGCACGAAGCTCTTAAACTATGAAACTATTCTAACTATATACTAATCCGTAGAGGGAGCCTCTAGGAGCTTCCTGGCTCCTCAAGGCTCCTGGAGCTTTAGGAGCTCTGAAGGCTCCCAGGGCTCCATCACGTGATCCAACTATTTGCCTCAGGACACTAATCCTGGGACGATTCGTCTCCTGGGACAATATAGCTCCTAGGATAATTATTATCCTGGGGCACATTTTATCCTAGGACACTTGTCCTAGGATTCCTTATCGATAAGGACCCCCGTACTTGTTTTTATTGTATACTATTGGTCGTGGTTTGTGACATGTAGGTAGTATTTAGTTTGTTCTCGGATTTAACCTTGTTTAATCTCGTATATACAATTTGGTCTCGTATATACAAATTAACCTCATATATACAACAATTAAGAATATTTCATATATCATATCACTTACTCGTGCTGCTAAAACACTCCACTGTTAAGCATATATATACCATAAGATGGTAGGTTAAACTACAAGTGGAATTGAATTGGTAGTTGAGTAGTAAGGTTACTTATATTAGAATCTTTAAACGGTAAAGATATTCTGGGGACATATCTGCAATTCTCACTTCTACGTGAGGTAGGTATGAAGAGGAAGTTTTTATAAGGAGGAATTCAATCTTCTCAGAGGGTCGTCTAGAAAACTTAAGATACTAGATTACTTTCTTGATATATGTATGCCATGGACAATGATTGACAATGACAAGACGGATAGAACGGAAGGAAGGCTTAGTACTCGTAGTATTTAGTTAGAACGGCTTGGAAATTTCTTAGCTTGCGTTTGTTGTTTTCTTGGTAGTTGGGTAGTTAAGTTTATTTGGTTTGTATGGTCGGTCTAAAGACGGGCGGATAGTGGATAGTGGTAGTGGTAGTGGTAGTGGATAGTTTGATCCCTATGCTTCTTTTCTTTTGAGGTTGAAGGACTATGCTTGGTATAGTAGGGTAGGTAAGATTAGATTAGATTTAGTAAGGAAATAGTTTTAAACCATGAGCGGATTTATAGATTTATAATGATATCGATTCCATTAGTTCTAATACGGAAAATCTTACGTGTATATAGCTTTATAGTATTAAAACAAACCCATGAGTACATACGAGTAGACGCCACACTAAATCAAACCCCCCCTCCACTTTTTCACCGTAAATACCGAAAACTAGCCACGACCACGACCCTGATAATACGTTGCAAGGCTGAGCAAGGAAAGTTATTTATGAGTTGTCAACGTCATTTTTTTATATCCTTGTTGCGCTTATCTGCATCATATACGCACTGTACATGAAGACTTTGTTATTGATTGATTGGTATTGGTATTTGGTTACTCACTTTGCGAAGAGATCTTTAGTATTGCTGTGTTCCGGATGGAGATGTATAAATCAAGGTATGAAGAAGAAAAGAAAAGCCCGAGGTTCTGCAAAGATCATGATTGAATTGGTTGAATGACATTTTAAGACATTCCAGAAATTTCATTGTCTAGTCATATGTTATATCCTCGAAGTCACTCATTCACTCTTCTTCGATAATTAATACTAGGTTATTGAAAAGTATTGATCTCAATTACAGATACGAAAACTTTGACTTTCTTATCAATGAAGATATATATTCAATAATTATCAATTTTATCCTTTTCTTGTCGGAGAGCAATTCGCCAAGATCTTTCGTCATGAAAATGTCTCCTCCATTGGCTACGGCTTCATATCCTGGTTTTGATGTATCTTTATCAAAAGATACTTCGAGGCGGAGTTTAAGTTCCGTACGAGAAGATATATCGACTATGAGTCGGAATGGAGGGAATTACAAGCCATATGAACAGAATATTCGGTCGAATGGAATAAATGGAAATCCAAGTCATAGGAAATGCGATTCGAAAATAAGTGTTGAGGATACCTTAAATAACGATTTTACATTCCCTTCGAGATCTGCGACTGCGACGACGACGACGACGACGAATGCAAATCTCGAAAGATCGAACCCTCAATCTCCTCACAATCGATCAAATCCACAACATTCTCATCATCCCTCCCGTGTTAGTGTCTCCAGCAAAACATCTTCGAAATCTCATCAAGAATATATTAATTCCCTCGCCATGCCACCACCTGAAGTAATTCAAAAAATCAATCACGTCCAAGAAGAAAAAGAAAAAGAAGCGATTGCGAAACGATTGGGTGATGATCCGAATTTAAGTGAAAATGAGAGGTGGAAAGCTGCGGAACTTATACAGAGGAATTATAGAGGACATAGGGAAAGGAGAATTCTAGCAGGAAAGAGATTAGATGTAGGAACTCGATGGGTGGAAGCGGTCAAGGAGGCTAGGTATAGGAATTTAACGACTCCAAGAGCGAGGGAAAGTGGGGAGAAGGAAAGAGGAAGTCGAAGTTTGGATGGGCAGGGGGATTCGTCTATGATTACTGGAGGAGGAGTAGGGAGTCCAACCTCAACAACTACAACAACAAATCGGACATCACACGCGCGAGAAAATTGGAGGAAAATCGGTATGATAGCTCGAAGAGCAGGTGGTGATGAAGAATCAGATGAGGAAACTGATTATGAATCTGGAGATTTGAATGAGGAAGAACTTATCGCGAGACGAAAACGTCGAGTTGAGGAAAAGGCCGCGAGACAGAAAGCTGCGAAAATAATGGATTTACAATATTTTCTTGAGATGGTCGATCTTAAACATAGATATGGATCCAATCTTCGTACGTATCATGAGGAATGGAAAAAAGCAGATACGAATGAGAATTTCTTCTACTGGTTGGATTATGGGGAGGGGAGATTTATAGATTGTCAAGGGTGTCCGAGGGAGAGATTGGATAGGGAACAAGTTAGATATTTGAGTAAGGAGGAGAGATTGGATTATCTTGTGAAGATTGATGGAGAAGGGAGATTATGTTGGGCGAAGAATGGTGAGAGGATTGATACGACGACTGAATGGAGAGACAGCATTAGAGGAATCGTGAGAAATGATGACGAGACGCCTGTTTTCACACCGGTGAGTGAAGAAGGGGATAATGGAGGAGAAGAAGAGAGCGAAAGTTCCAGTGATGAATCTCCTCATCATCATAATTCACATACTCGTACGCAATCTCAGTCACAAGCACAAGAACTCGAAGTCCAACGAGAAGAATCCCGCGCATCGAAATATGCATCTCCCGAATACGAGAATGCGCCTGGCATGAAAAAAGTCTCTCACATTTCCGCTTCTACAATCTTTAACAAGCTTCTTCGAGGTTCGGTGAAGAAGAATACATGGATTTTCGTGGCGGATACTTCGTTTCGTCTTTATGTCGGAATTAAACAAAGTGGTGCATTTCAACATTCTTCTTTTCTTCATGGAAGTAGAATTTCTGCCGCGGGATTAATCAAAATTAAAGATGGGAGATTAACTAAATTGTCCCCCTTGAGTGGACATTATAGACCTCCTGTATCGAATTTCAGAGCTTTTGTCAAGAATCTCAAAACGGAAGGTTGTGATATGAGTCGTGTGAGTATTTCTCGATCGTACGCGGTGCTGGTGGGATTAGAAGCATATGTTAAGACGAGGAAGAGGGCGAAAAAAGTCATGGGGAAGGTGGTGAGGAGGAGAGATAAAATGTTGGATAGAGAGGGGGTGGTGAGACGCGATGAGGAAATGGAGGATAAGTGTGAGAGTGCGGAGAAAGAGAGGAGGTTTCTAGAGGAGGAACAGAAGAGGAAGGATGATCAGAGATTTTTGGATAAGGTTGTGGGGGGGAGGTTGAGGGCGTTGAGTTTGGGTGATAGGGGTAGGGGCGGGGGGGAGGATGAGGGTGAGGTGGGTAAGTCTTCTACTTCGTTGGGTTTGAGGTCGAGGAGTAGGAATTTTTTGGCGGGGGGAAGTGAGCGGGAGGAAACGAGTTTGGTGGGGTTGGGAAAGGTGGTGGGGAAGGAGGAGTGGAAGAGGAAGGGAAAGGAGAAGGAGAGGGAGAGGGAGATGGGAAATGAAGCAGACATAGAAATACCAGGACCAGGACCCGAAAACGCTATTCCGCCTCAAGGGTCAAGGGGAATATGATATGATATTATATAGTATAAGTATATGATTTATGATTTATGAAAATGTGGATATATGAATATATAAGTATATAGATGGATCAGCGAATAAATACAGCAAAGGATCATTATGGATATTTAAAAGTAAGATTAATTAGTTCATATCTCTACTAGAATTATAATCTAACCTCTAACCGTGGCATATGCTGCTCCAGCGAGGGCATATAGATACTAGAGAAAACTATACGGTTTTACTTATTATCGGAAATGTTTTTAATGCCGGAAAATGATTGAATAAATAAATAAATAAATAAAACTATCACTGCTATTTACATATCCTAAACCTCATTCTCATCCTTTTTCTCACTCATCATCTCTTCTTATCACACCCAACTAGAATGCCATCCATCACATGGAGGTAACTAACTAACTTGCAAGGAAAGAAAAGTTTCCACAAAAATCTCAATCGGTGAGAATATCCCCCGGTGAAAAGATTACAGTTATAGATTTGGAGATAGTTGTTCTATTATTGAAGTTATGATTTCTGATTATATAGATTTATAATCATTATCGAAAGATTATTTGTTATATTAAACTAGGCTTAACACTAGCTTCGTAGAGCGTGAGTTAGATAGATTTATAGAGATTGGTAGGTATTTATAATTAAGTGATAATTTGTATTTCATAATTGGGATGGAAGGATGTTTATTAAATATGCAACTTTTAAGTCTTACATCTTGCTTGCGTGAATTAGATAGATGATATTGTTAGATTATGATATTCTATGGTATTTGTATAAATGGATGTAAAACTACCCTTAGGTACCTATAATATAAAAGATTTATACTCACTTCTTTTTTCTTTTCCATCTAGGAGAATATATAAACAAAGGGCATAAAATAAACAAGTCCGTTCAGTATCTGCTATGGATTTCGTTCGTTTTAGTAGCCCTGTTATAAATAAATATAAATAGATATTTATATAACGTAACGTATGGGGAACTCGGACACCCCTACGGTAAGTGGGGTGCGCTCATTCTACAGAGAACTCTGTACTCAGGCGGAGGACTGCTGGTGGGGGGAAGCTAGGACTACGCTATCTAGCACCTACTCAGCATGGCATCCTTCATACAGCACAAGAGAGCCCAGGGAATTGTCACTGCCAAGGGGCGTGCTGCATCGACTGTTAGCAATGCAGAACGGGGCACGGCGACTTCGCAGACTACCACCGCCGGTTCAAGCACGGGGACAACCAGCTGAGATGCACCTGTGGGCAAGAGAAAGAACCCTTCCACTTTTTCAAATGCCCCATCAACAATGAGACACGTGGTCAGTGGCCAACTGCACCACGAAGCGCCATCACCACCACCTGGCAGACGATCATGTATATCCACAAGCTTCTACGTGCTCCAGACACATTCGCAGAGCTCTTGCGGGTCTCAAAGTTCTATACCCAAGTATGCCCGCTGTACTGACCCTGTGCCACCCCTCAAAATCCCTCTCTTCCCCTCGCTCAAAAGCAGAGCACAACACGCCACAATCCACTTGACTTCTCCAACTGGGCTATCCGACAACCTAGCTCTTCCCCTCTCTACATTTCACTAAAAACACACACTGGTGTGCAAACACTGACGCCTAGCTAACCAAATGGCGCCCCCCTCACTCCCCACCCTCTAGCTACAGAATGGGAATGTATAAAGATAGGCCTTGCGAGCCCTTCCACACGCACTTATAAAATAACAGTCACACACACTCGCCACAACTGAGTGGACAGGGTGTTCACGCAAAGGGACGAACAGTCCCCTTCTCAGATGCTAAATTGTTAATTAAGGAGGTCAACAGCTGTCTGTAGTTAATCCCCTTAGCTTAGCACGTCTAAATACCCCTCGGGAGGTCAGAGTAGACGTTAATCACAATAATAATAATAATAATAATATGGGGAACTCGGACATATGGGGAACTCGGACATATGGGGAACTCGGACACTTTTTCAATTATTCTACACGCGATCTTGTTCTACGAGCCACACAATCCTCCAATTCCAATTCTGAATCACTTGAACTATTCTCTACCTCTTCTTCTTCAATCTCTTCTTCTGATTCTTCAATTGGGCGTTTGCGTGGCCGTCCTCGTGGCTTTTTCTCCTTAGGTTTTTCCTCCGCCTCACGTACCATTTTCAGTACTTCCTTAGTACTAAAGACAAATTGACCTTGTAATTTGACTCTCTTGCCTTTAGTTCTCTTCTTTCGAGTCTCAATTACTTCCTGAGCATCAGAGAGCTGTTTCCGAAGTAGGGCTATCTCGGCATTTTGAGATTCTACAAGCCTAGTCATTCTCTTGGCATATCGACGAGTTGGTGATGCAGGAGAACCACTGTTTGCTAGAGCTGTATTAAAGATCTGATTTGCTTGCCTTAGCTCTGTCCCATCTGGAGGAGAGCTTCTGAGTATAGATAAGTCTAGGTCTTGATTGGTGGTTCTCATTTGTGGAGTAGAAGGTTGCTGGGAGGAGTTAAATGGTAATGTATCCAGTACTTTTCGTGGGGAAAAAGGTACCAAACCAGCTCCTCTCCAGCCAGCTTTAATATTAGAAGAATTGAGTGCTTTTTTTTCTAATATTTTGAAAGAGTTCTACCCATTCAGCTCTTTGAATTCGCTTTACACCAGCTCGAGAATATCGATCGACCTCTAAAGCATGATATCGTTTCATCGGCCCATACACCGCAATATCAAGTGGCTGAAGCAAATGGGAGCAATGAGGAGGTAGCATAAGTAAATCGATATCCTCCTCTATACAAAAAGCAATAAAACTGCCTGTAATATGACTTGAATGGCCATCCATGATCAAAAGTCGAGGCCGGTCACCTGAAACTTTCTTGGATTCTGGTTCGAAACCCCTTTTTAGCCATTCTAATCCATGACTATTTGAGGTCCATCCATTTGTACTAGTAGAGAACTGCCAGCTTTGAGGTGTATCCTTTGGAATCCATGCAGTATTCGTATTCTGAGCCTTGAAAATGACCATAGGTGATAGAGCCTTTCCAGCTGCATTGACACATTCAAATGCAGTTATCCATTCTTGCTTGCCAGCTGTAACTTTCCAATTCGATTTTTGAGTAGAATCAATTATAATACGTGTACTTTGAGTACTCCCAACTCCAAATCCGGTTTCGTCCATGTTATACATATCATCTAATTCATACTTTCGTTCAATGAGACGCGTATGAAACGCGTCAAACCAAGCCTGAATATTTTCCGGAGTTGCTTCTTTAGCTCGATTAGACTCTAATTGACGTTAATAGCATGTTTTGAGTTCTAGATGTCGTTTTTGAAATCTATAAATCCATTCGTGGCCTATAGGTGGGATATCTGTCAAGGTAGGGTTTCGAGATGACGCGACTTGAACGCGTCGAAGACGAATTTCGTCGGCCATTTCCTTCACCAACATAGGTGTAGCAGGGAATCCAGTGATGGTAAATCGTGAAATCCATCGTACAAGAGTATTTTCTTCTGCGTTTGATAGAATTTGAGCCATTTCGTGGGTTTGGGAACGTGTTTTCTTCCCAGCCAGCCTATCAGCTAGGGTAGACTTAGGGACTTCAAAATGCTCTGCAGCCTTTCTAATTGATTTAAATTCTTTCAATTGAAGTGCAATTATGGCCTTTTGAAGCTTCTCTTCAATTTGAGCAGGTGTAAAAGGTGATTGGGTATGCATAATAAAAGTTATTACGGTTTCAAGTTGGTGATGGGCTAAAAGTGTCCGAGTTCCCCATATGTCCGAGTTCCCCATACGTTACGTTATATTAATATACAATATAATATATAAATAGAAATCTCATTTACATTGTTAAACATAAACCTATTATTATTATCGAGCGAATATTATCATAGAGCCATAGATTAGAATTCTTATTAATCTTTATATAATATATCAGTACGGTTATTAGGACCTAGTCCCTTTACATCCCGTCTCGCAGAAAATAAAAATACAGTAATAGATTTGAGAATTAAAACGCTTTACCTTCCATGGTAACAATATCACAAAACCTCGATATTTACTCATGCTGAGTCTTACGTCAATCTCCTTTTATACAACAGACGACATGCAATCTGCAAACTCGATCAACATCTCCTGATTTTGGGCATCAAGCTCGGAAATATACACAGCTACATTGGACCATCACCACACTCGCGCCACTCCAGAAGAATACAACTATACTCAACCCAGACAAATCTTAACTACAAACAATATCTAGGTATTAGCTAAACTAAGCTAAGTCTTATTACTATATAAACATCTATCTTTCCATATCACATCTCAGTAAACTAATATTGAAAGTTACATTATCATTATCATACAACTTACATGACAGGAGTTAATTATCCGCTTAAGCCCACCAGCCCCGTGAATCTCAATAGATGCCAGCAAACAGATTTGGACCATCAGGAATTATATACTCTGCACCGCGCTATCTTCTATGCTAGGATATGTGATAAGAGGATCTTATATAGATAAATATACCATTTTTATCCAACCTACCAGGTCGAGTTATAAGAGTGAAAAAATGATGATAAATAAACAAACAAATAGCGACGAAGAAATAAAAACAACCGGTCAGAATAAACAGAATCTTCATTTCGACGCCTACTCGTAGATACACATAATCCCTCCCGTCCCGCGCGAGAACTACTCAATAGCAGAGCTAATCTTCAAGAATCCTCATATCGTAAAACATACATGTAAGATTAATTACATAGTCCACCTTCCTAGTATTTGCCATAACATTACAATATACTATATAACTATATACTCAGACGATTAACTTCCATCGGACATTCTTATATACTCACTCACACAAGAGCCGATCTAAACCAGGGAAAAGCCCCAATCTACTCTAGTCTCGTCACCTATGTAAAATCTATAGCCTAGTATACAATGAGAAAGCAACGAGTTGATATTTCGATGTTTTAGAGAATATTTTATCTTGGTGTGATTTATATAAGATGTAGAGCTAGTGGTATAAGACAGGTAGAGAGACAATGTAAGTGAGCAAACAGTAACGAGGAAAGGTGAACAAGTATGAATGACAGTAAAAGAGGAAAGGAAGTTCAAAAGATGGCAATGATGAGAAGAATTCCACCACTTGGTTGAAAATGTGTAGATATATATCTGAAAGATCTTGGTATGATAAACCACAGACTCAACTGTTCCTCTTTCTCGAAAAGTTTATGGATTCTAATAAAATTTCATTGTTATAAATAAGTGACAAGCCCGTGTCTGTACACCGGCCACTATACAGCCCAAACAAACTAATACAGGTTTCTTCATCTCTCCCTTCTTCGTGTGAACGCCAACCATGACCAAATGCAAGCCCTCAAATTCCAGTCTTCAACCCTAGCGTACATATATTCTAGAATTCATACATTTATTACCTTGCCTTGTTGGAAGAAACACCAGCACCAATAACACCAGGTAATTTTTCATCACCAATGCTATACAACATGCCAATCCCCCAAGAAACGAGCCCGATTAGAACGAAACTGGAGATGAAGATCAACCAGAAAGGACCACTGATATCTCTTTTTTGGCAAGCAGATCCTCCACGGCCAGAATCGGCACCGCATCTACAGGCAAAACAATCACCGGATTGGGACGTGTATTTTTTGTAGCAAGCACCAGCTGACGAGCAGTTGTTTGTAGATGAGATACAGGAATCCAAAGAGGCGTGGCAGACAGGGAGCGTTGTCTTGATGAGAGTATTTTTCTTATTGGAAGAGTTGGAACTGGGTGCTTCCTGTACTTGATGGCCGACAAACTCGGACATCGGCTCTTCCAATTGTTGTCTGCTGGAAAGCTTTTTTTGCGAAGGTCGAACGTAAGAGCCATAAGAGCCACTGCCTCTGCGGGAATCAGGCATCAAAATGACGAGTACACTCATCTCTGCTTTAGATGCGAATTTGGTTAATCGTTCGAAAGATGTATTGATGAAATCCTTATTCTACCCCGATATTAGCAGACAGCCTCTAATGGAGAGCGCATTGCTCATACCTTTGATCGCCTATTCAAGTCAATGTGCATGATCTTCGATTTTCCATTCCAACATTTGTCTGCGAATGGATTGATAGCATCCTCAAGTGAGCATTTCTTCGCTCCACCGACCTGAAGCTCCAAATCATCTGCTAACTTTTGAGTCGTCCTTACTGAAGGTGGATTTGAGATTGTGAATGCAGGTTTGATAGAAGACCAAGCATCTAATAATGGCCCAGCCGTCTCTTCTGATACACCCTCAACAACCATAACCAATTCAGCCGCCCTATCCTTTGGCGCATCTTTGAACAAGGACTTCAGTTGTCCTTGTCCTCCAAATTTGTTGATATGATTAATGGTATTAGTATCAACCGATCCAACATCATGGAATCGTGATACACCTAATCGTTGTGCGAGGACGAGTCGTGCTTCGTTGGGGGAAAGAGCTGGAGGCGATGCCAAGTTATTTGGCCATTTTTGGCTTTCGAAGATATACGCATGGGCGGAATCTGAGGCGGCAGAAGCTGTACTGGCCAGTAATGGCAAAAGAAAGCTTGAAGACAGCTTCATATTTATTGATGAAATTTGTTGATGTGGACTGAGAAGCTCATACTCAAGTGACGTTCTAGAAAGTTGATAACCTCCAACCTCAAGATGTGGTACCAAACTAAGCACGGATTAGGCGCTAACCGCTTTCAGACAGAGAGACTTGAGAGAGTTTGGGTAACATCACTCAAATGTCTGTCTTCCAGTTCCCAGATTTGAAGATTATCTTGAAGGATTTTATATATACGGGGAACTCTTGAAGTTAATTAACATTGTAAATGATCAATAAATGTATTTATTTTTTGGCATTACATAAAATATATTACAGCAATTATCACATTATTCACCAGATTTTGGGTAGAATTTGCCATCAAAGGGTTCCTTGTGTGGTTATGTTCCGTACATTTGCTTTATTCGGAGATAAATCAGTACCAAGACCGACAGATATTTTTGGAATAACTACCATAACTACTTGATTCTATCTTTCGCTCTTGTACTTTTAACTCCAAACCGCTTCATATTTAAACCTCGACGAATATTATTTGAGCATCGGCAAGGACCTCTCCACCAGACATTCTATCAATATCGTATTTGCGACACAAATAATCTACCTATTTCGCCACAGAAATCTCCATCAAGGGCTCGCCAGCTCGAAGGCGGGCCTTGATTCACCACCCCTCACGATGTTTCGATTTATTAAACCGCGGGCGGCGAGTGTGTGGGTGGCGAGTGTGCGCACGAGACCGGCACCTCCTATATTCCCTACAAGTCCATTATCTATACGCTTGAATGCGCAGAGATATGCGGGAACGGTATCAAATGCGCAGAAGGTTCATTTCAGGAAAGCACCTATTAAAGCAAGGTACGCGTCTACTATATCTGATGGAAGCATGTGTCCTGATATTATATAGAAATATCGCCCTCAATGTTATCGTTGCAGTTGTGTGCTTCGAGGTTTATACTCGACTAGTCCTTGATCCACTTGACAAAGCCGCCGAAGAGGCATCAAAAGCTATACCAGATGACGAATTCCAAGACGCGGAACAACCATTGTTTATACCATTTCCCGGCACCACGAAAGAGCTCCCTATTATTCCTTATGTAGGAACCGATCCAGAATATCAAGAATTCGTTAAGATTAGCAAAGACCCAAAGCTTTTAGACAGAATCAGAGGTTCGTTTACAGCGCAATACAGGAACCTTTCATGATATTCATTAACATTCTTCAGTTGATTTGGCAGAGTTCTTGCGAGATTCTGTTATTAGGGCTCCGGTTATTGCGCAAATCGCTGGGAAGCAATTTAAAACCAGAAGATTTTGGCTTGATATTGATTTCCCTCAACTTCCACCGCCGTCATTTGAGAGATCAGGGTAGGTCAATTGCCATATGAACCACAAGGAATAAAACTAACTTATCTCAGAATCGAGATCTCCGATGATGCAATTTCTTGGGTCACTCAGCCTGTCGATGCCACAATCGTATACAAAATACGGAATGTTCTATGGCCAACAGCCCTTTTCCAATCTTCATGGATGTTCCTGAGGGTATTGGCCACCGAAGAAATCAGAAGTATGGCAAGAGTATTTGGCGTAGAATTTGAGACAAGTCCTGCAGAACAAACTTTGGATCATATGCTTGCTCGGTCACAAAAAATGATGAAGGAGTTGAATGGTCAACAAAAAGTACCCGGAGATGTCCAACGACCATTTACTGCTAAGGATGGGCCACCACAACAGCCTTTAGGTGACAAAAGTAAAGAAGTGGCAGCTGCATCAGGAAAGCCAAATGTGAGAGAGGATCTTTTCCCCGCAATCGTAAACAGTTTCAAGGATATTCATACATCAATCGCAAAACCCCTCATGGCAGCTAAAATAAAATACGTCCAGATTAGCAAAAAGTTGCGACCTACTACAAATATTCATCCGAGAGGCTCCATCACAGTCTCAGGACTTGTCGAGTTGGAATCCGACCATGCTTTCCTCGTTTTTGATGTCATCGCAGCTTGGGATCCTAAGAAAAAGGATTATGATGTGAATAGTATGCAAATTAAACTGAGAAGAATGCAAAGGAAGAGACAACGTCCGATTACCGGATTACCTCGAGGGTCAATGGCATGATAATTACTACTATACTTAGTGGATGCCGTGGTTTTTGTTTTTCGAGGCGTACAAGGTGAATATCAAAATATACAAAGGTTATTATGATAAGGCGTTTGGTATGCGGAAAGCATAGAGTCAGTCCTATTCTCTACTAATGGAGTTGGATTTTCATAAGCGATTTACCCCGGTGGCCTAATTCTAGGGGAGGGAACCGAAGCGATGGTTTGGGAGTAGGGCTGATGATGATATTGGGATACTAAGCTAACTCCATATCCGTTTGCTTTCTGGGCATATAGCGAGTTATAGTAGAATCATATTGCCCGTGTTTTATTGCTGTGCTTTCATTTATCCGTACGCTGTATTTTGTCTCGTATTATAATGACTGTCACTTTGTAGCATTTGTAGTCGAGAAATAATTCAAGCGCCATTCGATATTGTCGTTCTAATATCTGTTTGAAGAACCTCTCTTGTGAGAATATAAATGAATATTATTCATTCTCAAATACTTCAACTTGATCTTTTTTCTGTAAATTGATTGTTTTCAATTTTTTCTATCAAATAATTAGAATATGAATTATGTTTTTAGATATAAGTCTAGTACCCTACTTATGGACCACCCCAGATATGGACCACCTTTTTACACCAAAAATGATCATTTTCAGCTATTAATAACTTTACAATGAGTTAATAGAATTTGATGAAATTTGAATTATAGATTTATTATATAATTATAATTCAATTCTGAAAATTTCAGATTTTCGCAATTTTATTGGTCGAAATTCGGATAGTTGAAATTACGATTTTCTATTTGTATAGGATTTATATGTTACGATGGTAACAGCTGACTTGTTTTCTGTTACGGGAGCTGCCTCTAGGGTCACGTGGAAGTGTCTAGAGATCTCTCGAGGTGGTTTAGACTAGACTTCAAATAGGAATTCGATAAGGTTGATAACTGGTTGCAATTCTCGTAACTATAGTATAAAACTAATGATTGTTCTTGAGCACGAAGCTCTACATTGTAATGAAATCCCATTCCCTTATATAGATCTTCGTTCTCATTGGAATCAGTATGGCTCAGTGCTGATCTGACTGATTCCTTATGGCTCAGTGCCTACTTCGCTGAGCCAGACTGATCCATCCACGTGACTTGATGCCCAAGTCCCGTGACTATGTTGCGTCGCTCGTAACATTTTCGTAAGCTTGGGTTATGTGCAAATCAGATTCGATTCGCTCAAATTACTATGGGATTTCGGTTACCCTAGGAACTCATACGCACGCACCATTAGTGCATATAAACGAATATACTGGATCACTAGTTATTGGGTTTATTGAGACCAGAAAGAGCATCAGATTGAATTGATTGATTATCTAGCTAAGCAGTTAAGCTGCGAGTATATATTCAAAAAATGAAGGAATAGGCTTAGGTATTCGGCCTTCGGAATTAAAGTGCTTTGAAATCAAAATATTGAAAGCAAACAAACAGTATACCAAAAAGGAAAGAATGAATTAAAAGTTGAGTTTTGTTTGCTCCTTGCATCATGCAATATATATGCATATGCTGCCAAGATCCCAGGAGGTCAACACTAGTAATTTAAGGTGATCCAAGATCACTACAGATCACTGGTGATCCTAGGTGATCCAAGGAATATGAGGTTCTATATAGCTAGGAAGGATTCCCTTATTGTAGAGCTTCGTGCTCAAGATCAATCATTTAGTATACTCTACTACTAGTTACGAATTGCATATCATTATTGTCATTACTTAAAGTCCCTGCTTGACGCCTAGTTATAAACCACCTCGAGAGCCTAGAGCACTTCCACGTTATCTAGACGGCAAACCTCGTAACACTAGTATTTGATTTACAGTTTATTTTATATTACTGATAGAAAATGAGAAAGTAACAAATAGGTTGAGCAAAATCGTTCATTATCAAACCTTAATTAATCATTTTTACTAATTTCTAAACCTTTCCTTCTCTTCTCTGATCTTTCTCTCTCTCCTGTTACCCTGGAGCAGGTGCAACTAATTCTAGATCTACTAAGAAGTCTCAGGAGTGTCTCGAAGAAGTATCTGTAGATACTTTGGACTGCTCATACCGCATTCACAAGTAGATGTTTCCTGAAATCGTCTAATACCTAGGGTATGCATCGCATGAGAAGCGGTAGTTGACGAACATGACAATCGTGAGTTTTTTTGTGAGGTAGTGATACGTGGTTCACATGATATTATCGTTTGTACATAGCGCGGGATGGTTGACCCATTAATGCATATGGGCATCAAGATGAAGGGTTACATGATACTTCCATCTTTGGCATTCCGCATGCGTAGATGCTTGTAGTGTGAATATATTCATGATTAGTTAGTTTTGGGGTTAGATATAAATTTTAGATTCATGGCAGGTGTCCCCGCACTGGTTGAATTTGTGAATGCTAAGTGTAGCCAAGTCTAAGTTTATGAGTATTTAGTTGTCTCTTAAAATTAGATCGTTGTACAAGTTTCAGAATGAAGAGAAGTTTAGTCCATATCCAAAAAATGAATGAGGCGAATCATTATGATTGTTAGCTGTTTCATATACCACAAGTTAGCAATTATAAAATGATTCTGAGATATCATCCCGGGAAGTTCTAGGAATTCCATATCGAGCCCGTGAAGTTGATACTTGGGCTATGTACTTCAAATTCTGTTTTGGTGGTGCTTTTAAGCAGCTGGTAGTGGCGAAAAGAAGTTTGATGGAAATAGAAATAGGTCTCACCACCAAAAAAAAAAAGTCTTCGGCGTGATTTATGGTTGCTAGTGGAGCTATGTGCATTCAGAGGAAATGCAATGTTAATGAAAGATGAGAGAGGTGAAGTAGGAAAAGAAAAGAGAAAGGGCATTCTAATTCTCAGGTGAAATTAGCACATACTAACTTCTAAAACCTTAACGCTAATTCCCTGATGTGCGAAAGAGTTTAAAACAGACAATGATGAATACACTGGTAAATCGAGGGATAGTCTGCAAGTAGTGAGATTCATTCAACTAGCATGTCATTACTTCATGATTCCTTTTCGTAAGAAAGAGACTACGGAGGAACATTTTTTCGCTCTTGAATATGCTGAAAGAGAGGTAAGATCTTAGCTTCACAGCCAAGAAAAACTGTGAACTATATGCAGAGAACAGAATATCAAAAAAAGAGCTATCAACTTACTTTTGCAACCAAAAAAAAAAACACAAAATAAAACAAACTTACGCTTGAAATCCAGGACATAATTTATGGCAAAAAAAGATCACTTGACCAAAAAATTATAGCAAAAGGTATAGCAAAAAAAGAGCACTCAAAGTATCAAAAGACTTGGTAGATCTTTAAAAAGAACACTCAAAGTATCAAAAGACTTGGTAGATTCTGAAGAAACACTCAAAGTATCAATGGACTTGGTAGATCTGTTGTGCAATGAAGAGAAAAGAAATTGAGATTGGGGGTGAGAGGAGGGCTTTATATAGGATTTCTGGATGGGGAGACCGTTGTGATGGCACGGCTATGTTGCAATTTCCGTTTGTCTAGATCGTTATTCTATGCGCTAAGTAAAAGCTAGTTCGTTTAGTCTTTGCCTAGAAAATCATTAGCTCTCTACGGACCGATGACACTAACTTTTCCTGTGTGCTAGTTGAAGATTTTGAGCTTCATCGGTCTTGTCATTGCATATCTAGTAAGATATCGACAAATGCAACTATCTGTAGTACAGTATCTCGGCATAGGAGAATCGATGAAACTAATAAAAAGAATCGATGTATTCAAAATCATTAGATCGTCCAACGACGATGCGATTGATAGCTGGATCTGATGATTTGCCGGAAAGGAGGGGTTGCAAGTGTAAAGCTACGCTAGAGCTTTTGGATAGGCACTCTGAGGTATCAGTGCATGCTTGTGAGAGTCAATGCTGTTCGCATCCACCTTCTCTGAGCTTTGTCTGACTTTAAAAGCTTCATTAACTAGTATCATTTTGAGTTCTGGCAATACCATACCCCTAAAACCTCAGTACGGAATCATATAGGCGTTAGTATATAGACTCAAGTCGAAGTCAAACTAAAAGTACAAAGAGCAGTCTCAAATAATATAGTTTCGGCCGTAGAAAAGTATGACTCGATGGGGAGGAACTGCCGCGCACCATTACGATCCCAATCGTCGATGCTCCAAATCTAACTAGATCTACATTCGTGATTGACGCCGAACTATCGGAAGGAATAAATGTAGACTACAAACTTTGACCGAACAAGAAGACAGAAAGGAAGATTCTGATAGAAAATTAAGTTTAGCAAAAAACCAAACGAACGTGCTAAAAAAACCCAACGAACGGTACTCAATCTCCATAGTTTTTGTGGGAGTACCGAAACCGCTGGAAGGAACATCCATCTCGATGTTTACATGGCTGCAGAAGCACAACCAAGGGGGAAGAAGTGGACGAAAAATTCGTCCACGCGACCAGCATACCACGTCTCAATGAGCATTTCAATGTATACTTGGTCTATGTTAGATGGAGTAAGTAGCTATCTCTAGTGAATGGGACGAGCAGACACATTCAGTGCCAGCAACTCCAACGTTAACACCAAAACCCCTCCTTAGACCTGTCACCTTTTATCAAAAGCAATTCAAGCATCATCGTATGCAGAAAATGCTTAAAAAATCCGATGAGATCAATAAGTTCCAGAGTTAAGTAGTTCTTCTGGTGAAGGGCAATAAATGGGTGGGGCGTAAAATAATTTGACATCTTTGACTACTCGAGTACCTAGAAATGCATTGTGGTCGGGGTGTGAGGTTAGTCTGTGCATGTGACTTGTAAGGTTAGATCTTTTGACGACAAACGTCAACGTTAACCTCACATTAATAATTGATGCATGTCCGACCTCATGATCTTTTCTATAAAATGATCAACACAATTCTCCTTGAAATATATCACTGAGTCGAAGAATGTATAGCTAAATAGGGAAAGCCAGTATACGCTTTTCGCAAGAAGAATCACTGTGGAGGTGGCGATATCACTCTACGAGAATTGATGCGTGACAAGGGGCGCATTGCTGTGATTTTCCTCAGTCGAGATGATAAATGCTTTACCTTCGGCCTGGGAGATAGCATGGTACTATGCGATAAGAACTTATGTTGCGAACTCGGAGGCTGAGAGACCTGACAATTACCCAGTTCTTATTTCGTGGTTATCATATCATTGTCGTTCTCTCGGCAGTTAGACCGATTGGAAACCCTTCAGCACTATACTGAGGTTTAACACTTGAGCTTCAGTTGTTGCCAATACTATGTCCAAATGACTCAATGTCATATACTAATCCAAATACTAAGAGACTGACTGAATCATCGATATTACAGATAAGCCAAGGTTGTCTATCCTCGGCCATGTCGGGAAAAGAGGTTGCAATATCTGATCCCTACTGGATGCCACTGTCTCTGATATCATGCATACCACGAGTAACGACTTCGAAATTTGGATTACGCTATAGCAAAACGACTTCATAGGTCGACCGGCCTGGCGATAGACCGCCTCTGCTTACAATTTTAACACCCTATTATCTTCTCTCGTTCAGTAAACACAGAGAAAGGCATCCAGTGCTTAGTTCCCTCTTCAGAATCTTATTAAGTTCTTGTTTTACTAGCATCAATAATTATGAGATTGGGATTACTCTATGCCTCAAAAGACTACAGATGTCGTTATATCTGACGATATCCCTCTCTTTTCATGGAAGAAAGGTCGTATCATGCTCCTGCTTCATTAAATGGAGTAAAGCAACCCAAACACTCGGATTCTGTTTATAGTTGTTTTTCGTACTGGAGTCGAATAAATCTGGAACTTTACTGTTTCAAAGCGCAAGAAGAAGTGGGAAGTAGGGTAGTAGTGGTAAACTCGCTGGTAACACTCATCCAAAATGGCAATACCATGTGAAGCTATCCTAGTGGAATCAAATCGGAGGAAACGCCTACTTATTGTTTGGATTTCTTGCTTCTAACTTTTTTATGGTGCCAGAGATAATATTAAGTACAACAAGTATAAACCAAATGCTCATATGTTCAGCTCTTCAATGGTTATGACCTAAACGTCTCTTCCCCTAGTCAACCTAGGTAATAATCTGCAATGATAGATTTTCACTGAGTATTTGCTGTACTCACCCTCTTTTAATTCTCAGTAAATATTTGTCTGCTCTACTATCCTATAGCAAAGAGACAATACCTAAGGAGAGGCTCATTGCTCAAGGAGCAAAGGTAAATACCATGTTTGCCAAATATTCATTTTAGAATTGGTGTTTTTCTTTGGTACATCAACAACTAGCGGGCCATCTCTACTGTACAAAAACTTCACCTGAAAACGCAATGCGGGTAATTTTCTGCCAGTTGACACCGTCCGCAAATCTATATCACTAGATCACTCATTCTATCTTTCCAACTCTTTTTTTTATCTTTTTCTCTTTCGTATCAAGATAACTTGAAGGTTTTACATGTTCATCTTGCTGTTGATAAGCATTTACTACTTGAAAAAACAATCTTCAATCACCTCGTTCTTCAATTTCATCATGACCTCTAACTACTCACTTCCAAACTCTGCATGGGCATTCAACGTCATGGCATCAATGAAGAAAGGACCCACGATCACGAATACTACCAAGAATGGGCTGTCTATGTTCGCTGTTCCCCTCCTACCTCCATCACCTCATCTCCAGCAAATCTCACTCCTCCCACAGTTGCTCCTCCAAAACGCAATAATGGCTTTCCCTTCTCCATGGCAGGAGGAAATTTCCCAGCCAACCTACCACCCCCCGCTTTTGCACCAGCTCCGGCTCCTCTTCCTCCTCATCTTGCTCATCCTCCGACTTATCACCATCCACCATACACCACATCCTCCTTCCTTCCTCCAACAGCGACCGCTGTGCCATTTCCCTACACCAATAACAATTCCTCTAGCTTTTCCGCCTCTGTTTCGCCTACCTCGGCACCAGCATCAGCATCACCATGGACTCCCGGCTCTTTTATCCCGTAATAAACTATTTACTTCCATACAGCAATCATCATTTACGCCAGCTCTTCTCCCTCCCTTCTCTATCGCCACCATAGGGCAACAGCCCCAACCACACTCCCCAGCAGCAAAAACCATGCGCTTCCTTCCAGCGCGACCCTGCGCGCCTAACACCGCCGAGCCCCCCCCGCGCCTCGTCCTCGACGGACTAAACCAGCGAACCACAGAGGACATGGATTGTAAGTCCCCACATGTCCTCCCTATCTCCGAGTGTCTCAACGTCTCAAAAAACTGATAACTAACTCGTAATTTAGGGTGGACAGAGGAGTATCCAGTCTATGTCGATAGTCTTGACGAGATGGACTGGGATCGGACGGATGACTATTTATCGGACAGTTGCCATGTGTTTTGAAATATGTAGGTAAATAAGGTTTCTCCTTTGTTCGCTCGTTTACTGACTCTAGCTATTTATCCGCTTGGGCTGTCTTGGGAAGCTACTTACTCCTGCACTCACTTATCTTGGGAAAGCGCAATGGAGTATGTTCGGAGATCTAGCAGTATCGGATACATCACGTCGTCTTATCTCAAAGTTTGATAAACAAATTCAAATCTGATGACGATTTCCCTCGAGTTCTGCTAAACTTTCGAGTTCTTTTCAAAGGGCTTTTCTCCTCGTCACTTTATTCCCACTCGACTGATGCCAACCACACACACCACCCACCCACCATGAATCATCTCACTTTATCGCCTCACACACTCGAATCCCATCTAGTAACCTACCTAGCGCTCAATCTCCTCCTCACAATTCTGAATAAGCGAATTCTCGCACAGGCAAGTTGTTTACCACTCAGACTATTTTCAAACCATGTGGAAATGAAAGTTCCTCATTCTAACTCTCTCATCTCAAGTATCCTTACCCATGGCTGCTTACCGCCTGGCACGCATTATGTTCCTCAATGGGCACATATCTTTCCCGCAGACTCGACCCTATCAACTCCAAATCCGAGTATCTCAGTCGCAGCCGCGGGAAAAATCATTACATACTCATATTCTCGATTTTGTACACGGTTAACATTGCTGTTAGTAATGTGATACTGTATGTTCTTTTCTTTCTCAGCCTTCTTCATTTCTACCCATTTAACCATTCCCGCCAAGCCAGCTCAGCTAAGACATCCCAGTGGAATAGTGTCGATACCCGACCACCTAATGCTACGCTCCGCAATCCCGGTCATCGTACTCGCACTCACGCAGCTGCTCCACCTTCCCCACAAACCCTACTCTCGACTAACCCTGCTCACTCTCCTCTCCCTAACAACCGGCATCCTCCTCACAACCCAAAACACCCAAACTCTAACCCTATCAACCATCCCCCTTCCCCTCCTAAGCACCCTCCTTAGCATCACCAAAACCCTCACCCTCCCCCTTCTCCAAACCCAACTCCCACACTCCCCTCTCCACCTTCTCCACTCTCTTGCCCCCCTAACCGGCATCCAATCAACCCTCTGGTCCTACATGAACGGCGAAATCGACGAATTCCTCATCAAACAAATTTCCTCCCACAACTCATCTCTCACATCCTCCCTCACAGGAGTTTTCCTCCTCCTCATAAATGGCATTATTGCATTCCTCCTCAACTCCTCGAGTTTCTCTACAAATCGCAAGACCTCCCCGCTAACGATGGCGGTGCTGGGGAATGTGGGATTGGTTCTCGCGATGGTACTTTCGGGGGTGATTTGGAGTGCTGCGGAGCCTGTGGTATATGGGTACGTGGAAATTTTTGGTGTGCTGTTAGTGCTAAGTGGAGGATTTCTTTCTATTTTAGGTGAGGTGAAGGTCTAGCTAGGGTAGGTAAGCTATCCAAACACACAGATCCTTGGATAGGAAATTCTCGAGAGGTCGAAAAGTCTCGAAAACTCTGGTGCTTACCAAATCATCAGTTATATACTCAGGGGTTCAGAAGATGGAAGCCCTTCTGTTGCTTCTTCAATCTTCATGTTTTTGACTAGCTAGCTAGCTCGCTCTGACCTAACTCTGGGTTTGCGAGTTCTATTTGTTTTAACTTGCTACTTTGGGCTTTTTTTGTTCTTCTTTTTGTTCCCTCTTTGGGCAGTTTAGTTTGGTTTAGCTTAGTTCACTTATTTTGTTTTTGATTACAATTTTGCTATGGGTTCGGAACTTGGTTTGATTTGACTCGGGTTGGGATTTAGTAGTCGGTTTAGTAGGTAGTTAGTTCTATAATACACATAATATCTCACAGGTAAAGCTGCCTTTTTCTTCTTTTTTTCGCACCTGGTGTCTGTATGATATGATGTGATGTGATATGATATATATACGTGTTTGTATATATACGGTCATATCTTCGATTCTATTAATTGAATTATATACATACCACTAATCTTCTCATCATCCATCACCCATCATCCATGACAGAGATCAACAATTCTCACTTCATAATCCCAAAGATACTGAAGAATGTACCATCAGAACATAAGATTACAATACATTCAATCCGCTAAACAACAGAATACTTTAGCAATGAATTTCATTACGCTTTTAATTCATTTCTTTCAATGAATTCTCTGCTCACGAAGAGACACATACATACATACATACATACAGTATCCACACACCATCCTTCCTCCCCCTTTCCTCTCCTTTTCGCTTCAACATACTTCCATCCATCTCATCATTATTCCAATACCAAGACCCAGATCCAAATGCAAAATTTGGCATCTCTCTGGACAATGACAAGGACTTTTACATTGATCCAACCATTGCGCCTAATTCCTCCTTCCTGACCTAAACTTTCAATCCCTTACGAATGATCCTGCCCAAATATGCAACTTATCCTCCTTGATGAGTTGTGCTTTTTGCCTTTTGCCACCCCAAAATCGTGTATGAATATTTATATATGTACTCATTGATTACTTTTTTTGTAATTAAAAATATCGAAACTCGGTGTGATGCGAGAAGTCGCCCTGAATATTGATAGGAAATGAGAAAGCGGGAGTCGACCTAGTACGTGTACCAAAACCTGGATGCATCAAACCGTCCGTATTAAATTCCTTGTAAACTAGATAATTAATTCCCAAGCAACAATAACTTGTGTGTGTGTGTGAACGAGTGTACCGGCCTTGGTTTTCTTTGCCATTCAAAATCGATCGTAGTTGCAGTTCATTATCGCACGTGCTCCTATCGACACCATTTCATCTTTCAACGTTCACTTAACGAGGTAATTACCCCCTTCGCTTTGCGATTGGATTCACCATTTCGTTGGGATCAGAGTAATCCCAATGTCTTTTAATCCCACTTTCATATACATTCGCGACCGATTCTTGCCACATACTTGGGCTCACAAAAGAAGGGATAGGCGCTCCAGAATACTGCTGTGGAGGGATGGGTTGCGAGCCCGGTGGTAAGCTCACATTGGGGAGGATTTGAATTTCTGGGAGCGTCGGGAGTTCTTGTGCACCTGAAGAGGGAATTTTTAGAGGAGGGGTCGTTTCAGAAGCAGAGCTGCTCGAAGCGGGAGGCGTACCGAAAGTGCTGTTCCATTGGCTAGAAGATATATTAGTATTTTCACTCTTTCGATGAAAGGACTTAGAGTCAACTTACTCAAAAATTCTTGACGGGTTCCATGGATTCGGGTCTGCCATTGAAACCCCACTAGTGATTGGCATCTGAGCTCTTTGGCCAGAGGCCATCATTACCAGAGACTGTACGGCAGGAGAGTCACTTTTCGTGTCCACGCCCCCAGCTGATATAGGTGGTGATATGGGGTGGCTTGTATAACTGACTTGTTGCTGTTGGGCATTTTGATGCCCCAAACTTTGACTCTCCATACTGGTGCTTCCTTGACGATACTGTTGAACATGCCCTCTGGCAGGGCTATTATTGTTTGCTACTGCAGGGCTACCGTATGGGAAAGATGGTTTTAGAACGAAAGGCTTCCTAATGTCAGCTGAAAATGCTTGCCTGAGTGACTCAATCTGTTGTTGCATGTCTGGCATGGGCCATGAGCTAGTACACTTTTCTAGGATTCTCATATGTCTGGTGAAGTATTCTCTAGCGTCTGAGTTCAGATCTGGATCCGGGGATGTGATTGCAACCTATAATATTGTCAACATATCATGAAAGATGATTGGTAAGTTAGGTTTGACGTACCAAATGCAGAACTGTGCAGGTCAGGACGCAATAGATGGTAAAGTTGATGCCTCGCTGCATGCATAATAGACCGGTCAAGCCAAATGACTGTAGCACGCTCTCTTGAAGTCTGCAAAGGAGTTTCGCAGAATTATAACATATGAGCATGTGGTGTTTCCATCCGTCCAAGCCTGGTTCCATGAAAGTGAGTTGTGGCCGGTGAAGCATAATGATACTTAGGTAATAATATGAGTGAAGATTGCCGATGAAATGGGTAGGTAGCCATGGGGGAGATCCGTCCGCTGGAAAATCAATTTGCAAGCTTTCGGGCAGATCATTCATCCAACTTTCGAAAGATGGATTTAATTGTACGAAATCTGGATCGATACCCCAGTCCTTTCTCTTCTTAACCTTGGCGTATACATTATTCATCCTCCGAACATTACGAACAACACGGGTGAACCAAGTAAAATTGCGCGTGATGGTGAGTTCTCCATTGTCAATCCCAGCTGTGTGCACACTCAAGTCAAGTGTTTCCATATCAACCGCTAGATCGGTTCGACCCTGGGGGGAACCAATCATCAATTCACAGACGAAAATTGTTTGCCATATTCGGGTCTTGGTGATGCAATCGGCCAGATCAGAGCCACAGGTTCTGCCTGCCTTGTGGTCTTCATAGTGCTCGTCCAGCCCTAAATCCTTCGCCATTTGGACGCATGCCACCACAGTCATCCACGAACGATAGTAGTATCCACGTTTTGGGGCAGACTCTCTAGCTTTAAGAATTATCAAGTTTGCTTGAAGGGTGCTCAATCGGGGAACATCCATGAAAGCATCAGCATGTTCTACATGAAATTAGTGAGATGTTTCGTTTAGCTGCAAGGTAAAATCTTACTCGAAGCAAGGGCGAGCCATTGATGTCCTTGCGCTGGCTCATCGACAAGTCTTCCAGCAATTGCGAAAATTGCTTCAAGTATTAGAGGAGAGATCGCATCTCGATTAGTATGCCATTGTTGATAAAATAAAGTTTTGTTGAGAACTGGTACATATGGATGTACATTCGTGAAATACAATTCGAAATAATGCAGGATAGTCTGTTCGTCTGGAAGCAACTCCGGAGGAATCCTGATCTTCATATCTGCGCTTATTGTGATGGGAGGTAAAGCATTCTTGTATTCGTCAATGTCTTCAAAAGCTGGTTCCTCAACCAAATTTCTGGCCTTGCTCTTGTTGTTCAAGTATGGAGCTGTTTCTTTATTAGAATTACAAGTTGGTGCAACAATCAAAGCACTTACCTGTGCCTGCTGGATTCATCTTAAGCTCTCCCAATAAATCAGCCAAATCTTCCCCGCCATATTCACTGTGATTATAGTTTTCCGGTGAATCATGGGTTTGCTGCTGAAGAGATGCTGGAGGATATACCGCTTGTGATGAATATTCTGTATGTTGGCTAAGTGCGCTGACTGGAGTCTGAAGACTGTTATAGTGCATAGTCTGTTGACTATGTGCACTCGAAGGTCCCCCATATGAAATAGGTTGGTACATATTATTCGGATCGGGATATGGAGGTTGCTGTGTGTAAATTGGAGGTACCACCTTTGATGGCCCTGACATTTGCGCTTGTATCGGAACTTGTTGATGATAACCGCCACCGGAATTTCCTCCATTATCATATTGTGGCGCTTCTGCTTCGAAGCTTTGGTTGTTTTGTTGAAAATCGCGATCGTAGTTCACTGTTGGAGGGATACATCCTAACTTGAGCCTTGTACAAGCGGAGCATGGCCAGGTATTCGTTGTTGCAGCATCACATTTAATCTTTCTCCTTCGACATCCCTCACAAGCTCGCATCACTGTAGTGTATCAGTAAGGAAGAACGCACAGTTTTGAAGACCTCGTACCCTTCAGACGCTTGTGGCGATTATGTTCGTCAACAAAGACATAATCTAAGATGTATTAGCCCACGTCAACTTCAAGATCCCACAAATGAAGGGAAAGCTGCGCACTTTTTTGATTCTCCCTCGGCCCACCAAAGTTCGCTGGCGCAAATGAAAAGTTCTGCATTTGTGCACCTTGTGGGAGTATTTTCCTTGTACCAAGATCTTGGGACATATTCTATATCCAAATGCGATTCCAATCCCAGCCTCCTACACAGTTTTCAAGCCGGAGGTAGTAGGGGCCTCTCCTCGAAACTATTATATACAATTGCTTCTTTTAGTGAGGATCCTCGATATGTATGAAGTAGGATATGAGGATGCGGAGTGTCGTGAACCCAAGATTCTGTTACTCGGCCACATCCGGATTGGCGGGCACGTTCTAAGCCCTGAATAAGCACTGGAATTTGGTCCGACTAATTCGAAAGACCCCGAACTGAAGCTTTGAAATCGAAATGGTGGAGTATCGGAGCTTCAAGAATCCCGAAGCATGAAACTGCGAAAGTAAATCAGGGTCAGCTAAAATGATTATCTATGTTTTGAAGACATCATGAATACAACATGCGCCCACCTCCCTCACGTACCCAATGCGTAATGTTTTGGTGTATACTAATATGGGGATTATAAGACGAAGGAAATGCTGCCCTATGGAAAAAGAAACAAAGGATTGACTTGACAGGTGGTCTGGTATGATTTCTTTTGATGCGCTATTTGACCGAAATGGGATCTAGCAATGGCAGTTGTATGTATGAACATGTAGGTAGAGTAGGAACTAAAATAGGCAGTACCTTCCTAACCACCTAACCTACTCCGCACTCGAGGAAAGCTCGGATTGATCTAGGGTCTCGCCACCAGAAAAAAGTATAAATTGTTAGTCCAAGTGATGCAAGAGTAGGATGAACGCCCTTCCAGACCCAATTCTATTCTATCGAGCAACAAGGCACAAGGGAGGTATGATGTGTGGTGGCATTGGTGGGCGATGATAATAGTAATAATAATGGAAGTGGCCTGTAAGTTTGCTTAATTTTGCTATGGGTACTCGAGTATGGATATAGATAGGTAAGGAACATATATGGGTCTAAACGCGATTCCCCAATAAATCCCAAGTTTCTCTTACCGAAAGTGTTACTCTGTAGGTATGACCGTATGAGGTTATATGCCTCATGCAGGTGGTGTAAGGAGGGATGGGATAATAGGACCATGGGTGTCTGTATGGGGAGGGGAAGGGGATATCAAGCAAAACTAATCAGGTCTGTAGGCCTGTAAGGTCTGACAAGAAAAGGACCCGCAAGTGAGGACCTAGCATGCCGGGAGGTGATTGATTGCAGGGAACTCGAAACGGCTGGTTCCCAGAATCCCGGTCGAAATACAGGAGTTGTAAGTTGTAACTGGTGCTAAGTTCTAACAAGTTGAGAAGACGAGCACAAGTACCTAGGTACCTAGGCAAAATGAAGGAGAATTCGCCTTTTTACCTGAGCCGGGAAATTGAAAAGCCTTTGGAGGCGTTTTCTAGAATAAGAATAAGATATTTCAAGGAACTTGGAATTGAAGGGGCCAGAAATGATGTAGCAATCCTTCATCCTTTTAGTTTCTGTTATCATCATACATTTTCGTAAGTCGCTTGCGAGGAGAGAATTCAAAATCGAGTTGAAATCCAGATTTAAAGTGGCTTTGTTTTTCTGTATTGGTAATTATTTGAGGAATAAATAGGATGGGCCCTCTTTGCCTCTTTACAATCCATAATGCCATGATGAGAATGAGATAAAACGGGGGTGCCCAAGAAAGAACACGGTAAGGTTGCCCCCCTCACTTGTCACTTATAATCTCCATCAAACCAACTGCCAACACTGCTTCCTGGCGCGGGAGCTGCCGATAATCTGGGCTCCTCCTACTCCTGAATGTGAGTGTGATTACTGTCGTCACATGCATTTACCTTATCTTGATTCGTAAGTGGCTAGTCTTTGGAATCTATTTTGTGTACAGAGTTATATTATGGAGGTAAAGCTTTAAAGTTTAGCTGAGAAAGGGAATCCGATAATATGATAACTAGAGGTCTATGCGTGATGATTGAGCGACGAGAGAAACGGGAGTTCGGATGAATATATAAAAAAACATCAACTCTTTTTTTAGACCTCTCTCCGCCCTTTTCCCTCGTGTCCAACCAACCCCAGTATTGATTTCTCTCCTCTCCATTCTGTGTTTCATTTGGCTAGTCTTAGGGGTCCATAATACAGAATAAATACCGGGTAAGCCATAAAGAAGGAAGTAAAACCTGAAAAGGAACTGGAGGTACGTTTTACCCAAAGGCTATGTGCCATTCATCGAGTATATACGGTACGTAGAGGCCCCGGAAGACAAGCGACACGGAATCACTGAGTTATTAGTAATCCAGTCGTTCTTCTCTCGATCGGACATTCACAGAAGAATAATCTCACTGATCAGTTGAGATGGGCATGTCCATCTATGCCAAGGCACTCTAAAAATGATGAAGGGGGGTCTAATCGCATTTAATTTGACGAGAGCCCTCTGTAGCTGGCCGCGGATCTCGATCATCCTGTCTGTCATGGTACAAGGGGCTACAATTGAAGCTTATATAACGTTAGTACTGCTTTCATATACTAAACAAATAATTATCACTTGCCGGTAAGCCTGTCTTTTATCAATTCTTCATTGTTCCTCAAGATTCTTGCCACAGTGTTGCCCCCTGTCTCTTCGTATCACTGAGCAACTGTAATCGCATAGGGTCTTTCCTAGGCCGTGACAACTGATCACTATGTATTTTCTTACTCCATGACTATTCCAATCACGTTTTGGTACATAAGGTGGTAGATGCCGTTTTAAATTTCGGTAGCGCGGCGCCCGCATTGTTCGGCATCTTCACTTTATTGATATCCATCCCTATGTCTTTGAAAGTGGTATGTTATTGTTTTCAAAATCTCCAGATTTACGTTTGGATATCTACCTGAATATTCTGTGGCGTAATTGCCAAAGGGAATTTAAGAGGGGTTTGTGACTAGTGTAGGGCAAAAGCTGATCTCATCCTTGAGCTGTATCGAACCAATTACATATGTCAAACGAAGGACAAGTACAGTAGATCTGAAAACATATTCGGCCCTGAAAACCTGGAAAAACCACTGTTCCCTTCATGGCTGTAGAAATGCAAGCCGACCGGCGACCACATTGTACGTACAGATGAAGGATAGTGGGGCAGGAAAAGCGGGTATCCTTTCGAGAATTAGTTTGTGCTACAATAGGTTTTGAAGCACGCATACTGGCAGATCAGAGGTTGCTTGAATTCGGGGTTCAAACGTGAAATCTTTATAGAATGCCAGGTCTATGGCAGGCATTGGCAATTTTAGGATGTCATAGAGGCCTTATGAGGGCTAGCCACAGCAGATTGACGCCGTTTATTTTTTCTGCTGCATGCATTAGGAAGGAAATAGGGAAAAGCATTAACCGTGTGTTCGTCGTACGACGTACCCATCACAAACGCGTAGCAACTGCCCCCTAAACTCATTTTTGCTTGATTGATAACGATCCCGTTGTAACACCGAAATTCCGAGTAGGTTAGCTCTTAAACGTATTGGTGTGTTTTCACCTATGTTAGGTAAGATTAAAGTACTGGGTATTTAGCAACTACTGTAGTGCAAGCACATCGTCAGTTTGGCGTTTGTGGTTACATATTCCATAGCGCTGGCGGTGAGTGAAAAGCACTTTTACACCGAAGCACCGAGACCCATGGAAAGTCACAAAAATAGGTGAAGGCAGAATCCATCCAATATCCTGTCAAAAGGTTGCCCCATAAATGATAATTTTGCTAGATGATCAGTGGATTCATGCATCTTTTGGACAGCACTACGCCCCGCAAAACACGATTCCCTGGTGTGGTCTCCTGTAACTAGTCCTAGAAAAGGTCGCCGGGTATCACTTTTCTTTCAAGCTTGAAGCGACATTGACGCAGCTGGCAGCAAGTGCAGCGAGCAGTGCATATGTGGGTATGATCCAGACAAGGGGCATTGGAATTTCGAGACCACTCAAAGATTGGATGTTTTGACCTCACGATTCCGTGCCCCGAAGCCGCAGCCACTCGACTAGCAGAGATGTACCCGACAATATGGTACAGTGACACAAAAATATATTCATGCCCGTTAAAGATCAGTCACATGGTAAAAAGCTATGCAGGTCTTAAACTGGGCTCTTGTTTGTTGATGGGAGTTATCGAGAAAGATTTTGGTGGCTTTGGGTCGATAGACAAGCATTTTTTTATATGCCACAAATGGTTCGCTAATAGAGATTTCTGCACTTACCCTTCTCACCACCTGTGGGGCGTGATAAACCTCAAGTTTTCCCAATTAGGCTAGGTTCGTGATTTTCATGAAGTCGAAATGAAGGAATGATTGTGACCCTTCATCATTTGTTAGCAAGCTCATTCGTGACCCCCGTAATAACCGTAGCTATTATGACATTATCACCTACTAAATTGAAGCTATTCAGGTTGAAAGCTAGTTAGAATCTCGAATCCTGGGGAAAATCAAAGTTATTCTTCATTTCGGCCTTGATGTTCAGGCCAAAATAATTCACACTGAAATAATGATGATGAAAATAGCAAAAAGTCTGAAAAGCCCATCAAATCACGGCGCTATCATTTACCAAGTAATAATAGGTCATTAATATATGACAGCCCACAAGGTTTTGAGAAACTCGAGGTGCAAGAATTCTCTTCATGTCCACAATCTCTTCCATTTGTCCGTCCCTCAAGACAGCGCTCGAAAACTGGAAAGGATACGTAAGAAAGACACAAATTGTATTTGCCGTAAGCTGCTTTCGGTAATTGCCCTGCTGACAAGGGCGTTCACGGCATTGGCATGAGAGGTACAGGCAGCGCCGCTCTACCTTATCTGGAACGCAAATTAAGGCTGGTGTTTTGTAAAATAAGGAATGAGAGTCTAGAAACTACCTACACCGTTCATCAGGGCCGTTTGGCCGATAGATTGCCTGACCTAATGTTACACGGGCGATCCCCGGTTCCGTTCTGTCTCAAATTTGATCTCAAAAGGAAGCAGCTTCAAAGATCTTCCGACGGAGGGATATAGCACAGGACCTTCAACCATGAAAGCGCAGAGATCGCCACGAGATGCAGATGGCTCGTGCTTGATGATCATTCTTAGATCCCTTTTAGGTAAATGAAGCTTTTGAGTTTTGAGACTTGGGCTTCCAAGTTCTGGCCAGAGGAATCCATGCCATGAATGTTTCAAGCATGACGGTAATTCACAGGAGAGTCTCAAGGGAAGTCCGAACTACAAAAATGAGATGGACAGGTAGATAATCCGTGAAACTTTGAAATAGAAATAGAAAATAGAAAATAGGGTTATGATGCCAAAGTGAGAAGAGATCGAGTGGAAATGAACATCAATTGCTATACACAGGTTAAGCACGAATATACCAAGTGTACGGAGTATAGTTGAGGTACAGATATTATTATTTAATTCTGATTAGATAACACAATTCGGCAGCGGAATAGCTCGAGGGATTAGTCATTATTTTGATTAGTCATGATTTAGCAAACTTCCTTTCATGCCTCAGGCATACTAGCTTAATCAACGCTTTATCGATAACCTTGAATGAAATTCGATTATTTCATCATCATGATCACTAAAACCCGCACAATTTCCACCATTTGAACTTTGCCATCTCGGATCTGCCATTTATATTTACATCCCGCTGCGTCTCAGGTCAGACATCTGCTGGATCGCATCCACCTGAGTCATAGACTTAAAGAACCTCAGCTTATTACTGACTGATACCAAACAAGCCGCCAATCCTTTTGACAACAGAGCCCCGAGTGGCCCCAAAACCAGCTCACCATGGAATCGGGAGACAATATCCAGAACGCAAATCCGACAATCTTAGATGTATCTGAAATATCACGTCGAAGGGAAAAACGCAGGGTTCGAGATTATTCGGCCAAGAAACATGGTATAGAGAGCATATTGATGGCAAAACCCAGCTATGCATTGGATCCTTTTTACCTGTCGGATCTTTCAGAAGACTCCGATGATTCTGGCTTGGAGCCAATAGATGAACAAGAAATATATGGTAAGAGTTTGAATTTCCTTATTCACTCGCTGCTAGATTCTGTTCAAGGTCTCGATGTATCCCAAGAACCATAGTATATATCATGTAGACGCAATATCCTAATTCCACAGTCAAATATTTCAAACAAGCTTATACCTCTCTATTACACAGTGCTATTTGGAACTTTAAAAGAATCATCAATGTGCCAGCGGTTTTCTTGACTTTGTATAGCTGACGTTATAAAGATTTGATTGCGCCAATCTCCGACCCTGAGCACCCTCTGTCATTAGAGTCTCTCGGGGTAGTTAAACTTGAAGATGTTCACCTTATTTCGCCTTCTGATCTCACAAACCCAGCAGCGCTTTCTCGCGTACTTGTCGAATTGACACCGACAGTTTCGCATTGCTCCTTAGCAACTGTTATTGGACTTGGCGTTCGGGTACGATTGGAACAAGCCCTCCCGCCAAGTTACCGAGTCGAGGTCAAGATCAAGAAGGATACACACAGTCAGGCCGGAGAAGTCAACAAACAACTCGCTGATAAAGAGCGTGTTGCGGCCGCACTTGAGAATGATAATCTCATGAACTTGTTGAGGAAGATGATGAAGACCTGTCTCGACGCTCAATGATATTACCACCACAACACATTCATAAAGTCTATAAAACTACTTTCGCGTGTCTAGGGAATTATTCAACGAGAAAGCCGCTGCCATAGGAAAAGACAACTTCATAGTTCCCTGGTGTTTCTCTCGAGTCAAACTGACTAATTCCCTGGATTGACCTACCAAGACGCTGTATTATCAGAAAAACTATAACATAAGTTCATACCAAATACCATATTTCCTTTCCGGATGCGTGTGCGTGTGAAACTCTACTAACCGCGGTACTCTGCCAGAAACTTCTAGCAGACCTCGCTGCAACATGTTGAGTTTGTGTTGCGGATCGAATTGTTTCCCAAACTTCAATTGCTAGTGGCATTTTCATTGTGTTCATGATGTCCTTGTAGTTCTAAGAACATTCCCATCATCGATCTCCACAAGTGTCATGGACCCAAACAGATCCCTGATCTTTCGTCCACTTTTTACCACGAGCGAGCTTCGTAAATCGTTTCTTTGTACCCAATTAAACAGGCAACCCCTAGTAGCGAGCTATTACCAATTTCTCCATACTGCAAAACGTTTTGGCCTACCAGAAAGCAAATTCCTGACCAGCCCCCATGTACATGACACCACAAGCAACATCTCCTCAAGTGTACCAATTCCCAAGCACATGAGACCACTGCAATCTTAGGGCTCAATAAATCATGCCTCGGTGGTGGTAGTGATGAAAAGATGTCATAAAGCTTACGTAGACCCTCGTCTTCTCTTTAATGTCACCTCAAGGCTCAAAGTTTCTCTTACATCTAGCAAACTGCACGACATCAAATGCCGCTTACTGATCAACATTTCAGGGGCTAGGTTTTACCTTTCGCTTGTCATTAACTCTCCACACAAGATAAGCATAATTTTCAAAATAACGAAAAGAGCTTCCGAGGACCTCGGATTGAAATCTAGAACAATCCCATCTTCACACGTGCTTAATATATTAAGTCGCCTCTTGGTCTTTTATACTTTCTCGGATCTGTCAGAAATACAGAATCCTCGCACACGCACGAGATTTTCACGAGGGAATGGAAGTTTTCGCGGAAGGTGCGTGCTATCCTTCCTTGTCTGGTAAGAACGGAGTAGATACTGGGAAAGTTTGCCACGTCCTTTCTCTTCTCTATTTTACCCCCACGAACTCGAATGACAACATTTACTTCGCCGCCCCCAACTTTCCTTGGGGAGTTTCTACATTGAGCAATTATGAAACACTGATTTATGGTTGATCAAATCAATAATCCTGTCGATCAAATAATTTCACACGATCAGCACTAAATCTTTCCCTTGTACATAGTCTGTTAGATACAAAGTGCATTGTGCAGATAGATTGTGACTATACTGTATAAGGAGTACCCTATCCCGGTAGCTAAAATGTCCCTGGTTCGTTCGTTCGTTCGTTGATCAGATGGAATGATTTGCATCCATCCAATAAGGTACTCGTCCATGTACAATATGATATGATATCACATAACAACAAGCATCCGCTTCCATTCATTCTATGCAATTCACATTCTTTGCTCTTATGCATAAAGCCTCGTACATAGCACGTACATATCGGCATCACCGAGCCGCATAAATAGATGTAATATTTATGCTACAAAACTTCTTGATTTGATGATATCGATTGATCCTCACCAAAAATACCGACGAGTATAACAGAGAAGTCAAAGAATGGTAATCCTTGCGATATGGGCGCAGAAAGTTACTGGTTACTGGGTACTAGGTATATTGGTTGATTTGGAAGCCGGGGGAAGCACGCTACACGCACGGATCATCTTTCCTCCTTCCTACCTCATTTCTTGCCAGAGATCATAAAACCCCGAATGCTAATCGGCGTTAAGAAAGAGGGGAAGGTCCTCGAAATGGGGTAGTTTGACCCAGAAGAATAATCTTTCCATTTCCTAGCGGTTAGAGTTCTATACTTTTTGGCCGCACGAGTCGAGCTGATATTTGCGCAGAAAGTAGCAGCAGTCTTTTTTTTTGTTCTATGGATACCTAGGTAGGCTGGCTAGTGGCTACTTTCGTAATGTGCATTAATTATAGTTGGGGACCAGGACCTGGAGGTGGAATGTGTGGTTACTGTACATGCACAAATGCAGTAGGGCCATGTGATTATTGTTTTCCTGTACCATTACCAAAATCTTTATCGATTATGTTCTGTGAGTTCATGCGTTGCATGCATGCATGCATGTATGTATATGTATATGTAATGCTTATATTATGTATAGAGTACATACACTACAACATCATACCAAATTCTAGGTATCACATGTACGGATCCCTACATTTTCTAGTATATATACCCATCCAATAATTCAGACTCTACATGAACACATGTACCTATTCGTATATGTATATAGTTGTATAATACTACATAATACATAGATACACATACAGAAAAAAAAAACAGAAATGAAAAAGATCACGGGTGTATCTATCCACAAATGAAGCTCATAGATGCAATTCCATAGACGGAACTCCATAGATGTCCGTATGGAACAATGGTTTTTCCAATTCGCCAGGGTTCTCTAGAGACTAGGATTCATCAGTAGATTTAGTACATGTACAGTATCTGTACGGAGTACACAGCCTTCTTTCCTTTTATCAAATTATCAAATTAATGCCAGCGAGTTGGATATATATTGTGTTGGATTTGCATTTGTACGTAAACATGTAAATTTTTAATTATATAAATTAAGTAAATAGAGCTATGAGCCCTGTATTATTTTACTATTCTGTACGGTACGTATATCCTTTATGTCAATGCCCTCTTAAGGTTAAGTTGGAGATGCTGGTGGATATGTCGATGTAGATGTAGATGTAGATGCAGATGCAAATGCAGAATGCGATGGGTGCGATGAATGGGATCGCTGGGATGGATGAAATTGTCTAGAAAAGCTTGAACGCTCTACGCCTCCTGGGATGTGTATACGGAGTAAAGGTATAGAAGATCACTACTGATGATGATGATGATGCCGAAAACGTGGTTTGGAATTTGTATTTGCATTGGGCCTGGAATTCGGATCGGTGGTTAATATACTCTATCCACATAGAATACTCAGTCCTCTCCTTAGCTATGTATCAAGTAGGTAATATAATAAATAATATATAATCGATTATGTACTTTTCGAACTTTTATTTCACATTTGTAGATACACACATACATAGTAAGTATGACTAACTCTGCATACCGATGAAGTAAATCAAACCGATTAAATAGATTATTGGTGTATACTATACTATACTCTACTCTGTATAATATCCCGATGCATATACTTCATATATATGCACAGGCTGCAGTAACAGGAACACTTGTAATCTGGTGATCCTAATGTAATGGTAAGTCCACCATCCCCAGTTTTACGTCGATTTATCCCCAGAGGTTAGTGTGATCTACCTGAGTTGATTCATCAATGTGTGAATTTCGCATTCATTCATCTATTTATCCATCTCGGATTTATCTCTCTTCAGTATGGTGATGTACATGCACATGCGAAAGAGAAAATTATACATGTGCAGATCTCGATTATTTTAGCAAATGTTTCAATTCGCCATGCATGAACCAGTTCCCCAAAAACGCCCCATGCACTCACTCTCCCTCTCGATTTGGAAGTTTAACCACATCTGTATGTGGTATGAGACGATTCAATCCGGGAATCAGACCTTTGCTAGGTTCTTTACCATCAGGACGCGTATATGGTAATTTGACCGTCAACCTACCCATCTAGGATTCCCGTTTCCTTCAAACTGGTGAAGAGTTCCGGCTCGAGGAATTTAGCCACACTTACATCCTCACTCAAACCCTTTCTTCTTCTGGTCTTAAGAACGAAATCTCGAGCTGTGGCTTGTGCATTTGCGGGTTCAAGAGGTCTGAGGATTACATCCTTGTCTAATGGATCGCCGGGGACGATACTCCACCGATCAAACACTAAAGAAACAGTTGCTTGGCCTTGAGTGTGAATGCGGAGATCGGTCTCGAATCCAAAAGAATCAATAACGGGTATCAAACCACTGACACGATAGAGAGGGGTACCAGCGATTGGGCCATCCGACAAGACGTGACCGCGACGACGAGCTAGTACGGTGTAGAGAGAGGTGACGGAATCTGCAGGTCCGGTCATGGAACAGGAGTAGACGGGTTCCATTAACCTTGGAGAAGCCATTAGGAAGGAAGAGTAGCATGCGCGTCGGGAAGTGGGAATAATCTGACCACCACCCCGGAAAATTGCTTCGGGAGCCAATATCACGTCTGTTATTTTGAATTTACTATTGCGGATTGCTACAAGGGACGTTAGCACTAACTCGGATAGATGGACCAATGAAAATTAATTCAGGGGTACGGTAGTAGCTGTGGTCTGTGTGACAATAATGGACGGAATTTTCCATATTAATTCAATGATACCATGGAGTGAGGATGTATGGATACCTGGGAGTAATAGGATAAGGTTGAAAGGGAGGGCGTCTGGGGAAAAAGCCAAAGGAAAAAATGAGTGGAAACTTACGCTCTTCACAAAGTGGTCCTTCCCGAGCTGCCCAGCTAAATCCTTGTCGAATCGTATCTCGTACACTAAGTAATAACTTCTTATCCACCTGTTGTAGATCAGTCAGCATAAGAAGGGCCGAATAATTTCAATTTGTGCAACACAAAGGCTATTTTAGCCTTTGCAGGCAATCGCAGCAGCTCTAGATCGGAAAAGGTTCTTTCTGGAGATTGAAACTTACCTCGGATGGAATGGTATCATCTTGTAAAATGTTTGGTCCCAAGTCGTCGGGACCGAAGGCCCAAATACTTCTAGAAGCCAGTAAATCCCAACCATAGTTCTCCTCAAAGTATTTGCCAATCACTCGGGCAGGACTCTTTATGCTGACCTTTCCACTTTCAATATCCTCAGCAATTCCCTGGTCAAGAGGTTCTGCAACCATTGTGATTTTGTTCTTCTTGTTTGGTGTCTGGGCATAACACTTGATAGCTGATGTCTCAACGACTGTCTCACAAAACCGTGTGACAGGATCAGACACCTTGATCTCCATCTCTGCATATAATCGTCGGAGGTCATGCAGGACACAGTCCATGTAGAGTTCGCCCGTGCCCAGAATGACGTGTTCGCCAGATTCTTCTACCTTCGTAGTGATAAGAGGGTAGCTTTTATTGACTTTTCTCAAACCATCCAACATCTTAGGAAGCTCGGAAGGGTTGATTGGCTCCACAGCCACCTTGAAGACCGACTCGGTGAAATGAGTAATGGGTTTGAAAATATACGCCTCCTCTTCATTTGGTAAAACAAGTGGTACAATGGTTGCAGATTTAACAATCGAGTTATCTACACCTCCAAGCAGAACCCAATTGCCCGCGGGGACTCCATCTGTAGGGATATTGTATCTTGTTTCAGCGATCCATACATCCGATATGGTAGCGACGCTCATGTCCTCTTCATCATCAATTAAGTATCCTTCGCCAAGAACCCTCACTTGAGTACCTGCTCGTGCAATACCACTTAGCACTCTTCCGAATGAATAGAATCCCGTAGCGTCGCTTGTGTTTAATAACTTAGTGATTTGTATGACCAATGGACCATCTTGATCGCAACTCTTCATAGCCGCTCCAACCGTTGTATCCAATGGACCCGTATAATGGCGTTCTAGTTTCTTCTCTGCTGCTTCGACCGGAGAAGGTATATGCTGTACAACCATATCGACGAAACCGGTTGACGGGCCGAAAAATTGTTCACATACTAGTTTCAGAAGAACGTGGGCATCCGTCTTGTACTGCGATGGTTTCAGGAAAATCCCAAGCGTCTCCAAAGTATCCTTCAAATCCTCTGGGCTCTCACTAATAGTATGAGAGTATAGCTTGTAGATTGGTTCCAGGATGAAATTCACAAATGAGCGTTTCGACCTCTCTTCAACACCCTTTCGAGTGAATGATCTCCTTGATGGGTTATAGAAAATGTCGCCCCACAGCCTCCTGGCAAATTCGTGTGCATTGATACCACTCTCTTCGTTGTTCAAACCCGGACCTCGCTTGTTATTTGGGGCGTAGCTGTCTGCATACATTTTCGCAAATGATTGCAAGGTAAAACACCATCCCATGCTAGTACAGGCAAAAAGAACATTCCCCTTCTCCGGACTGAGTCTTCGGCTCTCCCCTTGACCTGGTAATGTAGCCTCAATCACGGTATTGACCTCCTCAATAACATGCTTGAGCTTGAAATAAGCATCCGTTGGTGGCAGCTTGAGCTCTAGGATTAGACGATCCATTTTATTGACAACAAGAGTCAAGGGCAGTCCTTCCAAAACAGCATGTTTGATGATCCGTTCTGTGTTGACCTGGACTCCCTCGACAACATCAACGACCAAAACTACTCCATCTACCAGCCGTAATGAAGAGGCAACTTCATCCACGAAGTTAACGTGGCCCGGAGTATCGAGTATATTTAGAAGATGTGATTTTCCCTTGGTACTCTGGAGCACGAGACTCATGGGCGCAGATTTTATGGATAGTCCCCGTTCGCGCTCAACAACATGGATATCTGTATAACGTAACTGCTCATCCTTCTTTCTTCCCGTCTTCTTTTCTAATCGGTCAGAGATGTCATGAGTCTCGAGGACCAGCATGTCCATAAATGCGGTTTTCCCGTGATGCAGATGTCCAGCAAAAGCAATATTTCTAATTTGTTCGGGAAAATTCATGAGGTCGGACATAAAACTTCGATCGAAATGTACTAGTGGAAGATCCGCCTCTTGGATGTTGAATTTCTTCTGTTCGACGGGGGCTATGATAGGTTGCGTGAGAGGTTGCGCATCTTCTTCCTGCACCATAGTTTCCACATCCTCTCCGTATACTTGCTGCGCCGTGGGATAATACTGCTTGTCCTCATGCAATATCACCGCATTTGAAGGACCTTCATCTGAAGATGGAGTGGTTAGCGGATAGCTTTGTAGGTTCCATAAAATAGCTATGACCAACCATCAAGGTCCATCAATTCCTGTCCCGTAGGTCCCTCTGGTGCCTCCTCTAGATATTCATCGTAGACATATGCGCTCGCATCATTACCATGCTGAGACTCCTCCTCTGACTCCTCGGCGTCACCAATGAAGTTTCCAAACCTGTGAGAAGATTAGCAACGCTCAAGCATTTGAAGGAGCTTAAGATTTCGAGGCAACATACTCGTCATAAAGATCATCCATCTTGAACAAGTAGAAGGCGAAAAATATATGAAATTGAAGGAATGTGCAAGAAAATAGAGCTCTAATCTCGCTGGCTTCGCGTCGAAAACTCGAGGTTTCGCGACGGGACTTTTTTGAGATCACGTGCTACAGCCTTGTCACACCAGATAACTCTTATCCAATGGAATCAAGGATGGATCTTTAGTGGAGCTAGAATGCAAAAAAGAGATTGATTAGATTAGATTTTATGGCGACTTCGGAGATTTTCAAGTTTGATTACTATTCTAGCCGCCTCTGCGAACTCAACTTGTTCAATGTTTGATTAATATTCTTGCCGCCTTTGTGAATTTATCTGTGATGTGCGCTGTTCAAAGATCGCCCTTCACATTGTTCTCAACATCTACAAAGCATGACTCCAAAAGTGGCAGGATATTTCGAGGCTAGATTAGCGGGGCTTACCACAGTTCGACCCAACTCACCGCCCTAACCATAAATATTGGCACATCTTTGTTGGGGTTGAATCCTCTTCTCCAAAATAATATTTACAAATATCAAATCTTTCTACTTTCTGCTTTTTACTTTCTACCTTGCTCATAAACATGGCTTCAGTTCCCCCAGTTTATATTGTGTAAGTTTCCTGTATATCCTCGGTTTTCAGAATTGTTACCACTTGAAAGACCATGTTCTGGATATCTTTCCTCTTCTACACTCGTGACCACCGTGTAGTTGAGAAATACTAATCATTTGATGTTTCCAGCTCAGCCGTGAGAACACCCATCGGGTCATTCTTAGGTTCTCTCTCTAGCAAGACTGCGACTGAACTCGGTGGTGTTGCCATTAAGGGTAAGTTTATTCGATTCATGTGAGCGTTTAAAATATTGGGGCTAACGAACACCTAGCTGCCGTTGAACGGGTACCAGAAATCAAACCTGAAGATGTTGAAGAGATCTTCTTTGGCAATGTTTTGTCCGCAAAGTAGGTCGATCACTTTTTTTTGTAAAGGAAAATAACTAACTTGGACAGCTTGGGACAGAACCCTGCTCGTCAGTGTGCTATTGCTGGCGGCCTCACTGAAGGTGTAGTCTGTACCACCGTCAACAAAGTGTGTGCTTCCGGCACTAAGGCAATCATTCTTGCCGCTCAGACAATCATCACTGGCAACGCCGATATAGTTGTGGCCGGTGGTACGGAATCCATGTCTAATGTTCCTCACTACCTTCCAACTCTCCGAAATGGCGCCAAGTATGGTGACCAAACTTTGGTAGACGGTGTTCTCAAGGATGGTCTCACCGATGCCTACAACAAAAAGGAGCATATGGGAATGGCTGCTGAAGAGTGTCATGTTGATCACGACATTAGCAGAGAGCAACAAGATGAGTATGCCATCAAGTCATACCAAAAGGCACAAAAGGCGACTGAAGCCGGTATCTTCAAGACCGAGATTGTTCCAGTTGAAGTTAGCGGTGGTCGCGGCAAGCCAAATGTTAAGGTTGAGAAAGATGACGAGATTAAGAACTTGAACATCGAGAAGCTCAAGGCCATGAGACCAGCTTTCATGCCTAATGGAGGAACCGTGACCGCACCAAATGCTGCACCACTTAACGACGGAGCTTCAGCTCTTGTCCTTGTCTCGGAAGCTAAGTTGAAAGAACTCGGCCTTAAACCTTTGGCAAAGATTCTTGGTTGGGGTGATGCTGAGAAGGCACCAAGCAAGTTCACCACTGCACCATCTTTGGCTATTCCTAAGGCTTTGAAGCACGCCAAGATTGATGCTTCAGCTGTTGATTTCTATGAGATCAACGAGGCTTTCTCGGTTGTCGCATTGGCAAACATGAAGATTCTCGGATTGGATGAATCCAAGGTCAACATCCACGGAGGTGCCGTTGCTATAGGACACCCCCTTGGTTGCTCCGGAGCTAGAATTGTCACCACATTGATCAATGTGTTGAGGGAACAAAAGGCAAAGATTGGTGTTGCTGGTATCTGCAACGGTGGTGGTGGAGCCTCCGCTCTTGTCATTGAATATTTACAGTAAAGTGCTTCTAACAATTGCTCACAATTTGGATTTGGATGGTACATATTTGGAGTATCAAAAAGCATGATCGGCGATGAAGCAACATAGATTCAAGTCTGATAAAAGTCTCGCGGGACGATTTAAAATACCCATAAGCTTTTTAATACACCCCATTTGATCCTCTACCTCAAAGTCCTCAGCTATTTTCGTTTTGTCACATTCATGCAAGTGCTCAACCTCGTAAAAATGATCTTAACCTTATGGTAGCCTTGCATATACACTAAACTGTAAAAGCTCTAGCTTTGCGTGGCCCTGTCGAAAAAAAGTTCGAGATAAGTGCAATCACCAAAAAAAAGTTCCGGCGCATCAATACCTCAATTTGTTGGTGTTCCTATCGCCATCAAAAAGGTTTTCGATCTATAAACAATTGGAAATTATGGTCGGCCAACGCAAAGCAGTGTGAGTTTGGAACAACTACTACAAATTTCACTACTCTTGAGCACTAACTTCGACAACAACAGTGATCAGCGTATCCCCGCGCTCATTCGCAATGGCATACAGGAGAAGAAACGAAGCTTCATTGTGGTTGTTGGAGACAGAACAAAAGATGTCATTGTACATCTACACTATATCATGTCCAGTATGGACATGAAACAGAACAAGTCGGTTATGTGGGCGTACAAAAATAAGCTTCTAGGTTTTACGAGGTCTGTATCGACATCCGTTGTACTTTGAAGCTGCGTACTGACAAACTTGTTGCTTATAGTCATCGGAAGAAGAGAGAAACTAAAATCAAGAAAGAGATTAAACGCGGAATTAGGGAAGCTAACACAGAGGATCCATTCGAGCTGTTTGTGTCGCTGCACAACATTCGATATGTTTACTATAAGGAGACCGAGAAAATCCTGGGAAACACATTCGGAATGTGTATATTGCAGGATTTTGAAGCCATTACACCCAATCTCTTAGCGAGAACGATCGAAACAGTTGAGGGTGGTGGACTTGTGGTTTTATTGCTTAAAGGCATGAACAGCTTGAAGCAACTATACACACTGTCTATGGATATTCATTCCCGATACCGAACAGAAGCGCACGATGATGTTACTGCGAGATTCAACGAAAGATTCATTTTATCCCTTGGGAAATGCGAATCATGTCTGGTTATTGACGACGAGCTGAATGTTTTACCTATATCTGGAGGGAAGAACGTGAAAGCTTTACCTCCACCAGATTTGGACCAGCCAAAGAGTGAATCACAGATAGAATTGGATAACATGAAAGAGGCATTACAAGACACGCAACCCGTGGGATCCCTCGTTACTTTAGCAAAGACTGTAGACCAGGCCAAAGCCCTTCTAACATTCGTGGATGCCATCGCCGAAAAGACGCTGAGGAACACTGTCACGTTGACTGCCGGCAGAGGACGTGGAAAGTCTGCAGCTCTTGGTGTGGCTGTAGCAGCAGCTGTTGCGCATGGATATAGCAATATTTTCATCACATCCCCAAGTCCAGAGAACTTGAAGACTTTATTCGAGTTCATCTTCAAAGGTTTTGATGCTCTTAACTACATGGATCACGTCGACTACTCAATCATACAATCCACAAATCCAGATTTTAACAAAGCAATTGTTCGAGTGAACATACATCGCCAACATCGTCAAACAATTCAATATATCAGACCGCAAGATGCGCACGTTCTCGGACAAGCCGAATTATTGGTCATTGATGAAGCCGCTGCGATACCGCTACCCCTTGTCAAGAAGCTTATGGGCCCTTATTTGGTATTCATGGCGTCCACTATCAATGGTTACGAAGGTACTGGAAGGTCCCTGTCTTTGAAGTTGATTAAACAACTCCGAGAACAATCTAGAGGCACGACAGATGGAAGTGGAGATGTTGAGATAGCTGATCGATCAAGTGGTAAGGCGGCTGCTAAAGGTGCTGATAATAGCTTCTCAGGAGGTCGCTCGCTAAGGGAGATTACGCTGTCTGAGCCAATTCGTTATGCACAAGGTGACGCCGTCGAGAAGTGGCTCAATCAATTGCTCTGTCTTGATGCCACTTTACCTCGATCGAGATTGAATACTCTTCAAGGATGCCCGGATCCTTCACAGTGTCAGTTGCTCAACGTCAATCGCGATACCCTCTTTTCTTTCCACGATGTTTCCGAGAAGTTTTTGCAACAGATGATTGCTCTTTACGTCGCTAGTCATTACAAGAATACGCCAGACGATCTTCAATTGATGAGTGATGCTCCTGCTCATCAATTGTTTGTACTCGTTCCACCTATTGAAGAGAACAGTAAACACTTACCAGAGCCTCTCTGTGTGATCCAAGTGGCTCTCGAAGGAAAAATCAGCAAGCAAAGTGTCATGAACAGCTTGAGTAGAGGTCAGAGAGCGGCTGGTGATCTCATTCCTTGGTTGGTCAGTCAGCAGTTTCAAGATGACGATTTTGCTGGTCTCTCCGGAGCACGTGTGGTCCGGATAGCAACAAATCCTGATTACATCAAGATGGGATATGGAAGCAAAGCTCTCGAACTTCTCACTGATTTCTATGAAGGAAAATTCGCTAACCTCTCAGAGGACACGAATGATTACGTGGAAGAGACAATTACCCGTGTCACCGACGAGGAGTTGACTAGTGCATCCCTTCTCGAGGACAACATCAAGGTTAGGGATATAAGAAAAATGCCACCCTTATTCTCGAAGTTATCTGAAAAGCGACCTGATAATCTCGACTATATTGGTGTCAGCTACGGACTTACTCAACCTCTCCACAGATTTTGGAAACGAGCCTCGTTTGTTCCTCTCTATCTTCGACAAACGCCGAACGAATTGACTGGAGAGCACACCTGTGTTATGGTTCGCACTTTGGAAAATAGTGAGAATAGAGAGTGGGAGTCTGCTTTCTCTCGAGATTTCCATCGCAGATTTTTGTCTCTCCTTTCGTACCAATTCCGCGAATTCCCTTCAGTCCTTGCATTGAGTATTGACGAATCAGCAAATGCTGGTTCAAAATCAGACCCAGAAGCCGCACCCAAGCCACTTTCAAAAGCCGAATTAGACAAACTCATGTCGCCATTTGATCTTAAGCGCTTGGAATCCTATGCAAACAACATGCTTGACTACCACGTCATTCTAGATCTCATTCCAACACTTGCGAATTTATATTTCACTGGTCGTTTGAAGTCTGATATCAAGCTCACGGGTATCCAATCATCGATACTTCTTGCTATCGGTCTGCAAAGAAAAGACCTAACAGCCATCGAATTGGAATTATCACTTCCGTCTTCCCAACTTTTAGCCATGTTCATCAAGATCATGCGCAAAATGAGTGCACACTTCGGCGACCTGGTTTCCGGGGCTATAGAAGCCGAGATGCCAGGGCGCGAAAGCATCGGGGTCAGCAGAGAAGATGCAAATGGAGCTTTGGATGATGAAGTTGTAGATGACAGATTTGTGCCCCTAGAACAAGGACTCGAGGAAGAATTGGAGGAAGGTGGAGACGAAGCTATGAAAGCTTTAAAAGAAAAGCAAAGGGAGCTTATTGATGCTCTTCCTTTAGACCAGTATGTTTTTATTCCAGCACTTTCGGGAATTGAAATGCTAATCCACTGACCAGATATGAGATCGAGGCAGGAGCACCAGGTTGGGCAGAAGCCGAGAAGCAGGTTAAAAATGCTGCTAAGTCCGGAAAGAAGGATATAGTAGTCGGTGTAAGGAGTGCCAAAACAAAGAGAAAGGCAGGGGAATCAGCGGCAGAAATTTATGAACAGGAGATGGGCGAAAAGGCGCATAAAAAAGCAAAGAAGGGTTCTAAAAAGGGTCATTAGTTTTCTCGTTACCCATCTGTGTAATCTAAAATCCTGTATATACCTTGTACTTAATGAAAGAAATAATACGGAATATCTCTTCAAAATGAGCCTTTCGGGCAATGCATACGAATTTGAATTCGACAGTGAGACGTACAAAACTTCAATAAAGCACTCAATCATTCGTAACCCTTAGCAAGCCGCATATGAAAGGCTGCCTAATACACAACCTCAACCAAACACAACTTTTCAAACTTTTTTTTTTCCACAAATTTTCACCTCAAATCAAAAGAATTAAGAAAAATTATCATGACGGATACCAAAGATACTAAAGCCGAAACTCCATGGTGGAAAGCATTTCCAGAAGCAAGAGCAAAATGTTCGGAAATCGCAGCTGATGATGTGATGAAGTTGATTGATGATATGGATATTACATCTGAGGCGAGGAGTTTCTTGTTGGTGGATGTTAGGAGGGATGATTGGGTGGTATGTTATTTCTTGTTTTTTTTTTGTTTTTTGTTTTTATATCTGTTTTGGTATCTGTTTCTTTGATATGTATGTGTATGTGTGTGTGCATGAGTGGGAATGTGGGATGTGTGATATGGTGATATGGTGATATGGAAATATCAGGGTCGAGGTTGATTGTTTCTGATATGCGTAATTCGTAGGGCGGAACAATCAAAACCTCACTTAATCTTCCTGCCCAAAGTTTCTATCAAACGCGGAAGACGCTCTTTGAGCTCTGTAATAGGGCGGGGATGACGAAGATTATTTTCTATTGTGGTATGTAGTTCTGTGCGTTCTAGTTTTTGGATATGAGAGAGGTATTGATGAGCTGTAGGGTCGTCGTCAGGTAGAGGTCCAAGATGTGCTGGTTGGATGCAGGATTATATTGATGATGTAGCGAAGTTTGGGAAGAAGAGTAATCTTGAGGTTTTGGTCTTGAAAGGTGGGATCAAGGGTTGGGTGAAGGAGTTTGAGGGAATGTTTATGGATGGGTTTGAGGAGGGGAAGTGGGAGGAGGCTAAGTAAAAGAGGACGGGATATCATGTCCAGTCGACATCTGGATAAATGAGGTGTAGAACTTCCTTTGGAAGGGTATCAGCTATGGAGACTATGGTTCGTCTTGCAAGACAGATTGTCTTTTCTTCTTCCGTGCTCCTCAATATGCAATTTGTATTCATATAGCCTGTAACGCCCTGGTCCAGATGTAATCTTCGATTTTCTTTTCCCTCATATTCCTTGAAATCTCGATATAAATCCCTAAAATTCCTACTTCTCTTCTCAATCTCCTCTGTTTTCCCTTCCACCACCTATTCTCTCCAATGCCTCGAGCATAACGACTGAGTTTCCACGAATAACCTATAATACCCTATTAGTCTTTGAATCTGAGTGTGGTGGTTATGCGACTACATACAACCATTCCAATCTTCACTTTCTCACCACCCTCTTTCTCTTCAACTGCATCGTCTAGCACAATGTTTAAGAAGACCTATTTGATCTTGTCAGCCAAATTGCTTTGGAATGCGCGCGAGGGAACTAACATCATAACCTCTCAAAACACCAATGACCTTTCTGCTACCATTCAACTGCACAAATAGTCTCTTATCGAGGTACTACACAGCCAAGAGAGTTAGCAATCACTTCTCCAACCATTCTCTTTTCCACAAGCTTTCGCGCAACAAGCTTCAATCCATCACCTTGTCGCGTTCCTCAATCTCGCTCTTCTCTACTTTTATTCCGCCAGTTCTCCGGGAATTCCACACACCTTTTTAAGCTCTGGCTGAGCTTGAGGCATGTTGACGATAGATTTGGTATATTCGCCGTGTAGATGTCGTGAAATTGGAAGCTTGATTGCCTGCTCTAGATGGAAATAACTCCAAAATTTTGTGGCTTGCTTGAGGTTTCGTGAGGCTGGAGTTTATGATCACGTGGTGATAAGGAGATGGTATTTTATTTATCGCAGATAGCGAGGCAGAGCTTCTTTGAACGCGTCTCTATTTATTATTACTATTGGAGTGCATGATTTCTATTTTACGGGGCATCTATACGGAGAGTTGATCGGTAACCTTTTCAAATTGGAAAGAAACTTTGACGAGGAGAAAAGATGTCGGCGGTTCGAAAACCACTCAAGAAATCGAATTTGCGCCGGAGTATCGCATTTGATGATTTGAAGCAAGAAGGGGACGATGTGCCTAAGAATGATAGCCCTAGCGATGGCAATGCTATAGACAAATCTCCGATAGTCAAAACTACTCCCTTTAAGAAGAAGAAGAGACCGGCGTCATCACGTCTCTCGTTTGGAGTAGGCGACATCATATCGGGTTCCGATGCCGAAAACCTCGAGGATGATGAATCGTTCACTTTAGTAAAGAAACCCCTTGCTCGAAAAGTCGCAGAGGGAAATGCGAAGAAAACCAATGCGAGATTACCTTTGCCGATGAGGGCCAGGGATGAAGATGAAGATGGGGATTCGGGAATGGGAAGACCGACTTATAGTAAGGATTACTTGAAGGAATTGAAGAGTTCGCAGGCTAGTGCTATGAAAGAATTGGCGGATGTGGAGATTGGTGGAGGAGAGGAACCGTTCTTGGATGCGAGTGAGTTGGAAGGGGCTATGGTTGTGGATTTGGATGGGAACGGAGATACGATTGGGGAGATTGGGGGAAGTACAGCGTCGGCTATACCTACTGAGGCGGAGATCAGAGAGAAGAAAGAGAGGAGGGCTAGAATGGCTAGGGAAAAAGATTTCATTTCTTTGAATGATGATGAGCCGGATGGAGGACGAACTATGTCACTTCTTTCTCGGCAAAAGAAACCTGAATCAAGATTGATTAGAGACGATGAAGAAATCATGGAAGGTTTTGAGGAATTCGTAGACGATGGACGAATTTCTCTGGGAAAGAAACAAGAACGTGAGGAACGACGACGTCGTAAGAAAGAAATGGCAGATTTGATTCAACAAGCCGAAGGTAGCTCAGATGCAGAGAGTGATGATTCGGAAGCAGAAAGAAGAGCCGCATATGAAGCTGCACAAACAAGAGCTGGTATGGATGGATTGCATAAACATGATGATGCAACAGCTGCCAGGGAAGAAAATCAAATTCCTGCTAGGATCACACCAATACCCGTATTATCAGAGTGTCTGGAAAGATTACAAAATACGTTAAATACAATGGAACTCGAACTTTCCAAGAGGAAAAGGAAGATTGAAGAAGGACAAAAGGAAAAATTGGATATCATTAAAAGGGAAGAAGAAGTCCAAGTACTGTTAACGCAGGCGGGACAGAGATATTCGTCATTGAAAGCAGATGCTCATGTGAAGGAGCTGGAAATGACTGATGTGAAGGAATTAGTTGATAAAAGTAATGAGATGGCGAGGGAGAGGATAGGGGGTGGAGATAGGGGTTTGGAAAGTTTTGGAAATACGCCTGTAGGGAGGGGAGAGGTGATTGATGGTTCGTGAGTGGGATTTAAAGGATAGATTTTATAGTTAGGAGTTGATACCATTAATATAACTCATCGTACTCGAGTATATTTATGTTTAATCCACTTCTTTGCCTAGGCAAAAATGGAGAAATTGATATTCAAATCGCAAGATGTACAACAAAGATTAAATAAATGAATGATTCGAAATATTACCCTCTCTTTCTTCATAAAAAAATGTTACGAGGTTTGCCGTCTAGATCACGTGGAAGTGCTCTAGGCTCTCGAGGTGGTTTATAACTAGGCGTCAAGCAGGGACTTAAAGTAATGACAATAATATGATGCAATTCGTAACTAATAGTATGGTATACTAAATGATTGATCTTGAGCACGAAGCTCTACAAAGGGAATCCATCCTCCTTATATAGACCTTCATGCTTAGAGGCGCGAAGGGAGCGAGAGGATCGAGCTTCGATCTCTTCGCTCCTTAGAATCACGTGTATGGTGGTCCCGTGACCTAATTGTTACCGGTCGTAACAAAGAAATCCCCAGCTAACCTTCCATCCCTTCCAATCTCCTCTCTACTTCGTCCCATCCCTATAATCAATTAATCAATTAATCATATCATATCTACCTATCTATCTATCTACATATCCATCTAAATTAGATTACAATATATCATAACTCTTATATAACCATCCCCAAACTCTCTACCAAAACTAATATAAATATAAACACTGATATAATTATTAATAATAAATATCTCGAATCGTTATTACATAATTTATAAAAATATATAATATATATCTAATAAAAGAATCTAATAAATATTTTATTTCATTTTGTATATTTTAATTGAATTTATTTTAATTCTCTATTCTTGATTTATAAAATAAAAGTAATTTGAATTTTATTTTTTATTATATTTGTATTTGTAATTATTACTGCTGCATCGAAAAGAATTGTATTGTTTGTCTATCCATTTCTTAATACGCCCGGTGAACATGAGATTGAACATAAGATGATCGAAACAACATTTTTCAACTTTACAGTAATCCCCCCCTAAATATATCCTCTCTACTCTCTCCATCCTATCAATCCAAACATACTGACGAGTCCCAACCGTCCACCCTCTATATCAGATCTACCAACTCCAATGAATAACCCATTCTATCAATATCACTAAAGCCTCATACCATACACACATCAACAACTAACCTTTGCTTCCCCGTCTCTTCAAGCTTCAACTTTATATAAGATCAAGATTCATTCCAGACTTTTCTGCATCATTGAACTTTGCTGAAGGAGCTTCTGTTATACTTCCCTGAAGCAAAATTTTAAATGTTTAAAGCTATTCTACATGGTCAAGAATGTACTCCGGCTGTTTACAAAATTCGTAAAAGTACAAAACCCTCTTTGGTCTCAAGACTTGATCTCCTAATACTATTGCCGTGATACTTCACTAATTTCTTCGCTTGGGTGCTATTGTATGAGTAGAGTGATTTAATTTACTTATTCAGTAACACTTAGACAGATCCAAAAATGACACAAGAAATAAAGATAAAGAATCAGAGTTAAGTTCAGCTGAGATGATTGATCTTTGTAAAGTTTTGTAAGAGTCTTGTGAGATTCCTTGCAGAAAAAACAATATCCAACGCAAATTTGAAATATGATATGTTGATGAACGCAGCGCTCTTGAAATCATTTCTAGCTCATGCAGTTTTGTCACTCCCACCACTACCATCACGAACCTGGGCAGATTTGGGCTGCTACAGCATTATTACAGCAAGATATTGTAAAAGTTGTGGGTCAAGATATGTACTTTCTGATAGTACACTGTAAGGGGGAATTGGAAAAGGAAGCTGATTAGATTTTATATTGTAATGTAAAGCTGGGGTTTATAATAGGTTTGGGATTGAAGTTATATAGGTAGATCAAAATGTATATATATATATATAAAATTTTGATTGTTTTTGAAAAAGAAAGACGAAAACTCTTTCTTTATATCCAACTATGAGAGATTATGTAATTAACTAATTAAAAACCTCTATGTATACGGCTTATAATTCCAACTTTTGCATGATATGAGGTATACCTTCAGTAGTAACAAATTCTATCCCCCCCATCCCTCCCCTCGCGAGGATAAAAATGGTTTGCGTTAGTGATAAACTTGGCTGAGCGGAAGCGAGCCGGCCTGAGGTTGATGGTTGTATGGTACATCTTCACGTCAAAGGCTCTCTCCTTTCAATCGCCTGACAGAATTTACTCCTTTTCCTCAAGACTGGTCCATACTTAATGAAAACAAATGGAATGGGACTGAGAGCCAGACAGACAAAACCCAACAAACTACAAGCCCACGCAACACCCAAAGCATCATACATTTGATAGGTTGCCAACGGTACCAGCAATGCAGCTGCAATATTTCTGCTCAATACAGATGAAGCAAGAGCAGAAGCCGAATATATGTCATAAGCATCTGTGATGTAGTTATTCAGCGCCATGAACGTGAGATCAATGCCAATACCGAACACGACGCCTGAAAGAGCGGGTACAGACCCTACTTATTGTCAGTAACAAAATATTGAAGGTGATTTGATGTGGTGTAGTAGATGTGCTTACAATGAATACTTGGACGCGCTGTCCATCCCAGCCAGAATAGAGAAATCGCGTAGAGAGGTCCTCCAACGCATGCAAGGGGTAGACGACGATACTCTTCGCGCATAGCCCATGCTTTTCCAGTAAGCTTACTCTGCGAGAGAAAGTGGTCATACCAGAGAAAGATAAACATGGCTATGATGCCACCTACACCAACTTTGATCTAGTTAGTAACGGCTGCTGCAGTAGAATACTAACGAAGACTCACTTGGTAGTAATAGGAGAGCTACCTGACCCAAGGTCATGCCGTACGGCCCTATACCAGATTAGCTTTGGAGCTTCCTGATATGAACGGTAAATACTGACCTTGGAAGATAATCTGGTAAGCTTCGAAATAAAGGTAGTAAATGCTGTATTGGTAGACGAGGAAAAGATCGGAAAAGAGAACGAGTGGTTCGGCGAACATTTTTATAGGTCTTGTAAAAGCTATAGTGACGAGATCTTTCATATTATTTCCAGCAGTGGGTTGCACCGATCCATATTCTAGTTTTTTCTGCAGCCTGTGAATGATAATAGGAGAAAAGGTCTCTAGGCAAAAGTTCATCGAGTGTTAGCTTTCTGCATTACCAAAACGAGATATTGGGAGACGAACCTGGGAGGAACAACAACAAGGGCCAGTTAGACGCAGCAAGAATGAGAGCAATCCAGAACATCCAGTGCCAGTCCGTGGTAGACGTATAACCTGCAATAATCGGTCCAATAAGCGGACCAAAACTATTCATAAGACCTGCCATCATCATTGCCTTCCCACGGTGAAGTAGGTTAGGGTAAATGTCCGAAAACATTCCTCCTAGAATATACTGTGGTGCCGAAGCTCCAACTCCCACCAAGAATCGGAAGAGCAGGAGCAATGGCCAATTTGGTGCAACAGCGCAAGCTAATGTAAAAATTGTGTACAGGCCAAAGGAAGACAGAAAGCAAGTTTTTCGCCCATAAGACTCGCCCATGGGCCCGAAGATGAGAGGTCCAAAGATATAGCCGATCAAGAATACAGCTACTGGAAGTGCCTTTTGCTCTTGACTTGTCACATTGAACGCCACAGTGAGGGTTTCTAGTGCACCACTTGGAAGTGCTGCACTGAGACATGTGTTGAAGTTTATGAAGAGGCCAGTTGATACGACAAATAGCTTTTTCCCCTAGAAGCATATCATCAGTGATGCACAGGTAAGTGGCTATATACTACATACTGGGGACCAATTGTGTGCAAGTGAAGGATGGGAGTTATCATAGAGAGAAGAAGTCGCCTGAAAACCATCTACAAGCATACCTGAATCCGTTTCTGCAATTGTAGGTGGGCAGCATTTTTCGACTGATGAATCCGACATGATGATACAATGAACAAGATCTGTGCAGTTCTTTTGTGTAGACTCTTCAAATAAACTAAAAGAGCAAGTTCTATGGGGAGTATTTCTCGAAAATCCCAGTCATGGAGAAGCTTGAAAGTATTAAAACTATAGCGACCCAGTGAGTTGGTGTGTAGACTGTGTTGCAACCATTGTGCCTGAAAAGCTTGCTCACCAATCCGAGGACATAGATGAAGGAGGTATATCGGTGCCTCTTTTCACATTTGCACCATTAGTCATGGAAGGAGAGGACACTTGGCTGCCATTCTTTCACACCCCCACGATAAAACGTGTGGAGGGAAATAATTTCGGCACCCCTCTTTCACATCCCCGCTATTAACCTTACAGATAGGAGACACTCCGGTGTCTCAATTTGTGCTTCCCTGCTTAATACGTAACGTGACCGAAGCAGTGATGATAAGTACCGACATTGGTTGTTGTATGGGCTTAACAAGCTGAAAGCTTATAGCTCCAAGCGAGGGTATCTCTCCACAATACCACTTTCTTTTTTAAAATGACATGCAGTATTTTAGTGGATCATAGGCATCTGATGTGCCTCTCTTATGTGCCTCCCATCCATGTAGATTTTGGTCACTTCACACCTTTTGGTGTGGGTTGGTTGTACCTAGACAAGAAAGTGATATGGTGAGGTTACATAACAGTACCAGGGTACATCAGCTGCGTTGACAACAGGTTACGCACGAGCACCAAGGCAGATGGCCTAGTGCAGTGCAGGAGATGTTGGAAACGGCTAAACGAGGTAGATAACGAAGTAAACACGGAAGTGAGTGAGAGGCACAGAAAATAGTGCTTGAACATTGTAGAGCATGTACTTTTCCCTTTCTTGTTCAGCAACCAATAAGGTTAACCGATAACCTTTAACCCCTAGGATTGCCGCCCTAGGCACGGTGCGGTAGATGTGTAAAACTGTTGTTGAACGTGATGTGACGTTTGGACAAATTCACAAGCCTTCGATACTTTTTAGACTTGAGTTTGTCGGCATACAATTTTATAACATCTAGAAATTAATTGATAGCTTAACCTTATCGAGAGCCGAGTGGGCACTAACCTATGTCACATGCTTGGATTGTTTTAAATCACGTGAGAGCAGGAGAAACACAAGTACATAACTTTCATAGAGAAGCATACTTTGGGTGAAGAATGTAATGAATCCATGAATTTATTTTCAATTTACTAAAGCTATAAAACGACTTCATCATATATGATGACGCCTAATGGAGAGCACTGGGCGCCCCTTCCATCGTGTACAGCGCTGAAATGAGTGACAAATGAAGTTCATACAAATTTAACCGTCCCAAGCAGAATGTGTTTCCAAACAATACCAAGTTCAAACCGTGAATGGTTATTATCAACCCCATCAAAACCCAGGCCTGGATCGCACCAAAATGAAGTTCCAAAATCTAGGGTGCTTGGCTGACAAGACCAACGACTAGGTAGCATAGCTGGAGGCATCCTGATTCACCGCAAGCATTGCATCAGCCTCGAAGTTGGTTCGCTTGGTGGCATAGCTAGAGGCGTCTTTGCTAACAGCGAGCATAGGGTCGGCTTCAAAGTTGGTACGCTTGGTAGCATAGCTTGAAGCATCTTTGCCAACAGCGAGCATGGAATCTGCCTCAAAGTCTGCCTCAGATTAGTCGGTGTTTCTATATATGCAGTCCAATCTTAAAAACATACTGTTGGAAGTAGTCAACGGTGCTGAAATTGCGAGAGCAGCAAGGCTCATGATCAGAAGATTGCGGAGACTCATGTTGTTGATTGTTGCTGGTGCTAATATGCCGTCTAGCTTTGTAATATTCAAGCGAAGTTATGAGGAGTGGATGCGGGGAATGATCAAACAGCTACTTGATTGTTCCTCGAAAATTCTAACGAAGGGGAGCATTTGTATTTATAAGTTCTATGTATCTGCTTGTTTTGGTATAGTGCCCACTCTCAGTACGAAACATAGATACAGACATGACTTCACATAGTGTGCAAGTAAGTAACGCTGCACAAGAAAACCAAAAGGGACGGGGAAAGCTCTCTCCTCGTCAAGCTGACCACGAGGTTCAGTGTCACCATCCTTAATCTAAGTTCGATATTGCCTGAGGATGAGTAATGCTGATAAACCAGGATTATGTATTTTTCTGGCTCGATCTGCCCCCTGATACGACCTTCCTGCATAATCTCAGGCCGAGTAACTTATATGATTCTGTACTACACACATTTATAGTTTTACTCTTTCAATTGGGAAGTGAATGCCATCAACCCCGCTCAGTAAATGGCAACGCCGAGTAAATGTGATCAATTCTGCACTAGACACACTTTTAGCTTTACTGTTTATAATAGGAAAGTAGATGCCATCAACCCTGCTCAGAAACAGCAGCCAGAGCCGCCATAAGTTTTGTAAGATTCCTACACAAACTTGTAGCCTCATTTCAAAACTTGTATCTTCTTTAGACTATTTTCGGGAGTAATATCAAATTCCCATTTTTTGAACTCTATCCAAAATCTACAAATTTACGTCGAGTTGTGACCTTGGAGTTTCCCCCTGCCAGCTCTAGAATTTGTGATTTCATTCTACATCAGAAGGCCTTATTTCTCTTGTTATAATCATCATGTCGATTTCACGTCTATCTTTGGAGCATTTTGGCCCAGAGAATGATGCCGCCTTCAGTACTACAAGATCTCTACTCGAAGACTACGGTACCAATTCCAAACCAACGACATTGAGACCTAGTTGGAAGCATTGGATGTTCCACATGATAAACATTGCTATATGGTTTTACTTGGCCGTTACTATGGCTTCAAGATCACCAAGGTCCTGTCTTGAGAAGTTCAATGCTTATTGTGAATGCTCCACACCTCTCATTAGTTTTTATGCTGACTAGTCAAACAAGCACCTATATTAGAGGCTATAGATGACAATGCTTTCCAAGAAGTGAAGTTCAAGTACTCACTGTGGTACAATTCTCCATTCAAAGGTCCACCTACCCCTGAAGCCCAAGAAGCATGGCACGATATCATGAAATGTATGTCATCTTGTAGAAATACTTTTCAGCACTAATAGTTTTCGATTAGATGGTGAAATCGGAGTGCCTGCATCTGATATTATTCGCGTTGGACACAATCTCACTGCTGTCCAGTACCCTGCATCCGTTGGCGGCGGCTATCCAGCTATTGCCTCCGGCACCCATGCCCTTCATTGTTTGCATTATATCTGGCAGGATCACTATATTGATGTTCTCCCCTCGGTCGCCGAAACCAAAGCTCAGATACCCGAAATGTATGAGCGACATTATGAGCACTGTATCGATTATACTAGACAGTATTTGATGTGTAATTTTGATACAACTATCATTCCATTGTACTGGGTTAGAAATCATCAGCAACCTACCCCAAATGGTAACACAATTCATAAATGCGTTGACTGGGATCGTTTGCAAAATTGGTTAGAGGAGAGAGCTGTACAGATGCCAGAGGGGTTTGAGTGGCGTCAACCAGAAGACGCAGTCAGTCTTGATGACAATCCATGACCGAGATTCAAATTGCAATGTAGATATTATTTAAGATAGGAAATTCACGACTGGCTCTAGTAATATAACTTTGTCAAGAGTAAAAGTGAGAAAGTGATCAAACAGCTTCCAAACAAGAAGACTTGCCAATTAAGCTGTGCAAAAATTGCCATCTTTGCTATGATTGATAAGTTGGAAGTTAAAATCAAAAAAGCTCATTTCGAAGGTGGTCATTCTCGACGCGTTTTGAAATCGCCCATCTCATCAACATTCAATACTACTTCTACAACAGCTCCACGCCCATTTTGAACTTCCTTCACAGCCTTGCTGAGCACATCACTTAGTTCCGTAGCTGTAGAAACTTTTGCCGCAAATAGGCCACCCTGAAGGGAGCCAAAATTATCACCAGCTGCTGCTTTTGCAATTCCGCTATAGTCAGGAGAAGGATCTAATGATATATGCATGTCTTTATTCGACGATGTGGCACCAAGGCCCGTTGGATGAACGAGTTGATGCGATTGGCGTGGTGCGTTCCACCCTGTATCACATATAGTTGGCATATTTTCATACGTATCAAAGTTAGAATAGATAATAATAATTAGACGCTTACCTCGATTGTTGAGCACGATGGTCAAAACGGGTATACCGTATCGGGATGCAGTCCAATAGACACTTCCAGGAACTGTAAAGAGATAGGTTCCATCACCGACGACCTGACAAACAAACTTTGGAGTGCCGGCAGCATCGTATGCTAACTTAACCCCCATCCCCGCTCCACCACTCCATCCCAAGCCAGCACCAGCAGAATTAATCCAAGAGCCAGGGATTTCTACTTGTAGTTGGTCTGATAAGGGCATTGCGCACGTTGCAGCTTCGACAACAAATATTGTGTCCCGTGGTACAGCGGATTTTAGCGCGGCGCCAACGTAATGAATATCGAGCGAGCCATCGGAAGGCAGGGTCGCAAGCTTGGCGATGGATTCCATGCGTTCTTGGTATTTCTTGGCAACAACGTCGTGTCTTTTTGCAGATTCTTCGTTTGCGAGGATTTCCTTCGCAAGCTCTGAGGTTGAAAGATACTCGTTGATTTGGGTTAAAGCAGTATAACTATCCGCTTTCCATCTCCCTTCTGCTGGAAAAAAAGACAACCCCATTGTGGAATTCAGGGGGTCGATGTCGACATGATATATGATTGCATCCTCACGAGGACGATTGCGAGAAGGAATCCATGGAACATCGCAATCCAGAACAAATATCACATCAGCTTCGGTCGCAGATTTATCGAAGCTGAGACGAAAACCAAGGTATGCTGGATGTGAGGCTGGAAAGCACATGTCACAACCACCAGTGTCTGAAACTTGCAATCCAGGAATCATGTCTGCTAATTTGACCAGCTCTGCAGGACAAGCATGGTTTCTGCCGGAGTATCCGGTAATAATGAGGGGCGAATTAGCATGTAACAAAGCTTCTGCAATTGTTTTGACTGCAGGTTGGGGCAAGGCAGAGGGGCCGATAGGTCCATACTGTCCACCATCAAATTTCTGAGGCTGAACAGTCTCAGCCATCACTTCTCGGGCTCCGGCCAGATACACGGGTCCCTTAGGATCACTAGTAGCAAACTGCAGCGCTCGCGCAACCGTTTTCTTCACGGTAGACCCCGTGCGGAACTCTCCTACGTAGCGACAATATTGTCGAACGAGAGCTTTTTGGTCTGGGGCATCCTGTAGCCAATGTTGGTATTCAGTTCTTGAGCCAGGTTTTTCGTCGTCTTCAGTGTATGGGCACAGGCCGGCAAATATCAAAACAGGTGCTCGTCCTGTATTAGCATCATCTATGAAGACAGGCGATTCAGTAATTGCTTCTTAACTCGTGCCTGAGGATTGTGGGCTTAGATCAAAGAAGCAGAGATACTCACGCATGGCAGCCCCCAGAGCTTGAGTTCCAACATCAACATGAACAATTACGGCTTGTACCCGTCCTGTCGCTCGGGCCCAACCATCAGCCATAGAGAGCGCAACCATCTTTATCAATAACACTAAATCAGCCTTCAACTAACATTGGACAAAGGGAGAAGATAAATGATATATACTTCATTAGGACAAGTGTAGATTGTAGGAAAGTTCTTTTTCTTTTCTTTCTGTCCCTTCAACATTGATTCTATCAGACTGGGATGGTCTGACCCAAGATTAACGAAGCAGGCTTGAATGCCAAACTTGCAACTGTCAGTTAATGCCTTGAATATGGAGTAGGCTCTTGCACGAACCTCGCTCAAAGCATCAAAAAACGCATCCGAAGCCGTGTATGCCGCAGACGAAGCCATCGTTACAAGTTTTCTTGGAAACACAATAGATGGAATAGCGGGCAAAGTATGAAGATGCCCGGTTTGAAAATGCTTAGAAAATGTGGGCAATGACCTTCTGTCCTCAAACTTGGGAAAAAACGGGCTAGACGCAGCAAGATGGCGTACAACCACAGACCCAAAAGCTTTCCTCATTGTTTCTTGATATGAGAATAAATGTTAAGATCACATGTAGAGAGACTTTTGTCTATAGAGAGCAGCTCAAGCGCGGAAGAATGCTGGGGCAAGCGATGAAGACGGCAACCATCACATTTCAGCCTAATCAGCTCATCATAGCTGAGTTAGAATGAGGCTATAATATTCGGTAAATAGGCCAGTCGCCAAGTCGGGAGTTAGTCTTGCTGTTTTAATTGCATCGTAATGATATGCATGAAAATGAAGCTAATAACAATTGATACTACAGGAAAAATCATTCCGGGCGACCGTCTGATAAGGATCTAGAACCTTGTCATTACAAAGCACCCATGCATACTTTCTCGCCAATTACAAAGCGTATTGCTTGCCCTTGTTTTCGCCGCTTCCTGTTACTCTCATTTTTCTATTGTGAACAATGCAGAGAATTCCGTAAAGAATACACGATGCGGCACAGATACAAATGGCCCCCATACAGATAGAGTAACCTGTATGATAGTAGGGAGCATCTGTAGTTAAGAAGGAGAAGGTGGCAATGATACCCCCTGCATTTCCAAATCCAATCATCCATGCCGTTCCAATCGCTCTCTCAACATGACCTTGAAGGTTCATAACGTACCAGCATACGATAACCACACCTCCAGAAAAAGCACCCATGGCAACCAGGCAGATTCCAGCATACTCGGCAGAAAACGAGTCACGTACAGTCATTAGTATCCCATTACCGATAATTGCTAGCCCAAGGCCTAATGCAGCGAAAGGCCACCTGATTTTTAAACGATCGGATGCATATGCTACCACAATACAGAGGCCAAGCGCTGCAACGAAAGGCGGCACAGTATGAAGCTGTGTTTGAATGACGTTATAGCCATATGTTCTGATGATTGTTGGAGTGAAATATGCAAAAGCTGAGATAATATTAGTGACTTTACATCGGGGGAAGTAGCGTTGGACACTTACAGTAAATTGGAACAACGAGCGCTACAGAAATATCATTAGTCATATACGAGAATAATGTAGATTGAACCACTTACTTAGGTACAGTATACCCCCAAGGATATTTTTGAAGCTTTTGAAGAATGTCAAAACATCATGAATCGTAATCTCTCGATCACCATCCTTCACTCCTACCCTCTCAATTGCGAACTTTTTCTCCTCTTCGGTCAGCCAGCTCACACTCTCTGGAAAGTCTGACACGAGAAAGAATGAGGCAATGCCAACAAGCACAGTAAAGATCCCCTCGAGGATGAAAATCCACCGCCAGTTATGTAACCCTTGTAGGCCATCCATGTTGGCAATAGCGCTAGCAAGAAGGCCACCAAATGCACTAGAGATGAGAACTGAGCACCAATAAACAGTGAAGCGGCGCAGTGACTCCTCGCGTTTGTACCAGATGCTGATCAAATAGAAACCTAGAGGCTGTTAGTCAGGCAAGTTTTGACACGACCAATATCGACATACTCCCAGGAAAGATGCCCGCTTCTGCGAGACCAAGGAAAAATCTTGTCGCGAGTAATCCACTATAGCTTTTGACTAATACCCATGTTAGATTAGACAGTCATGAATGGATAATAGAAGACCAAAGTTACCAAAACCTTGGGCAAGCATGACAATCCCGAAAGCAAGTATCGACCCGGATACTAGTTCAAATTAGATGATGTTACGAACGGGCAGATGTGGGAACCCATACACCATATGTGCGGTTGGAAACGTTTCATGAGAATATTGGAAGGGATCTCAAAAAGGATGTATGGAACAAAGAAGATTGTCAGGGCAATATTGCGATCTACCCCAACAAGGCCGAGATCTTTTGGAAGACTCATCGTCAATGCATTTGATATATTCACTCTATACATAGAATTGGTCAGTTTTACAACAACTAAACTTGTTTCTTTGGGATTAAGTGCCACCTACCTATCAAGGAAAGCTGCCACATAAATGAGAAACAACATGGGAAGTAAACGACGATCAATTTTTCGGACCAAGGCTGCCTCGTCAATCATCGTAAGAGCGTGCGGCGACGAACTATCATCACCGAATGAGTTTGGCATTGCCTCAGCGTCATCGGATCTTCTTGGTGTGGCATCACTGGTTTGATCTGATCGAATTAAGAAAGAGTTAGCGAAGTTCATGTCTCGAATGTACATGCAGCACTTACCATTTTTTTCCATTTTGAAAACTGCCAGCTATTCTGGGTGTTCTAGAAAATGGAGTGTGAAATTTACTGCAGGAGAACGAATGGGTGGGAAGACTTCAAATAGTAGTTGGGGAACACAAGCTACTAACCAGAATTAGCTGCAGGATTCTAGCGTGTCTTATTACCTTGTATCTAGATACATCTGAGATGCAGGCATGCGCATCTGCAGCAGGACTCGATATACGGTATTATGAAGAATAGAGCTGATGCTCCCCCACCCCCATATACTGCCGCTTTAACCCTCCTTCCTGATATGTTACTTACCTAGGTATCTATCATGATATGCATGGATATGAAGGGTGTAGAAGATAAACAAAAGATGTTTGATTGAACCGTATTGATTCAGCTTCGAAATATGCATGCTACTCAATAAATGTATACGACCCTCAGCAGAACAGACGCATGTTACTCAATAAATGTATATAATATCCGGGGGAAGTTGCAGCTACCCGGTTCTACTATATGTAATTGGATTCCTCGAACGGAGACAGGCACACATTCGTAAAGGATTCATCCGCCGACCATTATTCCATGTTTCATATCAGGTCACTGTACTTTTGGGATACATTCGTAATCCCTTCTAGACCATGCACCCAGAACTCTTGATGCCCATCTGAGGACGCAGTAATCCTAGAACCATTTTTGGCTGATCTAGTGTTCACCCTCCCGTCTTTCCTTTCTTCCAAATACTTCGTAGTGGTCTAAAGTTTCATGCGTGAAGTAGGTACTGTGCCTCCAACTGGCATTTCTTCAATCACTTTGAAGAATCTTATCTCGGTGGATTGTTCCCAAACTAGGACATGGCAGTGAAGGCAACCATATGATATCTCAACCCTGGTATTAGCCATGTCCCTATCATCCTCTTTATGAAACCTCAATGGGCCAGACTTCAGCTACTAATCGCTGATAATAATTCAACATGCCGCTAATCTGCACCACTGCCTCTACCTTCTCTACCTCTCTTTCACTACTGCAATCCATTTGTCCGTTATGGCTGAAGTACCCGCTATTGCTCCACCTGCTGGACATATTGCTTTTGGCAGGGATAAAACACTTTGGAAATGGAATGTGCTTTGCGTCTGTATATGCCTTTCTTTCACAACTGTAGGATTTCTACTCAGAACCTATGTTCGAGCACGCATTAGACGAGAATGGGCTTGGGAGGACTGTATGTTTGACTTCCCGTACAATATGCAATTTTGTTGCTAACGTGTGTCAGATATGACCTGCATCTCATATGTGAGGCACATCTAATATCATAAGCTTATGATACTGTTCTAATCATTGTTCTATAGGCAGGTTTCGTCTTGTATTGTGCCCTGATGACAACTGTTATGCACAACTATGGTGGAGTTCATGAGTGGGATTTGACAGTATCTGAAGTTCAACATGTTGTGTTTGTATGTCTTCCAGAAGCTCCACTAAAATCTGCTCAGGTCGCTAATACTATTTTTTAGTGGTTCAACGTCACTTCAATCGAATACGGTATAGAGATTATGTTCACTAAGTTGACAATTCTCACCATATATCGACGGGTTTTTGTCCCACATCGCTGGAGCAAGTTTGATATTGTCCTTCGGTTGTTTGAAGGAATTCTAATTCTGTTCTACTTTGCCATATCTGTGGTCAAGATATTCGAATGTACACCACGGGCTCGAATCTGGAACAAATCTCTACCCGGAACATGTGTGGATGTGTCGAAACTGCTCAATACAAGCGGTCTCTTCAACTTTTCGACAGATGTGCTCATATTGTTGATACCTGTGAAGTCCGTCTGGAATCTTCAAATGAAGAAAAAACGCAAATTGTCCGTCGTGTTGATCTTCACTTTTGGTATGATGTAAGTACCACGCCCTCAAAATTTTATCCATCATACTAATATAGAATTAGTGCCCCAGTATTTAGCATGGTAGGGTTTCTTGTGCGTGAGGATATTAGCAAGAGTCCTGACGTGACATATAACCAGCCTTTAGTTCTTTTGTGGGGGTAAATGAGTGCACAATATTGGTTTATGTATGACAGCACTAATACCATGTATAGGACGGCCGAAGTATCCACCGGCTTCATTTGTGTATGCCTTCCTCCACTAACGATACTGTTCCACAAACGAGAACAACGAGGTCCATCCCAAAGTATTCTTCATGGCGAGTCAAATGGTCTCGGCGGTTCTGGGCAGCAGAAAGCCAAACGCAAACCGAAATTTCACTCAGATAACGACACTGACCTGTTAACTGGGCAATATATAGAACTTGAAGAAGCGAGTAACTACACTTTGGGTGTAGAAAAGCCTAATTCTACATACAAGATTGGCGTTAGCGGCGGAGCGACATCATTGGAGCAGAGCAGAGAGGAGATCAACACGTCTGGGAATGCTCAGGACATTATCAAAACGGTTAAAATACATCAATCATTCACTTAGTCTGGCTTGTTGCCTCGGTCAAGTGTGCCAGAAGCAGAAGAACACCCCGTGTACTTCCCTGTATATGTGAGGATGGGATCAATCGATCAAGGAGGATTGGGGACATTAGGCTTCGGTGGAAACGATGTACCACTGTGGAAGCCCAGTAACAATCTTCAATTTTATCATTGACGGCTTCAAGTCGGGGCCTTTTAATTACTTTTCATGTTCTTTAGTTGTTGGTTGAAAGTGACAGCGTCGATGCAGGTTGTCACTGAAGCAACATTTACTTGGTCCAACTCCCCTTCGGGGGCTACAATTTCGTGAGAATTGGAATGAGATCAGCTACTTACTAAGTTTATAGCTCGTCGATAGATATGTAGCGAATAGATTTGCAACATTTGATATTTACCACAATGAATCCAGGTGTGAAGATAATAATCCTCGGCTCTTCATGAGATCCCCCGAGAAATTTCCAGAACTGGTGAAATTTTATTCGTTTGAGATGTGCAACAAACCCTTCATTCTCATCCACTAGTGATCCTATTATATGTAACTTACATTTCAGAATGTACATTCAGTATATTTTTTAAAAAAAAGATTTATTTATGTTTTTTTACACAAAGCAAGGAGTAGTGGATGCTACTATAAACTACCATCAAGATCGCATAGGAAATCTAAAGAATCTTGGAGATGGATTGTATGAAAGATACTTGGGAACAGGAGAAATGAGCAATCTAGAAACAGCCAATATTCAACAATTTCAGAAAATCTTCGATACAACTCCACAAGAACCATCCAGATCGAGCACGTCGACTTCAATCTCTTAGATAGGATATCAGGATAGATATCAAAGAATAGAAGCAATGGAGGACCTAGGAATAGCTATTCAACGATTTCAACAATCTATCGATGAAATCTCATCTCCAGCTTATGATCGATTGCGATCCTGCAAGGATTTACTTGCATTATACGCTGAAGCCGCATTCTGGTCTCCATCTCATCAAGTTGCTTCTAGTCTTACAACTTCGTCATTGATTCCCCTGTTTACACTCTGCTCTCTTGAAAATTCTGACAAACAACACTGAGTTATTGATATACTTTGCATATCTTCTGATGGAGCTGCGATAACTTTGCATTGAGGACGGGATCCACTTGATGCACTTAGAATCCTCGAGTAAGGTCGCGGCGTCCTAGAAACATCTCTGAAAGAGATTCGGATAGAAAAATTTAAATCTGAAAGAGAAACACCAAGAGTAAGTAAAGCAATTTGACTTTCTGCAGCAAGAGTTAGATTCTCTGGTTACAAGACTTAAAGAGACGAAAGCCATGTACCCTCTGTACAGATAGAATGCGTAAACGTTATAAAGCAAATAAGAGGCTCGATGAGGTCATTGAGAATATTCGTCAGCAAGATGGATTCAAATACTTCTTACTTCCCTCATGCAAGGAAGAAATGCTAATTGCTGCGCAGCTCGGACCTCATGTTTTAATAAATATCAGCGAGTACAGCTGTGAGGCAATACTTGTTGAACAGCATCAGATACGGTCATTGTATCTACCAAAACTTACTAGTAATGAACTTAACCAAAAGGCTAATGCAAATCTACCGAGTTTTAGAATTCTCGAATGGTCATGGGATGTCGTTCATCCAATATTATTGAATGCTCTTGAGTTTACCCAGCCTCCAGCTGATTGTAATTTGCCGCACATATGATGGATTCCTACCAGGTCGCTAACCAAATCCCCTCTTCATGCCGCTGGCTATCATAGTAAATCTTCTATGTAATGGAAACTTGACAGAGTTATATCATCTTACGGCTCCTCTATCAAGGCATCATTCATGGGCGCCGACGTCCCGTTTCGAACATTATACCACATACTTCTGCCCAAGCACTTCTCGTCCCCATGCCAAACACTCCAAATGAGGACAGCTCCTCTTTTGCCAAGGCAAAGATAACGACATTACGAAATCTAAATCCTCTTGACAGGGCCTCGCAAGCTAAGCGTTATATTACATTTGCACAATTCTAAAAAAATTTCATTCTGCTAGCTATAGAAAAACAGATTAAAAAGATCCTTCACAAAGCAGTCTACCTTTAGAAAATGACTTCCTAATAGTAGCTAATTACTCATTTGGAAACGAATCCTCGCTAAAGTCACCATTTCTCGGCTCCCTCTCAGCTTCTAGTACCTACAGATCAGATCGGAGACGAAAGGTTCTTTGACAACAGTATCCATCTGATCAGTGCGTATCAACCAGATGGCTTCCGTCCTGTTTTTTGGTACTTTGTGGGGTATTGACGATGAATCTTGTGTGGATATGACGAGGATTACATACAAAGTGATAGGAATGACAGATGAATAAGTGTGTTGGAGGCTTTATGAAGCTATTAGAGAGCTTCGGAATTATTAGTTGAATTATTACTCGGCTAAATTTTGAAAGATGTATATGTCAATTTATCATTTAAAGTACATTAATTTTGATCTTTTCAATCTTAATCTCAAGAAACTTTTCAAAAAAAAAAAATATAAAAAAAAAAAATAAAAAATATAAAAAAATAAACAAACAATCAAAAGTTAATATTTTAATTAATATATAATTTCAATTTTGAAAAATAATATTGAATCTTTATAAAGTTATTAAAATTCAGAAATATATTAAAAAAGTTAATTATTCACTCAATTCAATTAATTCACTAATTATAATTGTAATTATATTCTATAAGATTTTATACAAAATCATTTATAAAATTTATTAATAAATATATAATATTTCAACAAATTTTATAAAAATCCAAAAAAAAAAATGATTTAGCTTCGCCTATACGTCTTTAAAAATCTCATCGAGTATATCATTATAATACAATATAATACAAAATGTTTTTTTAAAGAAAACACAAGCCAAAGCAAAGGTCAAAAGAGAAGTAGATACAAAAGTAAATATAAAATGATTCTATATAAAGTCCACACTTAATAGTAGCAAGCTCGCAGCAAAAACGCTTCTAAAATGCATACGAAAAACGGCACAAAGCCAGTTAACTACATCACTACCACCCAAGCCTTTCCTACCATAGCCAAGCCTACCCAAACCAAGTAAACCACAAAAATACACCGCTAACAACCCATACCACCCTCCAAACACTCGCACCCACCTCCCTCAACACACGTCCCGGCACAGTCCCCCTGAATCCTCCCCACCAAACCACTATTTTCCACGGTCTATAATTTTTCCTCCTTTCCAATTCCTGTTTCCTCTTCCTGTCCAACTCCAGCTCCCTCTCAAATTCCCTCTCACTTTCCCACCTTAATCTTCCTTCCAATCCACCATAATATCCCGCTTTTTCTATCAATGGTTGTTGTTGATGATATGGGATACCATGAGAATTTGCCGGGAGACCGTACCCATTTGCCGGACTCGAGGTGCGTGTTCTCGATGTACGAGTTGCGGAACTGTTTACCGTGGATGTGGAAGAAGTTGAGGAATTACTAAGACGATCTTTTTCTTCTTCTTCGCTGCGTTTGAGATCTTTAATGCTGGTTGGGAGGAGCGAGAATTCGGAATTAAAGGGAGGAGTCTTTGTGGGAGATGAGGAAGAAGCGAATGGGATGAGGTTTGTAAAGGGGACGAGAATTGCTCGGATGAGGAGGAGGATAAGGCATATTCCAACTAGGATTCCGTAGTTTATGAGAATGCCTATTTGGTCGGGTAAAAGACAAAGATGGGATTCCATGGTATTTGAAGTATGCGTATTTTCGGCACCATGACCTGTAGGTATCGAATGTAATGGTTTTCCATCTGCCCCAACTGGATTCCACATACTCAGCATGAGAAACCCGGGTTTACGAATTCCCATTGCCCAATTCATACTTTTGACCGTTATTTCGCGTGCATGGTTTTTATCTTCTGGATGTACTAGCTCGCAGTAATCGTGGTCGTCGCCTGAGAAGACAGAAACGACATTACCGATTTTTGAGATGAGCTTTTTGGAGTCATCATCACTAAGGACGTTTTGGTATTGATAGCCTCGGGAAACACTAATGGCGTTTCTATGATCAGGGATAACTGGCGTAGTTTGACCTTTTGGTGGAGGAGTCGGCGGCCAATGTTCTCGAAGGGGACCACATGGAGTCCCAGGATTTCGATACAAGGGCACATGAGTAAGCAGGATAGTAGGAAATTCAGCACCGTTTGGTCCAGGGTCAAGGGTTGGTAAATGTGCGTAATCAGCCAATTCGACATCTTGAACGGAATGAGAATATTGTAAAACTCTTTCCTTTCCCGCTTGAAAATCCAATTCTCTAGCCACGGCTTTTCGTTTGGTAATTTGAACATTGTTTAAGAAGTCCTCGACGGGTTTGGTGATAGGTGCAGTTTCACTGACTGGACGATCTGATGCTCCAGCACTCAATGACACCGCATCCACAGAAACAAATGTATGATTTGCAATAACATCCACTCTGTTTACATCTCCAAAGTAGACCTCAAATCGATCACGAATAGGAACCTTGATTTGGGCGCCGAACCCCAAATCATGATTTCCCGGTAAACTAGCAATTAGCTTTCGTCCCCTCTGCCCAACTCCAGCTTCTGATCCTCCCAGATTCCAGTTGTCCGAGAAAATTCTAGAGAAGCGACCATATTCCTGCAGCCAAAAGTCCTCTCCATATCTTTTTCCCCAACTCTCAACATGTTTCTGCTCTTTTGCTGGTCGACGTCCTTTTGCCCATGCTTGGTCTTCTGAATTTCCATGCGCCGTCTTCCATTCTCTTCCACCATCAAATAAATCCCCTAGGAAAAATACGGTATCTGGATGTAATTGCTTCGAAAGTTGTATGTAAGATCTCTTCATGTAATTATCCGTATGCCATATTGTAAATGTTGACAACGGCCATGGACGATCTGGATACGAATGCGGATCCGTAAGTTGAGGATCTGCCAAGAAGATTAAATGATGAGGTGTAGTATTTGGAGGCTATTCATATCACATATATCATCAGCCTCGTCGCCAATTATTTCAAACCTCCATCAAGAAAACTCACCCATCTCTCCCATTCCTCCCAAGCGCAAGCTCGCACAGCTTCTTCAAACACCCAGCGCTCTCCATATAACAGAACCACCACCCAAACACAGACCAGTAAGTGCGGTAAACTAAAACAACGTCTCCAACTCCAATCCCTCATCCACCCCCTCAATGACCTCGACACCCTCGATAACATTCCCCCTACCACAGCTACATTCGGATGATCTGCCATTCTCTGCAAACTAACCGCCAAATCCGTCGGCAGCGCCAACAATAACCTCCTAAAAACCGAAGGAGGCTCTCTAAAATGATCGCGCGTCGAATGGATATATTGAGAACGTGAAGAAAAAGGTGCCATTCTGATATTCCAAGTTGGTTGCTCCCCTACCTACCATCGAATGCCATACCCGACTGAGCTCCCTGGGCGTCTCTCCGTACCAAGGAATGATGACAAGAATGTTTGTTATATTAAGGTACGTACGTACTCGTGCTTGCGTGGACGGGTATATTATGGGATGGGGTTCGTACTGTGTGCATAGAATTGGCGCAGATGGGATTTGTGTACCCGCAGAGCATTTATTATTATTATTATTATTATTATTATTATTATTATTATTATTATTATATTATTACGACGCTGGGAGATTCAGCTTGGAGCTTAACCTTAGGGGAATTAAAATTGGGGACCAGGTGAGGCTAAATTTAGAGGTTTAGAAGCAATATCCTTTATAATAATAAGTCCTTGATTGACCCTGGAGTGGTGGTGCGATAACAATGGATAAGGGTTGATTTTCAGGGGCTTGGCTGGGGTAGGTATCTTAGGTGCTAGTGCTAACCTTACTAGGTAATTAGTTTAAATTTAATGAAGCCGAATTAAGAATTAGAAGCATCATCTCATTTAAGGATAATAATAAATATATAAAATATAATTGTAATCATATATAAATTACCTACCTTATTCTTATATATCAACAAATAATGTAAAGCTGTATAGGGGTAGGTTAATGTTATAGCTCTACGAGTAGACATACTATCAGAATATAATAGATGGTAGAATCAGATTAGACAAGTTGTTGAAATAGGTTCTTACCTTATTAAAGGGATGGTATTGGATATGAAAATAGAATTGAACAGCAGCAGAATCAAGTTGCATATTAAAAGTGTAACTAGACAATGGAGTCATTTTAAACGATTTCACATACGGAGTATAATATGGTCAATGTTCAACATGCAATCTAGTTTTGAACATTATTAATTTGAATGGAACAGATCTAATGCAAAAAAGAGGTATCACCATCATTATCATTATCATTGGTATCATAGAACCTCTTCTTCCTGCTCTTTCAAATTCTCTTTCAAGAATATATGGTTACTCCAACCCATTCTCCTCACTTGAATCTGCATACTCTCAAGTATCCTCTGCTTAACTCCTTTATCGCTTCCATTACTTCCATCTACCACATCCGTGTTGATAAAAGCTCCATGAGTACTCGAGAAACTGTGAGGCTTTAAGACCTCCCACATCCCCACTACCTCATCCGCACTCAAGGGTATCATGTTAGGTATACTCCACATGAAAGCATAACTATTCATTCCATCGGGTCTAGTATTCTTTCCTCCCCCAGGACCTTTACTCCAATCTCCTAATGCACTTGGTGTCGTTACCAAAGTATCCGCTACCAGTAATCTTCCATGAGCGAGACACACCAAACTCCCAGGGAAATGACCACCAAGCTTTAACATCTTCACACCAGTCTTCTCCCCCCGTATCTCGAGATCTTCTTCTTTCCCCTCAATGAACGTCCTTGCCTTTCCCATTCGGTCAAGTCGATTCAGCCAACTCTTATCCTCCCAACTCAAATACACTGGACAGTCAAATATCTCTGCCCAATCCAAATGTGTGGTATAATAATGCGGATGAGATATCACGATCGCTGCCAATCCACCCAATCCATGGATCCAATCCACCGTTTCATCATCCAAATATGTCACACAATCCCACAAAACATTTCCAAGCGGTGTCTTGATAAGTATAGCTCGTTGTCCAATCGCAAATTTAGGCTCGGTCCATATATTCCAAAATCTTTCATCGTCATCGAATTGTTTCCATTTGTTTTTATATTCTCCACCAGCTTTTAACTGCGCGAGAGTGGTAAAGGATTGACCCGTCGGCGGAACAAATTGCCTAGGGTCATCACATATTCGACATCTGGTAAGAATCGATCGATCTTCAGCGTCAAATTGTGTACCACATGCCGTACAGATGAGTAGATGTTCTGAGCCCGGCATTGCTATGAAGGATGGGGTATCGTATTCGTGAAGGGGATCTTCAAAGTCGTGAAGGGCACCGTCTTGAACTATTGTTGCCGGCGTCGAGATAGAAGAATATGGAGTAGAACTCGTAGACATATTGAATGAATATGTAATCTTATTAACATATGTGGCAGGTCGGACGAGGTCTAAAAGAGGGGTAGGTGGGAATCAGGTGATCGGGGAATGATGGGCGGGTTTGTTTGGTGGCATATTTTCTATCTAGCCTTGGTCTTGGCCTTGGCTTTGATTTGATTTCGACTACTCGAGTGTGATAAGGTTACCGTATACCCCGCATTACGCTTGTTATTGACAAACTCTACTCGTAGCTAGAGCTCTGGATGGGGTATTCCACCTCTCCAAACCAATTTAGGAATGTACAGCCGCTTATCTATGGAAAGAAAGGGTTCTTGAGGACTCGTAGGTACAATAGGTAGGTAAGGTTAAGTACTGTATCCCGGATATCAATGGCTTTAAATCTCCCCTCCATACACCACCAGGCTTTCTAAGATCTTACATTTCTACATTTCTACATTTCTACATTTCTTCCTTTTGTATACTTGTCCTTCATATTGCATACGCACATCGTCATATAATTGCTGCTTCTGCTGCTTCTGCTGATTTCTAATCAAAATGGTCTATTTGCTTGATTATTTCCAGCATCGGAGGGATTGGTAAGTATTCATCCCACTTGTCATCTGTCATTTCTTATCGTTATCAAAACAACCTCGAGGGAACTCCAACTCCGTCGGGTGAATCTTCATCAATGTCTAACACTACATTACAGTCAATTCAAACAAGCTGAACGAGCCCAACGCATACAAAACCTTACCAGTTATCATGGAGCACTTACGAATTCAGAAAGACAAGTGCTATCAAAACCAATTGAAGAACTCGTTCAGGATGTTCACAATCAAGCTATCCAACCAATCGATATCCTACGCGCATACGGAAAAGCTGCCCTCAAAGCTCATGAGAAAACAAATTGTGTGACGGAGGTTATGATTGATGCTGCTGAAGGCTGGACAACTGATGGAAGTATTAATGTGAAAGGTCCTTTAGCAGGTATTCCCATAAGTCTAAAAGATTCAATCGTCGTCGGTGGTTTCGATACGAGTGTAGGATACAGCGGGAACGTTGGCAACAAAATAGAAAAGGATGGGACCTTGGTGAGGATACTAAAAGATGCTGGAGCAATTCCATATGTCAAAACGAATCTTCCAATCACACTGCTAAGTTTCGAATCTACAAATGATCTCTGGGGGCGAACCACAAACCCTCATAACAGCAAATATTCACCCGGTGGATCTACTGGTGGTGAAGCTGCTTTGTTAGCCGCTGGCGGTGGACGAATTGGAATTGGTTCAGATGTTGCTGGATCGGTTAGAGTTCCAGCTCATTTCTCGGGAATCTACAGCTTGAGATGCTCAACTGGAAGATGGCCTAAGAATGGGGTGTGCACTAGTATGCCAGGTCAAGAGGGTATCCCAAGTGTGTTTAGTCCTATGACACGAACTTTGGGAGATCTCTCATATTTCACAAAATCTATGATTGGTATGCAACCATGGAGGTATGATTACAGTGTTCATCCCATTCCGTGGAGAGAGGAGGTATGGAAGGATTTCAGCGAAAAAAAGAAGTTTAGAGTTGGTGTGTTAAGAACTGATGGAGTCGTTGATCCAAGTCCAGCTTGTACGAGGGCTATGGATGAAGTAGTAGCTGCACTTGAAAAGGATGGCCATGAGGTTTATGATGTTAACCCACCAGCTCCATATGAAGCACTTTACATTGGCTCACAACTTCTCAACTCGGACGGGTGCAGGACCTTTAAATCTTTCTTCAGAACTGGCGAATGGGAAGATCCAGGAGCAAAGGCAATGAGCTGGCTTATGTCTTTACCAAGACCATTCAAATGGATGTATTGGGCTTGGGTTAAGTATGTCAGAAGGGACGATATCTGGGCTGGATTAATCAAAGAATGGCATCAAAAATCTGCCTACGAGCAATGGAAATTTGTCACCAAGAGGGAAGCTTACAAAGCTAAGTTTCATGCCTGGTGGGAAGAAGAAGTGAAACTTGACTTCATGATCACCCCACCAAATGCAACACCAGCAGTACCTCACGACGGAATGAGAGACGCAGTTAGCAGTTGTGGTTACACTTTCTTGTTCAATCTTGTAAGTGCATTACATATATTTTCGATCAATTAGCTAACATAAAAATAGCTCGACTACACAACAGGTATCATGCCTATAACGCACGTTGACAAAGAACTCGATCAACTCCCTTCAAATTTCTCCCTCAAATCTTTAAATGGAGTCGCATATGGTGCGTATAAGCATTATGATGCAACTGCTATGCACGGACTCCCAGTCGGAATACAAGTAGTAGGTCAACGATTACAAGAGGAGAAGGTACTAGCTATTATGCATAGAATCGAAGATTTGTTGGGCGAAAACAAATATGAACTTTTGGAGATTGATTAGGAAGGAGGATAAATTACAATGGCGGCTAGCTTGTCTTTGCGAGCGAGATCGGAGTTAGGTGACATGCATTACGCATCGATTTGACTGGGTATTTACGAGATACAGTAGATACAGCTTCATATAGAATGAATTATTAAGCACCTTCCAAAAGTATCAATAATATCACGGATACAGAATCGAAGGAATATGTACGGAAATCTAACGGAGTATAAAGACTGGAGTAAACCTCATGAAGCGCAACCGGAGGACAACAAACAAGTGTCATAAGATTACATTCAGAGATTAAAGTTAAGGTTACTCGCTTCCATCCCCTATCTCTCACAACGCCCGAAATCGGAGTCTTACACGAGGTTTGTAACTATGACTAACTACTCGTAACCATGGGGAATATTTATTTAACCTACCTGGTGTACATAAATGCAATCAATGCATGTGTAGGAAGGATCTTGGAATCGATCTTTGAAATTTATATTTTAATAGATTTATTAGAATATTTTATCTACTCGTATGCCGACTTGGAATTTTGTATTGTTTTTTGTTTATCTTTTTTGGTTGGTTTATTCACTGGTAATTTATACGAGTTGGAAGTTGGAAGGGGAAGGTTCGATCTTAGGATCTTTTTTGAGCTACTGGAGTTTCTAGGTAGGTAGGGCTCTTTATTATTGATTGATTATTTGGAGGGAGGGTAGGTTTTGTGTGGCGGGAGTGGAAGGGGAATTTTATGGGGAGGTGAGGAAGGTTGGGGAGTGGGAGGGTTTTGGGTTTTGAGTTAGTTATCAGGTTTGAATTTGACTAATACTGTAGTAGGTAGACAGGTATTGATTTGATTTAGATTTGGAATTTGAAAGAAATGGGAGTAGAGACGAAACAACAAGATCATTGGTCTGCTTCGGTATTTTATCTCCTATTTTCCTTTCTCGTTTATTTGATAATTAATTATTCTCTTCTTCATACAATCAACCAATCTCCATCATCATCATGATCAAAATACAAAAGCTAAACAAGGAGAAACCCCCCTCTCCTTACCTAGCTCTCTCAAAAAACCAAAAGGGGTGTAAAGAAAAAAGAACAAGTAATCTATCTAACCAGACACAAAAGGCTTACCAAAACTCCGCATCATTCGTCCCTAAACTCGCTACTAAAGTCCTGGGTTGGTTGGATGTACAAGGCGATGATGTTATTTTAGATATCGGATGCGGAGATGGGATTATCCCTGTGCAAATTGCTGCTACCCTGGCGACGGGCTCGGGATGTATTCATGGAGTTGATAGTTCGAAGGATATGATTGCTGCTGCGAGGAAAGCTGCTCTTGAGGAGGGGGTGGAGGGGGTTTGTAGGTTTGAGGGTGAGTTTTTGTGGGATTTCTTTTATTTTATTTTTTATTTTTTTTGCATGGGAGATTAAGATAGGCGGAGACGGAGATGGAGTGGAGGATGAAGAAAGGGAAGAAATAAAAGATAATTAAAAAAAAAACCAACCAAAAAAAAAAGTCCTCGATGCTTCCTCCGAATTATCTACACTCCCTTCTAGTACCTACACCAAAATCTTCTCCAACGCAGCTATGCACTGGATTCTGCGACGCGAATCCATCCGCATCTCGCTCTTCAAACATATTCTCCGACTTCTGAAACCTGGCGGGATTTTCGTCTTCGAGATGGGAGGTATGGGTAATGTAGCTGAGATGCGAACCGCTTTGTTGAGCGTGGTGGGGAGGAGATGTGTTGGGGGCTTGCAGAGAGTGAGGGAATGTGATCCTTGGTTTTTTCCTGATGAGGTGTGGATGAGAGATGTACTTTCTGTTGTGAGTTCCGGTGATGGAGATGAAGATAAAGGTGGTGGTGTAGGGAAATGGAAAATTGAAAAATTGGAGAGGGAATATAGAGCTACGGAGGCGGATAAAGGGGGTATAGAAGGATGGGTTAGGTTGATGGGAAAACAGTTTTTTGATGTGCTAGGAGAGGGGAAGGAGAGGGTGGAAGCGGAGAATGAAGTTTGTGAGGTTCTGGAGAGTGTTTGTAGGAGCCCTGGGGGTGGCGATTGGATTGGTTATGTGAGGTTGAGAGGGGTCGTTAGGAAGTTGTAAGGAGATTGCTAAAATTAGGGTTTGCGGGGCTGAGAATGTGAGACTTCTGGGAGGGAGGAAAGTGATGGGATGATTTGCTCAATGCTCAGAGGTTTTATATGCCATTTTTCTTTTTGTGCTTAGTTTTCGAGTACTTCCGTGGAGTAATAAACGAACTTCTGGCATTCACCGGAGTATACAGAGGATATACAGGTAAAATAGGAGTTATTGGGTTTATTGAGACCAGAAAGAGCATCAGATTGAATTGATTGATTATCTAGCTAAGCAGTTAAGCTGCGAGTATATATTCAAAAAATGAAGGAATAGGCTTAGGTATTCGGCCTTCGGAATTAAAGTGCTTTGAAATCAAAATATTGAAAGCAAACAAACAGTATACCAAAAAGGAAAGAATGAATTAAAAGTTGAGTTTTGTTTGCTCCTTATATGCATCATGCAATATATATGCATATGCTGCCAAGATCCCAGGAGGTCAACATTATATGCATCATACAATATATATGCATATGCTGCCAAGATTCCAGGAGGTCAACAGGAGTTAATTGATGGTGATAAGAGCGAAGAAGAGGAAGTGTGTGGAATTAAGAGGTGAATGTAAGACTTACATGACGCAACGTTGAAGTCAAAAACTCATGGACTCGTGTAGATTTACTGATATGTAAATATGAATGAGACGGATATTCTATATTATATTCACTAGAATAATATTAACTATCGATGATTATTATAATTGTCCACGTAAAAGTCTTCTACTAGCAAATGCATTCATACAGTATTCAAATCTCGAGTCGCATAGCACAAGCTTCTGTAGCAATGACTCTTCCTTTTCACTCATTCCATCTCATTGTCAAAATTATCCACCATACCACAAAAGCCAACACCATTACGCTCTCAACAATAGTAGTAGTTGTAGATCTAAGCGATGTTTAAATACACAACTGCACAAAAATTACTTGGATATACATATACAACAAAATGCCGGGCTTTCTATCTCGTCACCATGATACTTAGATGCTATTATTACTATAGCACAAATATCTCTTTTGACCAATGGTGCGTAGGAAATTTTATACTTGAGGAAGCTTCAAAGTGTGAGTCGAATAATCATAGCGTCAAGAACAAAAGAATGACGTGGTCGGAAGGCTAGAGGTAGATGCAAGGTCGGAGGTTAAGGTTATATGTGAGGCCGGAAGGAGTATTTGATGAAGTTAGACATCACACAAGACTACAATCTGAAGTTACTGAGCAAGGGGCAAAAAAAATCCTGTCATTAGATATGCTTTCTCAACAAAGCCGGAATAAATATTTATCAAGAAAACTCACCTATACCCACCGCTTGCAAGAAATCCAATCTCAAGACATGCAATATATCAATTGAAACTGTCCTAGGCATTTAATTCATCACCACCACAATTTACAATTTGCTAGGTACTAATAAAGTGAACGCTGTGCTGTAATTGTTGATGATGGTCCCAAAATATACCTGTTACCACGAATCTCATCCTATCTGCTTCATTCATATAGGCGCAAACCGGATCCGTCATTTCTTATAAAACCGCTCGGTGTATACTAGGCCATATGGAATTACGACTGAGGACACACTATGGAGATAAAACTTTTCCATGAGGATCGTAGCCATTTCTTTTTCTGTTCTGAATTTGAATCTTCTGTTGCAAATTTGGAAATGAGACTTTTTCCGGGTGGCGCAACTTTTTCTTCGTTTGGCTGGATTCCGGAGTTTTGTTTCATATGTGCAGCGACAATTAAGCTTTAGCCATCAACTAATACTAATCTCCCGCTTTGCTATAGCTTGAGATATGTGAGACTTATAATGATACTAGTAGACTACACTATTGCTAGCCGAATATTGTGGTAGGTGACTAGTAAAACGTGTGTGCAGTACTTCCAATGTCTAAATTAGCGCTGCAGAGCTATACCTCTACTTATTTGTAAGTATTCCATCGTTCAGAAGTAGACGGCTCTTGATGTATCCATCTTCTCGGACCGCTTGGGGAAAAAAAATACACCTGAGTTCTTAACGGTTGTGCTCACACTCTGGAAAAATTAGAGAATTCGGGATTCATCATTTCTTGTCATCGACGATCCACTAGCAAAGCCGAAATGTCCCATCTAAATACAGGTTCACCAGGATAAGTGCATGAAAATACAATATTTTTAGCTGTTAGCACAACGCGTCATATCTGTAAATATCCCCATCTAACTTTAGGGCTGGACAGAGTGGCATCAGATGGTGCCATAAACTGAATCACGATATCTGCACGACTTGGAATATTTGCTGCTATTATCGTGCTTGGTAGGCGGCAACTTTTAGATGAGGACACGTCTTCACTAATAGTGATTTTTCATCGTACCAAATTTATGTGCAACTATCTAGAACACCAATCCATCCTTTCGTTTTGTGTCTGAACTAGTATACCAGTTAACCCACTCAGGATTCTGGAGGATGCGCTGCCGCGAGGTGCTTATCATGTTGCCTGACAGGCTGTAAGATTAATATAAATCATGATGTCTTCCGGACCACTAAGCTTAGAATGTCGGTGATATCTTAAAACCCCTACTAATTGTTCACTAGAACAATGAATAGGATTTCTGAGAAATGCCTTGAAATCAAGAATCAGAATGTGAAGGTCAGGCCAGCCTTGTCTAAACAATCTAGCAAGTGAAAGACAACTCATTCTAGCCGTATAGCCGCATAACCGTCTAGGCGACAGATCCTGTAACTTGCACGGGAGAAGACGGTATGAGAACGTACTATATATGCGAGCATGAAAGTCAGTCACCAACCATACTGTGACACTTCCCCATGATGTGCATTTTGCCGTGAGCTAGCGGGGCTTACGCATAAGTGTTCATGCTAGCTGCTTGATTCGTCATCAATCTCCATGCGGAGCACCATTTCCACCTCCAATCCTCAGTGCTCACTCACTCGTGCCAACTCCAACCTGGAGACTCCAGATTCCGCTGACGCTTACCCTCTTTGGAAATCGAGAAGCCACTACCGCAGATGAAAAAGCTATTGCCGTTTCGTTTCCAGCAAGCTGCCTAATCCGAAAGCCTATCGGCCACTCTATTATGGCTTATTGGATGGAACTGTGAAAGTAGATAAGAGATGTTGGTTTATTGGGATTTTTGAGAACTTCGCAAGGCGATGTAAGCGGATATCGGCACGCACACGCGCTCTGTACCTATCTAAGGTCGATTGACAGTCGGTTAAATATCGGATTTTTCTATCCCCAGGAATGAATATAAGAGCCATAGGTTACTCGGTTGCCGTTCCAACAATCAATATTCGAAGGGGCGTAAGGTGGGTGCTTGGTTAACGTTAGCATGCCTTGATACAGGAATTTATAGAAATTTCCTTTTATAGCTGGCGATTTGGTAGGTTGTTGCTATGTCGCGATAGAAAGGAATTTAATTAGGTCAATTGGATGTGCCACGCATACGTTGGTTTGTGGATGTTTATTAGTTCGTATGTATGGCTGTCAAGCTGTCAAGCTGTCAAGCTGTCAAGCTGTCAGAATGCAATGCTCGAATGTCGATCTTAGTAAGGCTAATTTCCCATGAATATTCTCGGAACCGAGAAAATCTGAATGAATCAATTTCAGAATTCCAAGGGCATTGTTTCACACTCATCAGCCACCATTCATCATTCAGCCTTTACTAATTACATCTTGATGAGCTCAGGCTCAGGAGCCAGGATTCAGCGTTTATTTTATTATGATGCTAGTAGGATGGTCTCTTGTTGGAATAAAATCATCTGATTGACCAATTCATGGAAACCTAGAGCTGTTATTGACCTGAGCCCCTTTATTAACCTACTGAAAAGTCGGAAAAAGGACATTGGATCAATCTCCTCCACATTATTCTATGCGTGTCTCCACCACAACATCTCCACCGGAACTCGGATTTGTCACGAAAACCATATCGATAGAATTACCCACCAACACGCACTTTTTACCCTGTAGCACGCACAGGATCCCGTTTCTCCTCACTGTATCATCCACACAGAGTTATGTTGGGGTTTCTCCACCGACGAACCTCGGGGTTGGAAGCCTCTCCATCTGGAGAGAAAGGGCCGAATAGCTGTGGAATCCACTTCTCCCACCGCCCGCAAAACGTTGTCAGATGATGACAACTCGTAAATGCGGAGTTTGGGCGGACTTATTAATAACCTTATTGCTTGATAATGAGTAAGCAGCACAATCATTAGGATTAGTCCCAATTAGCTGAAGGAGACGATGTCTTCGACGTCCTCGTAGAACACCTTCAATACTGCGCTTATTTCTTCAATGTCGTTGGAAGCCAAGCAACCAAGCAAAGCTTGACAATATTTCGATGGCCAGCAGCTCGCTTGTCGACGGGTGGCTTGCGGAACCGGTCTGTCGGTTAACAAACCAAGGTCTTGGACTCCCTCATCTGATTGTGCTACGACCCAATCCTTGCCTCTGGCTGTTCCGCAGCCCTGGTACATAATGCAGCGGTAAAATTCAGGTTAAAATCCCGTTACTCCCTGAAGGCGGTCGCACAACAGTTTTTAGTTCAAAACCATAAAGTGGCTTTTTGCTGGAGAAAAGAGAATGGACGCGAAGTCCAGTCTAAAAGGGGTAGCATTTCCAGCAGTGCATTTTTACCCAGGCTTCCTAGACGCTCATTACAGTTCGAGCTATTGGTCACCAACCCCGAGGAGGAAGCAGAAAAGTTGGAAGGATGGAGATCATCGTCTGCTACTCAGGATTCCCCAATTCCCCCGTAAATCCTGTCCGCACACAAATGTCCCATGAGTCGGGAATTAACGCGTGGCATCCCTCCCCAGGTCGTCCACTTTCAGGGTGGGGAGTGTCATTTTGCTGGAAGGGTGGCTGTCTTTTTTGAAAATGCTAAGTCTAAACTTCATTAGGAAACACGGCGGTAAATGCTTTACCCTCCATGAAAAACTGGTAAATAGTTGGAGGTACGGAGTATATATATGAAGACTTCTTTTTCCTTTCTCTTCTTGTCACAGATCGTCTTCATTCTATCTCCATCGGGCTCCGCTTCCCCTTCATCTACTCTCTGCAATTTTGCTTTTATTTCATCTTCACGCCGACGACCATGGCTATCATGGCGGAAAAGGGGGCTCCGAGCCAGGCGCTCGTGGCTCGACAGAATGCAGCAAAAGCCCACGGTCTCATGGGCATGCTGAAGAATCCTTATGTATTCATGACATGTTTGTTCGCATCATTGGGTTGTATGATGTATGGTGAGTACAATCATTCCAATAACCTATGTCTGCCGGAGGAATTGAGCGTTGGGCTAATCTTTGCATAACAGGTTACGATCAAGGAGTAATGTCCCCAGTACTGGTTATGGAGAACTTCCAGAACGAATTCCCAACACTGACATCATCGACCACTCAAGGATGGCTCGTTGCTTCCCTTGAACTTGGTGCATGGTTCGGTGCGCTTTTTAACGGATACCTCGCGGATAAAATCTCAAGAAAATACAGTATGATGGTTGCCGTTCTAATCTTCACACTCGGCACAGGTCTTCAAACTGGGGCACAAAATCCGTCATATTTCTTCGGTGGCCGTATCATTGGTGGTGTGGGTATTGGTATGTTCTCTATGGTTATTCCATTGTACCAAGCAGAAATTGCACCCCCGGAACTTAGAGGATCCTTGGTTTCGCTTCAACAACTTTCCATTACCATTGGAACTACTATTGCCTTCTGGCTTGACTTCGGTTTCTCCTTCTCCGGTGGAAACAAGTGCAAGCCAGAGGGTATCGCAGACCCATACCTTCCCGATGGCACTTACAATGCTGCCGCAAATCATGGACATCCTTGCACTGGCCAAAATCAAATTGCCTGGAGAGTTCCATTGTCGTTACAATTGATCCCTGCATGGACTCTTTTCATTGGGATGTTTTTCTTCCCATTCTCCCCAAGATGGTTGATGCTGAAGCATCGTGAAGAAGAAGCCATTGCATCCCTCTGCAAACTCAGGCGCCTGGATGCCAATGATCCATTATTGCGAGCTGAGTTCCTCGAGATTAAAGCAGCTGTCATGTTTGACGAGGAGACCCAAGCTGAGCAAATTGGAAACGGTGGAATGTTAGCGCCATGGAAAGCATTATTCGCACCCCATGTGTTCAAGAGAATCTTCCTTGGATGTGCTATGATGGTTTTCCAACAGTTTACCGGTATCAACGCCGTTTTGTACTATGCTCCTCAGATTTTCTCCAGTTTCGGCTTCTCCAGCACTACCACCACTCTTCTCGCTACTGGAGTCACAGGTATCTTGCAAGTCCTCTTTACACTACCGGCAGTTCTGTACCTCGATAAATTTGGGCGTAAGACTTTCCTTATTGCTGGTGCCATCGGTATGTGCATCTGCCACGTCGTTGTAGCTTCCATAGAAGGTGTGTACGAAGACCAATGGAACCTTAATGAAGGTCTTGCTGTCACACAAGGATGGGTCGCCATCGTGTTCATTTGGTTATTTGCAGTTAACTTTGCCTACTCTTGGGGACCAGTCACCTGGGTTCTCGCTCAGGAAATCTTTCCGGCCAGTGTTAGATCTCGTGGTGTCTCTCTTGTCGCATCAACCAACTGGATGTTCAACTTCGTCATCGGCTTGACCACTAAAGACATGCTGAAGTCTATGAAGTACGGTACATACATCTTCTTCGCTGTATTTAGTGCTGGAGGTGGCTTCTTTATCTGGAAATTCTTCCCCGAAACAAAGGACAAGACATTGGAGGAACTCGATGTGTACTTTGGCGGTAGCATTGACAGTATTGCGGCTGCAGATAAGGCAAGAATGCAAAGCATCAACGAGAGGCTTGGCCTCGCCAATGCTCAGAATCCTGAAGATATTAAGATGATGAATGAGGAGAAGATTGCTACAACTACCCACCAAGAATTGTGAAGATAGAAGTGCGGTGCAGTCTCGTGGGACGTGCATTCTGGCGATAGTCTACTTGATATGATAATGATTAGCATTCATAATGGAATAATGACATACCCTCCAATTATAAATAAAATGTTTTCTGTCTCGTATTTGTGGATTAGCAAATTGTCCCACGTAGCACCTAAAATGTTTAGCTTTTCTATGTCCTAACTACCCTCCAACCCTCCGTCAGAGAGCCATTTCAATGCACTAGAACTCCGTCAGGTGCTCGTACAAGGATCGTTGGAAGGGAGACCTTAACAATCAGCAGCATGATGAGTCCCGAGATGGTCGTGCCTTTTCTTGATATTTTTTTTACTTCAATGTTCGCTCACCTCTTTGAGCAGCGTCTCAATGGGATACCCTTGTTATTCTGATTATAACATGAAGCCTATTATTTCTATTGCTTTTGCTAATAAACACAGATTGGAGAAAATCATCATAGAATTTTCATAATTTACCATAAAAAGTTTTTTGATACTTTATGAAAGTGAAAATACTTTACTTAAAAAAGGTTACATGATAAAATATTTAGTTTACGATATAATTAATAGAATGACATTATAAACGTCCAAGGTGACATTTCTTTTTACCTCCATGTAAGAGTCTGTCCATTTCTCCTTTTTCCAAAAAATTATCGATACTTCTAAGGTTCTTTTTGAAGTAGCCCACAAGGAACTCTACGGTATTTTGATACATACTTTTGCTGGGACTCTTATAGGGTTATAATCATCCCTGTTGGCCACAATACATGACAATCCTCCAAAGACCGTGTATGCGACAGTTTCATCAAGATGCCCGTGGTATCCGCTCTCATATACGATGCCTTCCAAGATGTCTGGCTGCGGGTTAAGTTCCACGTCAGTCCCCGGGGTTTTAACCTTTGGAAGCTCCTCCGATACGGTTCCTGGTTCTAAAAAGTAAAATTGATATTCAATTTGATGCTTCGACCTTATCGACCAGTTCAAATCGAACACTTTTTTACACAGCTCCAATAATTCTCCGCTTAAATCCCCATCATTGGGTTTTGAAACAAGTCTCAAGAACTCTTCCAAGTCTAACGCCAAAGAATGTAGTTTTGACCCTAGACCTTTCTTTCGTATCTTCCATGCATTCTCCAGAGTGAGGCTGATCCATTCATTTCTGAGAATAAATTCAATGCTGCTAAAGCCATTTTAATATTAGTAATGATCCTCATGCTAGACTTGACTTATTTGGCAATTACCATCAGGAGAAGTATGTAATCTTTTTTCAAACTCAACAAGCCCTCTTTCCAAGGCCCCATCTTCGTCATCGTCTTCAAGGCCAAATGCCGGCTTCAAAAGGATTTCGTCATTCAAGAATTCGAAGATGGCCGCCATGTATCTAGACATCTTTTCGTAATCACTCAAATTCTCATCCCAAATCTTACTTAAATACACGTCTCGTTGGCGTTGTTGATTTTGTTCTTTTGGCCTCCCTTTTGGGGCAGTATCTATGTATTTTGGGGCGAGATGAAAGATTTTGCTGCATATTTTTTCGTACTGGTGTTGGACGAGTAAACGATCAGGCTCGGGTCCTGAAGACCATGAAAGCTTTGTCGCGAAACAGAAGAGTCATCCGTCTAGCTTCTGCATATCGTTTTTCTAGAGAATCAACCTTACCTCGCAAGATATTGTTATCCTGTTTAAGATCATTGATCTCAATATGTAATCTTTGTACGTTTTGAAGATATCTTAAAACGGTGTTGACGTTATATATCATTGGAGAACAATCCACCAGCCAAGTGAAATAACTAAATGCACAGGGCCCTAAGCTTAATTTGGTGATGAATTGGCAGAACTTCATTTTTTCTTAGGCGATAATCAAGGTGCAAAGGCGGTGACTTAACTTGGTTAGGCCGACCAGATGTCCACATCTCTCCCCCCGCTCCTTTTTGCTCGAGCAATTGACCTTACCTTCATTTCAATCGTTCATGTTAAACATCAAGCCTACTTATAATTTCAAAAAAAAAAAAAAATGTATAAAGCAATCATCAGCAGTCACGCAGAGTCTCTCGAATTATCAATTCATTCTCTAAAAACAAAAAACATTATTTGCTACCTAAAAACCGGGGTCAAACCCTCTCTAGACTTTCTCCTCAAGCTTTGCATCCATCAATACTTCGCCTCAACACTACCCAATTCCTTACCTTTGTGTTCAAGTAAAATTTTCATGATGGCAGGCATGCTTATCACTACCAGGTCAAAGTGAACGTCCCAGCACCAGTTCCCATACATTCCCCTATTTTTCTTGAAATTTTTTTTCTCTACTTTACTCAAATCAACTGCCAATCGGCAGTTGATTTGCACTGTGGAGTTGGGGCGATCTGGCGCTTCCACCAGTTCGCACTGCTGGAGAATTTCAAGAAATTGAAGGCTTTCGTCGGACAAATCTTGAACAGTTCGATGGAATGGGAACCGGATCTTGTGCGAATTTCCGAGGGTGTCGCCACGATGTATGTACCAAGTCATCTAGAGGTATGAGCAAACAAGCGAGAGATGGGAAAAGTGTCCTGTCTTACCCGCAGAGTTCGCCACTTTCCATATAAGTCCATGTATTTTGGATGTCCTTCGTCTTTCTCGGCGTCATAGATAGCACGGCTTGAGACGCCGTAGTGCCGCGTCGCTTGTCTTGAGACTACCGTGACTTTTTCTGGAAGTTGGCTAAGCACCGCACCCCTTGATAAACATTAGCAAGTCTTCTTAATTATATATAGGAACTTACTTGACTATTGCAGACCAAGCGTCATCTGGCTGCATAACTTGAATGGTTGGAAATTGCTGAGCAAGTTCAGACCTGAAATACTCCGAAGAACCAAACCCGCCTACAAGAAGAATGGCCTAGGAAGGGTCAGGTAAGGTCATATAGTGATTGAGTGGGGCACATCACCTTTGGTTCTCCTCCCTGAGGATTGTTTTCCGACAGTCTCTTGGCCATGACGGCCTTCACCTGTTTGTTGACTTTGTCTTTGATGTCTGAGATTATAGGGTCGAATATGGCTTTCATATCTTTACTATTAATGTGTCAGTTTTATTGTGATACCATATCGATGGAAGATTTACCCATTCAAGGTCAACTTATTGGAAACTAGGCCTTTCGCTGGATTATCGTCGAGCATCGGCTTGTAGAAATGGAAAAACCACGCTCCCTCGTCACCGCGAAATTCTCTCTTGGCATTCCGATCGAACTTTTTCAGAGCAATTTGGTAATGCCTGTCTGCCATCAGACTGTAGAACACACTCTCTCCTACTATGTCTTTGGCCATTCCTTCCCATCGGTTATTGAGATTTAATGAGCCTGCCATACAGCCTTGGCGTTGATTAGTACACTTATTTCAGCGACCAAAGATAGGTTAACACTGACCTGTACCAGGCACAAGCTTTTTCAACTCCAGCCTGGGTACCAATTGAACAATTTCATAAGATATCAGGTCGACTGTACCACCACCAGCGTCACAGATCACGACTGCATCACCGATCTAAAAAAAAAAAAAAAAACGTTAGTTGTCGTTTCACAAAAAAGGCGAATAGTCGACATACCGCCAACCCCTTGTTTTTTAATTCGTGTAAAGTATGAAATGCAGCGGCTTCTGGCTCTTCGACAAGTACCACTGGATGCAAACCAGCCTGCCTCGCGGCCTTTAAACGGGAAGTGGTTAGCTTGGCAAAGGATATGCGATGAGAGTTACCCACTTGTAAAGTTAAGTCTTTTGCCTTGTCAGACCAGACAGCAGGGACCGAAAGAACGAACTTCTTCTCGCAGTGTTGGAAAAAATCATGAAGAAATCTGACCTGAATTTGCTCCAAAGCGTTTTTGTAAATGGCCCGAAGAAAGTCGGCGGCTACGTCAACGGCTGGCTTTTCACAGAGTTTGAGATTGCTCTTCAGAGTTGATTCTGGAATGTAGGATGGCATTTCCTGTTTAGGGTCAAGCAGTAGTTTAATGGCGTGTATCGCATGCCCGTCAGAGGCCTGTGATCCCCATCTAAATTCTCAATTGCCCTTTCCGTAGCTTACGATTGTGGGGATTTTCGCTGACCAAGGCCAGATCCTTCGCCGCGCGGTTAGAAATCTGTTTAGAGTCTCACTGTATATAGATGCCTTACCTGGCCAGGAAGTTAACCCAATAATTTTGGGATCCTCAGCCGGAAGATGAGCAAACGCAACTCCGCTGAATGTCGTCCCAAAATCGATTCCAATCAAAATCTGGTCCTCCGATACGTAAGCATTCAGTTCGTCGGAGAAGGCGAAAAGTCTATCGGTCGTGACTTTTCCCTCAACTGTGTCGTTCATTGCGACAAAGCTCGCAGGCAGAATTATCGTCCTAAAAACTAGATGTGATAAGATGGAGTGTGTTGCAACAATCAAGGAAAATTCCTTGCGGCAACAAATGATCTCATTTTATGGGTTTCATGCACATCTTTATCCTTTCGTTCATGCAAACGCTATTCTCTAGCTTTTGATAGTGAACTATGCTACAGACATGATGGATGCTTCCAGTTCGCAATTTCTCGCTGGTCGCTTTGGTCATGCAGCTCACGTTTCATCCCATTCACTTTGATAAGGGCCAAGCCGAAGCATTACGGCTTCCAGCAGAATCTACGAATCGCAGAGAAATTAGATGGTATATCTAGAAAGAGTGTCTCATCTCTGCCTGGCTCTCTACGAATAAATTCTGTGAACACAAAAGCGGTGTGACTAGTACCCTGCCGAAATTTCGGGCTGATGCTTTACCTTCCAGCATTTTGACACAGCTCAGGACCTTCGCATTATTTAACAGAGCAAAACTGCAGTACAAACGAAGCGCGGTAAGTAACCACAGCGGTGAATCCCAGAAACAACCCAGAAATGAAAGGCGTTGATTCTCATGTCCCTCGCGGCGAATCAGATTTACACTCCGAAACAAATTATGTGGAAAACGGTGCGGAGGAGATGCGTCCCTGTTGTCTTCTTCGGGTTCTCAAAAGACTTTTTGTAAGTAAATAATCTATACACTACCAACTATTTGCTACATACGCGAACCTAATAGCTGCAGCAGCGAGGAGCAGCCAAGAAGACTCCCCCCTACCATAATACCAGAGACTTCGCACAATTTGATATTGAGCGCGAAAGTTTGAGAAAGCAAATTGTCAACGCCACGCGGCAGAAAGAGCAAGCAAAAAGAGAGGTTGAGAATGCTCTCATACACACTGAAAACATTACTCGTGAAAGAAATGCATTGAAGACTAAGTGCAAGAACTTACAGAGTAATATCAGCATCGTCTCCAGTCACAAAGATTTAGTGGAAGCCAAGGCTAACAAGGCCCTCGATGATCTGCAGACCACTAATAAATATCTGCTTGAAGCAAAGGATGAAACCCGTAATCTCGCATCCAAGTACGACAAAGCAGTTAAGGATAAGATATCTCAAGATCAAGAGTATCAAGTATTGCTCGAAAAGTTTGAAATACAAAAGAAGGAAAATTCCGCACTTAATGAGGAGCTCAAGGTATCAGAAATTGGGCGCATTTCAGCACCGGCGAAAATCACCACCTTGCAACGGAATCTGGAAGCATCCGAGAAACTGAGACAACATCATGAAGGATTGGCGGCCAAATTCCGCACTATTCTTCGCACCCCGAACATGCTCGAAGTCGACGACACAGTCATAGCCCAAGAATTTGGATGGTTGCAACTCCAGATCGAGCATATTACCTACACGTATTACAGCGTAAGTAAACCCCCCTCAGCACCTCAACATGCCACCCCTACGAAACGCGCAAATGCGTCTTTGCCAGATCTTCAAAGACGAGACCCGCGAAGATGCGTCACAAGCGCGGGTGAGAGCATTCGTATTTCAGCATCTGGCTGAGTCGCTGTTACTCAAAGAATCTTTTGGCCTTCAAGATACGAACTTGGCTATGGAACAGGAGCTGCGAAATTTTGAGACATCGTTCAGCAAACAGAACCCGGGTATTTGCTTCCACACCTACCTTTCACTAATGTAGCCTTTCCAGATACTAATACTTGCAGATCGATACGTTGAACTCGCCGAATGGAGGACCGTCACGATGAAATGTGCACAGTACCTTCAACCAGCCAACCCCAGCCATCCACCACGTATATGCATGAATGTCGCTGATGAGTTTATGTACTTACTGGCCCCCATGCGTAAATATCCCAACCAAAAAACCAATAAGCTTAGGCGAATGGCAGGAACTATGCATGAGAGCTTTGAAGCTTACCATGAAACTGAGAACGTACAAGGATGTATACCGGTGCGAGATTCCCACATGGGGAGAAGTATTTCGTCAGGACGACGTTGAACCAGAGTTGGACGTATACACGGCGGAGTGCAAGAGAAAGACCGAGTTGGACGATTCGTTTGTCATTGCATACGGTATCACGGGCACGTTGGTGAAGTATCCCTTTGAGCAACCGGAGAAAAGGGTGGTGGTGGTGAAGCCATGCGTGGCGGTCCAAGCTCACCCGGATGATGATTGAAGGCTTTTCTGGGGTTTGGCTTGGCTAAACAGAGTCGTTTGTGGGTTTGTGCTTGGGAGGGATGATTAGCGGGAATAGCGGTGTGGGACAAAGACTAGACAGGCATGACGACAGATACTTCTCGTCATGCATGAGGCTATATCAAATTTAAGGGATTAAAATTTGCCCGTTTAACTGCTCTTTTCCGCAATTGTGTCGCTCTGTACCATCCACCGCCTTTCGAAATGTATCTCTTGTAAAGAATCGTGCTTAGAGAGCTTGCGAGGCACGGAAGATAGCCTGTACATTAAGGTACATGAAGTCCTTCGCTAAAGACGATCACCAGTTTCTTCGTTTGCACGTTACTTCTAACAAAATCCTGTAAAACAAATTATGATCATTTAATAGTTCTTTCAATATCTTACAAGTTTATTCTACTGAAATTGGAATAAATAAGAAAAGAAAAGAAAAGATTATAGATAAGCAAGCAACCCGTGTATTTCCATCGAAATAAAAGATAACCTCAGTTATAGAATTCTCTAGCGAGTTCTTCCCCCCTCAATATGAAAACAACTCAACTACTCCCAATACCATTATCGCAAAACAAAATCTCCATGAACATTACCATCTAATGATACATATATATATATATATATAAATTAAAATAACTCGACATCAAACTAGAGATTATATAAAACTCGATATCGATATCCATATCCATATTAGCTCCTGCCAAGGTCACGTACGTTAAACCGTACGTGCTCCGCCAAAAATCCCGCTTACATAAGGTTAAACAAAATCATCACGTTCTCGGGCCCTTCCCGAAGAATGGAAGAGCTCGGCTGTCTTGACATCTTGGGGTTTTTGTTGCACATCTTAATCTTCTGAGCGTGGCTTTCACGTTTTTGCCATGCTTGCTTGCTTTGCATGCATGATATGTGTTTTTGTTATCTACAGCCTACCGGTCCAATCCTGGGAAATTTATTTTCGTTTTGTGCATTTTTGATTCGTTGGCCGTGTACAGTAACCTTATGTGTGCGGAGTTCTCGGACCTTTGGGAGTTATCGGCTGTCGTCACTTATTTATTGGTGAGGAAGAAAGGAAAGGAAGGATTGGTTGGTTGGTGGTGGTTGATTGATAAATAAATAATAGGTAGGTAGGTAAATTCGTAGATGGGTAAGTTTTTGCTGAATCAATGATTTTATGATGTGCAACAAAAATGCGATGTGCAACATTCGGAGGTTGTGAAGATCTGGGTTTGGTTGATGGGGATGGATTTAATTGGATGATGAGATAAATGTAATGAGTGATGGAATGATGAAATGATTAGAAAGGAGGGGTCGAAAACTCGAAATATTCTTTTTATTGAGATTTTTGATGTCACATAGCGACTCTATACATATACATACATTCTTAGATAAAATCACAATTACTGAAATCCTTTGATACATTTTGATGCGATATATTATATATCTAGTTTATCTTATCGCACTTGCAGAATCCACATTGCAAGATTGAACGAGGAAAAGAAGAAGGTTTACTCGAAAATGTGAAGAAGAGATACGAGATTCAGGGCGTTTAAGCTGAAAACCCGAGGCCCTCTTCTTTCGCCCTTTTTACGATATGCAACAATTTATGCAGAGTAAAGTTTTTTGACAGGTAATCTATTATGATTGGGTGGCTGATGTGGGATAGGATGTACAACATGTGATGATTACTCTTGAATCCTTGACGAGTTCTTCGATGATTTTAAAGTCGAATTCCTCGTGACTTTTTCTTTCCTTTTCCTTTCGGCACCTAGATAGGATGTACAGTACATAGACTAGTATTAATGAAGAACGCCGTCGAGAACAAGTGGAGAAAAAAGGGGGTACCGCTCGCTTGTCTTGTTGAAGGTTTTTTTTTTCCAACGGAAACCTTCACTCATTCTCCTCCTCCCATATGCATCTATCCGTGAAAAATCCTCAAGTCTCCACTAATCAAGTCTTGATTGTAAAACATGTTCACGAATATATATACATACTAACACCGTCGTGCCAATCACTACATGATCCGAATCCTCGAGTTTTTTTCATTATTTATGGGGGCACGCCCCCAAACCCCCTCTCCTCGCTACGCTCGATTCTCCTCAATCCTAACCCTGTCCTGTATCCTTCGCTGCATAGAACAAATCTAGCGCGCGTCCATCCGACGTGCTAACCATTTCGTGATCCCAAAAAGTTGCACGTCGGATTCTGATTCTGGAGATCTTTGGCTGGATTCCTATAGAGAGGTTACTACTAGTATAAGAACTTGCTATGCAGCTCGGTTTGAGTCTGAGTTGGAGGGTATATACTTTTTGGTTTTGACATCTAGGTACTCAGCGGTAGCAATAGCAATCCGTTTGTCCTCGTGGTCTTATTCTAAGCATTACATACTCATCCTTACTCAATTTAGAGTGGGAGAACTCCGGGAGAACTCTGTGTGTCTTTTCAAATTAATGAATCTTGGAGTAAAGTTAACAATAAAATAAATTCCAAAATACCAATTCCACCTAACGAAATAATATAAAATTTTCATTCCCACACTTGAAAACCTGGAAGTTTTCAGCACAGGCTAGCACGTAGGTAATAAGTTAATTTAAATTTCGACTCCCACAATCACATGATATCCCTGCTGGCGCAATGGTAGCGTGCAAGACTCCTAATCTTGAGGCTACAGGTTCGAGTCCTGTGTAGGGAGTTACTGCAAAGTACATATTGGTTTGAATCCGACCGTCTGATATCATATTTTGATTTTTTTGCATGCTGACTCTGTTTCTTGTGGTGACTAGAGTACATCGCATGCCGAATGTGGTATTATCCGTTTAGGCGGGTGGGATGCGGCCGCTGGGTCCCGATTGACTTTTGTGACACTTTGACTTTTTACCTTTACTTGGGTACCTTCACCCTTTTCTCTCTGGCTTTGATAGATTCCATATCGTTGCAATACCTGTAGACAATATATTATTGCTACCTTGAACTCCTTCATAGTGTTGTTGTTTCATTCGGCGTGAGCTTTGCGAATATATCGATGGACATCATGCGCATACCTTCGCAATACACACTCCTCGTCCACACCATGCGCCTCACATCTGCCTTTCTCCCAGCAAGCAGAGCCATACTATTAATCCCCACTTATATACCCACGAATCCGGAAAAGTCTCTATAATATCCAATCTTGAGACAGATTCTATTTACAAACATCAATTTATAAGTCCTCTGTTTTATATTTCGATTATTTTTTCATTCTGATTACTTTTTACATTAAAAATTATAAAAAAATTGATTTTTATAATTTTCTTGTTTATAAATATCATTTTTGAAAGTTTCAATTGATTTGATTAATTTTTGATTGAAATATTGATTAATATCTGAAAATTACGGTTTTTGATGTAAAAGATGGTCCGAAAGTAGGGTACTAGATGTTACGAGGTTTGCCGTCTAGATCACGTGGAAGTGCTCTAGGCTCTCGAGGTGGTTTATAACTAGGCGTCAAGCAGGGACTTAAAGTAATGACAATAATATGATGCAATTCGTAACTAATAGTATGGTATACTAAATGATTGATCTTGAGCACGAAGCTCTATACAAAGGGAATCCGTCTTGATTATATAGACCTTCGTATTCCAACATTGGAGCGATGGAGCTGGGGAGCGAGATTCGAATCTCGCTCCTTCGCTCCCTCGCTCTCTCACAAGACTATTCATGTGATCCTATAACACGTGATAATAATTATAATGTTACAACGTAACACTAGACTTAGTGATTGAATTACTAGAAACAGCAGTTGATTCGACAGTCTCACTGCGTGAAGTACTTAATACTCCAGCCTTTGATATTTCCAGAGGAAGGCGCAAGTTACTCGAAATGACTGGAGTGGAGAAACGAGAGAAACTTTATATACACATCATTTATTTCATGATATATTGATCTATATTCTCTCAACAAAATGAACCATCCCTTCTCAACCCATATTCTTCCCTGCCCGATACAAAATTCCGCCCTTTATAGATTCATCATCAATCATGATTCATAATCTATATCATGATTTATTTATTCATCCCTCGTATATGGAGAAGACTGTCTCCACTTCTCTCCATATCTCATAACCAATAACGGGATCGGTGCGACCGCCAGACATATACCAGAAATGATCATGAATCCCCATCCATATCCAAGAGCATCAGTCAAGGGTCCAACAACTAATGGTAGAAATGTACTCGTCAAACACCTTGTGATGAGGACAGCCGTCAAAGCACTGGCTGAATAGAGTCCAAAGGCATCGACCACGTAAGCCATTAGCGGAACCATGCCCGTTAGAATAGCGAAACCTTGGAGGCCGACCAAAAAAAGAAGCAAGGCAACTGGCCACCCCTTTGCGGCTGTCCATCCAAAAAGAACAATGGATATTGGAAGGATAAAAGCACTGATTACAGTGAGAGGCATTCGGTATTCTGGATGTGATTTATTGTTGTTTTTAGTTCGAAGATAGATATAGATTCGGTCTATGAGCAAATTGCAAACAAAGACAGCAAAAGCTGATCCCACACCTATTTGTTTTAGACAGATATGTAGATTAGGAGTATTTTGGACAAATACTTACTAAAAGCGAAGAAAGAAGAACCGATTGTCGCCGGAGGAAACCCATAGACATTCTTCAGGACCTCTGGTAAGGTTGTCGACATAATGTAATAGAATGTAAACATAATTGCGCCATAGAACGACAAAATCTGCAGAACGAAAGATCCTCCAAATACAGCTGCAGGCCTTTTGATAGCCTTCCATATCGCAATAGCCGTGTGTTCACACTCTTCCTCTACGACAACTTTAAGTACAAGACCATCATTACCCTTCTGTAATCTCGCAATCCTTCGTTGTAAGATACGAGTCTTGTACGTCTCCCTAAGCAGGAAAACAAAAGCAAGCTCACAAACTCCAGCCATACCCGCCGCAAACCAAAGAACATTTCTCCATCCAATCGATTGAGCAATGGCTCCAGTAATAGCAGGTCCAATAGCACCACCTAAAAGTGGTGCAAGCATGAGTGTTGCCATTGCTGAACCTCTCTGATCAGGTGGTAACATATCACCAATGACGGCGGGATTGAGAACATTAGACGCAACAGCGCAACCAGTCATGAATCGCGACAAAATAAACAAATGAGATGTGTGACTACTAGCTGCAACGACGGTCCAGATGATAAAAAGAACATTAGCCACATTAAAAACGGCCGCTCGACCATAGACTTCGGAAAGTGGGGCTATGAGTAAAGGACCGGCTGCTTCTCCGAGTTCCCAAATGGTGACAAGAAGCACGGATGCGGATTTGGATTCTTGATTCTCGAGATCAAGGATGATTTGTCGGGCGATGGGAACTACACCGATACAGGTGAATGTTCTGATGGGGAGTGGAGTTAGAGATTGAAATTTGGGTTGAACGTGGGGTGGAATGAATTTGCGTACACTGTGAATGCCATGAATGCTAAAAGTAAAGTCACCCCATTATGATAAGCTTTTGGCCATTCTAAAGGATTTTCCGGGTCTCCATTGGGATTGAAATCGATTCTGTGATCGAAAGACTCATCGTTTGGAATGTTCACATCGGGGATGTATGGATATTGCCCAGCTGCGGCTGTAGGTGGCGGTACGGGTGAAAGGAGTGGCTGGGTCTCGTCCATCAGATGAGTGGTGAGTAAGGTAGACCAGAGATGTGGTGTATAAGAATCGATGATGCCAATACTCTGCAGCACTCTCTATATAATATATATATATGTAAATGTCGATATCAATTATAAATTTATTCAGCTGTGAATTTATATCTATAGCACTAGACATCATGTCGTCCCACAAAGCCAAGGCTATTAACCTTAGGGCGTAATGATAGCGAATAACCATTATCAATCTGACCGCTTATCAAGTCCAAAGTGGGGAGTGAAGCCACTTTATACTCCAGCCGTCCACCATACGGACTGACTGAAGTATAAAACAACCGACATCCACATCAATATCGATATCATATCCACAAATTATTTCGATCGCATTCTACCCCGGTCGATAAGTCCCTGATTTACTGAGCTGCATTCCTCTGACTTTGGAACCAAAAGATGCGTCTCCATCCCTTCCCTAAAAGCTTCCTATTCGTAGGAGAAAAAACAGGCCGGAATTGACCAATGCACAACTACATTATAATATTTAATTATTTATCTATTTATTATTATATAATTAATCAATATAATAATTATATTATATTTCTAATATTCCTTAATCAATTTAAACTTTTAAATTTTTATAAGTTAAATAATTATAATTATTTTATAAAGAAAAGATAATATTGTAAATATATTGTTTTGATGAAATACATATATCGGTCAATTCCGGCCTGTTTTTTCTCCTACGTAGAGGCTTCTTAGGATTCTAGACAACACCACACTGTGAGTCGACTCTGGAAGCATACAACCAAGCTTCCTCAATCGTTATACAGCATCTAGAAACTTGTTCCTTACCAATGATGATGGCGATAAGCTTTATCGTCTCACAATACACAACAGCTTGCTCTTGCCCAGGCTGGTGTCAATGCGTTGCGGGGTATTAAGGTTAACCTATGCAAGATTGTGCGCTGCAGTGTTACTGCTACTCGGTAGTCACGGGTATTCAGGATTTATACAAAGAGATGAACGAACGGATGCATCGACAAATATCATATCTCCTCGATGCTTTTCATTTTCTTCTAATACTACTTAATAGTCTTCCTTGTAGAAGCGATCGCCTGTTGGATTGGGAGTTTCTATGTGGGCTTAGTGGATCCCATATGAGTGAAGTCAAAAAAGCTACGCACAGTATTAATGATGGAAAAGTTATTTTGAAGGATCTATGTACAAAAGAGTCGTATCATTGAGTTGGCTTTACGTTTCAATATCAAGAGTGAAGGTGAGGAAACAGAAGTGTAAATATACATTCCACCCAGTTAAGCTAATTATCTAGCAAAATTATTGTCCATGAGAGTAAATTTTACTTGGCGTGGAAGAGCAGACATGAAGTCTCAAGTTTACTATTAAAATGCACACCATTAAAAAACGGCCAAGTCAGGATCATAACTTTTCCTTTGTCTAAAATGAATTGGTGAGCATGACCTACTCCTTGAATTTTCAGCAAGCACTGGGATATTTCACAAAAGAGCAACCAACAAATACAAAGTCAAAAAAAATATTGATGACCTTCCTTCCTCCCTTAGTTGAAACCAACAACGAGCAAAACACCTAAATGTCCAAAAAAGCGGTGGTAATAAAAAGCAGAAACTGCAAAAGAAATCGCCTTCGGAGGGGCTCGAACCCTCAACCTTGGGCTTAAAAGGCCCACGCGCTAACCAATTGTGCCACGAAGGCCGATCATGTGACGCTTTGTTTGTCATGTCGAGAGTCCATCAATTAAAATTATATTACAAAAAGAAACCGACTACGAGTAATAACTTTCTTGTCACCTCACCATCATCCAAGGAGATGAATGAGTTTGATACTTTACATCGTCGCCACTTGAGTGAAATATATGGCTGAATTTCGGTCAATGTACTCTACCACACTTTTTAGGAAGAAAGCTGGAGAGATCTGATATAGATTGTAAGACGAGATGATAAATAATACTTGCTTGAATTTGAATCCTACGGTAATAATATCAATAGCTGAATCTCGATTCTGTTTTTGATTCTACGGTTAATTAAGTATAATTAATATTATTACACGGCGTTGTGTTTATTTTCGTAGATTGAACATCACATTAAGGTATCAACTGGCCTTATGATTTCAAATTTCATGGTCAGAAAGTGGTCATCGTAGTTACTAATAATAATTACATTTGCGTTGAGCGTATGAGACTCCAGCAGAATATCAATAAACTCTCTGTCTTCTGGATACTGGAGAGAAAACTTGCAAGTAGTGTGGATTCCGACATAAGTAGATTGGCTATGGTGCTTTTCGAAACGAAAAATAACTTTTCTTTCCGAGTAGAAGTCCTGAAAACCAATATCAAGAAGATCCTCCTCATCATCCATCAATTTAGCTCAAGTCATGCAGGGATAACAATAGCACCATCCTTCCATTTTCCCTCCGGATACACCATTGTGCCCACATCGCTCTTAGGTTGCTCCTTCCTGTACTAAAACACTTCATTTGTTTTCCTCTGACATGCATTTTTGGGGTGTTTTTGCGGAGCATATTGTAAGAATAAATCCCGCGTTGGAAATTATACTAAACTAAATTAGATAATCAATTCAAAAGATAATCCAAAGTAGATACTTACAATGAATGAATTTCTGGAAAAAGTGTCCAACCCTGACGAAATAGAAAATCTTTCCAGCCTTCGGTTGCAATGTCTTCTTCTCTTGAAGCCATTTTGACCTTTCTATATAACCACTTATTAGTCTTTGTTTGTCATTAAATATTGACCTCCTGGGATCTTGGCAGCATATGCATATAAGGAGCAAACAAAACTCAACTTTTAATTCATTCTTTCCTTTTTGGTATACTGTTTGTTTGCTTTCAATATTTTGATTTCAAAGCACTTTAATTCCGAAGGCCGAATACCTAAGCCTATTCCTTCATTTTTTGAATATATACTCGCAGCTTAACTGCTTAGCTAGATAATCAATCAATTCAATCTGATGCTCTTTCTGGTCTCAATAAACCCAATAGGATCCTTCTCCCCGTCCCTGAAAGCGGCGAGGGATGCATCTAGGTCTAATTTTCCTGTTCTCGCAAAAATCGATGCATCTCCCTGAAAGAACTCTTCCCACATTTCCTCTCGGCCTTTATGTTCACGACTTTTCAGTTCTTCTTGCCATTCGCGTGGCTTTGCATACTCGAGATCATCAACTTTTGCGCGAGCCTTGGATAATTGGGACCAATAAATGTAGAGAAAGAACGTAGTGGCGAAACCCCACAAAACTAAGGCAACAAGAACGAAAATTGGCACGGAGACTCTCCGATAGTTGGTGGTGGTTTTGCAGAGGTTATCGCTTGCACTTATGGGATTTGAGTTTGAGGAAATGGCGATAGGGAGCGAGGTCAAAGAAGCGACGGACGACGACGACATGTGAGAGGGAAATGCGGGATCCATGGTTCTGTAGGATGTATTGAGTAATTTCTGAGTCTATATTGGGCAGAATAAGATGTATTTTCGATGTGTGAAAGGTTGTGTCAAAAGTACAATTAATCTGGAAGGTTTTATGAAAGATGGATTCGAAAAGGACACAGTTTTGTAGATAGATTGAGTGTGAATTGTTGGACTTATTTTGTACTATGTCAAACATAAACCAATAGCTCATCCTCTAAATACTTAGGTCTGGTACTAAATATTCTAGTATTATGACAAAGTTAAAATCGTAAGCTAAATATAAAGCGGTTTCCAACTAATCAATCATACAATCTTTTGTGGGTAGATAGATTGATTGATTAAATTAACGTCTACACTGAGTCTATGACTATCTAAGACGGCTAGGAGCTTTGTAGGCTTCTAACAACAATAAATGAAGGGTAGCTGGCCCTATTCGACCGTAGCTAATATCGGTTGGGGAGATTGAGAGCCTCAATCTTCTAATGTTTGAATGGGGGAAGTGAAAACTAATCCTAGGGAACAATGCCTGCCTTACAGATACTCTTCGTATATAATAAGGAAAATGACAAATGAAATAAGTAGAAATTCAAATTGGAATGGTAAAACCTCACGATTGAGGATAAATTAACCAGGTAGATAGACCGAATTAATCAGATTGCCCAAAAGAATTGACCAAATTGACCAAATTGACCAGATGAATTGACCAAATCAACCAAATTTACCAAGTTGACCAGATGAAATGACCAAATCAACCAAATTGACCAGATGAATTGACCAAATCAACCAAATTGACCAAATTGACCAAATCGACCAAATAAATTGACCATTTCGACCAAGATGATCGGATATTGGCTGAATTGACCAAAAGAACCGGCCAGATTGAGGATAATGGATGGTTTTAATATTTGAATGGGTGATAATTTAACTTTGCAAATTTGCAAAGTTGGTAATATGAATCGTAAAGAGGCTATTCTAACCCTTCGGCTCTTCAAGTTCCCCTTTCTCTTTCATTTTGTTCTCCTATCTCTTCCTCTATTCTATTGAGATGCCATAATCTGGTAGCTATCCGCATAGCTTCGATAAATTCGAGAGTTTTGGTGATTCCTGTTTTCGTATGAAGTAGATATTTCATAATGAGTTGGGGATTGGGATTGTCTTCTTTAAGAAATCTTCTTGCTGTATTGTATATAGAGCAATTGAGCAGGAGATGATCAGGAGATTCCCGTTCCCCGCATCTGCAATTGTCGTTAGTGGAGATTCATGGGTAGATAGAAAAGAGAGGCTTTTATACTTTCTTTCTTATAACAATCAATCTCTTTGAAAATATTCTTGTATTTATATAATCCCAATCAAAAGTCTATTATTTTATAAATAATTCTTTATAACGTAATCTCATCAGCTTTTACGTTCAATTTCCCTTCATAGTATGCCATCAGGGTGTATGTATCTCGACCTACCTCTTTTACAAGATCTCCCGTGACGTAATCAGAAGTCTAAATGTTTAGATCGGCACTTGCACAAGTTCTCTTTCTAGATTAGAATGAACTATTGCATTTCAAAGGAACTACTTTGCCAGGTTCTATAGATAATCAACAGCTTAGCATTGTCCGAGCGGAAACTTTTTGGGCTGCAAAGGTCAGGTTGTACTTAAATCTACAGAGAGTGAGCACCGATCAATATTCTTGCCCTACTATAAGTTTTACTGACTCGTGCTTACCTAGTAGTTAGTAAATGATTTCATCGATGCAAGTTTTCATTCTTCATTAAAATCTCGACCGAGATATCCAAAGGACTCATCCAACTGCAGCTCATATCTATACTGGGAGCTGATATAATAAAAGATGTTCAGAAAATAAATCGAGCATTTTCATACATCTGCAAGACCTCACAATAATAAAGTATATTATCATGTGCTTTCTATCGTTTATGCGTCTTTGTTCTTGATTGAGCTTTATTTTAGCTAGGTTTTGCTACCAATTTGAACTTCGTCTTCATCACAACTACAGGCCTCCCTGCAAGAAGATCCACATCCTCTCTGCCTGTTTTATTTCCATAATTCAAAATGATTTCTCCATTTTCTATAACACCGATACGGCTATTGTTAGACTCATCTTCCTTCCATGACATTTTTCTATCATAATCAACCGCATCGAAAGTATGGTAGGAGATATCTTCGTAGTCGCCACCGACAGTCTGCTCAGCCTAAATTCTTTGCATTAGAATTGGTCAGAATGTGAATACAGGTCAAAATAACTTCACCTCAGGCATTGTGATACCCCAAGTTCTCGGCGATCTCCAACCCAAACTCTTATACAGATTCTTCTGCGGGTCGTGATAGAAATGTAACAGTGTATGTGTACCACTTCATGCACTGATCCTGAGATGTGGGTAGATGAGAAAGGTTGAAGTCGAACGTTGTCGTATTTGTTGAAGCTTGAAGGCTCTGAGTAGGGTTATTCGGTTTGAATACTCCGCACTTAGCAATCGACAGAAATATATGGAGCGTATACCAACTCGCAGAGCCTACTGATAAAGATGAAGTTGATGCGAAGGGTTAACAGCTCGAAGAATGGATGAAGGTTCGATATGAAGTGGAAGTAGGCTGTAGTGGGGTTAGGCATTCTTCTCTCGGAATTAGTTCAGCAGCCCGATGATGACCGATCGAGGGAACGGAAGCTGGCTACGGCATGATTTAAGAAAGGGTCGTCCGTTAAGTGAAAAGGCGAAAAGCGAAAATCGAAAATAGGGAAGGTTCATCAAATCAGCAGCTAGTCTTTTCAAAGAGTATCGAAGAGGATTAAATGTTAGGAAAGTTTGCTCCTGTAATGAGGTTCTTCCGGAATATTTGATGATATATCATTTCCGGAATGTTGATCATTGCATTTAGGATGAGATTGACAACGGATGAAGGCGAGAGCGTTCTGACGGTCTAGAACATCGAGTCAACATACTTATAGGACTGCTTTATATTTAGATAATTGGATTTATATTTATGGAAAACTAAATTGGAAGAAAACATTCTACAATAAAATACTCTTTCTTGTAATCTTGAATCGGTATCAAACATGAATACTTTTCATCATTATATTAACATTCGTAAGCCTTGAACCCATATAAACATACTACCATTCATTTTCTTATAGAACATTCCGTCCAACTGATATTCCATTCCACCAAACAAAATTTCTTCCAAGCAAGGATCCATCAATTACGATTGAGGGTATCCAGAGAAAAATTTCCCCTTTATACAATTGCAGCCACAACCGCAATCGCATCTACATTAATAACCATATCCATAGTGATAACGTGTTATTTTATAGCATCACAGGATTGATAGAGAAGATATCACGTCAGTGTCCCAGTTTGGGGAATGCAATGCAGGAGAATGATATCGCTTCGTCCTCTCATCCTAGCCTAACCCCTTCTCGCTACTGTCAAGTGACTTTCCATTCGTCGCCTCTCAAACTCCATGCTTCTATTCCACTATTCTCATTGATCTAAAATTTCTTTCATCATACATTTCGCAGCACTCATACAGGCCTCCATCGTTCTTAAACCTTCCTTCTATTTTGAAGAAAGATTCAACAGTCTCGACTCTAGTCTAGGGCGACATTTGCCACATCAATCTCCATGCCAATTTATAAATGAGCAGTAGTCAAAGAAGTAAGATTAGTAAGAGATCTAAGGATTCGGGATTATATCCTGCCCATCCCTCTTCGCATTATCGTCAACTTTACGTTCTGCTGCATTAATAATTTGCTTGCGTAGATTGTTAACATCGAATATCCTTCCTTCCACTTTATTATCCTTCACCATAAACATCCAGGATTCGACACCATGATCCAGATTTTTATTCCCCTGGCGACAATGGCGATGAATCCCTTGAGCCACAGTATCTGCATGATAATCTGGCTCTAGGAAGCCGACTGATATAGCCTCTGCTAGAGTCAATCCTACAGCAAAGGATGAACTAGTTGCAACAATGTATCTAGCGGTTTTCTGTTCCTTAGCTGGTATTTTGCTGTCGACATTGACATGAAATCTTGCTAATGCATCATTGATTTTTCTTTGGCCCATAGGCTTGTATAAGAAAATGACATCCTCGGGGTCGATCTTAAGGATGTATATCATCCACTAAAACTCTTTGATTATTATCTCATTGTATTCTCATAAATGGAAGTTTAAACATACCAGATACATGATATAAGCACCGGTAAAGAATAGGAACAGAAGATTTGCCTTGCAAACTTCTCTTCGGCATCAGTGAAGTGTTTGTATTTATTGATCTTTTTCTCAATCTCACGAAGCTTGCCCGAAGATGCAACAATCTCCTTCAAATGTTTGAAGTACGGATCAGTATCTGTCTCCTGTTTCCATTCCGAGTTCTTTCCTGTGGTTTTCTCTACCCATTCAGCCTCTGTCAGTTTCAACGGAATGCCATCGTCATCGGTAAGCTCCATGAGATATGGGAAGGATGCGCATAGTCGAGAACGATAGTAGATATTAACATTAGTCTTGTCTAATGGCTTATAATCTTTGAGATGGCCATATTTCGCTCGACGTATCTTTTCTCTCTTTTCCAACCTCTTAGATTCTTCTTGGCCAAGAGAGTCAACCCTAGGAGTCCATTATGGTCCATTATCGCATTTGATGTCGGAGTAGAGATTCCGTGGCACAATAACAGGTTTCTCACCAAGAAGATCGCTGTTCGTAGTCCATCGAATCATAAGTTTCTCTACCAGCGGACTAAACCTGTGAGTTATTTCATGAGAAATATCTTGAGTATCAATAGACCTGCTATCAGTCCATTTCTTCCATCTTTCACCAAGATCGTGCAACTCGTTATGCATCCAATTTCGCAAAACTGCATCCTTCCTCCAGCTATCGCGACACATCAATTGAACAAAACCGGAAATATCCAATGGTCCTGTCATCAAAGGCGTACCACTTAACAATACTAATGCGATTCGATGATAGACTTCATGTCCACAATCATGTAGCAATTTCGTTTCGTTCTTGATATGTTGTCGCATTTGAATATCGTGGATAGCTCTAATAGATTCTGTCCTTCGAAGCTGGAATTCGTCTTTGAACAGAAGAGAGACAATACATGATTGATAAGCTGGTGTTTTCCGCTGTTGTCGCTGGGGTTTGGTAATATAATGTTTCCCTTGGCTGTTGGTAGATGGTTTACCTGGTGGCTGGTACCACCATGTCTTTATGTGCTGAAATTTATTCAAGAATTGGCTGGCAAATGATTCTGGTGTGGTAATAACAAATACGTGCCCATTTTGAAGGCGTGGTGTATAAATTGACGGAATTTTCGGCTTTTCGGACTCATCCAGAGATTTATCTTCATCACCTTGGGAAACTTCCTCTTGGAAAATCTCTGTACCTTTCAATAGAGCTTGCGTGCTGCCATCCAATTGATCGCCTCCACTGGTATTAGCAGTACCATGTGCTTTGACCAAAATCTGATCAGGAATATCTTTAAAACACTGTTTATGCTCAGCTTTCCAAACATTCAAAAGACCGAGAGGAGTAAGAGCAACGGTGACACCCAATCTCTCCTTCAACCAGTGATTTGCACTGTCAGCAGAGCAAGGGCAATCGAACCCATATGTTCTATACATCTGCTTATTGGCTGGACATTCGCCATGCCTAACATGAGCCTTCAAATTAGCGTTTATGTCAGCCCAAATCATATTGAAGATATGTTGAATCCAATGGATCGCGAGTGCCATAGTGGTTTTTCCAATACCCATAATGTGACATAGAAAAATAGACTCTGCAATGCCATGAATCTGCCGAAGACTATACCAAACACCATGAAGCTGACAAGGTAGTAATTGATGCCCAAAACCGCCAGGAACCTTAACACAATATTTCGGTTTCTTTAGGGTTGGCTTATGATGGATAAACTGACAGACTTGAATCCAAATCTGCTCGTTGAAATGCATACATGCTTCAGAATCGCAGCCTGCTTGTAGCCTAGAAAAATTAGTCAATGGGCATGCGAGCGCTCAAACATTACACACCTAGTTAATTCCTTCTGTCGAAGTTGATCGATGTATTCTATCATTGCAGCATTATACTCATCCTCATCTTCAAAATCCTCTATAACTGGCTCTGCTATAGTCTCATTCGAATCGGAAATGTTTTTCAATAGAGTTTCAGGGTTGATAAAGATACCTTCCTTTTCTACATCCCTCATCCGGCTCTGAATGCGATTTCTCGAGTTGTTTTTCCGAAGATTTTGAGCTTGGAGACTGGACTTCTGACTCCAAACTGCTGGCAGGCGTTAGTGTATCCTTCACCGTTGTGCTTTCAATTTGTGGTTGTGTTAGAGGTTTATCACTTGCATTTGTGCCTTGAGAAGATAGAGTCGAGTTCTTAGCCTTTTTTTTTCTGGGTTGCTCTTCTAGCTGCTCAGATCCTTGTCGTTTGTTACTTTTTGATATCGCTGCTGCCTTTGTATTACTGATGTCAACGACATTTGAGGCTGGGTGCGATGCAATGAGACCTGGAAAGAGTGGTTTGTTCTTGGAGTTGAGTTGCTCAACTTCAAGTTTATCGTTATCAGCCTCTTTCTCGTCTACTTCTTTTGGTATAGATTCGTTGTCTTCGCTGTTATGCTCCATAATCTCATCATCATCAACAACATAAGATTGCTGGATCACTCCCACAAGATCCGTAAATAGAACTCTGTGTACCATTCGCATATTCAAGTCTTGATCATTCGAACGGACGGCACACCAAAAGTCAATTCCAATGCCTGTGGTTTCGGCAAAAATGGTCCAATTAATATTGTAGAATCCGTTGACCGGGACCAATTCGCTGGCGTTAACTAAGGGATTAGGGATGCTAGGACTGAAGTCGATTTCAAATTCAAATTCCTTTACTTTAGACGTCGTACTCTGATAAGACCAGCCTCTTTTTCCAGCACCATTTTCCGCGATCTCGTCTTTATCGTTATCCATCACTTGCGATGTATCCAAACTTGGACAAATATATACCATTATAGGCACTTTGTAATCTGTGGATTGGTTTGCTACAGATCCCTCTTCATCAAAGATTTCTGCCATCTTGATAAAGGGCATCTGATCGATGACGCCATCAACAACGCAACTTTCCCCCTAATCAGTATTTAGCATTTTATTCCCAAAAATTGGATCTGGCAACATACTGGTTGAGCCCACCACTGAATGGTCCTTACTTGCTTTTCGTTTTTCATCTTGCCATTGTTTCCCATAATATCGTCATTCACAATATCTGCTCGAGGTATATTGGTGTGCTTTTTCTTATCATAGAACTCCTTCCTTGCAAGTCCTATCCAGTAATGGCTTTTTCTAATCGACATGACAGATGTGACAGCCCGGATTATAGCTCCATAAGCTACAAGCGTTGCACTATTCACCGTCAGATACTCATATCCTACTTCAACAATGATATATACGAACCTATTGAATTCCCCCCAAAAAACCAGCTCTGTACTGCGAGAAGATTGACTCTCAAGAAAGGATTCTATACATGTTTTCATAACCACAGCATTGCTAGATCCTCCTATCAAGAAAAATTTTGAAGGTGGGGGGCAATCAAGTCGTGCATAATATTTCTCATACTGCTCGGTGAGGAAACTTGTAGTGAGACGTATCCATTCATCGAACCAAGATTTCATTTGATCTCTAATATCGACAATAGTGATTAGAAATTGTAAAGATGTAGCAAGGGAGGTTTACCTTGTGACTGTGATCTTTTGTCCACAGATACGGTACACTCTATCCACTTCCTTCCCGGACTGTCCTTTGTATGCATGCATACTTCTGACGAAACTCACTCTTGAAGTGGCTAGGTCTGATTCAAAATGGTCGGGATCTTCTGACTCTTTCTTACATAGGTTACGGATGTGCGACTCCCAAAGCTGTAGTACAGTCCTCGACCCCGCAAACAATGCTAATAATAGTATCAGCAAGACTTCTCACTTTCATAAGACTAGAAAGGATGGCTGACCGGTAGACGGCATAATTTCTTCAACTTGAGTTGGGTCGCTAGATATCTGACGAGAGACGCTAAAATCCTAGAATTTTATTTAGTAGGAAATCAACAAAGGATGAGGACTTCACGAACAGATGTTCCTTTACCAATATCAAATGTGAAGAAGACATCGCTATCCTTCATTCTTGATCCCTTTGGGGATTGGTGTATCAGTCCTGCGATGGCGCTTTCTATCTCCGATTGCAGCATATATCTGCCAGCAAGAATCGGAGAAGCATCCAGAGCAAGCGTATACAACTTGATACTATTTCTGTCCCAATTAGAAGGGATGGTACAAACCCAGATCAGATCTCCTTGAAGGTCTTCTTTGATAATAGTTGAGCTCACCAGCTGAGCAAGCCAAAGGATGTAATCAGCCAGCATCCAGATCTCTGGATGAGCTGCTAGCTGGGTATCACTATATCGAGTCTTGAGATAAGGAATTCTGAGTGCCAAATTCCTGAGAGCCTTGTTTTGTTCCCTTGCTTCTGGTCCAGAATACAACGCCTCCTTGATTCTATCAATAACCACTGCCCGAGTCTCATCGCCTATAGGGTCGACTTCGTATCCATGTTGAACTTTGGATTCATCTGTTTCGCCAGGGATGTGAGCGCATATAGTCGGGACTTCTGTTGTAATTTCCGGTCGCTGATTTGGATTACTGGAATAGCGATAAAAATGGGTCGGCTTGATGCTTTCCAAATTTATAAGCTCCCCCGACTTAACCTCGATGTCTGCAATATGTATGCTTGTATATCCAGTACCCAAATCCCATGATACTATCTTGTAAAGCCCATCGGAGACAAGGTGATTTCGTAATGCAGCTGGAATGCGACCTTTCGAACTCGATCTTGGTTGGCCAGTCTTTTCGGCGGTAGTATATTTTTATTTCGTGCCATCTTTGATATCCGGGAAGAAGACACGTTTATCATGCAAGGTGAAGAGGCCCGGTGATTGTATATCAGCTACGAAGGCTTGATAACAAAATACTCCAATTCACGCGTTTTCAAATGTGTCAACGCAAACGGCAGAACCTGTCTTTATTGTATCGGCAGAGTGGTACAGAATTACATAGGACAGAGAAAGATAGGCTATCGTAATTATGCCATGCGAAACCGGACGTCTTGAGAGTTTGCAAAGATAAGAAAAGTGTGGCAAAACTGGTGAACGACTTTTCTGTGCAGGTGAGAGGGAGGCCGTTAATCACAATCAATAGAATAGGAATTCTCAGCGTGTCGCAGAATCCAATCGAGTCCTGTAGTGATATGGACTGCTTGGTCTCTTAATGTTTCGACTGAAAATAGTGAAAGCGACTGATGTTATGCATACTGTCGGTTTGGAAAAGGACTACGATGCTTCATTCTCGGGCGATTTTAATCAATACTGAAAAAGAAAATACAGAAAAAGAAAATATAGTGTATGCACAATAGGTCAAACGCGCGATCAGGTGATTCAGCCAATTCATCGTGTCGCATTTGACTTTTTCCTACTTGATAATTTTTATTCCCTTTCTAACAACAATGACTTGATAGATTCTATAACAACACTTATTTGTTCGTGATTCTTGCATACCTGAGCTAGTATCCGAAGAGACGGTTGAATCTCGCATACAAAAGAATACGCAATGGAGACTGAAACATCGTTGGCATCTCCCGAAAAACGCTTCAAACCATGTGACTGTTGCGATTTCAATCCTATGGAATGGCCTTGGAGGAATGCTATCTTAAAGATCAGGAAATGTATGTATAGATGTGTTTATTGCGGGAAGAAATTTTCACCAGCCTCAAGACTGCGAAGACATCTTAAAAAATCCAAGGGACATGAAGCTCAGCAATTCACTATTGTAAGTGAAGATGCCGGTAGACCGCCCAGAAAGTGAGTCAGGACCCTTTTTTGTGATGACAGTACGGTTAATAGCAGTACGAAATCGTATAGGAATATTCACAATAGTATTTCCAAATCCAAATCCAATGGAAGGTCATACCGCGCTTCTAGTCTCTCCACAATCTCAGCCCACGAAGAACAAATATTACACCTAGAAAGAGAAGCTTTTGATGATAATGTAATAAGAACGTTCCAAAAGCTCAATCTATCCACTGTCCACGATATCTCACTCGAAATGAAGGAGTTATGGATAAAATACAATGGTAGAATGCCTTCAAAACTCGATGGTCATCGTTGTTGGACAGATGAACGACCCAGCGATGCCAAGCTGTTCGCTGCTACCGTCGAGCAGATCCAAAACTCATCTGGAACCTGGACTGTCATTCAACGAGGGGAGCCTACTGACGAGAAAAAAGCTATTCAAGCTGTAGCACAACTAGCTTTCCCGGATCCCTGGAACCCGTTAAAGGTGTTAGATCTCCGCCTTCCTATTTTAAGAAATGATATTTTCATGGTCCCGAACGACTTAGTGTGTTCATATGGAGTAGACAACTTACAGGTGTTACTTACCCCAAAATATTCTTGGTCCCAACTACATTTTGGTACGTTCTTCACATATCAGGTTTTTGAACTCGGGATCTCGACCAATGATCACAGATAATGCAGATGGCCTGTCAAGCATTATTGGTAAGACAGGCAGGAAGATTTTTGCGACCTTTCCAAACAGCCCTAACAATATAAGACTCTTTCGAAGTACTTTGGGCAGGGAAGCAAAGCTCGAAGAAATTGGCCCATCACTTGAAGGAGGACTCACATTCACAATAACTTCTGATGATGCCATCGATTTGCCTGGAAACTGCTTCCATGCAGTATGGACACTCGAAGGCGGCTTCCTCGCAACATTGGACTTTATCACACCCAATACAACTAAAGCCTACCCGAGAATTATATCTGCAGGGTTAGATGAGTTTATTGGAACGATGCGCCAGAAAGATTTGTTCGATTGGTTCCTTACTTCCTTAGAGATAGCTTTTAAAAATGAGTATGTGGATGATGCCGTTTCGGCATGGATTGAATTGTTGGATCGCACAACAGAATGGGCGTATGGACATCATGAATGGTCAAAAAAAGCAACAGATTTATGTGAGGAGTTTCTGTCATCGCCCGCTTCATTAGACCGAATTTGTCCATGTGGAGGGGGGCAAGGAAAGGCATTTAGGCAACACTTTCGAGATTATCATCTTCAAATCTTACACAAACGACAGCATAATAAGAGTGATAAACCTCGAAAGAAACTATGCAGATAATATAATGAATAATCCTGAAAATAAAAAAATCAGTTCGTTTTGCGTATATCATTCAACGTATTACAAAGTAAAAGAACCAACAGTTGATGGACTACAATGTTTTTGTAAAGACTCCACATTTTCTTTATTTGGTATTATGTAGAAGTCAATTTGGTTGATTTCGTGTTCCCGCTGATAAAATGATCGAACCATAGTCGATCGAAATTTCGTACGCTTTAATTTCTTAGATGTAATAAAGTCCAGGAAAGGAGATAGGGTAAGGAGAGCGTTGACTGCATAAGGTAATCATCTGTTCAGATAGGAAAAGAAATCAAATTGGTATATTCAGGGGTTTACGAGAAGTCGTCAGCTCTAAAGAGCAATCTGTTACGTCGGACGAAACAATGGGCCCATCACATGACAAACAAGGCTTAGTCATCCATAAGTAGTTCTATCACGTGATCTGAAAGCCGACAAGTCGAGATCGGTTTTGCGGTAATCGGTTCGTCGGTCTTTCAGCCATCGGGTTCGGAATAGGTGCGAAGGTCTATATAATCAGGATGGATTTCTTTACTGTAGAGCTTCGTGCTCAAGATCAATCATTTAGTATAATCTACTATTAGTTACGAATTGCATACCATTATTGTTGTTACTTAAGTCCCTGCTTGACGCCTAGTTAGTTATAAACCACCTCGAGAAGCCGAGAGCACTTCCACGTGATATAGACGGCAACCCTCGTAACACTTTGCTTGATGTCCCTACTTGGCCTTGCCCGGGACAATGGTAAATTATGACTTGCTTGCAGACTGGACCATATCTTGATGTGAGGGGTAGTGAGAAGGACTGTTAGGGTATGATATGGATAAAATAGAAGGGCATGATGTAGGCCGCTCAGCCCTTAAGCGCTTGTTCTCTTACAACCCCACAAAGGGGATGCGAAGACTCAACACCTGTACGTGGTGCATCCTACGAACCTCCAGCTCTCTTATGAGAGTCTGCAGAGCTAAGTTTGAGTCATTTGATGGAGTCGCGGTAATTGGAAGAGGAAGAGGCGCCCGATCACGACGTTTTTACCCGTTTGCGGTTTTTTGACAGTCGCATTATCGGAGTGCGCTCTCTACAACACTACCTTTATTACGAAACAGAGGACAACACCATCATCTACGACAATACGCCACGAAATCATCTCACTTCTTAAGAGCGAGACTCCTCTGGAACATATAGTACAACTCGACATCTTTGACGCGTATATAATACATATTGTATACCTCCCACGATCGATACGACCGAAACGACGACAATTTATATACTTTCCACACGGGAACACCGGAGGAGTACTGTTGAAGGACCTGAGCTGATGACGAAACTTACTCTGCTCTCATCCAGCGGAGGTATGCTACTTACGGAATTGGGTCACCCGTACGAGCCACTATCTGTGCATGCTATAGTTACGTTATATGAGGATTGGTGCTCCTTCATAAGCTTTCTATTGGCAGGATGATCAGAATGAGGACGAGGCAATCCTGACGGTGGGCGATTACAGTACGTTCTGGTATATAAGGAGCAATTGGATTGGTGGTATCGGGAAGGGGAGCAGGAATGAAGGGTTTTCGAGTACAATGTTTTGATTGGCATTTACTTTTCTTTCTAGCAGCGTTTCGACGCGATAAATCTTCTTTAAACCAAAAACAAGTACGAGGAGACAGGGAGAGAGATCAAGAGGTAGTGATCTAGTGGACGAGGATGACCACAATTACAACCCCAAAAGGCCTACCGGCCCAAACCCCCCCTGCGAAGGCAATCATGTAAACCCTGCCCTAGCCCCTTTAAATTGTATATAAATACCCTCCCTAGCTAACTAGTACACTACTCAGAGGCATACTCCTCTGAGCGTCATTTGTCCAAATCTGGAATAGATGGCTAAGGTTATCACGCGCCAAGGCGCGTGGGCCTACGGCCTATGACGATAAACACAATCAATCAATCAATCAATCAATCATGTGGGGTACTGATACGTTACGAGAAAATAATTAGGCCTCAGGTCTCCCAAAATAATATTTTGTGGGTGGGGCGCCATTAGAATTTTGTGTCAAGGTTCTAAACAGTCGTGTTATTTAAAGCGTTCGAAACGTTCGAAACGTTCGGAACGTTTGAAATTTATATCTTTCACATTCATCATCGGCAATCATCAAAACAACATTATGGAATCAACATCCTCCAGACGCTACCAAATCTGTAAATGCCTTGAGCACTCAAACAAATTTGTTGATGCCCCAAGTCGTGATATAGAAATTCAAATTGGTAGTTGTGGCAGACACTGCCCATTCTGCGATGCCGAATTCTCTAGGGCCTCAAACCTACGTGTGCATATCAAAGTGTGCAAGAATTGCACGAATGTCACTGTTAAACTTGAAAACAAAGGTGGACTTGTTTTGTAAGTAAAAGATAAATTCCTTATATATTTTGTTTACTTATAAAGCTTCTAGACATCACTCATGGAAAAACATTGAATCCAAACCTTTATACAGTTTATCTTTACAAAATTCCAGCAAACACTCAGATATGCAAACGAATACTTTCCTAACGCAACCCTCAACGTTCCTTCCACCGAAACCCAACCGAATTTTATGGATTCCGATTAATCCTATACATGAACAAATCTCGATGGCTCCGACTCTAGCAATTCTATTTCAGCCTACAAATTCAGAACTTGAACAAGACTTTCCATGGTTCAATAGACGAGATGCCACTCAAATTTCTGAGAAACTTGGTCCTGCTTTCATTGAAGATGTCGGAAAAAACGAGCGACCTATTATACATCAGAATATTGTTACTATGCAGATCTTCAAACATAACACCCATTCCGATGTTGATTTTTGGTCGTGGGAAGATTTTAAAGAAGTTATCTATCGTAATGAAATCACCAAAATTTTGTTTAATCAGCTACGCCAACCTCAAAATATACTCATCCTCCTGCATTGGACATTCGACGAATCCATCAACGAAATTGACTTTCACAAAATTTTTAATATCCTCCAGAAAGTTCCAGCTTCATATGGTATTCCCCTACAATGCTTTCCGAATTATACCGAAGTCTTAAATACTAGAGCAAAAGTTGGAGATATACGAGCTCTTGATTCTATTCCATCCAGCTACCGGCCCAAAACATGCTACCCTGGTCATTTTTGTATCTTGCAGGACCATAAAGAAACTATTCACAAACGTACAAATAGTTGTGGGGCAAAGCGTGTTTTGAAAAAATCAAAAAATCAACGAAAAGGTTTATCTTGTATTTTGGATAATGCACAACAGAAAAAATTAAAACCTCAATCACAAGATGACAATCTCTGGTTTCATCAAGAATATATTTCAACATTTAAAAGCTTTGGCGAATTCCGAGTTTTTATAGTTGCCCATCCGAGTTCTACTGGTGTTCGTGGTCGAGAAGGAAAGATTGTCAAAATCATCCATACCTCTTGGTCCAATCAAGATCATAAAATCATTTATGCAACATCGGTCGATCCATATCTGTTCATGAAGCCAGAGTGCACCCCTCTCACCGAGGAAGATCTTGCTACGTTCTGTTTGGATATATATAGAAACTTACGGTTGCGTTACGATTGGAAGGAAAATTTTGAATCACTCGAGATTGGCGTTCGTCTTGATATTGGCATTTCTCATACAAAATGCTTTTTTGTCAATGAAATTACCCGTTGGTGGCAAGCAGATTTTTTTTCTGAAGATACTCTCCCATATCCCAAATTTTCCCTTTGTGAGGAGTATGCAAAGGCTATGGGACGGTATTTTTGTTATACTCGCTGAACACAATCCTTTGTCTTCCTTGATCTTATAAAGAGTTCTACAGTACGACACTCTTGAATAAAGCTACCAATTTGTATTTGCAATCTTCTTTTAGTATCGCTATTGATTTGATAGCACCTACAAAATTCTTCTCCTCATCAGATAATAATTGTTACAAAGCATGTATTTCGCAATATTTTTCCTACTACCATTATTCACAAGGTCTTTTTTTCGAAATTTTCTTTTTTATTCCTTCCTCAATGCTGTAATCAACTTTCATTTTTTAGGATTGTTAATATTCCATATTACCTTTTACGATATAAAAAAATAATGAACAATATATAATTTTAAAAATTGATCTGATTTGATGTGAAACTTTAATCAAGTGTATCGTTATTGTTATGGCCATAATCCTCATTACCTAGTTTGACTTTAGATAAGAAATTACACTTTATAGTATAGTCTAATCACAATCTTACTCTTGAATACATAAGAATCAGTTTAAAAGTACTTAACGAAGCATGTTTAAAGAAACATATAGTAGGAATTCCCTTTGCATTTACACTAGAGTATAAGGAAAACCACGCGACTAAGAAAAGCTTATACCAAGGAACGATAATTAAAAGCAAGGATATCTTTCCTCATTCTTCTTCCTACGCATAGTCTCTTAGTATTATATTTCTTGAGTACATATAAAACAGGGCTTGCTATTTGTGAAGAGGATTCTCTGATCCATCTTTTCTTTAATGCATCGTCGATGTATTCTCTAAGATAAATAGCAGCCCAAACATTTTTGTCGATGTTATAATTGAACTTATTCTGATTGAATTAAAAGTAGATCTCAAATTGGTACAAAAAGGTTCCTAGTTTTTGTTGATTGCCCGTAAATCAGTCTGACAGAACGACTTTAAAAATCTCGGTGACAATAATCTCCTTGAGGTTTTCGATACCTCCCATGGCGATATCTCCGTCCTTGTCGGTACTTTCGAGAGTGACCTGGCTGATTATGGTGGGGTTGCTAAACTGTAATATCTTGGAAAACATAATGTCGTTACTATCGAATCGGTACTTGAAGCAATAATGATGCTCAAAGTGTTACGAGGTTTGCCGTCTAGATCACATGGAAGTGTTCTAGGCTCTCGAAATGGTTTATAATTAGGCGTCAAGCAAGGACTTAAGTAACAACAATAAGGAATGCAATTCGTAACTAATAGTAGAGTATACTAAATGATTGATCTTGAGCACGAAGCTCTACAATAAGGAAATCCATCTTGATTATATAGACCTACATGCTTCCATGATCACTAGTGATCACCTATACCGTGATCCTTCATGACCGCTACTGATCACTTATGATCACGTGTTTGGTCATGTGATGGTGGTTGTGTAGTCCGGCGTAACAGTAAAGACCATACAAATTGAAAATCATAATTTCGACTTTCAATATTTCGATTAATAAAATCGTGGAAATTCTGAAATTTTCAGAATTTACTTATATCTTTGTAACAAATCTACAATTCAAATTTGAATTGATTTCATTTGTTCGTTGTAAAGTTATTAATAGGTGAAAGTCGTCATTTTTGGTGTAAAAAGGTCCGAAAAGGGGGTACTAGACTTAGTTTATACGCTAGTATGGCTGGCAAAGTCGAACTCCCACCTGTACGTGGTGCCAGCTACGAACCTATAGCACACAAAGTCTGTAGAGCCAACGGGAGCTCTCGCAACGACCATTCGACTACCACGAAAAGAAATCGATATCGATCCTGCCACCGTGGCCTTTCGACCTACATTATAAGGGGCGGAAAGGAATGGAGAGGCGTTAGGCGTAGCCGCAAGGAGGATAAATCCGCACTCGAGGACGTTCTATATAAGGTGTAGGGAGGCTATGGCTCTCTGTCGTTGGAAAGGGCTCTGGTTATTGTAGTTTTCGTGGAGGACGTCGTCGCCGCCGTGGGGCGGCTGTGTATCTGTCTAGGGAGCTTCTGGCTACCTGGGATATACTCAAATAATGGTATCTCCACCCCAAATGGAGTGGGAGGAGCGTACTCGAACGGCTGGTAGCTATACATGGAGAGTAGTCACATTTAGCCTCGCTTTTGCTAGAAATGCTTTCTATGGTTTACGAGAGAACTGCGACACCGTGAGATCAGGGACCCAGGGCTATTCACTCAAAAGGATCTTTTTCCCCTTGTGGTTTTGGTTCTTTTATATAAATAGGACTTTGTATGTAAAAATCCTTAGCTTAGCACGTCTTTATACCCCTAGGGAGGTCTCCCCGACGTAAAATTAATACTACTACTACTACTACTACGCTAGTATAATATAGTCATAAAGCTCCCTTTATAAACACTCGTGGCTTTCAATAGTTTCTTATTCCTTAAGCATTAATGACAAAACTACTATAATACCATTAATAACTTCAAAAACCCCATGATGATTCGAACATCTACATTTTGGCCAATTAGAAAGGGATTAGAATGGGGAATATAAAATCCTAAGAAGCTTTAAGGTTACCTCCAAGCACTTAACACATCCACGATCTTACCATATCCATATCGTTTAGAAACCGAAAGCGCAGTATCGCCTTGAGTATCTATAAAGGTCGGATCTGCCTCGGCATTTAACAAGAGCTTCACAATCTCTTCATGCCCATATGCGGCTGGAAAGAAGATAGGTGATCGTCCGGAAACACTAATGGCATTGACATTGACGGATTCAGTCTCAAGGAGTAATCGGACTACCTCGATATGACCATTCGTGGCAGCGATCCAGAGAGGTGTCACCTTTCTAGGGTTTGAAAGATCCGGCTCGACCCCTCTTTTTAACAATCTTTGAATTTTATTTTTTTGCCCAAGTTTGGCTGCGTTGTAGAATTGAGCAATCGTGAACCACTTTTCCTGACATGGTAGCATCTTAAGATGCGTATCGATGATATGTAGAACTTGTTCTTGCCCACTTGTAGCGGCAGCTTTGATCACCTCTTCCGTAATTACTACCTCTGCCTCTCGTTTCTCAAGCAAAAGCATCATTACCTCCTTTCCATTATCTTCATTCCCCGCCGCTACTTTCACTACTTCTTCTGTAATTATCACTTCTGCTCCTCGTTTCTCAAGCAAAAGCATCATCACCTCCTTTCCATCCTTCCAATTCCCCGCCGCTGCCTTCACCACCTCTTCTGTAATTACTACTTCTGCTCCTCGTTTCTCAAGCAAAAGCATCATTACCTCCTTTCCACTACCACTATTCCCCGCCGCTGCCTTCACCACCTCTTCTGTAATTACCACTTCTGCTCCTCGTTTCTCAAGCAAAAGCATCATTACCTCCTTTCCATTATCTTCATTCCTCGCCGCTACTTTCACTACTTCTTCTGTAATTATCACTTCTGCTCCTCGTTTCTCAAGCAAAAGCATCATGATCTTTTTTCCATCACCACTATTCCCCGCCGCTGCTTTCACCACCTCTTCTGTAATTATCACTTCTGCTCCTCGTTTCTCAAGCAAAAGCATCATTACCTCCTTTCCACTACCACTATTCCCTACCGCTGCCTTCACCACCTCTTCTGTAATTACCACTTCTGCTCCTCGTTTCTCAAGCAAAAGCATCATCACCTCCTTTCCATCCTTCCACCCCCGCCGCTGCCTTCACCACCTCTTCTGTAATTACTACTTCTGCTCCTCGTTTCTCAAGCAAAAGCATCATTACCTCCTTTCCACTACCACTATTCCCCGCCGCTGCCTTCACCACCTCTTCTGTAATTACCACTTCTGCTCCTCGTTTCTCAAGCAAAAGCATCATCACCTCCTTTCCATCCTTCCAATTCCCCGCCGCTGCCTTCACCACCTCTTCTGTAATTACTACTTCTGCTCCTCGTTTCTCAAGCAAAAGCATCATTACCTCCTTTCCACTACCACTATTCCCCGCCGCTGCCTTCACCACCTCTTCTGTAATTACCACTTCTGCTCCTCGTTTCTCAAGCAAAAGCATCATCACCTCCTTTCCATCCTTCCAATTCCCCGCCGCTGCCTTCACCACCTCTTCTGTAATTACTACTTCTGCTCCTCGTTTCTCAAGCAAAAGCATCATCACCTCCTTTCCATCCTTCCAGTTCCCCGCCGCTGCCTTCACCACCTCTTCTGTAATTACCACTTCTGCCCCTCGTTTCTCAAGCAAAAACATTATGATCTTCTTTCCATCCTTCCAATTCCCCGCCGCTGCCTTCACCACCTCTTCTGTAATTATCACTTCTGCTTCTCGTTTCTCAAACAAGAGTATCATGATCTTTTTTCCATCCTTCCAATTCCCCGCTGCTACTTTCACTACTTCTTCTGTAATTACTATTTCTGCCCCTCGTTTCTCAAGCAAAAGCATCATTACCTCCTTTCCATTATCTTCATTCCCCGCCGCTACTTTCACTACTTCTTCTGTAATTATCACTTCTGCTCCTCGTTTCTCAAGCAAAAGCATCATGATCTTTTTTCCATCCTTCCAATTCCCCGCCGCTGCTTTCACCACCTCTTCTGTAATTATCACTTCTGCTCCTCGTTTCTCAAGCAAAAGCATCATTACCTCCTTTCCACTACCACTATTCCCTACCGCTGCCTTCACCACCTCTTCTGTAATTACCACTTCTGCTCCTCGTTTCTCAAACAAAAGCATCATCACCTCCTTTCCATTATCCCTATTCCCCGCCGCTGCTTTCACTACCTCTTCTGTAATTACTATTTCTGCCCCTCGTTTCTCAAGCAAAAGCATTATAACCTTTTCAGTAAATTCACTAGCAATTATCCTCATCACCTCTCCCGTGATTACCACATCTGCCCCTCGTTTCTCAAGCAAAAACATTATAACCTCTTCAGTAAATTCACTAGCAATTATCCTCATCACCTCTTCCGTGATTATCACTTCTGCCCCTCGTTTCTCAAACAAGAGCATCATGATCTCCTTTCCACTACCCCTATTTCCCATTGTTGCTTTCACCACCTCTTCTATAATTACCACTTCTACCCCTCGTTTCTCAAGCAAAAACATCATAATCTCCTTTCCATCCTTCCAATTCCCCGCCGCTACTTTCACTACCTCTTTTGTAATTATCACTTCTGTCTCTCGTTTCTCAAACAAAAGCATCATTATTTCCTTTCCACTACCTTCATTCCCTGCCGCTATTTTCATCACCTCTTCTGTAATTACCACTTCTGCTCCTCGTTTCTCAAACAAAAGCATCATGATCTCCTTTCCATCCTTCCAATTCCCCACCGCTGCCTTCACCACCTCTTCTGTAATTACCACTTCTGCTCCACGTTTCTCAAGCAAAAGCATCATTATCTCCTTTCCATTACTCGTATTCTCCGCTGCTGCTTTCATTACCTCTTCTGTAATTACCACTTCTGCCTCTCGTTTCTCAAACAAAAGCATCATAATCTCTTTTCCACTATCCCTATTTCCTGCCACTGCCTTTATCACTTCTTCTGTAACCAAAACATTTTCTATTTTCTGATCCAACAAAAGTTTCATCATTTTCTGATTAAATGACCTTCCAACCTGTATTACATCCTCTTCACTCATTTGAATATCGTTTTCGATTCGATTCGCTAGTCTTATCATGTCTTTCATTCCTACCCCCGAGTGATGTTCTTCCATATATATTAACGATAAATTTGCCATACTGCTCAACGTATCTTGATGGTAGTTCCCCTGCAGATCTTTTCTTATTTGTATTACTTGTAAAAAGAGATTGTCTGCTTTCCTCCATTGCTCTTGATTCTTGTATATCCATGCAAGGCTTTCTTTTAATGCTAGGATATATAGATTCCCTCTTCCCAACACTCCCTCATAGTTCTTTATCCCTTTTCGGAGTATATTTTCAGCGTTTTTGTAGTTTTTTATATCTCCCAAAGTTAGTGCTATATTAATTGATCTAACAGCTTTGTTTGTATCCGTCTTTAGATATTCTGGTACCAAAGTATTTATCTCCATTTTATCTTCATATCCTACTTGACCTTGCAAGTTCTCCAAGCTCTTTCCCCAGTTCCAGATAAGTAGAAAGTCACGTGGGAATTTCTGCATCGAAGGCAAGGGTTGTAGAGACTCAACATATCCGCTTTCTCTTGGTACGTGTTGTTGTAAAGTAACTGCAATGACGATAATAGCAAAATGGTCCTTGCATGTTCTAATGATAGCTGGCTTTGAAGCCTCGTGTAGAAGGCAAACGAGGTCACCTTGTCGGATAGATTTTGCTGAAGCCTGGAGAGCCCATCGAGTGCCGTACTCTTTTTCGTACTGCAAGGATCGTGGCTGATTGTTGAAAACGATATTTATGTGCTGTCTGTCGTACCGAGCACTAGCAACATCTATAGCTATTGAGGATACATGACCAAGGACATAACCCTTGCTCTCAATTACTGCTATCTCCTTGTCCTCCCAAGTCTTTACAGATACCTCTTTGAAGAGTACTGATTTAACAAGTCGCTTCAGGAGTATCGCCCATGGAACCGTATAGTCAGGCGACAAGCCAGTTGGGTTGAGATTATCAGAACTCATGCTAAGCAAGGCATATACCTTATCATGGCGTTTAGTAGCCATATGGTTATGGTACATATCTATTAGCTCCCCTAGAGAAAGTGCACCTGATGGACTAATTGAATGTTTCGGCCGGAAGGTTGCTCCTCTTATTAGGTAGATCACTGGACGGATCAGATTTGGCAAGTCTGAATCATCTTCATAGAAAAGCCTGCTGAAGCCTAAGGAAAAGGCATACCCGTCTACCATTGCAGAACCACACATTATGAGGATTTGTCGAGCCAAGCCAACCTCCTGAAGTACCTGCATCGTATATTGTTAGTAATTTCTTTGGGTGTCGTCGATGGTAAATTAACTTGCCCAAATACGCTGGAACCATGGTCGTTTGAGCAGTTCAAGAATTGGTCTCTGATCCATTTCATTGACCATTACATTCGGAGATTCACCTTCTGCAGCAACACGTATACCTTCGAGCGCTTGATCGCTATCATCTGCCGCCTCTCCGAGATAAACGATTACGCGATTTGCTTGACCAAAAATCTTCGCCATTAACTGAATCTGGCGACTCTTTTCTGTGTTATCTTCTTGATTGATACAAATAGAATCCACCCATATGATTCTTTCAAAAGTGCGATCTCGAAGATGCAACAATGCTGTATGAAGGTTCGCTGTGATTGGTAGAGAATGCTCGTTTATAAAGACAAACTTAGGCTTATCCGAGCTACCCCATACATAGGATAATGCTTCGTATAGATGAATCCCCTTATCCAATTCTTGAAGTGGATAGTTATAAAGTCGGCATTGTATTGGGGCGGTCTGGTCTTTGTTTGGCATTAGGCCGAGCAAGCGAATACTGTCAAAATCCAGTGAGTGTAGAGAATAACTGCACTGAGACATGATACAGGATGCAGGATACAATACCTAAGAGCTAAGAGATTTTGGGATGATCGAGCTCAGTGTTGTTATCTAGTCTATGTTTGCTAAGTATCAATAGGCAGGCATTCCTCTATTTCATATATGGGGAAATATATGGAGCCTTATGCCTTAAACGATCACGCGCCACTACAGTGCGGCACAGCTAATAAAAATCGAGTATCCACATATGCTGGGGGAGGGGTAGGTAAACGCCCGCTTCCTTATGTCCTGATCCTACCCTGGACAACAATTAATTATTGGAGTTCTAATGCGTACAACAGCATATTTTATTTATTCAAGTAAATGAATGGGGAATTTTTGGATATTCTTTATAAGGATAATTTTTTATGCTTCATCTACATTCAAAAAACGAATATTGTTTTATGAGAAACAGATAACGTGGTTTAACACCGAGTGCACCATATCACCGAGTGCACCACTTTTACCTCAATTTGCACTTTCTAACTCATATCATTCAACAATCATTAAATCAATCAATTAAAACTATTAAGAATCTAATAATCTAGGATCTATTATACTATTTGACAAGTTCTTGAATTATGACCAGTCTTTCCACACTTACTACAGCATCGACTAGTAGATGATTCCCCATTAGAATTTCCCCCATTTTGACGCTCGTCGCGTTGAATCTGAATATCAACCTCTTGTTGAGATAATATATCTGCAGCTTCTTGTCCAGTAAGTACTCCTCCTTGACGTAATTGAGTCTTTTTCGCGCGTCGACGTTTGCTTAATGCCTCATTTGCCTTCCGAAGTGTACGGTTTTCTGCACTTAAAAGTGTATTTTCATGTGCCAATCTCTCTGTACCTTTAGCTAAAGCTAGTACAGTTTCGAATATAGGTGTAGGGAAGCTTGATTGATGACGAGCCATTCGAGATTTCACTAAAGTTGATTGAGAAAGAGCTTCAGTTGGGTTGTGAGGAGTTTGAGAGATCCAAAGGTTTAAATCGAAAAGGGGGGGAGTAGGCGTATGAATTCGGATATCTAATTTTGAGAGTATAGCTTGAGGGTCAAATGGTATTAGACCTGTTCCTCGAAAGCCAGCTTTCATATTCTGAGAGGTGATTGATTGTTGATATGCAGCTTTGAAAGCTATAAAGAATTCAACTTTAGTGATATGATTGATATGTGCCTTGATAAACTCCTCAATTTGAGAACTATATGAACGTTTAAGTACACCAAAACATCCAACATCAAGTGGTTGAGTTAAATGACTTGAATGTGGTGGTAATCTTATGCATATAATATCATTTGATTTGCAATATGATTGAAAAGGTATTGATTCGTGGCTTTCGTGCCCATCCAATACTAGCATTCGATATTTGCCCTTCCTTTGACGAATAGTATGTTTATCGAAATGCTTTAACCATTCTAACCCTGTCTCATTATTCGTCCATCCATTGGAAGTAGGTTTAATGGCCCAATCCGCAGGAAAATCGGTTTCGGTATACCAATTGGAAAGATGAACTTGTCCTTGAACTACCAAAAATGGAGGTATAGTTTCACCCTCTCCATTGCCACATATAATTGCCGTAGCCCATTCTCGATTGCCTGGTTGTATTGCCTTGCTTCTGCCATTTCGTTCAGCACTAGTTACAACCATTCCAGGGCATATTATACCCATCATGAAGCCGGTTTCATCGAAGTTGTAGAAATCGGAATCGACAATACCATATTTCACCCGCATATTCGATACCAATCGAAACCACTCTTCAATAAGCTTGGGATCTTCGCAAAGAGCTCTTTGAAAGTCATAGACACGACTAAAACGCGTCTTTAATTTCGTATGACGCTTTACGAATCGATGAGCCCAGAGCTTTCCAACCTTCTTCGCCCTCCGCGATTCAAGAATATAATTCGCCATATCTTCTACACCACTTAATTTAGGTGCAAACCCTCTCTCATCCATATCAATTATATACTGAATAAGCACCTCCTCTTCTAAATCGGTCATTTTATGACTATTTGCTCGAATTTCTGTACGAGGGGCTAAACCATTCATTCTGCGGAGAAGTGTTGTATGCGTTATATTATATAGCTTGGCAGCCTTTCGAATGCTTAGTTTTTTATCTTTTTGAATAGCTTCGATAGCTAAGAGTATTTGAGCTTCTTTTCTATTTGATTGCATAATAAATGATTGATAAATCGCGTGTTGAAGTTGGAAAGTGCAAATTGAGGTAAAAGTGGTGCACTCGGTGATATGGTGCACTCGGTGTTAAACCACGTTAAGTTAGTCTGTTCCATTAGCCTTACGTAAGGCTGAATATCACGACCTCGGGTACATTAATCAGCAGCACACTGTTACGACGGCGTAACATAACCCGCATCAGGTAACCAATTAGTTAGCAGGATCATGTGACAAGTGTCACCTGATCCGAAAGCCGACCGACTTCGTGAGAATCGATCGGCCCTGAGAATCGATCGGCCCTTCAAGAGTCGATCGACTTTCAGAACACGGAGGTCTATATAATCAAGATGGATTTCCTTTGTATAGAGCTTCGTGCTCAAGATCAATCAAATAGTATACTCTACTATTAGTTACGAATTGCATACATTATTGTCATTACTTAAAGTCCCTGCTTGACGCTGTTACGTAGTAACAGTCAACCTGTCCATATGAGCTCAGACCCCGTGGAAAAGCAAACCGATTCACATACAGTATTGTATGGTAATCGGTTCGTAGGATCTTCCCACCCTTAGCAAGCTTGGACATATAGTCTGATCCAAGTCACGTGATGGACCCTGCATATTCAGGGATACGAATCGTAGGTCCATACGAATCGAAGGTCCACAAACTCTTAGGATCCAAGAGATCCAATGGAGGACGAAGGTCTATATAATCAGGATGGTTTCATTTGTGTAGAGCTTCGTGCTCAAAATCAATCATTTAGTATACCATACTATTAGTTACGAATTGCATCATATTATTGTCATTACTTTAAGTCCCTGCTTGACGCCTAGTTATAAACCACCTAGAGCACTTCCACGTGATCTAGACGGCAAACCTCGTAACATTACACTTTTGAATAACTATCTATCAATATTGTTCGTTTCTGAATTCACAGAATTTGATATTATATATTAGCTTTGCAAAATAAAACTCGAGGTAAGCAATTGTTTTTTTACCTTTTTCATTTGTAATATATATCAATAATGTTGTGACGCCTCACACCTCCGGGTCACGTGGCATGCCCCGTTTGTATTTAATCAGGAAAACTCTCTACTCTTGTTTTCCTTCTTCTTTTCTCCTTAGCTTAGTATTTTCTAATACAAGATACTTTACCCAGTATTCTTGAGTGTGACAAATGTTTTCCTTTGTAGTATCTACATCTTTTGATATCAAAGAACTATCTTTATTCAACTTTTGAATATTGATTTCGCAATCCTTTGGTATAAATTTAGGTTTTTTTGGCCGTTGCTGAAGATTGCTACGCTGTACAAGGAATTTCTGGAGGTTGATATTCTCTGGGGCATCTGTCACAAACCACGACCAATAGTATACAATAAAAACAAGTACGGGGGTCCTTATCGATAAGGAATCCTAGGACAAGTGTCCTAGGATAAAATGTGCCCCAGGATAATAATTATCCTAGGAGCTATATTGTCCCAGGAGACGAATCGTCCCAGGATTAGTGTCCTGAGGCAAATATTTGGATCACGTGATGGAGCCCTGGGAGCCTTCAGAGCTCCTAGAGGCTCCCTCTACGGATTAGTATATAGTTAGAATAGTTTCATAGTTTAAGAGCTTCGTGCTCAACTTAGTTATCAATTAGTTTACCTACATTCTACTTGATCTAGTAACGACTTCACTTCCAAGTGAATACCAGTGATAGAGCCTTAACCCATAACTACCAACCGACGAAACCTCAGGCAGCCGCTGCCTCCAGCACAGCATCGTTACAGCATCGTTACAAAGACGACGCTTTTTCGAAGTATTAGCCATAATCAATGCTAGAAGATTTGAAAGATAAAGGGAAAAGGTAAATTGAAAATAGTTTGAATGTAAATGAAGGTATATTGCTGGTTGAGGTAGAAAGGTGTCAAGGAAATGAGAAGTAGAAAACCACGGTTTAAATAACTTGAATACAGCCATTTTTGGCTCTGTCTTAATTAGGATGGTGTTGTTGAAAATGAAAGACAGGAAATGGTGATGGATAAGGATCATGAATTTTGATGGGGTTGGAGTTCGTGCTGATGCATATGAAACGATGCTATTAGCACGTGCTGAGGCTGCGTAAAACAGCGATGAAGCCCGCCGAATGTAGCGGCCAAAACACCAAGAACTCGCTTTATTTTATAAAGTATATATTCAGTTATACCGATTAAATATAAATATAATTAAACTTTCAATAAATAAATTCATAAAAATTTGAAAGAACTGAGTTAATATCTTATATAAATAATCTAATATTAATATTTGTTCAATCCAAAGAAAAAAATCCCTGTCTTTTATTCAAAGCATTGTTTCTGAAGCCACAAGAATATATCGTTAAAATTAAACTAGAGGAACAAATGATTGGCAATTTGGCCGAGTGGTTATGGCGCCAGTTTCAGGCTCACCTGATTCTTTAATACTGGTTCGAAAGAGCGTGGGTTCGAATCCCACAATTGTCACTTGAAAAGCTTTTGCATCTCTAATTTGAGATTTTAAGTTTTAGTAGGTATTAAGATGCTCTTTTTGAGGTGTCTGTTAGATTTTGTAAGGCGAATGTCGATGAGTTATTAGCGGTTGCGGTTGACTGATTGCGTGGGCCAGTCAGTGTTGGGGTTGTGTGTCTATTGAGAAATTTTTGTATGTGTTGATGATACATGAACCCCGCCCGCCCCCCTTATCAGAGTTCAAAACGTATATACATACACATACATATATCTATCTACCTAATATATACATACATATATATACCTACCTACCTACATACACCAGTCGTACAAATGAGTAATGGTATAGTAGTACTCCGTACAATTTTCCGTTCCCCTCTTTCATCAATTTCTATAGTTATTCTTTCGAATTGTTTGTTCTATTATTACGTTATGATAATTGATTTCCAGATCTCCAGTGATTCGAATCATTCATTCATTTTGGTGTCGACCAGTTGCTGCACGTTTGTTACATACTAGTTCTATGTATATATGTATGTAGTATGATAAGAGGAGATTTAAAGTTACAATGAGCCATTGAAAGGATCAAGCCTCAGTATCTAAGTCTGGTACTCTATTTCCTGGACACCCATCTGTTACGACGGCTATCTTCTACGCCGCGTCACATGACTAAACCAAGGTAACGTGATTAAGTCACGTTATGGACCGCTGCGCAGTCCTGACTAGCCATAGGCATGAAGGTCTATATAATCAAGATGGATTTCCTTTGTATAGAGCTTCGTGCTCAAGATCAATCATTTAGTATACCATACTATTAGTTACGAATTGCATTATTGTCATTACTTTAAGTCCCTGCTTGACGCCTAGTTATAAACCACCTCGAGAGCCTAGAGCACTTCCACGTGATCTAGACGGCAAACCTCGTAACATCAAGGTTTTCAAGATTTTAAAATTTATATATAAATTCTATACAAATGTTACGAGGGTTGCCGTCTAGGTCACGTGGAAGTGCTCTAGGCTCGAGGTGGTTTATAACTAGGCGTCAAGCAGGGACTTAAAGTAATGACAATAATGCAATTCGTAACTAATAGTATGGTATACTAAATGATTGATCTTGAGCACGAAGCTCTATACAAAGGAAATCCATCTTGATTATATAGACCTTCATGCTAATCGTCCCTTTGGTTCCTTCGGTCCCTTCGGTCAAGAGACCGAAGGGATGGAAGTGACCACGTGACTTTGTAAGTGGTCACATGATACGAGGCCCGAAACCGTCGTAACAACAAATTGAAAATCGTAATTTCAACTATTCAGATTTCAATTAATAAAATCGCGAAAAATCTGAAATTTTCAGAATTGAACTATAACGATATAATAAATTCACGATTCAAATTGCAATTGATTTCACTCATTGGTTGTTGAAATATCAATAGCTGAAAATGATGCTTTTTGGTGTAAAAGGTGTCCGGAAACTAGGGGTGGTCTAAACAAAATCAATAAAAATAGTATCACGGATAGTTTGATCACACAATACATAAAGGGATTTAAAAATAGATGGTACAATAGTAATATAAGAGTAGTAATTAGATGAATAGACTTGTCCTTGATCAATATAATCAAGGACTACATATGTATAGGAAACATAGAATTTATCTAACTGATAATCGTCTAGGTTGAGGTAGTTGATTGATAGATTAGAAGAGCGGTATAATCAAATGATAATATTGTAACGATGCTGTACTGGAGGCAGCGGCTGCCTGAGGTTTCGTCGGTTGGTAGTTATGGGTTAAGGCTCTATCACTGGTATTCACTTGGAAGTGAAGTCGTTACTAGATCAAGTAGAATGTAGGTAAACTAATTGATAATTAAGTTGAGCACGAAGCTCTTAAACTATGAAACTATTCTAACTATATACTAATCCGTAGAGGGAGCCTCTAGGAGCTTCCTGGCTCCTCAAGGCTCCTGGAGCTTTAGGAGCTCTGAAGGCTCCCAGGGCTCCATCACGTGATCCAAATATTTGCCTCAGGACACTAATCCTGGGACGATTCGTCTCCTGGGACAATATAGCTCCTAGGATAATTATTATCCTGGGGCACATTTTATCCTAGGACACTTGTCCTAGGATTCCTTATCGATAAGGACCCCGTACTTGTTTTTATTGTATACTATGGTCGTGGTTTGTGACAAATATACTATAGATCAAGTAGGGAAGGGTTCACCGAGCTATAGCTCTATACGATCAACTCACGTGGAATCACGTGAGTATACTAGATTTCCGTGACAAATAGATTATAATCTTTTTGGAATAATATATATTCAAATATTTTAAAAAAAAAATTTCAAGTTTATATTAAATTTTATATATATTAAAAATCATGATTTCAATCTTTTATATCTGTCACGGCGCCAACTACATGCTCTGTAGTTGCCTTCGTGCCTCAGGCATTGGTCATTAGCGTGCCCTACTTCTTATAAGTAGGGCCTCTCTCTTCCATAGCTCTTCTACCCTTATGGTACAATATAAGTCTTTACCCGTACCTTGACAGTTTGTACCATCTACATAGAAGCTATCACAACTTCATTTTAATTAAATCCCACCGAAGTTACATCCCGATCGCGCCGATCGTACCCACCGCTGACCCGCCGCGCACCCTAGCCGCCGCTATTCAGGAACTCTGCAAGGCTGTTTTGCAACCGCGGGAGTGTCCCGAAGATGGCCGACCAAGCACCTGCACCTGGTCTATCCCCACAGTTCCTTTTCTTGAACCACGTTCTCAACTCCGCCGAAACTGATGTCTCTTCGTTCACAAATTTGTTCAACGATCCAAACGCTGCACATTTCGCAGCTGCTCAAGTCGTGTTTGAGTCGATCGAATCGATCACGAGTTCACTACAAGCCCAAGCCGCCGACGCCCAATCAAAGATTATCGAATTGAAAGATACAATTGAGACATTGAAAATTGCCATTCGCAATAACCCGCAAGCCCTGCCCCGCCGAAAGTACCTCACTGCTCCCGAAAAGTTTAATGGTGATGAGCAAGACATTGCAAAACGCCAGGACCAATACACAGCGTTTCGTAGCGCAGTCAATCGTTGCTTAACCGCAGATTACGAAAATGAATCGGAGTTCCAAAAGATTACATTCCTCGCCAACTTACTCTCTGGCCCTGCGTATACGAATAATCAGATACACTTCGATATAATCACTGATAATCCATATGATTCCGATCTTTGGCCTCCCGGATGGCGCACTATAGCAGGCATCTGGCGTGAATTGAACAAACAATATCAAACCCTTGATCTTTCACGTAAGGCCTCTATGGATTACGATAAGTGTAAGATGAAGAAGACCCCGTTTGGTAACTTCATTGCCGAGTTCAAACAGCTCGCTATCAAATGCAAGAAAACCGCCGAACAACAAGTCGCTGATCTCAAGCTCAAGGTCTCACAGGAACTGATCGACGCTTCGGTCAATCGCCCTAATAAACCCTCTGCTGCCGACATTGATGCATGGACAATCTGGTGGCAAGGTATCTACGATGACTTGGAAGAAAAGACTCACCTCGATAACCAACGTAAGAACCAAGGTACCAATTTCAATCGTGACCAATCGAAACCTCACGATAGAAAGCAGGCTGCTGTCGTTACTCCTCCTACATCGGATCTCTCTAGCGACCCCATGCAATTGGATGCCGCTCGCCAAGGTCAGCGTCCCCTATCTCGTTATACTCGAGAGCAATGTATTGATCTCGGCCTCTGCCTCTATTGCAAGAAGCCCGGTCATATTAAAAGCAATTGCGAAGAAAAACGAGCCAACGATGCAAAGTACAATGCTAATGCTAATACGAGATATGCCCCCCACACCAATCGTTTCCCCGCAGTCAATCAATACCAAAGCCCCGGACCCTATCGCAATGCCGCTGCCCCTTCGTACCAGAATTCGTTCCCGTCTGCCAATCGTTTCTCAGCCACGCCATTACGCTACGCCTCTCCGATCCCCTTTGGCCTCGCCCAAGAGATTGATCTAGGAGGATACGTTGAGGGATCTGTTCACTCGGAGGAGAGCAGAAGCTCAATTCCCCAGCCGGGCATGTTAAAAGATTAACCTCGGTTCACAGTCGCGAATCGAGGTCCTTTGTGGGAAATTTACCTTTGTGGATTAGAAGATCGGTTATGTCTAGAGATCCTTTGTATCTAAGATCAATGAATAGCAAATCTTTTAAAATCTCAACGGAAATCTCCCTTGCGCCTAATGTGATTATCCCGCTCGTTAGTCTTATAGATAGCGGAGCTGCGGGTTATGGCTTTATTGATAGGAAAGTCGTCTCTAAGCTCTGTATACCTACACGCCCTCTCCCCCATACCCGTTATTTACTCCTGGCCGATGGAAAACCCTCCGATGTCTTGTCCCATTACGCTCTGCTGGATATACGAATCAACGATCATAAAGAAATAGGTCTATTTTATATCACAAATCTCTCGGAAAAAGACCCTATGATCCTCGGGCTCCCATGGCTCCAACGTCACAACCCTTCCATCGATTGGACGGCAATGACTCTCAAATTCACGTCTGCGTACTGTTCTAAGTACTGCTGTTCGGCCAATTCCATCGCAACTACTGTTCCCGACCGCACGCCGACCCTAGCCGATGCTGCACTCGATCCAGAGCCACACCTACCTATTAGGAAATCTATCTTGAAGAAGCCTGCTTTGAAGTCGTATCAGGCCTTCGTAGAGGAGGTTACTGATGAGAGTTTCGAAAACACTTCGTTATTGCCTCACGATCAGTCAATACTCCTCGAGCCTATCACTTCAACCCCAGTGTTGATCGACGAGGTTACTCATGAAAACCCCGAAACTATTAACCACCAATTGCCACCTGAATCAAATCATTACTATACTCATCGAGTCGCTGGTAAAGCAGAAACTCGCGCTAAAATGATCCCAGACCGGCCGATCCTGAAACCAGCTTCAGCATGGATCGTTGCTGGCTCTAGGATACATAAGAGACCGCCACGGAACCGAAACGTTCTGCCCCCACTGAGCGTACCAATGCCACCGAACCCCTCGGACGAGCCGATTGATACTCTACGAAGCATTCGACCAGAAATGAATGATATAAAGTTCCTTACAGCTAATAGCTTTGTCCAATTCTGCAAAAATAAAGATGCCTATATCACCAAAGTATCCTGGGACGAGTTGGACAGGGCTTGTGAGCTATATCAAATGGTTACTAATAACATTATTCAGCTACGCCGCAGCATCGTGGATAGCGACATCGAAAAGTTTATGGAAAAGACCGACCGACCTGTGCCTGCTGCAATAGAGATTCAAAGCAAGCTACCTCCTTGGCTTCGCGACTTATTCCCTGGCTTTCTACCTTCTCTCGCAAATGAGCTCCCACCGCGGCGCTCGTGGGATCACAAAATTGAGATTATGCCAGGCAAAGAGCCACCGTACAACAAAGGTCGTCCAATGTCCCCAGCCGAGCTTCAAGTCGTTCGCAGATGGCTCGACGATAACTTAAATAAAGGATCCATTCGTGAATCTCGCTCCCGATCGGCCGCCCCACTCCTCCTTGCCGCAAAGCCCGGAGGGGGCGTTCGAATTTGCCAGGACTATCGAGGGCTAAATAACGTTACCATCAAGAACCGGTACCCTTTACCACTGATCAAGGAAACCCTCGATGCCCTATGTCATGCTAAAGTCTATACCAAACTGGATATCATCGCCGCATTCAACAAATTACGAATTGCGGAAGGTCACGAATGGAAGACCGCTTTTACAACTCGCTTCGGTTTATTCGAATCATTAGTGATGCCTTTCGGCCTTTGCAACGCACCCGCTTCGTTCCAAAACTATATCAATCATGTTCTTTTTGATCTCCTGGACAAGAATTGTACGGCGTATCTAGATGATATTCTGATCTACTCCGAAAACATTATAGACCACCGGAAGCAAGTCCGTGAAATTGTTCAAAGACTCATAGATGCTGGACTACAAATTGATATTGATAAATGCGAGTTTGAAACTAAGAGAACGAAGTATCTCGGTCTGATCATTACTCCAGGAGGTATCGAAATGGATCCTGATAAAGTTAAGACTATCCTCGAATGGAAATCGTTAACTAAGCTCAAAGACCTCCAACGCTTTCTAGGTTTCGCCAACTTCTATCGACTCTTCATTCGCGATTTTTCTAAGATTACAGAACCTTTGAACCGCTTGTTGAAGAAAGATAACACGTGGAATTGGACTAATGACCAGGAGAACGTCTTCAAAACACTGAAACACGCTTTCGCCTCTGCCCCGGTTCTTGCGATGTTTGATCACCATCGCCGCATAGTTGTCGAAACGGACGCTTCGGATTGGGCAGCAGGTGGTGTCCTCTCACAATATGACGACGAGGGCCGTTTACGCCCGGTTGCATACTTCTCCTCGAAACACAGCACTGCCGAATGTAACTACGAAATCTACGATAAGGAATTACTAGCTATCATCAAGTCATTAGAGGAGTGGAGACCCGAATTATATGGAACTCAAGAGCCATTCGAGATTATCACCGACCATAAGAACCTAGAGTACTTCACGTCGACAAAATGCTAAATCAAAGGCAAGCTCGATGGGCCGAGTTCCTGTCAGGTTTCAACTTTCGTATTATATATCGACCCGGTCATAAAGCAGTTCGCCCCGATGCACTGAGCCGGAAAGCAGAAGATCGTCCTGTTCATGCCGATCCTAATGACGACCGAATCAAGAACCGCTTACAAACAGTCCTTCCGAAAAGAGTATTCGATACTGCTGCATTCAAGGACCTCATTCGACAGGTGAAAAACGACATCGATCTGACCGCAGCTCCTATAGGTATGATCATCCCTGACACTGAGAAGCCGATCGACGATCTTATCGATAGAGCATACGAATCATCCGATCTGATCACCACTATGCGTGAAACACTTCAGAACCCCGCTGCCCGCCATTGGCCATTATCGATTCGAAAAGACCTCCGAATCGCTCTGCAAGATTGTAGATTGATCAATAATAAAATCTTCTATCGTAATCGCCTCTTTGTTCCCCCCTCCGCTGAGCTTCGCACACAGATCATATACCGAACACACTCAACCGGACCCGCTGGACATCCCGGTCGAGTTAAGACTGTCGACCTTGTCTCCCGTACATACTGGTGGCCCAATATGTCGAGGGAAATCGAAACCTTCGTACAAGCCTGCCAACTCTGTTTCCGAACCAAAGCCTCTCGTCTTTCCGCACCCGGATTCCTCGAACCCTTACCAGTACCATTTCGCCCCTGGTCTGATATCTCCATCGACTACATCACACCACTACCGATCAGCGAACGCTACGAAAAGAAGCATCAACATATCGTTACAGTCGTCTGTCGCCTGACAAAGATGCGTCATTTTATACCAGTCGTAGGATTATCTGCAGAAGAACTTGCCGATCGATTTGTTGAGAAAGTCTACTGTCTACACGGAGCACCTGATAATATCGTATCCGATAGAGGTTCGCAATTTGTTTCAGAATTCTGGAAACACCTATCTGAACGCTTGTCGATTACCTTGAAGCGATCCTCCTCGTTCCACCCCGAATCCGATGGTCAAACAGAGAGAATTAATGCTATGGTAGAACAATATCTTAGAGCCTTTATGAACTTCCACCAGAACGATTGGTATGATTGGCTTCCACTCGCAGAGTTTGCGCTTAATAATACCACCTCAGAGACTACCGGTATATCCCCGTTCTTTTGCTAACTACGGGTTTCATCCACGTCTCGGCGTCGAGCCCTCTTCACCTGTGCCTCCGAACTTGACATATCAGAGAAAACGCGAATTCCTGAAAGCCAACGAAATCGCGGATCGATTCGATCTCATCTTAACGAAATTGAAAGCTCTCGCTGCTCAATCTATTCAAAAGTACGAGGATTACGCCAACGAAACTCGTACCGACGCTCCATTATACAAAGAAGGCGACAAAGTATGGGTTAGTACTAGGAATATGAAGACTAACCGACCGATGAAGAAGGGCGATGACAAATGGGACGGCCCCTATAAGGTCCTGAAAGTTTATAAACGAGCCTGCCTACTTCCAGCTCCCTGCTAGTTTCAAGATTTTTCCGGTATTCCACAACTCCTTACTCCGACCACTCCACCGCTCACCAGGATTAGCTGGTCAAGACACGATCAACGAAGCCGAGTCCCGACGAAACCAAGGCCGTATCCTCGAACGGGATGATGAAACAAACGAAGAGACCGAACGATGGGAGTTTGATAAACTCCTTGACTGTCACAATGAGGATGGATTTCATTATCAAGTCAAATGGAAACATCACCCAGCTTCTTGGCAACCCGCTGAAGATCTCCGAGGCCAGGAAGACACAATCATTGCTTTTCACCTAGCGAACCCGAACAAGCCCGATCCGCCTGCTTGGGTAGGATTCAAGAGACCAGCCGCTACTGATCCCCCATTAGTACTCGCACCAAGCGTAGACACCGTGCTCCCGAAACGAGGCCGCGGCAGACCTAAAAAGCTCCGTCAGTTGACTACTACTATTCGTAAGAATGTTCATTTTAATCCAATAGTCGAAATTAGGGTATTTTGATGTTGTTTCGTTTTCTAGTTTAAATCTGTATTGCGATCGTGGACCGATCGCCTTGAGCGGGGGGTACTGTCACGGCGCCAACTACATGCTCTGTAGTTGCCTTCGTGCCTCAGGCATTGGTCATTAGCGTGCCCTACTTCTTATAAGTAGGGCCTCTCTCTTCCATAGCTCTTCTACCCTTATGGTACAATATAAGTCTTTACCCGTACCTTGACAACAATTTAAAGAAAAATAACCCGACAATAGAGAACTAATAGATTCAATATTATATTTGAACTAGAAAGACTGATCACTAATTCTTGAAAAGAGTTGAGAAAATGTTTGAAAATAGCAGTATGGATATCAGACTAGTTAATTGTATAGATTGTATTTGAACATTAAGAATTGTTATTTGGCCCAAATTTTAAACACGTTCAAGATGTACAGACTGGGAAAATTAACACAGTCAACACCATAACTTTAAGGATATATCCTAACCAAATCCAACACAATCATAATTCACCTTTATTTCTGAACATTAGACAGTAAAGTAATTACCTCTGCTATCCTTCAGCTTTCAATCTTTTTATAATTAGATTCTAAACAAGTAACATAAACCAACCGTACCCATTCGAAGAGATGGATAAAATGATCTCTATATCACGTGTCCCAAGTGCCTTACCTCAAACCGTAACTTCCTTCCTTCCCTGAATTAAAATAATCAATTGAGATCTCAATTAGCAAGCGTTACCAGCTTATTCAAGAAGGTGGCAACAAGACGCAGAATCCTCAACAAAACGGCTTCGATTCAACCAAGTTTGGAATAAAACGCGCAACCTCACAATCTTTCTTCAATCACACCCATTTCTGCCATTTTCACTACAAGATCAAACTGAGCTCTCTGTGTAATATGAGAAAGGTCTATGGTTTCTATTTCATTCTTCTTTCTTTACATTGAAAATGTCGTCTGGTAAGTGGTGATCATTTCCCATGGCCGTCCTGATTACACGGTCTCACCTTTATTGTTTGCTAATAACATATAACATAAACAGACCAAGGAGAAGAAAACGCGACTTTGACAGGCCACGAGCTTTACATGGACTCCAATTCAATCGGATAACAAAGCCAAGAAGAGTGATCATAGGATCACAAAAGAAGATGCGTTGCTGGATTCGTGAGCTTCATATCCCATATGCCATACAGGGAGAGTCAAACACTAATGCTGCCTTAGCATCGAAACATGCAGACCCTTCTGCAAGTTTTTCTGTTAATCAATTAGACAGCTTCAATATCTCACCAAGAGGTACGTATTATATGATTCAATCAAATTTAAATCTTGCTAATTGGTTTAAACTAGAGTGGATTATCTCTACGAAGCGTATGTTTTTAACAACAAATATTCAATAATAACCAAAGACTAACAAGTGGTTATGTAGAAATCTGAGGATGGAAGCACGGCTAGAAGCCAAAGAGAGAGAAAGCTTCAAAGAGTTCCTTGTCCGTCAGGGTTGGAAAGGATACATTGAATTGTATTCATTGTAAGTATTTACTCTGAATTATCTTTTGAATTAATTATCTAATTTAATTTAGTCTTATGTCACACGCGGGATTTATCCTCACGATAATATTTCGAGAAAAGCACACCAAAGTGTGTTATAGAGAAAAAGCAATGATCGGAAAATAATAATAGAGTTATCATCAATATTGTTAATTATTAATAATGAAATAATAGGGCTAGTACTTCTCTTATAGATGGGGAATGAGACGTGGGGATGGGAGGAAGTAGAGCCGGTTTTTAGGAGGGTGGAGAGAGTAGGTGAGGAGGATGGGGAGGATGGGGAGGAAGTTATGGAGAGGGGGAGGGGATAAGTGGTGACGCTGGGTTTTGAAGCGTTTTGGTCATTGGGATTGGGTTTGGAGGGCGCAGAGAATGTGAGTTTGATACTTACTTACCCTTTGTGTCGATGTTGTGTTTGTTGAATGAAATATTTTGCCAATCACCGTATGTGTAACGAGGGGTTTGCAGATGCAGCTGAAAGAATGGGGTTTCCACGTATTTCAGATATAAAACGTGACAGATGCACTGATTGATCGATTAGCTATGTTATACAGTACCATCAGTGAGGAAGGAAAACGAAATCCACTTTCCATTCCTTCCTTCCTTCCTTCCTAGAGAACTTGCTTTGGAGAGAGAAAATAATTGATCATCTGCACTAATACCACAGCTCATCGTGAATATCTGAAAGAACACAATACTAAAGTCGTATATGACTTACCTGGTGTTGGCTCCAATTTAGTAAGTTCCACCCCTTGAAATAAACGATTGAACTCTTACTAATTAATCAAAGATATTAGATCGACCATCCAAATATACCTGTTGCATGGGAAGTACCAATCGAAGAGTCAATTACTCGAATTGTTGTATCTCCCTTAAAAACCGTTGTCGAACTCTGCAAATATCTTCTTTTCGGAACCGGCATTATGACTTTTCCATCTCAAACACCAAGCTTCTTCATCCGATCCAAATATCTCAATGAGGACTCCACTGGATCACTCATCGAACATCGTCCATCCGCGAATACAAGTGAATCAGCAACAATCAAAAGCGAAAATCTACATTCCACAAAATCTGAAGATTTGATTCCAGACATTGAACTTATGTCTGTACCCCTCATTCCTTCCCCGCTGTCGATTTCGGAATATTATCCCACTCAAACGACCTGATCATTGCACGACGTGCCGTCCAACTCACCCTCTCATTCGGCAAGCTCCTTTGGATCTCCCTCCTCCATCCCATAACATTCCTACCCGAAAACCAGAATCTCGATACCGAGAATGGAAATCAAGAACAGATGGATCGGTTCATACGTCATCGGATCCGAAATACTTTTGACTATTCATCGACATGCCGGATGGATTCTGAGAGCGATCAAGAGGCTCCAGGGGTTGTGGATGGCGAGTTACGTGTTCATGGGGTGATGGGTGTTAGGATCGCCGATACGAGTGTTTCCCCTAGGATCGTGAGTCATCATCCTATGGCTCCTGCTATAATGGTCGTGGAAGATGTGAGGATTTCATCGTCGATGATGCGAGTAAAAATTAAAGAATGGGTGAAGGATCGAATGTAGTCATGCAGAGGATATTCGTCCCAGTCCTTGGTAGAGAAAGATAAGAGTTTGCATCACGACTAGACGCGTTTCAGAGTATCTACCGAAGTAGAATGAGGTCATTTCCAATGTATCGGATAACGATCATGCAGCTCCCACGATGACATTACTGTTGAATTTTCGATCATAGTTGTAAGGTTCGATGGTCATAGTGTCTTGATGTCATGCTGCGTCTTTTCGTTCTTATCTTTGAATTAGCATCATCGCTGATTCACTAATAACGGTTCTTAAGAATCCTCCGGCTCAATGTGCGGCTGTATCCACTTCACTCACTACTAATATCTCATCCATACACTACCTCCGTAGCGCCAACCAATATCCCCATATAAACCATCTCGGTTCATAACCTCACCAGGTGACACCAAATAAGCTGACAAGATTTGATGGGTCGAGAGGTAGACAATATTCCGTGAGGTTCAATGTTGAGCTAGAGGCTAGAACGTTAACCACCAGTGAACCTAACTAGCCGATATTAATATTCTCCACGCAAACCCGCCAAGCCACGAGATTCCGCAAACTCAAAGCCGTCCCGATGTCTCGGGTAATCCTCATCCCTAAATGTTCATCAGGACCCTCCCTACATATCAAAGATGAATCTAGAAACTGACGACGAGATCATTCTACTCAGCCCATCACTTATTCACACGCATACCCTCCTAGCTATCCACCCTTCAAATCAGGCCCATCGCCTCACCCGTGCAATCTCCCACCACCAAACGTAGCATAAGGGCGAAAACAAGCTCAAGCAAGCTGACTGCATTCCTTCCTCCCTCTTTCTCTCCCTCTCGAGTCCATCCCTATCCCAACCATCTCAACATCCCCCTCCAACCTATCCCTCACGAACCAATCCCGATCCCACACCAAATACACCTACACATATCACAATGATAACGATACCCAAAAACCTAGTTACACCGAGTTCAGCAACCCCCACACACACGGTACATAATACAATACATAATATACAATAAGAGTAAGTGCGCCCCACCGTAACAAGCACCCAAACCCAGCAACTCACTCACTCACCCATTCCCTCAGCAGTTCGTGCGGCCCCCTCAAACTCGAAGCCGGACCCTGAGTGCATACGGAGAGTAAACCCCCTCGTCCGCGTCTCGAATCCTAGTTCTCCGACCGAACCCTATCTCGATATTCTCCTCTTCGTATACCACTTAGTTGTACTATCCCTTGAAATTCCCCACTGAAAACTATATATCCAGGGGAGAGAGGGAGGGGTGGAGGGGGTTTTTTGTACTAAAAATGATTATTGGATAGGTTAGTTATCATCTAAGCTGCGTTTTTATTATTATTCCGGACCCTAACCCTACCCTAGATGAAGATCACTCGCGCATTCATTCATTCATTCGCATTTTGGATTTATTATCCGAAGCTGTAGGTTAGATTATGGTTGAGGTAACTCGGGTCCAATGTTTGATGATGTTCCGGGCCGAGTGTGTAGTTCCAAAATCACAATCACAATCAACGAACAAATCATTCCCCTGCGATGCATCAATACATTTCATCTCCCATCCCGCAAAATTAAGGATTTGTCGATCGAAGTTCTTATGATTATTAGGTGTTTAACTTTACTATAAGGTCAAGGACTTTTATTTGATATCTGGAGTGGAGTTTATTTGTTTATTTGTTTACTTATATTTTTATTTATGTAAGAATAACATATATGTATATATATACAATGGGTGGGGTGTTCATCGGGGAAAGAAATAGAGGGGTAAGGTTACCGGATTTTTATAAGTTTTAAAGAATAATTATATAACCTTACGGAGTAATACGAGTATATCCTTAACCTTGACCTAAACCTTATTCTATCTCATCCTTATCCCTAATCGATCTAAGAAAGTAAATACATACATGTAAGATCTTACCACAGCGCCCGGCTTGTAATGAACAATATCAAGGTGTTAACTCGACAGGATAAAGTTACAGAATATCACATACACATTCCACCTATTATTTTCATACCCCTCCCAAAAACCCCCCACGTTTTAATCCCCTTCCAATCCTTAAATTCTCGGTATATCTATCTATCTATCTACCTATCTATATTCCTGGCTTTAACTATCACTCCAAATCTATATCCCAAATCTGCATTTACTAGATAGATGATTATTTTATAAACGCAGGAATCTATATCCATATACTTTTTCTCATTCTTATTCTCATCCATCATCCATCATTCATGATTCACGGATCCCCATTACTCTCCCTATACCTATACCACTAAACCCCAACCCAAAAATAAATAAAATATCCCATTCATCCCATCTCATCCCATCAAATCACAAAACCATCCCACATCCCACCATCCCGTACCAAAATTAAAAAAAATCAACTCGGGTCCCCAGTTCCTCCCCAATCATTCCAATCACTCCTCAGCTTAGCTCACGACCATACAACACTCAATCACATCACCCAAAAAAAAAAAAAAAAAGAAAAAAAGAAAAACACTTAAATAACAATAATAATAATAAGAAATAAAATAAAAACCTCAATGGGAACTCACTAACCTTACCCCGCATTCGAAAATTCCGATCGTTAGCGCTGATTGTGATTGTGATTGTAGCTTGTATGCATGGTATGTATGTACGGTATGAACGAGGATTATTTATATCTGCTAGATTAAGATGGGATGGGATAGGATCATGGATGTTGTCCGTTATTCTTCTTTTCCTTCCTGATACATTTTCGGAGAAATCCATAAAAGAAAAGAAGAAAAAGAGAATTTGTAGTCAGTGGCACACACAGAACATGTTATCATGGTGAAGATGTAGATGTAGATGTAAATTTAAATATATTTGTAAAAAGTAACAAGAGCAAAAGCAAAAGCAAAATTCCACAACGCCTAGCTAGCTGAGGATATATTTCATGATAAGTGAAAAATAATGATGATGATGATGATACAAAGATGAGAAAAATTCGTAATACATGTAATCTTGACGATTGGAAAATCCAAAAACCCCTCCTACGGAATAAAATCAGGAGGAGACATTTGTTTCCAAGGCCAATGAATTTCCCTCATAACATCAAAAGAACAACCCATTCTTCCCGAATCCTCCCAAGCATCTCTTCTTGCTTGTTTACCCTCGTTTCCCGCTGGCCAAATCTGTTTTGCCTTTCCCCATAACCTTACACCTGATTGTCCATCGACCCAACGATCAATGTCATATTTGAAAAAGAAGAAATGGTCGAGCATGGGTAGACGTGGTGCAGGTTGTTGAACAAACATATCTTCCTTCTCTTCACCCTCGAGGTAAGATAATCTACCATCGACAAATAGATTACCAAACCATGCCTCACTTAATTCTTGTAAAACTTCATTTGGAGATCCAGTACTCATCTTTAACATTCGTTGAGGAAATCCATTGCCATTGGGAAGTGCGCAACCTGTGTTGATGTCCAATTCTTTTTTGACGTGAGATAAATAGCCATCTTTTCCACCGGCTTCTTCTAATGCTTTGATATTTGATCGGACCAAGTTATGCCAATGATCATTCGATCCACCTCTGAGTCTCCAGTAGAGTAATCTTGCGAATCCACTGTGACCGTATCCATCATAATTGCCCCATGGGTCTTCTCCAAGACTCATATGTAACTTTAATCTCTTTAAATTTGGCCATCGTGCAAGATCCTTCAATTGATATTCGAATGGAACAAGAGAGGGACTATCCTCGCACAAATCAGACTTTCTACGGAAAGCTGAACGACCTAGTATATCTATCTTCAGTTCGACAGAAGTAGCCATTGAGGCTATCGAACCTGGTAGCCTGCCTAATATGGGATGATCGATATATGTTCGAGGTAGGATACCATCAAGGATAAGTGAATTCTGCTCCCAGAAAACCACTTTAGCTTCATGATAGATTTGTCGACAAGTTCGTAAGAAGGAAAGGCGTATGGTTTCGCCATGAGATTTAGTTCGAATGATATATGGAGGTTTCCCCGCTGCAGAGTATTCTTCTTGAGGGTTATCGGGGTCATTGATGACACTTTCGGATAGATATACACTCCTTGAATGTGATGATAGAACGTAACCATATATTTGATCGCGAATCTCTCTTGGAAGAGTTTCTAAAAATGTACGAGCCATTATGGTGGTATTAATTCACCGAGGTGATCAAGGTATGAATGAGTAGTTGAGGATGTAAGATAATATACAATGGTGTGATGAAAGTATTAAATATATATATATGAAGATATTATGAGCTCTTCTATGTGCAGCGGTGTAAATGTGTAAAGGGTACAAAATGAAGTAGTATGGAGGATTCAAGGTCTGGTGATACAGTTACTTATATAGTAAACCAAGATTTGTTTAAAAAGTTGTCGGAGAGTTGTTGTTAGATTGACAGACATGCGTGCATATGACTCTGGCGGGATTCAAGGATTCAAGGATCTCTAGAAGATAGGTGGTGGGTGACAGGGTATGATGGGACTTCCGGATAAGGCCTTGTCTGTGAAAGAAGCCAAAGAAGCCCAAAATCGTTGGTAAAATGTCAAGGTTATGAATGTAGCGCCAGGGGGAGGTTCGCTCACATCATTCTACTGTATGTCAGCCCACAGTACAAGCAAGGTTATTCAGATCGGCAAAGAAAGGTTTTCTTCTGAATGTAGGGTCCACTGAGTTCTTGGAGAGATGTGAGTAGGGTCCTCGAATTTTCTGCGAAGACAACTGTTTTTGTAAAAGAATGCTTTGCATTAGAGGAATTTGAAGAAAATGATGCGTCTCGGCGATGTCCAACAAATTAGATGAAAACTTCGGAGATGTAACAATTCAAAGCCTCAACTCAAATTCGTTAATTAAGCTGGAACTTGGAAGAAATCAAACAGAAAGTTTTCAATGTTAAGTAAGTGAAGTGTTTGGTATCTCAATTGCTAAATATAGATCATCAGTAACATTCTTTCCAATAATTCAAGGCAATTAGATGGAGAGATGGATAGATGGATGGATGATATGACATGACATGGGATGACATGACATGGGATGACATGACTTACCATCGTAATGATTTGGATATACGCCGATATGTCTTTCCCATTAAAAACATATCGGCTTTTAGTAAAGTAGGTAGGAATGAAGTAGGTAGTGACGAAAGTAGTAACGAAAGTAGTAATGAAAAGTAGTAACAAAAGTAGTAAACTTTTCTAAATCCCTTCCATTTTCCATTTTCCCCTGCAACTTCCCCAGATTTCTTCCACCGCTCCTTGCTTTTGGTATGATTATGATTGTATGATTAGGAATCATTGACCCTTAACGTGGCACAGTTATCGTCACCTGCACTCTCATGCACTCTTATTCAATCGCCTCCATCTCTACCATTGGGACTACGGGATCGGCTTCTGGCTCTACCTTTGGCAGGTGCCCGACCTCCTCGACCTTTTCCTCCTGGTGGCGGTCTAACAAATGCAAAGTCTACCTCCACAGTTTGTTCCAGCAACTTGGTATTATGCGCACCATCGATCGCTGCCCTTGCCTCTTCCAAAGTTGGATACTCAATCAGTGCGTAACCCTATTTTCGCAGATACTTTGAGTTAGCCCATCTAAATTTATCTTACAAATCCTTCCATGCGATTAAATGTCTAGAGTGATCGAAAAGCTTCCATGGGAAATGGTAATGAATTGAATTGAATTGAATGGCATGAGCGAAACTCACCTTGACGTATCCAGTTCTTCGATCCAGGTTCAAATGAAGATTTTTGATCTCTCCAAAGTCTGCGAATTTGTCATTCAAATCCTCCTCGCTAGCTTCTTCATGTACATTTGTGACGATGATAATCCAGCCTTCGATAGATCGTACAGCTGTCGCATTGGAGTGAGTTGTCATTGAGGCATTCTTTGATTCGTTTCGTTGCTCATGTGGTGATGAAGGCGCATCGACATCCATTTCGGTATCAGCCATGATGATGATTGTGTGAAGGTAATGGCGATATGGTTGATTTAGAAGACGGTCGTCGAGACGTTGTGGTAAGGTGAGGGGAGGGAGAGGAGAGGAGGGGAATTTGTTGGTGGACTCGATTGTTTTGTTTAGACGGATCAAAAAATCGAAGTTCGCGAAAATCGATGAATCAAGGTTATCAGCAATGCCTATCGCGTTTTGATTATTCAGTTAAGATAAATATAAATATATAATACTCCTACTCGTACAATCAACTACTATTATACAATAATAGGTATTTACATCATGCTATATTAAGACTTCATTTCGACCCAGTCATCGCATTGAGTTCCTAGTACCAGTGAACGTTTCCAACACAAAATCATGGGATATTCTTTATATTTCTGTCTACTCGAGTCACTCATAAATCTAGATTTGCTTAGTCGCATCCGGTACGGTACACAGTACTCATCGACAAAAGAAGAGAAGATGTAACAGATGATAGATAGAACATGCGTGCGATGCAACACTTCGGACTTGTCACAAGCAGCCAACAACTAACACCGCCTCCATCGGTGAACAATATGATATCATGAAGCAATACGAAAAGCACCGGTAGTGAGTTATATCATTGCACAATTGAATTCCTACTCTGCGCTGTCACAAAATCCAATTCCATCCATCCACCCTTTGCGTCACTTCCCAAGCAGGAAATGAACGAAACTAAACCATCATCAGACAAACAGAAAGAAAGAAAGAAAGAAAGAACATGATCACCAGAAGGGAAATCTGAAGCAACAAACAATTCCACCAAAAGATTAACCAACATCCGCGTCAAAGATGGCAATATGTATCAAAATATTGATTGATACTCAATATTTCGGTGTTTAACTTTTCCCACAACGGTGTTAAGCACTTCCTTCACCTAAGGTTACTCACTCCACCCACACCACTTTATTCCAACGCAGTCAATGCACCCACACAAACTCCGCTCTAATATGAGGGTCTGCAACATGCAGGAATGAATCCATCACGATTCACAGCCTCATAGAAATCCACTTGTCACGAACTCTTCGAAAAATGATCAATTTTTAAAAAAAATCCCATCTTCCAAATCAGGATCCATCGATTAAGTCCTTTATTTGTTGGATAGATGGATGGGGTGCGGGCTAAGTTCGATAAAATGATCCGTCTCTATCTCTCTGTCTAAACCGACTATATGCGTACGTACGAACGGTCTATCTAAAACTTTTGATTTCAATAACAAAACCCAAAATACCTCTTGGGTAGTAAGTAATTACGTGCGTAGAGTAAGTGGTAATGCAAAAAACACCAAAACAATAACATCGCCACGACATGTGCAGGATTTGAACCTACGAGGCCGAAACCATAAGATAACCGAATTATTCATTCAAGTCTTACCCATTAACCACTCTGGCAACATGCCGAACCATTTTTTTGATATTTATGGTGTGTATGATTGATTTCCCCGGTTTTTGTATCAATATACGTACCACTATGTTGACTTACGATAACTTTCGAGTAGGTACGTGTTACGAGGTTTGCCGTCTAGATCACGTGGAAGTGCTCTAGGCTCTCGAGGTGGTTTATAACTAGGCGTCAAAGCAGGGACTTAAAGTAATGACAATAATATGATGCAGTTCGTAACTAATAGTATGGTATACTAAATGATTGATCTTGAGCACGAAGCTCTATACAAAGGAAATCCATCTTGATTATATAGACCTTCGTGGGTATTGGATCGATTGGATCGATTGGAGCGACGATTAAACTCTTCGCTCCATTCGATCCTAAAATCCATCACGTGATTCCTGATTGGAGGCTCTGTGGAGTCTTGGGCGTAACACCGGTTCACCATAAGTTACGTTATATCAATTCTTTAAGTTTTTTTATTAGTTTTCAAAATATCATAAATATAATATAGATTTATAATATAACTATTAAGAATTTCAATAATATAATTATTATACTCGAGTATATATTGAATAAAGAATTTGTATAATTATTAATTTTTTCTTTCCTCAATCTTCATCCTCATCTCAATCCTATCCTCACTCTCATCACCAATACTCCGAAATCCCAATCCATAATAACTCTCTCCCCTCCTCTCCCAACCTACCCTTCCCTCCCTCCCATCCATTCCCCCAATTTCCATCCACATATAACCTCCATTAATATTAACCTCTTCTCATTCTACTTTCTTTATTTTACTTATTTTATTTCTCCTCCTCATCTCACCTCTTCTCATCCACTCAACCATCCTATCTCTTTCTACATTCTATCCTCCCTCACTCATCACTTATCACTCATCACTTCCTTATATCCTTATATCCTTAAAGATACATACATCTAGCTATAAATACATCAATCAATCAATCAATAACAAATCAAAAGAAGAAGAAAAAAAAAATCCAAATAATATCTTTAAGAATCTTATGCACAATTTTGTACTTCCCAATTTCCTATTTCCATTTCAATTTTCCATTCTTGATTATATAAAAAATTATTCATAATTCCATCATCCATCATCCAATGATTAAACAGCAACAAACTATTAAGATGCAAATGCACATGATTCATAAGGGTATATATATAATGCAAACCATCACTCATCACCCATCACCATCACCCATCACCCATCACCCCTCTCCCCTCACCATTATCATCACCCCTCACCATCACTCATCATACCATGCAAAACCTTACTCTAAAATGCAATGCAAACACATCCAAGATCCACACGCTATGCAAAAAACGATAAACTTTTCAAGCTCTCCCACTGCTCCTCAACCCCATACGATTTTCCCCTCCATCAATTAAGAGCTTTCCCCCCCTCTCTATTTCCAGCTTCTACATCCTTCGCTTTCTTCGCCTGCTTAGCTTCCAACCTTAATCTCTCTTGTTCTCCCAATCCTACTTTCGTAACTTCATGTTCTTTACTGAGGACATGTTGACCAACAGCAAAACTAATTGCTAAGCCCAACGCCGCAAATGCTACGTATATAATCCACTATGTTTGATATTAATTAGCCTTTCCTGTTCCCTCAAAAATGACATGCCGATAGATGCGCCGCCGAAAACAAACTTACCATAATTCTTAAACTTTCCCAATACGCATTTCTAGCGACTTCTCTCCCAGGAGCAGGTAATCCTTTAACAATATCCACACTAGCACCTGCACTTCCACCACTCAGTTCTGAAGCAACACTACTTCCTAGAGCCTTAGCCAATTCCGCACTTCTCTTTTGCATTTCATTTTGAAATACCACACTTCCCACCACTACACTAATACTTGTGCTCAAATTCCTTGTGAACCCAAATGTGGCCGTTGCTGTTGCAATATCTGCTCTCTTAACCAAGCTTTGCAGGGCAATAAGTGGAGATTGAAAGTTTGGTCCGACACCAATACTAGCAACGATTTGATAAATGATGATCTTAGACCATTTCTCGGTACGTGGGATATTAATAAATAGACCAAATCCAAGAGTCATAACCGTGAGACCAAAATAAATAGGTGGAAGGTATTTGCCGGTTTTCTTAATAAATACACCTGTTAACGCCGATGTTAAAGACAATGAAAGAGCGAATGGTAGTAGGTAGACACCGGAAAGTAGAGGAGTAGCTCCAAGGACTGCTTGAAAATAAAGTGGAAGGTAATAAGAAGCTGAAATGAAGACGAATCCATGACAGAAACAAACTCCCAAAGCTGCAACATTAGAAGGATGTTTAAATAGACGAAGAGGCATGAGTGGATATCGAGCGAATTTCCATTCGTTGATCACAAATAGTCCTGCAACGAGGATTCCAAAAATTATGAGACAGATGACCGTAGCCGAATCCCATGGCTTGGTGACGCCTCCAAATTCGAGTCCGAGAAGAACCATGAGTGTGCCACCAATGATCAGTAAACTTCCAAGCCAATCCACCGCCTTTAAGCCATCCCATATTGGAGTTTTTGGATTATCGAGATGAAGGAAGAAAAATAGTGCAATTGCAACTGTTCCGGTAACCGGTAACTGTTCATCCTTGATTAGTATTTTACATTCCAGAAATTTGGCGAAGTGAAATGGAGAAAGGATAAAGACTCGACAAAACTCACATTGATATAAAAACACCATCTCCAGCTAACTTTTTGAGTGAATGCACCTCCTAGCAAAGGACCGATGGCACTAGCAAAAGCCCAAGTCATACCAATCAATCCAAAATATGCTCCCCTCTTCCTCATGCTGAACAAATCGCTCACACAAATATTAACCAAAATAATGAGTCCTCCGCCTCCAATTCCCTGTATCGCTCTCGCCACGATTAACATCCCAATGCTAACGCTCAATGCCGCCAATAAACTCCCTACGAAAAATACCACCGCCGCAATTAACAAGATCGGTTTCCGTCCCCAAATATCTGAGAATTTCCCCCAGCAGGGAGTACTAGCCGCGTTGGCAAGTAGGTAGGCAGATCCGATCCAAGTGTATCCCGCATTCGAATGAAAATGTTCGGAAATGGTAGGGAGAGCCGTAGTGATAATCGAGACATCGAGAGCGGCTAGGAAAACTGCGGCGCACAGCGATGTCATAATAATCGTCGTTTCCAATTTCGTGCGCGAAGCCTCTGGATCTTGGGGGGCGGGCCCTGGAGGAGCTGCGGTGTTGGCATTGGTAGTGACATCTTCGGATGAGGATGGTTCTTTGCTTTTGGGTAGGTCGATGCTACTTTCATTCGTGATGTGGTTTTCGGATTTGATGGTGTTCTTTTCGCTGTTTTCTGGGGTGGCGAAGGTGGATGCGAGGGAATTGGGTGAGGTAGGATGTTGTGGTGCAACTGTGGTGTTGATACCGTTTGTCTCTTCTGAGGTAGCACCTGGTGCACCCACCATCTTGATACTGTCTCAAGTGGTACTTGTTACTCGGAAACTTTTGTCAATCTTCTATTGGTCTTACTTATCCAATGCAATTTTTTCTTGTTATCAGTTTGATAATCTGATGTGAGCTCTCAAAAACTGGTATATAATGATTCAAATATTCGGACGACTTGAGAGAGAGGAAATGGAAATGGAAATGGAAATGGAAATGAAATAATTTGTTTACTGTTCTACTCGTATATATTAATTGATTGCCATCCAGTACCTAAACAGTCAAACCGCATGTGTAGAAAGAGTAATTGATCATTAATTCGTGGATAAAGCGATTAATATATAGTAATGGAAGTTCATGATCAGAACCACCTAAAACGGTAGGATACTTCCTTCCAATGTCCCTCAGACTTCTCTCTGATCCTCTACCGTTACTCCTCGACCTTAACTTAAAAAAACTTTAAACCTTTTTGGGTGGATGGTGAATCTTCGTCATAGATTTCCAGATCCTTTTGAACATTTAAGAAAGCTCTCATTGGTAGATAAGTATACGAGTAAAAGACTCCCCAGTTATTATGTCACCGATCCCATAAGGAGGACGCTAGTATCGGGCCTCGCTCTTTACTATTCCCCGATCTTCAATGAAACGGGCACTGTTGTCGAGACAAAGTCCTTCTAATCCCCGGAATGCCTTTTTCTTGATCAAGACTTCCTCTTTCGGACCCCGATGCGTATAATGTCAATAACCCGTTGGAACTTGGTTGATAGGTTGAAAATTCACCACGAGTTTTGCTCTTTTGGTCATAAAAGCCGAAAGCTGATTGGAGCGATCCAACCACTTTCAAAGAATGGGGCCCAGCCATACAATATCGAGAAGTTGGCTGTCGACAAAGATGATGGAGTTAAGGGTTTATAGCAAAATATCAAGGCTTCGGCACCGAAATACATGGCGGAGTTAAAGATCTACAGCAAATTTTCTCGTTCATTGGGTTGAACTTCAAGTCTCGGTCCCGAAGTATGCCTTCAAACTCCACTTCACTTCCACCAGTTCGTCCGAATTTGCAGTGAGGCTGGGCTGTTGCTGGAAGGGATATCCTAATCTATGTGGAGCGGAGCGGTTCGGGTAAATGCTTATATTCTAGTCAAGCTTCGGATAGAGAAATTCTTGCTTGGGAGGGAGGATATACCATGTCCCCAGATCTTGGCTCTTGGCTTTTGAAGTTTCTACGAGTAGGGGAGTTGAGTCTATGGCGAGTGCCGAGAAGCTGAGGGAAATCAGTGCCGCCGGCATATTGAATCAAGTACAGCAGGTTAGCTTCTAAATATTTGGATCGATGTTGTGCATTGGTCCTAATTCAACTAAGTGGTGACATACATGGCCTAGCTATTCATTTATTATTCCTAAATCATTAACCGCTGAGTTTTTGACCTTGACGCGTGCAGTGTTCTTTCTCAATGGAGGAGGGAAAAGCAATTTACAGGAATGAGCCATGTTTGTTTCATTAGACTCCATGTATCATATAAGAGGAACCCTAGTAATATTTTTAGAACTTTCGCCAATTACCTAGCTACTCGAATGATCAAAGCTGGAAGCTTGCTTAACTTTCTAACTTCTACTAACTCTCATTTTCATTTCTTCATTTTAAAACAAGAAGCTTCTGTTTGTTTTAATCCCTCCTCTTTGATATCAATAGCTATTAAACAAATTCGCCATGGCCAAGATCACGGACCTTCAAACGAGGTCGTAGCTTCGATAACCTTAATAGAATTTGATGACGTTTCGTTTCCTTCTCCCGTTAACCTTAAATCTTCTTCTTCGTTAACCTTATTCCTACACTTGCTGCCATTGTTTATACAACAATGAGAATTCGAGAAGAGTAATATGGAACCATTTGGATTTTCATTCACCTGCTAGAGTGAATATATCTTCACTTCCAAATGGAAGTCATTCATATCATTGCTATTTCCCGATTTGGTAGGTTTGATTCTTTCTTATCTCACTTTTTGACCTTGTCGTCGTCAAACTTATTTAGATATCAACTTCTTCTACTTCTTGATATCTTTCCCTTAATAATTTCAATCTCTTCTTCTTAACAATTTTCAAAATAACCTTCAATTATTCTATCATTTTGCTATATCTATCAATACTATACTAACATTAGAACATATTTGTTCTAATTTTCGTTTTATTGAAAAAGTGAATTAAGTATATTTGAAGTGTAGAATCGAAATATGCTTTTAAAGGATATTTGATACTTACAATAAAGTAGAAGTATGAATAACGGAGCAGGGGGGGGTGGGGGATGGCGGCAGCATTCGGGGCTAGAATGCTAGAATTGGAACAACAAGGAAGATTGTTGCGTGAAGAAATGCAACTTTACCAACAAATTAATAACATCAATCCGCCACGTCCAGCACCAAGGTTAGCTGAACTGGCTAGAATAAACGCTCACCGAGAGCTTTTAAACGATGATATTGATCATCGTTTAAATATTGCTGTAATAGTCAATACAGTGGCCGATCTTACCAACGGAGATAAAACATCCCTACGGGATTTGGTATGTAAAGCATACCGACAATGGTACGATGATGGAGAACCAGACCAGAGGTGGAAAGACCTTTGGTTTGGTTCTCTTTTTGAGGGGGATGGAAGTCGACGATAAAACCATCAAGCAAGACTGGAAGTTTGTTTATTTTCATTTTTGATATTAATAGTTATTATTATTATTATTATTATTATTATGTTACGAGGGTTGCCGTCTAGATCACGTGGAAGTGCTCTAGGCTCTCGAGGTAGATTTATAACTAGGCGTCAAGCAGGGACTTAAGTAACAACGATAATGATATGCTATTTCGTAACTAATAGTAGAGTATACTAAGTGATTGATTTTGAGCACGAAGCTCTACAGTAGAGAAATCCATTCCGATTATATAGATCTTCGTGTTCTGGCTCTATATGTTACCCGATGTAACACAACGTGCATTCCCTGTTGAGCTGAATGCTGGAGATGAGTAAGAAGTATGGGTACAAGGGCATAACTCCATATCGTCGTGCTAGATCGGGTCGTCCTGTACCTTAGCAGCCAAAGCTTTAAGATCACACCACCCATCAATAATTTCAGCTTTAGATCTACCTTTTATACTTAGTAGTCAATGCACTGATAATGATATGAGTGATATTGCTATCATCCATTTAAATCAAATAATAGAGGTCTCTCCGTTCGCCAGTTTTCAAATCAGTGATGCGGACTTGTCCAAGAATGGCGCAAAGTAAAACTGCTCCAGACCTCGAATTGCAAGGAATCTCATAGCGGCTACAACATATCAGATCTCGTCTTATCAAGAACCTTCTTCCAAGCTTGATCCACTTTGGAAAGCGTTCATTTGCCAAATGAAAGACTGACGTAATATAAAGTGGAGAATATTGGCGAAACTCACCTAACCCAGCCCGTGTTGAACCATAACCCCACTATTGATAGCATCCCATTATGGTTGTGCATATTTCAGCTTGTGGATGATTATTCTACTAGGCGGCTACCTAGGCTTGGATTTGTTCTGGTATGCTTATTTATCCTGGACTATAGGAGGGTTTTGTTCCGGACCAGAGTTCTGTACTGGGATAGTGCTTTTGGGTATTATAACCATATTTAAGGAAAAGGGAAATGCAACTATACAAGTCATTCATACACCTTCATCTTTTTCTCCAAGGCCGAAGGTCCTCAATAGACCCTTGCTAGAATTATATAAGCTGATCTTTCCTATTGGAACAGCATCCAAATTTAGAATAGAGTGAGGAAGGTCCTAATTGGCCTTAACAAAACAGGAAATGGCCAAAATAGTATATTCCCCAACACTTGTAAATTACTCCTTTCAATTTTTCCTATAATAAGTCTTTTACTAAAGATCAGTCTTTTCATATTCTTCAATCTCCTAATATAAATGTAAAATTTCCCTCATTATAGAAAAAACAGTTAGTTTATTACTCAGTGGCTGCACCACAGAGAAAGTAATTATGCTATTGGTAAAGAACCTAGAGCAGAAACATACCAAACAAGCGCTGATGTTATTTGGCTTTCAGAGACCATTGTTAAAGCAAAACATTGATGAGCATCCGAATGTTACGACGGCTTCGGGCCTCGTATCATGTAACCACTTATGAAGTCACGTGGTCCCTTAGATCCCTTCGGTCCCTTCACCGAAGGGACAGAAGGGACCGAAGGGACGATTAAGCATGAAGGTTTATATAATCAAGATGGATTTCCTTTGTATAGAGCTTCGTGCTCAAGATCAATCATTTAGTATACTCTACTATTAGTTACGAATATCATACCATTATTGTCATTACTTTAAGTCCCTGCTTGACGCCTAGTTATAAACCTACCTCGAGAGCCTAGAGCACTTCCACGTGATCTAGACGGATACCCTCGTAACACCGAAGTGGCAAGAGGTTCACATGGACGTGGAAGAGATATGGTTTCGATTGGGCGATACTGTTAAGAAATGGAATGAACGGGTTGAAGTTGAGTTGGGTGTAGGTAGATAGGTTGAATAAGGAGTGTTTTGGAAACGAGATTGCTTGATGGAATTAAAAGAGCAAGTTGAGCCTAAAAAGGTCGCAAAATACGAAAAGGCCAGAATAAAGGTGCAGGATGAGCAAATAGGCAATTAGTGTCTTATCAACTTGCTGCTGCCCATCTCTTGGCCTCTAGGAATATCTGGCAATGTTGACTCGCAGCGGAAGGCTTACATATTTGTTCTACAAGGCTCCAAAGTCTACGAAGCTCGGGTTGATGGTATAGTTACACATCCCAACCGTAATACCGATGTCCTAGGTTTTTTGGAAGTGAAACATGGTCATCGAACAGATGAAGTTTGTATACAAGAGGTGGCTCAAATGGTGGCATTCATGAATTCGAAGAACAACAACCCACTTCGCATGAATGATAATACTTCGGCTTTGCAATGGTACGTTATTTTTGTTACTCGCCTGCCTTGCTAATATGCTCTGTAGCTCGTGGCTCATATCCATGTACGCCAACGAGCTATTTATTGCAATAGCAAGCTGTAATCAACCATGGGTAGAATTCCTAGGTATGGGAGAAGGATTGAAGGAAGGCATGCCGGAATTGAAATCAGAAAATTTTCTTCATATGAAAGAGTATGGTTCATACACTTTAAGCGCATATCATGATTTGGTTGCAGCGTTGGAGCATCTTTATGTATTATTGTCAGATGTATAACTTTGTTCCTAGAATTGTTGAGAGATCATTAAATCCTCTAGCTCGATTTGGTCCTGTCCTAGCGTCGTGTTCGACAGCAGTTGGAGGAGGGTAGAATGAGTTCCAACGATCGAACAAACCATAAGGGGAGCGGAACAAATGTTCTTCATTACAGTTGTGCTGTTTTCTCGTGCCTGAATGCATCAACTACACATCCAAGTCCCACATATTTGAAGCATTGCAGACTGTGTCATCGACTTCGGTATGTATGGATAGATTTCTCTTTACCGAATAGACGGTAGCGATGGAGATCCCTGGAGATGATGTTGCCATGGTTCAAGTTCTTCTTGCTTCTCAGGCATAACACAGTGTATGAAACCCTTCAGCACTAAGACAAATTGATGGAGCAGGACAGTCCCTCGTGTTCTTCAAATGCTTCAGCTTGAAGTATGCATCCTCACATCGAACAACAAAACACCACTGCAGTCCTTTCATTGAAAGGCTCCGCCATATCCAGTTCTCGCTGATCTCTGCTGGAGTACGATATTGTCAACTCGGTGCTTATTTGCTATTGGAGGAATGCGAATTCATGTCGACAACTTCCATCATCAATCACATCGGTACACTCTACCATCTCCACTATTTTCCTTTTCATACCGAACAAGCTAAATTCCCTTATCATTTCCGCATGAATTCGCCTAGTTAGTGACAAAATATCTAAACTCAACTCCTGTGAGACTTTATTGCCTTTTTATTCGTCTTTTCAATTTCTTCCTGAACTTTTAATCATCCACCTTTTTCGGCGCTCTTTTTCAATTGCTCGCTGAGTACTGTGCTCGCTTTATTCAAACTTATAGCGTGATCTTCAATCTTGGCTTCGATCGTGTGCTCTGTGGATTTGCTGCCGGCTCTGTGGATTTGCTGCCGGCTCTGTGGATTTGCTGCCGGCTCTGTGGATTTGCTGCCGGCTCTGTGGATTTGCTGCCGGCTCTGTGGATTTGCTGCCGGCTCTGTGGATTTGCTGCCGGCTCTGTTCTGGATTCCGTGTCTGACTCTACTCGTGATGTTGCTTTGGTCCCTGTTGCAGACTTTGGATCCGACTCCGCTGGTGATTTTGGTTCGCGATCGAGGTACAGCCTTCATCAGACGTCGAGTCTTCTAGAACCCTTGACTAAATCATGAGTATTTGAGAAAGGGTTATCTGGTTCGTGCCTCTTTCAGCTCTCCTCCATGTAAAAAACTGTATCAAACCTCTCTTGAATGCAGCACTCGCCGACAATCCCGAAGATATGCTCACCTAGGATCAAATCTACAGAGCAGTCACCGAATCCATTTATGCATGACCTCGAATCAACTTTCTGGGTGCTTTTCTGGATCTGCATTCACTATGATGGACTAATCGGGGAAGGGTTGTTAAAGAGTTCGACAACTAGAACTACGCGGATATGAAAGTGTTGGCCAGGGCGAAATTATGTACTTGTAACGATCCGGTATTCTCTGGCAACTGATGCCTTACGTTCGTCGGTTAGCAATTATGGGCTAAGGCTTTATCACTGGTATTCACTTGGAAGTGAAGTTGTTGCTAGATCAAGTAGAATGTGAGTAAACTAATTGATAACTTAGTTGAGCACGAAGCTCCTAAACTACGAAATAACGAAGGTTTATATGGATCACGAAACGAGGAGGATAGCATGGATAGCGGCTATCTAGTCTATCCATCATATGATAGATGACTAGTCACGTGTTATTGGATTCGTGACAATGAATTATGATACAAGACTGGAAGCAGAATCGAGAATTTACATCTTTCTCTTTATGCTTTCAGACCTTTAATTCTAATAATGATTAGCTCGAAGGTGCATCAAATAAAATATTTCTTTATATTTCTTTGTACCAATAAAACTACCACATCACTACACTAGAACATACTGGAATTAAGGTGGCAAATAGAAAGTCTATATAATCACAGACTTCCCCCAACCTCTCTGTTATAAGAGAGAAAAAAAAATAAAAGGATATTATATTCAAGACATAAATAAGTTAGTCATTAATGGATATATTGAAACTAATTTTTACTTAGATAATATGAAATTTTCACTCAAATTTCAGAAAGAAAATGCCACCGGTGGAAAATGCCATGACTATAACTCCGTTACAAAAATATGTACTAGTTGGCCGATAGTCTGGAGGTAGCCAAAAAATATTTCGCACTTCTTCATCTAATCTTTCAGCTATCCAATAATTTGATATAAAGTACCGTTCAAAGGCTGAGGATGCCTCTAAACCCGAATGATTTTTGAGAGTTTGAAGCGATTCGCCCGTGATCGCATCCCAAAGCCGGATCGTCCGATCGCCAGAGCCCGAAGCTACTTTTGTACCATCTGGTGAGAAGGCAACTGAGCTAACCGAATCCGAATGACCCTCGAGCGTTTGAAGCGATTCGCCCGTGATCGCATCCCAAAGCCGGATTGTTTGATCGTCAGAGCCCGAAGCTACTTTTGTACCATCTGGTGAGAAGGCAACTGAGCTAACCGAATCCGAATGACCCTCGAGCGTTTGAAGCGATTCGCCCGTGATCGCATCCCAAAGCCGGATCGTCCGATCGCCAGAGCCCGAAGCTACTTTTGTACCATCTGGTGAGAAGGCAACTGAGCTAACCGAATCCGAATGACCCTCGAGCGTTTGAAGCGATTCGCCCGTGATCGCATCCCAAAGCCGGATCGTCCGATCGCCAGAGCCCGAAGCTACTTTTGTACCATCTGGTGAGAAGGCAACTGAGCTAACCGAATCCGAATGACCCTCGAGCGTTTGAAGCGATTCGCCCGTGATCGCATCCCAAAGCCGGATTGTTTGATCGTCAGAGCCCGAAGCTACTTTTGTACCATCTGGTGAGAAGGCAACTGAGTTAACCGAATTCGAATGACCCTCGAGCGTTTGGAGGGCGGCACTCCAATTTGATCGTGTCCTTGATATTTTATAAATCCAACTTGGAATATATTCTTGAAATGTTTTTCGAATAATACTATTCTCTGGAGCAAAGAAAAGAGCTGAACAATAGATTTGAAGAGGAGCTTGTTCAATTCCTATTCGATTGTAAAGGACGAAGCGTTTAGCGTCATGTATGAGAGTATAGAGTTCAGAACCTTTGTTAGCCTTTATTATCTATTAGCTGAATTCCTAAAAGAACTACCAAATAGTATTGACACACTAGAATATAAGACTCTAAAGAACTTATTGCGTTGATGCCCTCTGGAGTTTTCTCCATCAAGCTCATAACCTCCAGCCAATGTAGCAAATGATTTTTCAGGAATTCATAAATATTGCCGTTATCTTGAATGTGTTCTCTGTTTTGTTCAGGATCTCCATCTCTTAAATGGTTAATCCAGTAAATACAGGAATACCGTATAGAAGCTAATGTATCGGGATCGGGCTGTTTGACTTTATCAATAGGAAAGCCGGGATAACCCAAACCGTATATATCGCGTTTTAGAGTGTTACTCATAATTGTTACCGAATTTCGAAATATCTTATCATGGACTTTGCTAATTCCATCGGGAAATATCCTTCTAGCAGCCTTTTTAGAAAGGAAATATTTCGCTGATTGATGAACAAAGAATACACTCCTGTTACGAGAAACCAAAAAGGAACCACAAAGTTGTATTATTTCCTCTAGCGGAATCTCATTATTCATCTCCATCAGGGATATTAGTTCGTCAAGCGTAAGAGGCCGATATGCTATTACTACAATAGCCAGGATCTGAAGGCATATCTGAGCCGCCTCGATATCTTCCATATCTACTATCTGTTCCATCATACGATTATATAAAGGATCAAGTTCGGAAGGGTAATCTTGTAGCTTTGAATTCGTGAATAATCGAGCTTTTTCAAGATTTTGACAAACTAAAGCCACCCAAAGAAAAGTTCCATTTGCATGTTCTAGGAGATAACGTTCGACAGTATCCTTTGTCTCCGTTGTGTATTTTTTTGTTCTCGCAAGATATTTCACCTTCTCTCGGATATACCACCTGACAGCAGCAGATACTGATTCCGCATTCAACTCGAGGCTGAGCCGGGTTCCCTGCTCGGCATGTTGTAATTGCTCTTCGATTTCGGACCAGTTCCGACTAGAGACAAGCCATTTAACACGAGAAGAAATGGATAAGCTCGAAACAATTAGGCGAAGTAATTCTGGCAGGTCTTTTTGGCATTCGTCAAGTGCATCAATAATCAAGATCGTCGGCTTCAAATTCTTATCATGCAAGATATCCTTCAAAATCTCAGAGAGTGCTATAAAGGTATTAGCATCTTTGAACAACTGTTCCCCTGCCTTCTCATATCTCTTTTGTAAATGCGAGAGAAGGACAGGCTGCCGATCTAGGAGCATATAGATAAGGCCACGTAGAACAGCTACAGCACTATTAATGCGTGCATCAGTGCCTTGGCAAAAGAAATAGGCTAAGGCAGTCTCATCCGATCTCTGCAGCTCATTTATTATACCACAGAGCAACATGGTCTTGCCCTTACCAGGATCTCCTTTAATCCAAAGTAGGCGATTATCTCGGTTAAAGTGCCATTGTTGAAAATCACTATTATCGAAAATCCAATTATATACATTATCGAGTAGTCCTCCTTTAGTCTCTTCGATACGTCTCTTGTCCAATCGTGGATCGGTGGTTCGTAGGTCTATTAGTATTATCTGACAAATACCTCCAAGAAGGTTAGTTTCCTGCTCCTTCGCAATCTGTTCTAGATTCCCGAGATGAGACTTAATTTGCTGGTTGTTATAAGTTTCCGAAATATTTCGCACGGCATGCTCTGCTTCGGAGATAACCTCAAGTTCTCTATCCCAGTCATTTCCTCGGTTAATGTCATCTAAAAATTGCGGAACATCTTGGTGGAAGAAGGTGCATACACTCTTCAATTGGTATAACAGAAACATTTTATAAAGATCGATGAGCTTCTTTTCCAACTCTTCCAAGGTGACAACTGAAAACGCTACATCGATTAAATTGTTGGTGAGGAGGATACTCGACAAGTTCCAGTACCAGTTAATCCTGGTGAAAATGTAAATAATCCCTTTGAGATTATTCTCTTTTACGTCCATGGCATGTCCAAAAATCAGCGCTATGTCAGCAGTTGCGACTATAGCGTCTTCATGATAAACTTACTAGCAAATTAAAACAAACGCTGCTATATACCAAACCCGCCTGCGATATTCCTTGCATCATACGGTGTAACATGCGTTTTGCATTAACGACAACTTCCATAGTTGGAAGATCTGTTTTCACCTGCTTCAAAAGTACTTGGATAAGATTACTCATCTGTTCCCTTCTTGCTGATATGTTTGTTTGTTCAATTAAATTCTCCTGAAATTCGGTGCTAGAATCATTCTTGGGGATATCTCTTGACAAAATCCTCTCATAAGCTTCCACTAATGAAGTATTCTCGACTTTGAGATTATCATATGCCCGATCCCAGAGTTCCTCTGGCAATAATGGGGTGAACTTGGCTTTTATGAAGTCTTGGATAACATCACGGCCTATCTTAGCCGAATATTGACGGGTACTATCGTGTTCCTCCTTCCAGGTCACACAAGATTGCACCCAACTAAGGTTTTCTTGCTCCGGAGGGTAACTCGTAGGCTCATAGTCGGAGTATTCGATATCGTAAGAGTTAACACCAGGTTCTTTACCTGAATTTTTGCTTTCAGGGGCTTCATCAAATTTTAATGATAGCACAGTCAAGTTATCTTTGGATGAATTGTGCAGACTGCGAACTGATAACGAACTAGCCGTATCTTCATGTTGAGTTTCCCCATCGTTTAAGATATTTTCTGGCCTGATACCTAGATTCTCAGAGCTATTGAATGCTAAGAGTAGGAGGTGACCTGCTATGTGTCTGGCTAGTGTATGTAGTTGTTCAGACTCATTTATCATTGGTGTCGATGCCGATCCCTTCGGTCTCGGAGGACTAGTAAGGCTGAAATCTGGCACAGAGGTGTTGTAACCACAGAGAGGACAAATATTTGGACGCCTTCGCCGTGAAGTCCTACATGTCCTGGAGATGGCCTTCCGTTCGGATACACTGTAGTCGGCGTGTTGACTATTCAGATGTTCTTCAAATTGTAGTTCCTCGGTAAACACCTCTTCCTTATGGTCAACGTCGCATCGCCAGATGAAAGGCTTGTGGATTTGCTGTGTCCATTTTGTGGAATGCGAATCCCTCATATGTTTGGCCCAGATCTCAAAATCTTCGAAAGCTTGTGGAGGTTGACTACACTTCTCGGAAATGCAAACGAATGGCCGAAGATCTTTATTTACATGGCGCCTATCATCTATTAGCAATGACTTTTTTCTAACTTGTAGCTAAGATCATACTGCCAGTTTCCAGGCTGCAATTCCCGATCCTGAAGTGGTCGGTAGCAAAAGGTACATGTGGGATTTGGTTTTCCTGGCTGCTTTTTGGGTGCTTCAGGATAGCTTTCGAGATCCTCTACCATGCGTGTTTTGCTGTTCTTTGAAGACGATACCACGGATCCCCCATCACCTTTCTTCAGTCGGGCTACGACAGAATGAGTTGGCCTGAAGCTAGATGCTTTCGTCTCAGATGGAGCAAACAAATCCTCCGAAGACAAGCTGTTGTGGGACTGTTGCAACTCTATCTCCTTTCGACTAGGACCTATCGTAAGCGTATTCCCTTGCACCTCTTCATCCATCACCCTCAATGTAGACCAGAACGGTTTTTGTCTATCCAGCTGACCAACAGGTTTCTCCTTTTCTACTTTCTGCTGCCGGCGTGCAAGCTTCGCTTGATGTCGTTCGATATATCTTAGTCTCTGACGTCGATCTGACATCGAGACACTAAGCTGTTCATGTAGCGACGCGGGGGTGGTTGCGTACTTAAATCGAACAAGTAATTTGGCATAAGCCGTATAGTTTTCATCTCCATGTTTCTCCGTAGAAGTCTTGACGCGACTTTCGAGACTCAATGTTGAATACCTTCGGATCGTTGCGCCCAGATTGTTCAGCCTACTGATTGTAGCCTCCACAGCATTTAAGGCTTCTGAATGGGTTCCTTTAAGCTTTAATTCACTCTCTACCTTTCCCATATCGATTGGTAAATGGGTACCTGGTTGAATCTCTTTCGGATTTTCAGAGACAACTGAAATTGGCGTTTAGCAATCAATCACTTTAGTTCTTCTTCTCAACATACCAAACTCTAGGTTTTTTCTCATCAACAACAGCAATTGTACAATGAGATTCTGAATATCTTCACTATGCTGCAACCTCTTGTCGAGTGAAGCATCAGGAGCAGCAAATACCCCAAGATAGGAGGCCCAAACATAGAAACGTTGTTGTTGTAGCTCCGCTCTCCCTTGAAACTCGGAGACTGGTAGCTCTGAATCTACATAATTCAGAAAAAGCTTTTCGCAATCGCATGCCAAATGATAGATTACTCGTTTCTCGCCCACGCTGACGTTAGCAGGAGCGGCCATTAGGGGCAAGCTTTGAGAGTTTAAGGGATCATAACCATGAAGATGGACTCGATATCTTAAAGTTTCACGTTGATTTGCAAGTGGATGGGTTGCTGGCCCGCTACCTTATGCCGAGGCTTGTGTTAGTGGGGTAACGACGTGATTCGCATCCTTCGTGTTACCCCACATATGCCCGCCAACATAACCACGAGAAAATTAACAGGGGTTTAAGTATTAGTATTGACAATAGCCAATCTTGAAATCTCCTTCCCATGCTACAAGCAAAGATTTTGAGGATTTTCATTAGTATCTACGAAATCCTCTCGTCGTAACTCCAACCAATCATAGAACACATTCCGAATCCCCCCTGTTGCAGAACACGGTTTTCAAAATCTATGATTACTGTTTATTGGTGAGATGTAGGCGTTTGCATGTCAATATCTATGTCACCCCGACCTTTTCATAAAGGTCAGAGATTAAGGTTGGCATTGTTACCGATTCTGTTATACTTCTCCAAGCGATTTATTATCTACATATTCTCACAAAATTATATCTACAATTTACTTTGCGAAACCCAAAAACATTCCACCACATAGCGAAAATGGTAAAAACCTATATCCTTGCCCCCAACTGGAGCATTGCCCCACCCCCAGAAGGCCCAATCCATCTCGGCGACATTCTCGACAGCCTCACCGAGTTTGTGCCTGTCAACCGTACCGACAAACTCCCTATTCTTCCTCCTTACCTCAACCCTATTGATATCAAATCCGGCTTCACAACTTCTCGCAGCCACCTTCTCTCTGGCGAGCTTGGCCTCTTCGCCAAAGTGATAGGCCTCGCAGGTATTGGCGGTGCCGCTGATATTTACTACAAGAAAGACCAAAATGATATCCTCTCCTGCAAAACTTTAGAAACTATAACATTTGATCCTTCTCCCGCCTATATCACTGAAAGTATGGCGTTATCAGACGTGCAAAAATTCATGCAAGGCGCAAAATTCAGAGTGCCCGTATACATGATCACAGGGCTGAAAATTGGGAAAGGGGCATCGCTGCAGAGCAGCAGTTCCAAAGAGAAAGGACTGGGAATGGACGGCGGCCTCAGTTCCTCAATGATCCCAGTGGAGGCTGGGTTGAAAGCGGGGCTGGAGCTGAAGAAGATGGAGGGAGAGAGCTGGAACTATTCAACTGACTTCATTGTTGCTTTTAGGGTGAAGAAGATCTGGTATAAGCGAGGGGAGGTGAAGAATAAACAGTATAATAAAAACGTGGTTATGCAAAGTAGCATGCAGAGAGAAGTTGGGATGACGCTTTTGACGGATGATGATATTGGGCTGAAGGATTTCGATACAGATGAGAGTTTGAGAATAGACACAGACATTGAGAATGGAGAAGCGGTTAATTGGATTATCCCGAATATTGGCTTGGAATCGTCTGAGGTGCTTAAAAGAAGGGATGTCTAAGGTACAATTCATCACATCTATTTGGATATTAAATGTACAAGTGGCTGTTGGAATTGTGGAATGCATAGGCTCTATTGTTGACGAAGACAGGGTTGTCTTTTGTGTCAACTGTTCCAGAAACTCTGACACCGATTACTAGTGCTGTAATAGAGTCACTTTGATATTAAATTGTTTAGGGTCGCTTGTGTTAATTTGTCACTAATTAACACTAAGTATCTGCAAATCCATTTTTCAAAATAAATTATTGCTCCAGAGCTTGCTTAATCTTTAAAACAATTTCGTTTAGCGTGGATTGCTTATTCCACATCTTTCTCCAAGGCGTAATAAATTGATAACCATCTCTGTTTTCTGACATTGCAATCAGAATTTTCTTCATTCCCGCCCGGCTAAAAGCTTCTTTGTGCTGCTCTCCTGTCAACAAGTCTTTCTTCGTCATATGCTCAATAAATCGCAGTACATTAGCTGCAATTCCTACCGCTATAGGTGTCGAGTATGAAGTACCCGTTAAACAAGTTCCTTCTTTCAAATATGAAGGAATCGCCACTCCAAGGGTAGTGAAGTTTTCACTCAACGGCTTTGGCGAAGGGTCCATGCCGCTCTTGTTTCCATTTCCATCCGACGCATGAATACAAAGCACTGTGTCCAGCTTCGCAGGAAACATTCTGCCTGTATGTCCGCCGCCGTTCGAAGCTGCGGCGAAAAAGATGACTCCACTGTTTTCAGCGTTCTGAATGGCTTGTTTGATACCGGTTTGATCGCTCGGAAAGGCAAAAGACATGTTGATAATATCAACATTAAATTTCAGTGCCCATTCGATTGCCTGTTGATCGTAAGCTTAAAACGCTTTTTGAGATAAGGCTACATGCCTGCACTACAGGGGTTTCTCCCTCTTCCTCCTGTCCTTTTGATATCTTTGCAATATAAAGGTCTGCTTCTGGAGCAATTTTAAGGATTAAGCTTGCTACATTCGTGCCGTGTCCAAAAGTATCACCATAATTATTCTGTGCTCCCACGAAAGACACTTTCTCTTTGAAAGGGTTATCCCGCCCTGCCCTTATATGACGGTGGCCGCGGAAGAATGTATCTTCCTCGTTGATTCCCGTATCGAAAATCGCAATACGGATTTTCCGCTCATTTGAAAGATTGTTGATATGGTCATTGTAAAATTTGTCTGCCAAGCTGAGAAAATTACTGGCCCACGGCGAGCTGTAAAAAATTAGTGCTCCATAAGGAGGAAGTTAATTTACTTATATAGGGAGTACTCACTGCACATCTCCTATGTTGTGTTCAATCCTCCTTACGTCAAATAACAGATTAGAAGATTCCTCCTCAACATTAACTTGAGAGTTAGTAGAGGGGTCCACTTTCATATTTGTCGTACTATTGAATGGCGCGTCCCGACTCGTACTCGAAAAATTAGTTTCAGGTAGATCGTTCAACTTCTTTGCACCACTTTGATTTTGAATATTCTTGGGAAATTTGAGCTTCAAGGGACGGTTCGAGTTTTTCGCCCTAAATGACATTCGAGCTTCTTTGAGATGCGTGATTGCTCTAAGGAGGACAGCCCTAAATTGGCTGTCGTAGTCGAGCACCTCTCTATCATCATCATCATCATCATCATCATCATCATCATCTTCATCATCATCATCATCATCATCATCATCATCATCATCAACACTTCTTCTTTTTTTCGCTTCAAGACAAACGCGAACTGCATCCACATAGCTTGCTACCACATTATCTGTCACTTCGCTCTCCTCAGTGAGCGCGAGCAGATAGATATTCAGAGCTCGATTAGACGGCTCTAAAATCCTCCTTTCTAACGCAATCTCCAACAGAAGCTTTGCAAAATCAATTAGCACCGGAAACTTTCTTGGATGGACTTGCTCGGCAGTATTAGATTTTTGAATTTGAAATAGTGAGTATGCGAAGTAGGGGTTATACGCGTCTATAAGTTCTTCCTGGGAGTCAAAGAGGAAGAATATGTTTTCTGAAGCCCAGTCTTTACTTTGCATCTTGGAATTGTAAATCCGGAGGAGGGCTCGAGATAGACTCAGTGCTAGTATTATTTTATGGAATGGTTTAAATAGAACGTCTTCACTAGTGAGTATGTCCTTTAACGAAATTGTCGGCCAGATAGGAGGGGAATTGATAATAGTAGTGGGCTCGTGACTGCGTAGAATACGGCTTTCATGGACTAGAAGCCCCAAAGTTTGTTCTTTATTGATAGAAGCCCGAACAGTTTTGCAGATGCTACGAACATCCTTGAGCTCTGGACTTGAAGGACTTTTTAGCGATTAGTTACTGTTGTACCAAGATGAGCCGGGAAGTTGATATTTACAGTTGAGGGACAACATGGCACGTTGTTTCTTGCCATTTGTCGTTCAGTCGACAGGATGAAACAAATATCTTATACTGAACGCCATTCTTGGACTCGCTGCTGCCTGCTGGATCTTCAATATGGAGCTTTGCTACATGGCTTGAGGCGCATTTTGAAGTGCTGATATTTTCCGCCAATGCATTGAGAAGACTCCACAAAGACTTCTGCGACTGAATCACGCTCTCCAGCTCGGGTCTAGATGTCGACTTGGACACCTCTCTATAATAGCTTTTGTTGACGGAATTGATGTCTCCAACGTCCTGATGAGTTGTTTTGAATCGTATCTTATTCTTGGCGTTGAACTCAGTCAACATCTGCTCCGCCTCCTTGGATTTATATTCTGTCTCCGGCAGGTGCAGGAGTGTGGACAGATCGGAGGAAGTAGATTCATTTGAGGCTAGCTTTAATAATGCGTTGAGTTTTGGATACCTAGAGGTGAATGATTCGTCTTTTGTGGAAGAAGTATCTAAGGATTTAATGCTGGGGTGAAGGACTTGTTCATCAATGAGCCCATCGAGGAATTGAAGAAGCCGGTGTAGATCCTGACGGAAAGAGTTATATTCAATTGGTGGTAGGTCCTGATCATTTCTTATATTAAGAAGGACCTGATCAAGCTCAAATTTGAAGAAGGAGCTAGAATTCAATACTGTCAGGCTTTCGATATCTTGAATACACTTAGTTATGAGGGGCGTTAAGTTTTGTCGAATAGCTTGCAGCTCCTGTAGTACTTCCGACCCGTCCTGTTCAAGACTGGGCATACTGCATGCGTTTTGGGCAGAGATGGACCAAGTTTCCGGGCTGACTACGTTGATGGTAGCGAGATGTAGTATGAGATATGACCTGTGGAAGATGTCAACTTTCGTTGCCTCACCAAAAATTTAACTTGCGACCGAGGTCAACGAGGCTGACAGTCAGGTCAAGGGTCACACACTACGGGCACCGAAAAGTATGCAGCGACCCCTGCCAGTTCAGTACCTGCTGTCGTGGCAACTACTTACGGCTAGAACATTTAGCCACAACCAAAACCTAAAAGCCTAGAATAATTCATGCAATACTTCCTTGTTTTAAGGAAGAGGCTGGAACTACAAGCATAGGAAGGTTATATCGTTTTAAGCTCAGCGTTGCAATGAGAGATTGATTTATTGGAAAGCAATTTTTATAATCGCTTTATTGTGGTAATCACAGGGACTTTAACATATATCATGTAACTACATTAACTCCATTATTGGTTATTAGGATTAAAGATGCTTGGGGAACGTAATGTTACGGGAGCTGCCTCTATGGTCACGTGGAAGTGTCTAGCGAGGTGGTTTAGACTAGACTTCAAGTAGGAACTCAATAAGGTTGTAACTGGTTGCAATTCTCATAACTATAGTAATAAAACTAATGATTGTCTTGAGCACGAAGCTCTACATACAAAGGAAGTCCTAACCATTTATATAGACCTTCATGCTCTACAGAACTTAGGGTTCTGTTCTTCTTGGATCCTAAGCTCAAAAGGCTCCATCACATGATATTTATCACGTGATCCGCTGTTACCCATAGAACCATAGTTCTGTAGGTGTAGATTCTAAGGATGAATTGAACCCTTTTAATTCAGCTCTCTCAGGCAATATCGGTCACAATAATCAGATAAAGGAAGGGAACCCAAGAAGGGATCAAATCGTCACAGAGTTGAGCCACAATCAAACCACCAAGACTAAGCCACTCTGTTGAATATAATTTAATGTTGACCTCCTGGGATCTTGGCAGCATATGCATATATATTGCATGATGCATATAAGGAGCAAACAAAACTCAACTTTTAATTCATTCTTTCCTTTTTGGTATACTGTTTGTTTGCTTTCAATATTTTGATTTCAAAGCACTTTAATTCCGAAGGCCGAATACCTAAGCCTATTCCTTCATTTTTTGAATATATACTCGCAGCTTAACTGCTTAGCTAGATAATCAATCAATTCAATCTGATGCTCTTTCTGGTCTCAATAAACCCAATAGAAAATGACAAGATGATATATATACTTAGAATGCTTAACATTGTACCGTTCTCATGGAAGTATTCCAAGTGGGTATGGGTGCTAGGAATAGAAGAATTCCAGGTAGCTGCTAAGAATTTCACCGCTTTCGTTTTCGTGAGAATCATTTTCGTGAGAATCAACGTTGCGAATAGCTTCAGAATGATTCCATCTCGATTTCGAAGTAAAACAAGTAACAAAAAGGGAATACATCTGTAACATTCAAGAAATACAATTAATGGAATCATCCTTTGAAAACAGAAAATGTGAAATCGTAAATCCAATGTACTGGTATTGTTTTACAGCAATCTGTATTGTAGAAGATGGATACTGAAATCGAAAATCCAAAATCCAAAATCCAAAATCCAAAATTCGAAATTCGGTTTTACGAAAGTTGAATGTTTAAAGACGGAAAATTTCAGGCACGAATTTTGGAAATGAATGGTACGTAAAAGCGGCACAATGATGGGTATATAAATTTGGAAAACGGCTAACCGTCAACCGAAAATCTTTGATGGTCTAACGGTCATGATTTCCGCTTGTCATTCATCTGGCAATGCGCGGGAGATCGGGGTTCGACTCCCCGTCAGAGAGTCTATACTAAATCTCATGATTTGTTTTTCTTTTTTTGTTTTTTTCTTTTGAAAATTTTTATTTTTGAAGAAGTGGTAGGTGGGTAGGTTAATCAAGGGTGGGTAGGTGGAGAAGGGTCGTGGAAGAAATTTTTGCTCGTGGGTGAATGAATGAATGAATGGGTGGGGGTTCGTGAAAATCCATTTCTACATTACTTGGTTCTTTGGTGGTTAATAAACTCATGGTTAGTTAACCTTAATTTAGTTGGGAATAAAAAAGAGCACGCGAGAATCATTGATGAAAAAGACCCCTGTGTGGACGACGTGTGTGCGTGCGTCTTGGACGTCTTATTAACCCTTTCATTTCTTCGCTTGTATGGTGTTATTTTTTGTAAGGTCGACTTGACTACATTATTGATGCCGTACGTTCAATTTCCGTCTTCGAATAACCGGGAATCCAATCTTTGATGCGTATGCGTCATGCTACTTTGTGTATTGCTCACTATCGATCGGAATTCAAATGATTCAGTTCGGGAAGATGGTCCAGTGATCAAGTGAAGGAGAAAAATACAAGTAATCTTCTAGTCACCGGTTTAATTATCATTTCATGTAAAACTACGCGTCGTTTGTGTCTCTTTTAAAGACTGTTTGTTTAATTTCTTCTTTGTTTTTGTTTTTGTTTTTGTTTTTTTTTTCCATTTCGAAGTACATAATCTTACGGGCTCACTAGGCTTCATCCATCAGTCATTATTTCACTGGCTATGATAATGGACGGTTTCTCAAATATGAAGTATTTCCCAATCAATTCTAATTTGTAACTAAATGAGATTGACACAATCTAGAGATATTGTTTTATTTACGCTATCCAAGCTACTGAGCAGCCTAGAATGTCAAGGCCGTGAAAATCAACGGTCATTAGCGATCTGATCTGGTTGAGCTTCGATGAGGCTACCAATACCAACAGCAAAGTAGAGTCCAGACCACCATTCTTCCATGACCAAAGCAGCGATTGCCCGTGTATACGCATAGCTGAAACCATCTTCATGTCCGGATCTCATGACCTCAGCACAGTGGCTACAATAATGCTGATCCATATAGCTTAGAAAGGTGGATTTGTCTATCCGCCCGGTGCGAAGGAGAAGTGGAAGGATAATTTGGTAATTGACTATGGATGCCGGGAGCAGTCCGGTTTGGACTGCTTCGCATACTCTTGTGTGGAGCAAAATTGAGCCTCTGTGTTCAGTGTCATTGATGCGAACTTGATAAGGGTAAGTTCCGCGGGGAACAGCAATCATTTTAGCATTAGGCAACTCCATCGGTGTAAAATCCGAACTGTAGCAGTCTGCGAGTTCGGCAATCTTGTAAAGGTCTAGTGACTGCAAAGCTGAGCAGGTATCGTAAGCCAGGGAGTAGTAACGCCACACATCATGGCGATGGGCACAGAGCGACCATACACAGGCTGAGAGGATAAAGATGCATCCCGTGTGTCGCTCTTCAGAAAGAAAACTGGCATTGAGCATCCACACGGTCCGCTCGTAGCATTGCGTCAGGTCTTCCATAGCGAGTGATCCTCGGGTAAGGGCAAAGACGGATGAATTGCACTCTTGGTAGCGTAAGTCAGGACCAAGATCAATCCAGTCATTGACCAAACCGGCCAACATCATATCATCGCGCCCAGCAGCCCCACGGGCAAACGACAAATAGTGCGCATAGCCCGCCGAGTCTAGAGCCTTGAAATCGCGCCACATATCCCGATCTTTGTGAACCCAGACGGTACGGCCATCAGTATTCTCGTTGCAGAATTCGGCTTCATGTGTGCGCTTGAGATCAAAAAAGGCCATGGAACAGAGCATATGTGATCTGCGAATCTGCAATTCCTCTGGCAAATTTGGCATATCCCAAACTGCCGCCACTTGCTTCCCTAAAGACGACAGAGACTTGCTACCAGTGATCTTGTCCACGTTGTACTCGAAAAAGAAAGAGTAGAGTAAAATGGAAAGATAATCTTGGCGCCAATCATCAAAGTCGTGCATTAGTGGAACCATCCACCAGGATCCCATAAAGATGGGATATTTAGCGACTCCAGAAAATCCAAACCCATCTATTGCCTTGGTATAGTCGGGAGAGAGACAAGAAACAACAGTGGATTTGGTGCATCGTGTACCATTGGCTCCAGCCCTGGCTTTTTGAAGCATGATTCCAACGGCGTCATCTTCCAAAATCACAACTGGCTGAGTCCAGACTTTCTTGCTATGTTTATCCTTTTCTTGTGGCACATACGAGTCATCTCTTTGTTGAATAATGCTGTGCAATATCTCCAGTGCATTCGAAGTCATTTCCGCCAATTCCATTGAATAAGCATCATAGGGTCCGCTTTGCTCCTTGATATCAAGCAGTCTGCTGTGCTCGAGTTCGGGTCGAAATTTCTGCCAGGCATCCCCGCCTTTATATTGCTCGGGCGTGTTATTATCCGCCCCATAGAGCTTTTCTTTGATCGCGGAAATGTGGTCTGCCAAAGGAGAGTTCTCAACGATCTTACGAGTCCACAATATCTCTAGTGGTGCTTTGGATGTCTCTCCATTGAAAGCGGAGTGTACTCGTGCTGCCACATCAGCGAGAATCTGTTCCTGCTCTGGGATTTGACCATTGCTGTCTATATCTAAGAATATCTGATAAGCAAAACTGTAACGATTCATACAAACATTGGATACTTGGGAAATTAAGGAAAAAGCTTTGCAGCTTCACACATGAGAAGCAAGAACATACCCGTTCCACTGGCCATGTGGTGTCCAGTTGGTATAGTTGATCTGTCCACTTGAAGCTCGCTCATATCCGCTATTAGAAGATAAAGTATAAATCAAGAAAGCCGGGTTGTTTACACAAGCAAAACTGGAATATCAAGAGACAACATGAAAGAACTTATACATATAAATACTCGCAGAGAATACCGTAGAGACTCGATACCTTGCATCAAAGGCCATCCGCGATCCATCCTACTATACGACATTGCGCAGCAGTGTTCTCCATCTTACAGCATTTCCCGCTCTATGTAGCATTGCATTGTATGAAGGTATCTCTAGCACTAGCCGCAATCGTACCGTTGTAAGAGTGAGATTTAAGCAGCAACCTATGATATTTTCAACCTCATCACCAAGTCGGAGTCACCGCGCGGGATGGTCAGACTATTGTGATATCAGAAGCGTAATGTCCCTCTTGTGTTACAGTTTTCCGCACAGATAAGATATCCCAATGAGATAAGCCATGTGCAAAATTTTCAGCAGATCCTGAAGTGTATAGCTTTCATTCAGGGTAGTTGATGGGTAGTCAACCATCTCTTTTTTGTTGATTTAAAAAAATCAATCTAGATTATTAATAATGAATCAAAATATTCATATTCTAATAATGGTCTATTCATATAAAAAAAAGACAATAAACCTTATATAGAATCTTAATTAAAAAGAAACATTTTATTTATATCTGAAGTATTTGAAAATTTATTATACTTATTTTATTCTATAGAAGATCATAAGTTTATCTTTTATAAATCCATTGAATAAAAATAGCGTTTAAAGTAAAATCAGATGATTATTTTATATAATTATTCAAGGTTGAGGTTATTTTTAATTATAATAAATAATATTGAAATTCTTTTTTAATATTAATCAAATTCAAATATTTTATATAATCTAAAGGAAATGTAAAGTTTCTAAAGGTTATTGATATACTTGAATTATTCAAATTATCATTTACTAAATCTTAATCTATAATCAATTATATTCAATCTCTAACCGAGACTATCTATCGAGTACACGATTTGCATTTCAAAAAAACGGCTCGCGCTCAGCCTCAGTATCTCGGAAAACTTTCACTTTTCGAGCGCGGATATGTCGCGGATATGTAAGAAGGGCTCATCAACAATGCACGGCCTAAGTCTGATTAGGTGATAGATAAGTGGTATTTTATTCTTAGGATACTTACGAATACAATATTGGCTCTTGATAGCTGGATATGCTGGGGCGGTGACCTAATTAGGAACATAGTTTGGTTGGTCGGGAATACCTCTTTTGCCATAAACAAATCATGTGCCTTTCGATTACATGAATATTTGGTTCTGCTTTCCTATACCCAACCCATATGAAGTTGGGATTGGGCGTCTTTCGAATTTTTGAGCCTCATGCTACCACGTTACATGGCACAGCTGATCGGTTATCCACTTCACTCGGTTACATCCCTAAACCAGAAACGTTCGCTCACGAATACCCCCGCCCTAAAACGACGAATGATATCATTCCCAATCCACTTTTCTCGCTCCCGCATCCCGCCCTGCCCCATACCCTATATACGCAATACCCAACGCATCCTCAACTCGTAACATCAAACTTGACGGCCGTACTGGCCTCTCCTTTAGCGGCAATATCCAATTGAACATTATTGGCCAGTTTTTTCTGTTCAGCCTCCAAATCTGAATCATCCCCTCCTTGTGCTGCTTTGACTTGGATACCCAAGACTTCAGCCGTGAGTTTGAGGACTTTGTTCTTTATTTTGCCGTTCTGGGTTTTAAGTCAGTCGTTTTAAGCTACGTACATGTACTGCATGGTAAAAGAGAATAGTTAAAGAACGTAACGGGAGAAATTTACCTGAAGAGCAGTAGCATCATCACCACTTGCAGCCTCGATGGCTGGATTAAAAGCATCAGTTTCGGCATTCTCGGCAGCATCGTGGATTCCATTGGTTATTTTAAGGTCAGATGCAGAGACTGCACCGAGATTATTCCTATCGATGGCCGTAAAGAGGGCATTAGCTTCATGTTGCGCCGTTCCAGCCGTGCCGCTAGAGATTTGGAAATCGTTATATGTCGAAGCAGTGAGAACGCTTCCAGTAGATGCAGTAGAAGTAGAGGTAGAAGCTACTGGAATACCAGCAACGGTTGGATTGGCGGTCGCTGCGGCTGACTTTGCTGCAATGGGGGCCGCTGCGACCTTCCGAAGAGGGGAGGCGTAGGCGACAGAGAGGAAGAGGATCAGAGCTGGGAGTGAGGAACGCATTCTTAGTAATTCGGCTGCTCCGACTGGGTGTGATGAGAATACACAGGTCAAGCGAATGATTCTGCACGAAATTCGGAATATAAATTTGTGATATAAAAGAATTTTATTAATAGTCCAATAGACAGCACAGCTGTGTGAGAAAATGAAGATTGAATGAGATAAAATGAAGATTGAATGAGAGTAAATGTTTATGGTAAAGATGACGATGATAATCAAAGGAGGATGATGAGATATATAGTCACCTTTCGGATGCTGGCGTCGTGCTTTCCTAGCTACCTTCTGTGTTCGTCTCATCTGGTTATTTTGATAGGCAGAATACAGAAGATATCCTAGACTATAGCATCAACCCCTACCCTAAAAGTGACTCTGTACATAAGAGCGGGGAATGCGACATCAAGTGCATGTGAAGTAACATCTTTGTCGGGACCAACTGCGCAAAATCTGAAATCTTCAAACCCGTCCGAAAAGAGCGCTTGCCAATCATCGTAATATCCCAGGCCACTACACCAGCTATAAGCAAGAACTAATATTAATACAACGTAGATTGCGATGTCATAGGTGGAATTCTAGGTAGGATTGAAGATATACTCGTCTTATCTTCTTCGTGGTCAACGGTTACTGACATATCGAGTTTCATACATGAGACGACACCTCGAGGATGGGACGAAGCGGTTGTTTTTCATTTTCCTGGTCCCTGGTTCTTGGCGGTGGTCAAGTGTTTGGGATTGATTCTCCAATAAAAATCAAATGGGGCTGTTTCAGGTCTGGCATCTCGAAACTCAGTGTGAATTACCTCAAATTTCCTGCAGAAAACCTAGCAAAGGATGGTTTGAAGGTTGTAATTATTAATATCGCTTGCCATTTTTGGGTGAGAGGTGTTATTTTCTACCTAAACTTCAGTCGACCTCCCTTCATTCTCAACTATCAGACTGCGCTTACTTCAGCAGACAGAATAAAACGAGATTTTTGGAAGACTCAAGATGAGCTTTTCTTCCAATAATTGTTAAAATTGTTGAACAAACATTGAACACAAAATATCCTCGTGATCTTTCCAAGAGCAGACAATGAGCATGTTGTGAGATCGGCAGTTGTCTGAACAGACGAGAGAGGAAAGTGGGAGGTTGGAGACTCCCATAATCAATAATTATTTTACATCAATGATGCATTGAGGAGACGAATCGAGACGTCTAACAGAAGAGTTGTGGGCCAACGATGAAAAATGTTTTGATTTTCGAGTCTGATGGAATATTGAGACTCCATACCGACTGTAAACCCTTCGAAAATGGAGAATATTTAAGATGTTGAATGCTTTTTAGACCTTCATTGCTCAGACATTAGAAATCTCCCATGGAGAATTTGCTAGCACGAGATACTGGACACTCCTCGCGTGCAAAACACTTCATTACAAACATGATAATATCAGCCTGTGGGTATTTAAGTCCATATAGCTGGCCGCTGCAAACCTGGCAAATTCACCATCCGGTGAAACCATCTAATCTCATAGAAAGATTTTCCATTCGAGTTCGAGATCTTCATCATCAGAACAGCGCCTCCAGCTACTCATCCTTATTAAGCAAACATTGTGCCGTGAAGCATCCTTCATTTCTTGCGATCCACGGAGCTGCTAAGCCTGACTATTCCAACTTCTACAGAACCCCTAAACCCACCATCAGTCGGTCATTCCCCTGAAGACGAAGACAAAGATGGCGACGAGGGTATTCATGCGGATTGTTTCAGTTTCAGAGCAAGCCAAATCAAATTATACCAAACCCACGTCGTGCAGAAATAAGATCGCACGCTATTCTAATCAACGCCTGCATATTAACTGTAGGTTTGAAACTCAGTACATGAAATTTGGAAATAATAAGTGGATCCAACAGAACAGTCACCACGGCGCCCATGGCATTAGATAGTGCTTGTACTGACGATATACCCACATACACCAAACTACCTTATCCCACCACCTCTGGGACGAAAGCCACGGCCAGATATTCGGCGCTTGAAAGGAACATCGTCGAAGTGGGACACCGAGCAAGATTCAAAAGTGATAAGAGTGTATCTGAGACTTAAATGCTTATCGAGACTTCGATTTGAGGGATCGTTTGTGATGACCCAGACGACATACGTAAGGCCCTCATTAGTACCTCGATTGCAGTGAACCGCCATTAGCGACTCAAAGTTTGCTAAAGGTGGGTAGAGGGATGTGGGAAAAAGAAAGAAAATTCTTAAGAGAATGGAGCTGGGATAGCTGGGGTTTGTTAGCTGTTGTATGATATAGGATAGACCGAGTGAAATCAACTCACGTTTCCCGGTTGAAAGTAGATCTCCATTTCGATGTGAACTTGGTGATTTTCTCCATGTACCTTTCAATCCCGTGATATTTATATCTCGTACCACCAAACCTCCATGCTCTCTTCCTGTCATTAACGGCGTCAACATTGTCATCTTTCATTGATACCATCTTGTATCTAAAATTGGAAGATGACTGAGACTCGGGGGTACTCATGTTGCGCGGCCTGACCTTGTAATCGTTCTTATGAGTAGCATTTGGAAAAGCAACATGAGGGAAAATCTCTAGATTTCCATTTTTAAAAACACCGCAATCTTAACTGTAACTGCCATCGCGTTTGATGATTGTACATTCAAGGAAGGTAGGAAATCGAGTAAATTGATTGAATGATCTGATGGTTGAATGAGATGGTGGCTTCACTTGTGACCTTCTTTTCATTATGGATGTTGATTTTGTGATTCTATAGGATGTTTAGCGGTGTTGGAAGATGACTATCGCAAATACCTGGTAAAAGATTCACAGTCTTCTAGTTGTGAGGAGATACTGCAGTGACTGATTGATTCGGTACTTTTCCATAAATGTATGAGTTCTCACAGGAAACCTCTCCTGCATAAAGAGTATCAATAGAGAAAATCAATGATGTGGAAAGCATTATGTTTGCTCGTGAAGTTTTGAGTAATGTCTAGGTAAGAATCGTGAGAATTTCTAGAGCTATGAATATTCATCGCCACGGAGGCTAAATGATAATGAATTCAACAAGCTGTTACGTCCGCTACGACTATTACATCACATGACCTAGGAACACGTGATGGAACGGTGAGGAACGACCGTTCCTAGGAACAACTAGGAACGCTCGGGGAGGGATCTCACACGATCTCGCTCTCAATCTAGCAAACTCGGACCAGATCGACATCATCCTGATCCAAGAGCCATATATCTACAAGGATATATCAAGGAAAATCACCAAAACACATCCCTCATACGAAATCTTTACCCCATTAGACGATTGGAAAATCACTCCTCGCGTCCTGATCTATGTCAGAAAAGGAATCGGAATACAAATCAACCAAATCAGGCCCACAATCTCACGAGACCTAAATTTCATACAATTACTCTCCACAAACAACTCGGCATTTACAATCATAAACATATACAATGCCCCGCCCCAATGTTCAGACGGTAACCAAGCTATCACTTCTCTTTTTGAATTGCAAAACTTCCCATCAAACGTTATCCTACTAGGCGATTTCAATCTCCATCACCCTAACTGGAATCCTTTACATCCCACCCCCTCAACGCTAGCTGAGCCCTTCGTAGAGTGGTCCAACTCTCGAAATCTACACCTCATCTCTCCAATCGGAATTCCCACTCACACAAAAGGAAACACCTTAGACCTTACTTTTCTATCAGGACCCTATATAGCATACACCTCTCTAGCTGAACACCTAGATTGCACTTCAGATCATAACACGTTAAAAACCTTACTTCACTGGAACTGCCAAAGTCCGAAGCCCATTCAAAACTTAGATTGGACACATTGGACGAAAAACTCTTTACAGACCTACTAGGAATGAACCTAACCGATATCGATGCCAGCACCGAAGCACTCTCCACCAACGAGCTAGATCGATTAGCATCATCTCTCACACAAGCTCTCATAAAGGCCTACACAGGCTCTGCAAAAAGATCTACAAACGGCCCCCTTCAACAACCCTGGTGGAACGAGGACTGTACAAAGGCTGTACACGAACACAGGACTGCTAAAACTCCTGTATCCAAGCGCTCTCTCCGGAGAACAGTCCGGAAAGCAAAACGTGCCTTCTATATCTCGAAAATCGACAAAGTAGAGAACATAAACGATGTATTCCGAATGGCCAAATGGCACCAGACTACAGGCACATACCGAACCCCGCCTCTAGCAGACCCCTCAAATTTGACCACTGCAAACAGCATCGAAGAGAAAAGAAAAGCATTCGCCAGCAATCTATTAACAAACTCGGCCGAAGTCGACGATATTCCTTTCGACATCCCAGCGATCCCAAGTCGTTCTATCATCTTCCCCGATATCGATCTACAAGACATAGAACTAGCTATTCTAAAGGCCGGGAACACAGCACCCGGTGCAGATGAAATCCCGACGAGAATCTTACAAATCGCATGGCCACTAATCAGGGATATAACCCTCTCCCTCTTCAAAGGATGTTTAAACCTAGGACATCACCCAGAATGTTTCCGGATAGCCACAATCGCAATCATCCCTAAGCCCAATAAGCCCGACTATACCAACCCAAGATCATACCGCCCGATTGCTCTACTTTCAGTTCTAGGCAAAGGCCTTGAAAGACTCATTGCGAAGAAAATATCATGGCTTGCTCTAAACTACAAAGTCCTAGCAAATCAACAGTTCGGAGCTCTACCACTGCGATCCTCAGTAGACCTCACATCTTGTGTCACACATGATGTCGAAGCATCTTTGAAACAAGGGTTAAAAACTACACTTCTCACAATGGACGTGAAGGGGGCTTTTGACGCAGTATTACCAGGACGACTAGTGAACCGCCTTCGGGAACAAGGATGGCCAAACAAATTGGTTAAATGGGTACAGTCCTTTGCCACCAATCGTTACATCAAGATCCGACTGGACGGCGAGATCGGCCCAAAAACAAAGCTAGAATGCGGCCTTCCCAAGGCTCTCCAATCTCCCCGATCCTGTTTATGCTCTATATTGCGCCCCTTTTCTGGATGGGCAATCCGCGGAAGAGATTCGGGTACGCTGACGATATTGCGCTACTAGCAACATCCGATAGCCTCCAAAAGAACTGTGATACTCTTCAGGCAAATATGCAAGAAGCTCTCGAATGGGGGAAAACCGAAGGCATCACCTTTGACCCCAAAAAGTCTGAGCTAATACATTTCTACAAGGGACATCGCACACTAGCTGAAGTTCCCTCAGTACACACTGGCTCCCTGAACATCGAGGTGAAACCTGGTCCGCTCAGATGGCTTGGAGTCTATTTCGACAGAAGACTAAACTTCAAGCCACACATACAGATTCTCACAGCAAAAGCCCTCAAAGGAGCTAATGCACTAAGATCCTTCAATAACACATGCCGAGGGATACCCTCCTGCTCCACCAGAAGAGTGGCCGTAGCCTGTGTACTAAAGAAATGCTACTTTGCTTCGGAAACATGGTGGCCAGGCCGAACCAGATTAAAGAAGAATGCCTCGAACGAGTCAATTTCAAATGTAGTGGATAGCCATATAAATCTACTCAACAAAGTGATCCTCACTTGTGCAAAAGCAATTCTCCCGGTATACAAAACCACGAACACAGCGGTGCTATACGAGGAAGCCAAACTCAGGCCCTCCGAAATCGAGCTAAACTTAGCCTCACAAACATATGCTGCGCGAACCTTCAGACTAGACCCTTACCACCCCCTCAGAATTAGAGCGAAGAGCATGATCAAAGCCAAAGACCAGAACCGAACTGCAGATACAAGACTTTCAAGGTTCATCACAGCATTACCAAAAGCCGAACATATAAATCCATTAGCTTTCCCTTCATGGGAACACAAGGAATCGAGAGCAGAAGCCGAGATACGTGTAGCTGGCCCGATGGGCAGAACAAAGGCCCAAGCGGCTGACGACTTCAAGGCCTTCCATACTAAGATCCCAAGGAGTGATATACAGATCTTCTCGGATGGTTCAAAAAGCGAAAGCAAGGACGGCGCCACCGGAGGTGGCTTTGTAATCACACAATTTGATATCCAAGTGGCCCATTACTCCTTCTCACTTGGCACAAATGCAGAGGTATTCGACGCGGAAGCTATGGCTGCAGTAACGGGGGCAGCAAAGGCCCTAACGCTACCATCAATCAAACTTGCTACAGACCTATGGATCTTCTTGGATAACTACGAAGTAGCCCTAAGATTAGGCTCCCACTTCAATGGCTCGTCTCAGGCGGTCTTCGAAGGTTTCCTGAAGCTCACACAGGCCTGGGCCGCTAGACCGAGGCTCCCACATATCTCCCCTTGGTAAAATACGCTTAGGTTGGGCCCCAGGGCATCTCAACATTCCAGGCAACGAAATGGCCGACAAAGCAGCCAAGGAAGGGGCAAAACTCCCCCACCCCCCAACCCGGCCCGCACGGTAGCCTCCCTCAAAAGACTAATCAGATCAAAGGCCAATAAAGCGGATGACCAATTGTGGAACACAGTCAGCCCTCAGTATTACAAAGATCTGCAATATAAGCACACTTCCAATACGATTACCCTCTCTTTAAAAAGAGCTACACTTCACTACATTCTTGCAGCCAGATCACAGCATGGAGACTTTGCGGCATATCACGAACGCTTCAACCACACTACAGCCCACACTCTCTGCTTATGCGGTAAAAGGAAAACCCCGTTACACTTCTTCTTTCTGCAAGAAAGGCAAAGCTTACAAAACACTCACGAAAAGCCCACCATCTGAAGCCATCCCCTGGTTTCAAGGCATCCCCACAGGTGGTCTCGCACTAGCCGAATGGCTTGAATCCACCAAATTCTATACAGATATCTGCCCACAGCATTTATCTGCAGCTTAAAAAAAAAAAAAAAAGCCTTTCCTTCGTTTTTCCTCTACTTCCTGTATCTCCTTTGTCAAACAGGTACTCAAAGGGCTTATTCTCTCTCCTTCTCTTCTCCTTCCTTTTCTTTACATCTCTACTCTTCTCTTCTCTTTTCTCTTCCTTCCTCCCCTTCCTTTTTTTAAAAAAAGGAAAAACAGTAAACACACAAGATAATTCAACAAAAACGTATGAGGGGAAGGGAGAGTGATCAAGAGCCAGTGATCTAGTGGACGAGGAGGACCACAATATTAACCACTAAGCCAACCGGCCCCAAATCTGTCGCGAAGGCAATCATGTAAACCCTGCCCTAGCCCCTTTAAATTGTATATAAATACCCTCCCTAGCTAGCTAGTACACTACTCAGAGGCATACTCCTCTGAGCGTCATTTGTCCAAAACTGGAATAGATGGCTAAGGTTATCACGCGCCAAGGCGCGTGGGCCTACGGCCTATGACGATAAACACAATCAATCAATCAATCAATCAACCAGGAACGCTCGCTCCCAGGAACGACGATTCCTAACTAGCCATAGGCATGAAGGTCTATATAATCAAGATGGATTTCCTTTGTATAGAGCTTCGTGCTCAAGATCAATCATTTAGTATACCATACTATTAGTTACGAATTGCATCATATTATTGTCATTACTTAAATTCCCTGCTTGACGCCTAGTTATAAACCACCTCGAGGCCTAGAGCACTTCCACGTGATCTAGACGGCAAACCTCGTAACAATAATACATAATGAAAGTGTTTTAAAAAATACAAATTCTTTTACAAATAAACTCTTTTTATTATATTATAAATGTTTAACTCGTCAAGACATTAGTTATCGCTTGGCAAGTTGAAAAGTTGTTACGAGGGTTGCCGTCTAGATCACGTGGAAGTGCTCTAGGCTCTCGAGGTGGTTTATAACTAGGCGTCAAGCAGGGACTTTAAGTAATGACAATAAAGGTATGCAATTCGTAACTAATAGTAGAGTATACTAAATGATTGATCTTGAGCACGAAGCTCTACAATAAGGGAATCCTTCCTAGCTATATAGACCTTCATGCGGTATGGCTCTGGTGGCTCTAATTAGATCTTCTAGAGCCGTTGGCTCTAGAGGCTCTAGCTAGATTGATTAGAGCCGGTCACGTGGTTAGCCATGTGACCTGGGACTTATGTTACCCGTCGTAACAAAAGTGTCTGTGACAGAGTAGATACTTGAAAAATAACTAGGATAATTATTTATTGTACTCTTTCTGAAGAACCTTGACCCTCTTTGACGATAGCTAGTTTCAATTCTATAAAGAAATCGACTTTTTATTACATCCATTTGTAAGAAATTCTTGGTGTGGTTGTGCATGGAATCCATAAAAACCTCTATTGGGTTTAAGCGAGCCACTCTCGCCATTCAAAAAGCACCCTGAATCGATATTAGGAAAGACTGTTAAGAGATGACTAGTTTCTTGACAAGCTAAAAACACCTTATTAAAAAGCTTATTCCAAAGTTAAGTTTCTTGGTGAATGAGCTAGGGCATTAGCCTAGTTTATCTTATAAGCAACGTATTTCGGAATGAAAATATTGCGCTTTGTCCCGGAACAAATTATGGGGTACTCGATTTCGGAGCGAAAATATTGCGTTACATCCCGTAACAGATAACAGATTGATAAGCCACGTAGTAAGTCCTGCTTTAATTTTCAAATAAGGATCCGAGTCCGACCCCGCGATTCATGCAAACTAACCATTCTTTGTGTATGTAACCTACCTGAACTACTCCATGCAATACGCTTAAACGATTTTGAACACCGCTTAGTTTCAAGGGGGGGATTCCCATCCAATTTCTTCTCATTACCCTGTAATTACTCACTTCACCTACCAAAAATCCATCTTGGCACTGAAGACTTACGAGTGTTTGATTTTATGATCATGAGCGAGATGCAAATTAATCACATTTTTTTTTTCAATCCCGCATTGTGGACAGAGCGGCATATTCTATTACCAAGCTTCAGCTTTACAGCGGGGTAGGGGTAGCTCTTTCCTGTGTCCTTACAAATGCACATTCCTCAAACTAGACACATTATCCCTCTCTCCCCTCTAGTATAAATAACAGACATAAGAACCTCCTTTCCACAACCAAACAATCTCATCAAACGATTAAATACCCTCAGAACACTTCCCGAAAACCTCAAAAATAGAGCCCAATCACGCTTCCCCTCAATCAACATCAATCACCTCATCCCCTCAATCAACATGTCACTCCCCAAAACCTTCAAAGCTGCCGTCTTCGAAGAGGCCAATGGGCCCCTCGTCATTAAAGACCTCGAGCTCGAAGAACCCAAGGCAAATGAGATTCTCGTGAAAGTCATTGCCTGCGGAATATGTCACTCAGATGCCTTCGTTCAAGGGGGTCTTGCTGGAAACGCGTTTCCAATTATTCCAGGTCACGAAATTATCGGTACGGTGGCTGCCGTGGGCCCTGGAGCTGGGAAATGGAAGATCGGTGAGAGAGTCGGTGGTCCTTGGCATGGTGGTCATGATGGGACTTGCAAGCAGTGTAACCGCGGTCAATTGTATGTGCATTTTTGCTTCTGTTGTTCTTTTCTTTCTTCTTTTTCGTTCTCTATATTTCTTCCTTGATGAACATTTATTTACTGACACTTCCATTTCATAGTAACATGTGTAGCAATGCTGCTGTTAATGGCCTTACTCGCAATGGAGGATTTGCCGAATTTGTCCATTTGAGAAGTGAAGCCGCCGTTCGAGTTCCCGAAGATGTCGATCCTTGCAAATACGCTCCAATCTTGTGTGCTGGAATCACTGTTTTTAACGGCATCAGAAAGCAAAAAATCACACCTGGTGAAGTGGTTGCTATTCAGGGATTAGGTGGTTTAGGACACTTGGCCGTGCAGTACGCGGCGAAGATGGGATATAAGGTTGTTGCTATCAGTGGTAGTGATAAAAAAAGAGAATTTGCTCACAAGTTGGGTGCCCATGAGTATATTGACACATCTAAGGATGATCCCGCAAAGAAGTTGATGGAATTTGGAGGAGCAGCATTGATTATTGCCACGGCGCCAAATCCAGAGGCTATTGCTCCTTTGGTCGGTGGGCTGGACATAGGTGGAAAGCTGCTCATCGTGGCGGCCTGTGGTCCCGTGGAGATCAATACGGTGGAACTTCTCGGGAAGATGGCTTCAGTCACTGGTTTCGCATCTGGTCACGCATTGGACTCTGAAGAGGCTATCGATTTTGCGAAGTTGCACAATGTTGACTGCATGATTGAGAAGTTCTCCTTGAAGGATGCTCAGAAAGCATATGATCATATGTTGAGTGGAGATGTTAGGTTCAGAAGCGTTTTGGTCATGGATGAATGATTGCCTATGGAGAATGAAGCATCCCATAATATATTTAGTATGATTGCAGCTGTCAATCAATTTCTGCTCAAGGCGTGAAGCGTGGATGGAACGAATTTCCATCAAGTAGTCATCAGTTATCAATTTTATGTTATCGTCCATTTTAAACTCAGTCCCTATAATTATTTTGCAATGGCTTCCTCATATATCAAATCAACATTTCAGTTCGTCCTTTCATTGTTTATGGCTGGCAAAGTGGTGGCGCATGTTAGTCAACTCGAGCCAACAGCAAGAACTTGGAATTTCAGATGTGCAACAAAATATATATTGTCATTATAAGGGTCAAGCAGGTCAAATAACCATTGAGCTGAGACACTTATGGATCATTCATCTGCTTTCCAAGGCATGATGAGCAACAAACGGCCAGTGACAAAATGGGTTTGTTGTACTTTGGGGTTGATTGATGTTCTACATTACTCTGAGATAAGACCTTGCATTGCAGAAAGTATACTGTGAAAAAAAATGTAACTAACCTGAGGATATCATACTGGAAGCTTCATTCAAGAATCAGAGGATTTGTCAATTCGGATTAAAGAGTGACCTTTTTCCGGCTACGAAGTACCGGTTCTCGACGCAAATGAAAGTCTTCAATATGTCTAAGAGTACGAAAGAGTTTTTAACAGCATGGATATTTCTTTAAAGTTTGAAATATCGCGTAGGAACTTGGTGTAACCATACATAAGCAGCTTCTAATACTCGCATAGCTATCGATTGCTTCCCTCAGGACCATCATTCATCGCCAAAATTTCGTAGATCAGCTCCAAAGCTTGAATCAAGTATGATTATTATCTCATATCATATCATATCATTTTATAACCGCAAGCCTCCAAACTCTATCAATTGATTAATTTATCCATCATTGGTTATATCAAAATACAGGAAAAGAGATCATACACTGACGTCGCGTAATTGACGTCATTTATACAACCCCCCTGTTTTGTGGAGGAAAAACTTGGCATGAAGCGACAATACGGATGATGATTGGAAAAAGGCATGAATACTTGAGTAGAAGAAAGGAGATAAGTATAACGAGGCATCTCGTTGTTTTAGGAATCTTTTCGATAATTATCAAAATCAAAAACATACATAACTTCATACATAAGCTTTCGCCAAGTTGTAAGATCTTACTTGATTACTTCAAACAATTATTCCGAAATCCGTGAAAAACTCATCAAAAATCAAAACACATTCAAAAACCCACCATAAAAATGCCTCTCTTCGGTCGTCACCAAGAAGAACCTGAGCCAGAACCAGTAGTGGAAGAACCACCCAAACGCAGTTCCTCAATCTTCCATCGTAACCGTCCAGAATCCATATCCCCTTCTGAACGCAGCACCTCTACCGTCTCCTCTTCCCCATCTCAAACTAGTTCTACCCGCCATCGCGGATTCCTGCATAAAAATCAACAAGCTCAGGATCCCGTTATTGCAGCTGCGGAACAGAGAATTATTAATGCGGAACAGATGGAGAGGGAAGCGGATAGAGCATTGATCAATGCTAGGGAGGCAGTTAGAGAGGCGAGAGAACATATGAGACAGCTTAAGTTGGAGATGGAGGCGCAGTATGTCTTTTTTTTAATTTTAGGGGAAGAAAGATGCTAACTTTTTGATGTAGGGCAAAAGCCTTAAAGGTTCGACAGGGACAGGCGAATAATATTTACAAGAGAGCTAAGCCACTTGGTCGTAAGTAATTTTCTTCGTGATATTCTGGAATATCATTAACAGGTGCATTTAGGCCATGAAATTCAAGGCTTGCGATGAGTTCAATAAGCCAGTTGACATCTAACTCAAACTCAAACTCAAACTCAAACTCGAAGTCGAACTCTTTCCTTTCCAGAATTTGTATGAAGATTTAGCGGAATCGGTGTTAGGTGCGGGTGGGGAGGTTCCTTTAATACCCTTCAAGATCGTATTGGGAGTCTACTTCCTTTCTATGTATTTGTATTTGGTGGGTGCGGTTCTAGAATTTATTTGAATGTAAGATACCTTGAATGTATGGTTACCATATATAATGACAGTCACGATCACGAGTGATGTTGTTAAAGTTATCGGAAGATTTCTTTCTATAGATAAAAATGCGATTCTTTTTATTTAAATGTCTAATACAGAGGGGAGATACAATACTCATAGCCCTCGAATACTCAAGACTTCCTCTTTCTCACTTCACGCTCGCGACGTCGAGCTTCAGCATTTTCACGCTCAGCTTCTAAACCCGTCTTAGTTTCTACATGCGTTTGCGTCAAAACCTTCCGTTTAATGAGGAATGAAGCGAGTAGACCCGCAGCAGTGATACACGTGTACATAAGCCACATAGGCTTGAGGGAATCCGCGAGCGCCACACGGACGGCGGTGACCTGGTCTGGGGGAAGGGTATTAATGATTTGAATATCGGCTCCGGCATCACCGGAGGAGATGACTCTTGCCAGAGAGGGAGAGATACCCGAGGCAACGAGAGAGGGATATTTTTTGGCTTTTTCATTTTGATAGACGGCTTGGCCTATTACTACGGAGATGGCTTGCGCGAGCTGCCGGATAAATCCGAGGGTTGAAGTAGCGGTCGCGACGTCATGGGGTTCCGTGTGTGCGTGGAGAGCAATTATAGGAGCTTGGAAGAGGGGGCCGACGCCTAAACCAGCCACAATTTGGAAGAGAACGAGTTTTGCCCAACTGCTGTAGGCGTCAAAGTCGATGAAGAAGCCGAAGCCAAGGGTCATCATGAATAGGCCGAAGCAGATCGGTGGCATGTACCAACCTGTCTTTGCGATCACCCAGCCGGTAGAAAGACTACCAGCGGCAAGCGAGAGGGCGGTAGGGAGGACATAGAGACCTGACTGAATAGGGGTGTATCCACGTACAGACTGGAAGTATAGCGGGAGATAATATGAGGCGGAGATGAAAACAACTCCTTGAATGAAAACGCAGAAAAGTGTGGCGGCGTTAGTAACCTTTCTGAATAGATTCATAGGCATGACGGGAAATTTGGCGTAATGCACCTCCCAAAAGATAAAAAGCATCCAAGTGAGCAGGCCGAAAACGAGCAAGCAGATAACCTCAGCAGAGCCCCATGGAGCTGCAACGCCGCCATTTTCAAGAGCGAAAAGGAACATGAGAGTGCCGCCGATTACCAAAATCGAGCCCACCCAATCAATAGCTTTGAGTCCTTCAAATAGCGGCGTGCGAGGACTCTTAAGGTCGAGGAAGAAGAGGATGATGAGAAAGGCAAGTCCGTCGAGGGGGAGGTTGATGTAAAAGCACCTTGTATGTTTAGCCTAGGGTCTTCCACATGGTTAAATTTTGAATATACCATCGCCATGAAACCTTCTCAGTCAACGCACCACCAATTGCCGGGCCAGCTGCTGCAGCTACAGCCCATACACCACCAATCACACCGTAGAAAACACTACGAATTTTAAGAGGGAAGATATCACCAATAACGATTTTCACGAGGATGGTTAGGCCACCGCCACCGAGTCCTTGAACAGCACGCCCAACGATCAGCATGCCGATGCTTTTGGAGACGGCACAAAGCAGGGAGCCAACCATAAAAATCACATTAGCAAGCAGGAGCATTGGCTTCCGACCGAAGATGTCTGAGATCTTGCCCCATGACGGGATTGATGCTGCATTGGCTAGCAGAAATGCAGACCCAATCCATGTGTAGCCAGCACTTGACTGGAAGTGGTCACTAATCGTAGGTAGAGCTGTGGTCACGACAGTAACATCTAACGCCCCCAGAAAGACGGCCAGACACAAGGCTAGCATAATTAATGCAATTTTACCCTTGGAGCGCCCATTTATGTGTTTGGGGCTGGTCGGTGGCTGTTGACCATCGGCTGTGAGTTGTCGTGGCTCCTTTCCAATTACAGGCGTAGCATTGATGGAAATGTCATTGCCATTGAAAGGAGCATCAAATATCGATGTAGGATTGATATCAGCTGGGCTTGTAGCGATGATATGTTGCTCGTTCTTAGCAATATTATTTGAAATTGATTGTTGAGGGGTAGTGGTTGACATGTTGAAAAGGCGACCACCCAAAACAGAAGAGGATTTGAGATGAGAATGTTCAAGTATAGGTGGAGGCATCTAAGATGTACTTACGCAAGAAACCTTAAATATGCATGCGAGTTTTAGACCTTACAGGATATTAGTACTGTAAGAGGTCTATAATTTTATGCCCGGGCCACTAGTCAGGGCTGAGCGAGCCCATCAACAGTTGGTATTTCATTTAATTATAATCCTAATCGAATGAAATTACAGGGTATGGATAGATAGTTTTGAATCTGAATAAGCACTAACATTCAGGGGGTCAACTTGATGGGAATTAATCCACTACCGCGTATTACAAAGAAAACACCTCTAGGCCTCTAGCCCTCTAGTACGAATTCACATTGAAAAAGTTCTTGGTGAGACATAATGTCCTCAATAGCCGAGGTTCTACACGGCTATGGTAGATAATGCAAATGTGACAATATCTTGGTACTTGTAGACATGAACTATTAACTCAGGAGGAGGACTAGTAGAGAAATGCATGCAATACGATAAAGCGGGGGATTAGATACGGGGTAAAGATGTTATCTTAAAGTGGACCTTCCCTATATGTAATGTCAGATATAGCGCGTGCGCCACTAAGCGCTACGTGCTGATAACTTCCGACTTTCGACCAATCGATAAGCGCGCACTATCTATTCCCAATTTGTCTCCTACTTGTTTCGTAGCGCCAAGCGGATAATCCTTACTATCAACAGCACATTTTCGGGATGCCGTACCGTCTGTTGTATGCCGGTTGGCCGTCCCCGACTTACCCCGCGCTCGTGGGGAGATATTTAGTGGTTAATGCAATCATCTCGTTGTTCGTGCAGGATCGCGCGGTCTTTTCAACTATCCCGTGGCAGGCGGACTAGAGGACTCTGAAATATGAACTACATCATTCTGGCGCAAAAGGCTTATCGCCGCATATCTTGTCGCTCAAAAGAAACGACTTCGCAAATATGCCAAGTGTGCATGCCTGCGTAGGGTGCATACAAAAGGTGGGGGCAAGTAAGCTACATAACTGCCGGTTCGCGCGCCCTGCTTATAGTGCAGACGAAAGGTGGAGAGCGCGGAGCATTTTATACAACTGCCGGCCCAAATGTGCACTTACAATGCATGTGAGAGGTCGGAAAAACAAAAGAACAAAATGACAGATGCCCTGGGAAGTTGTCCTAGATATGCGTTCAGACAATGCATTGCAGCTATTCTTGCTACAGAAAGTTTAAACCTCCAAAGGCTAAATCTGTGTTGATAGATAAGGTAAACCATGAAATCGGAGAGGTTGGATCAATAAGAACGATTACTGCCTAGCCTTCGGAGTTTTAACCTTATACTTGCTGGCTGCATGAATATGGAGTATCCCCCAGAATGCTAAAGATATCCGGATTCGCTTAGCAAGGATCTTAGTGACCAGTTAGATTAACAGTAGTTGTTGTTTCTAGAAAGGAATGTGTACTAATTTGATGACACAGAATATAATAGACATTAATTCGACTCGAATTCGAATTTAATAGATATTGTCAGTGGCTTATACGCAGTTTGTTAGGGAAACTTGTCATATACCTTAACCATAAACCATTTTATCGAAGTATCGAAAAACTTGACCTGTCTTGGACATTATGACGACACATACTCTAACTTATGTTGAGGTGATCCAGAGATGCCACGGGTTTGTCGATCTCCAATAATCAAACACGCAAATAATGACTGATTTTTCTGCAGGCTTCCATATCCTGATGAGCGAGAATACGCTCAAATTACGTCTCGGTTTTTTCGATTCCGGCTGAAAGAGGTCTGGAACGGAAACCAGTCAGGAAATTATGTGACAGTTGGCTGGATACTGCCATCCACAGTTGCTAACATGCCCTGGACTAGCAAGTTCAAAGTCGATCATCACTCAAAAACCATCGACATACCATATGCTCCTGGTGAAAACTACGAAAGTCAGGCTATCGCGGAACAACTGGATGTAGCCCGTACAAAAGGTTGTTTCACCATGTCGAAAAAGTTGGAAGAGGAGCTATATCGCGTGCTTGGCATCAATCGTACCGTGCTAGTACCGCGCGGGGGCAGTGCATTACTCGGAATTCAAACCTTCGGGATCCAGATGACGGGATATGTCCGCGATGGGAAGACAGGAGAAATGAAAATATGGGTCCCAAAGCGTTCAGCAACAAGAATGGCACACCCCGGCAAGATGGATAATACTGTAGGAGGTGGTGCAAATGCTGATGAGGACCACTTCGATTGTATGTTGCGAGAAGCGAAGGAAGAGGCGTCATTGCCGGAGAAATGGATGAGAGAAAATGCCAAGGTAGTAGGAACAATTTCCTATTTTTTCGTGCGCGATGCAAGAGCTGCAGGCGAGCTGGGGTTTCTTGATCGGTCTATGCAGTTCATATACGACGTTGAACTTCCTTGGTACATTGTACCAAAGCCATTGGATGGAGAAGTCGAAGAGTTCTATCTTTGGAAAGTTGATCGGACAGTGGAAGCCTTGAAAGCGGGTCAGTTCAAGTACAACAGTGCGGTAACTTTGATCGATTTCTTGATCAGACATGATTACATATCCATCAAAAATGAGCCGGAATTGGAGAATTTAGTCTCCCTTATCAACCGTCGCGAGCATGGGATAGCTACAGCCGAGCAAGTCTCACTTATGTAAACAACTAGCGCGCATCTATTTATGTCAAGTAACATGTCATGTAGTAGGCTGCTGAGTCTCTCACCCTGGTAATCAAGCCTGCGGGCATGGTAGCTTTACCCGGTGTCATCCCACCTATGACATAACCTTAACTATGCCCGTTTGGGAAGTAGGACAAAATATTAAGTCAATCAACCTTCCCTTTCTTCAATACCCCTATTTTCCCGGTCAGAATCAACCGCGACCGTAGCGAAACTCCGTAGTATCTTATCAATGAACTAAATTTCGTAAAGCTACCCGAACAATCAACCATGTACCAAGACATAGGAAATCCAACAGCTTGATACAGAAGGTGATATGAGGACCAAAAGCATTAGACGTACGGATAAACTACGAGAAATTCAAATAGTATTGTATGAAGAAAGTAAGCAAGCCAAGAGTATTGAGTATGTAGAAAAGCTGTAGGAGAACTAATATGGTAGCAAGAAAGCCAAGAGCGTCTCGTATATTAAAAGCCACGGGAAAACCAATAGCATCGCAGATGTAGAAGAGCCACAGAAAAATCAACAGCACTGCATGTATAGCAAGCTACAGGAAAACCAATAGCATGCCATATACTGAAAAAAAAGAGAAAATCAACAGCATTGCATGAAGATCCCATACGTTGTAATCTACAGGAAGTCCAATAGCATTGCAAAAAAGGTGAGAGGGAGACTGACAGAACGACATAAAAGGCGCCTCCCTTCCTATCGAAACAAATCGCTTCTTCGTTCACCACTTGAGCATTGGCAACGCAATACTCATCGACTTGCTTCTAAAATCATCATGAATTCGTCCCTTACTTGGAATATCACCAATAGTCATGAGCCGTTTCCGCTCATGGTTGGAGCAAGCGACCCTCTCTTTGGAAAATGGATGTACTATGTCGGTGTTCCATTCGTCACAACTGCGCTTTGGGGCCTATGGAACTACGTTTTGCGACTGCTACTCCTCCGCCGTTGGTATGAGAAGCAGGGAATCAACTTTGTAGACAACTGCTATGCAGTTGTCGGGGCAGAGATGCGTGTGACCAAACTCCAAGAGGAAAACAAGAGTCACGACTGGCTTTATATGGAAAAGCCGACCAACCTTTATGGCACATTACGAGGACTCACCCTGCAGCTTTACACCACCAACGCAAACCTTTGCAGCGAACTTGTTGGCAAGACAGGAAAGCAGGTAGACCGCAATACTCCTGCTCTCCATTCTGTTGGTCGTTTGAGCCCCTCTGCAATACCTTTCCAGTCTATGCATAAGCTGCGCTTTAAGGAGCGCAAAGCCAACCTAACGAAAGGCACAAAGGACAACAAACGTCTCTTCGACATTGTCGAACGTCAAGCGAATGTCGCTCTCGACAAATTCAAAGTCAAGAATGGCTCGAGTGTGCAGATGGACGTTCGAATACTTCTCGAGCACTGGACACGTTGCACTAGCGGAGAATACGTCTGGGGAAAGGACAATATTGATCGCTATCTGAAAGTCGAAGAGATCGATGGACAGACGAGGACCTTGCCTTTCATGGTTGTTTTGAATCAGACGTTTACTGAACTTCGCTTCTATTCGAGTCGCTTTTGGAATCGCGTTTGTTTCCCCCTAGCAGGCCTGCCGTTGACCAAGGAAGCTAGACGTCTTAGCCGCAACATCAACGTCCTGCGTGAAGTTTGTACGGACATGATGAACAATCCCGAAGACGGTACCGTCGCCGCTCTGCTGCAAGAAATGAATGAGAGCCAGGGCATGCCCGCAGTGTATACTTTAGATGACTTGATTACAGCAACGTTCGCTGGGCTGGATGCCGTCAAATCTACCGTGATGGGATGTCTCTATCACTTGTTGAATCCTGACAACGCATATTGGCGCGAAGCCATTCTGGAGGAGCTCAACAAGCTGGAAGAGCAAGAGGGAGACATGGATGTGAAGCTTATGCAAGCTCCAATCCTGAACAGCTTCATGTGGGAGTCCCTGCGTTTTGAGCCGCCCGGGTCGCTCATCAATAACGCAGCCGTGAAAGATTTCGAACTGTATTACCAAGGCCAGACATACAAGATCAAAGCCGGCACGCGCATCGTGTCGAGCATCCATGCGCTGCACCAACACGAGGAGAGCTGGCGCGTAATAGCAGGTGAGATGGCGCCCCTCACTGTCTTCGATCCTAGTCGGTTCCTAAAATATGGCGACAAGCTTCTTGGGTCATCTTGCTTCATGCCTTTTGGCAAAGGACCCCGACGTTGTCCAGGTCAAGCCGCCGGAGCCCTGATGGTCAAGACATTCCTTAAAGTTTTCATACAGAGAGACTGGAAGAACTGCAGAACAGTTTATCCAGAGAATCAGACTAAGGATTCGTCGCGGTTCCATGTCTATAGTAAGGCTACATTTGATATCGTTTGTGACGAGGAGTTGCCGAAAAACGTCACCACAGAATGATGATTGTTCTTGAGACTCACTGCTTTATGCTTGGAGATTGAAACTGGGTACATGAATGAGATGAAAGATAGGAAGGACTAAGATGACGTATGGTATGGTATTGTGAGTCTGCACGGAGCAAAGGAAGGGTGTGGGAAGGTTTTCGTTTTCCCCTTCGTTATAAGCAAGCCGTCATTTGTAAATCAACGCGTTCTCTTGTTTCTGGAATATCTCAGAAGCTCAGAAACAAGTATCCTTGAGCCTGCAACCTCTGCGCATGTGACTTTCCTTGAAATCACCTAGGGCCGAGTCAAGTGTTTTGATATCATGACGTATCCGTAAAGTAGAGAGATTGCAGGGAAAAAGCTGCGAATGAAAACGAGCTAGGGGCGATTGAAAAGAAAATGGCGAGAAATGGGGATGAGCGTGGTCTTTATAGAACTTGAAAGCAGAATCTGGACCGTGCACATAAGGTCTCAAGGTTACCCTGCCAGTTATGGCTGCCGCTAACCTTGGGGAAAAGCACCACGACCTAAGTTGAGGGGAAATTTGGATGCATACCTAAAGAGTTTAGATTCTGTGAAAGTCAAGGTTGTGATGTAATATTAAAGTTTTATAAGGTATTAATCGACAGCAACTTGCACCAACTGTCGTTGTGATGATTTCGGAAGGAGGTGGGTGGATGGATGCCACTACAACAGGGATATATGATGGGTGAACAAGGAGTAGCCAACAAAGATAGCTCAATATATAAGAAAATGAGCCGTGACGAGTAGTGAAGGAGCCGGGCAAACCGAGTTAGAGTAGGTAACTGCGTGATGAAGGAAGTAGCAGTGCATTGCTTGACTCCTTCACCTCTCTTGTACATCCAGATCCATGACCTACTTTGACTACCAATCCACCAACGCATGAGGCTCCTGGATAGCACGGACTTGTATTCAGTGCATGGTTTGCTTCACTGATCGGAGCTTGTGGTCTTCTCGAATTCGAGGGAGGACCAATGACCTCCGACCCTGTCCAAACCTTAGGACTGGAAGTGCTTTCATCGTGGTTCCATTCAATCTCAGAAAACGTTCCTATGATAGCTGTCAATTCCTATTCATCCGAAACGGGAAATGGAGTCTTGAAGTCTAGCACTCAGCTGCGGCGACGTTGGTAAAAGGGCATGATTACCTGATAGAAAATGATGAATCATACTACTTGGTATATATATAAGTAAGTGTGAACAGAAACCTCAATGGAGACAGTAGCAATGCCAGCCACACATCTTATTATCCCCCTGGTCATCTACCACGGCTACTTGTGCTTGCAGAGACAGTCTTCTATCTTCTTTCGGTCATAAGCAAGATCCCGTGAACGTTAATCCTTTTCATGGGTTAATCCTATGGGGGAAGAAAAGCATGTCATCGAAGACAGGTCAAAGACAGATGAATAACTCCATTGTCGTAAATTTAGGGAAAATGATACTATTCATCGTGCTGCAGAAAAAGGTAAAAAATCGCCGATGGCACATGATGTAAGGTTAGACCCCGCGCCTCCGCAATTTTGAAAGAAACTAACCCAGTGTTACCTGGTGCTACTCTTCAAAAGGTAAGACTCTTATGAAACTGTCTTGGCCCATTTTCTAAGACCCAGGGACACGAGGACTTCCCCTCAAATCCTCGAAATCCATTTCTGAATTCATCGACAGATTATTTGGTTTCTTCCCTTTGTAACCTAAGACCTCGTGGACAACTTCATTGTGGGTTTCTTCTTTTTCCTTATTCTCTCTATCGAAATATAAATGTCTTCATTTCCTCCTTGATGATCTAGAAAGACAGAGAGATCCTTTCTCATTGCTTTCATTTTCTTTCAATCTCATATCATTCCGTTCCATGCCAATCGTTCCCCTTCGACCGGAGGAGGAGCCTTATTAGCCATGAGTTTCTTTTCACTTGTCACCAATTTACGATTGCGCATATCATTACTACTGCTGTGCATCCTTTGCGGCTTGTTTTTCTCAATTGGCGTATCTGCGAGTTCAAATGATGTTGTGCGACAGTATGATAATCTGATCCAACGACCACTTACGAATAATGAAGATATCGCAACGAACGAGCACTCTCAAAACCATGAAGATTCAAACACCCTACCTGCAATGATGAGCGCGCTGGACGTGCTACAAGAGGATTACTTTGCGATTTGGCAAGGCATTTATCCAACAGGAATTGACTGGACGTCAGCAGTGATTGGTATTCTCATTTCTATCAATGTCTAAATTAAGCCAAGGCGATAACTAACACCAATTTTTAAACAGGCACATATGTCGCTGGTGCCCTCACTACTCTCTCAAAGTCATTCTCCGCCCTCTCCTCGCCAAAGACGAACGAGAACATCATCAACAAATATTTTGCTGAATTAATTGGCTTTTATTTTGGTCAAGATGCCTTTTCTATACGACAACAGGCTTACGATGATATGTTATGGGTGGTTCTCGGCTGGTTGGATACGGTGAAATTCATTGACCTACACTCGGAATTACATTACTCCAACCTCTCTCAACCAGAATGGTACGGAAAACAATACAAACCTGCGTTCGCACATCGTGCTCGACTATTTTGGGAATTAGCCTCCCATGGATGGGATACTACTCTCTGTGGTGGTGGCATGATATGGTCCCCATATCTTCTCCCATACAAGAATGCCATCACCAATGAACTCTACATCGCAGCTTCGATATCGATGTACCTTTATTTTCCTGGAGACTCTAACCAATCTCCATTTCTGTATTCAAACCCGACCTATCCACCTCGCGATCCAAAATATCTTCAAGCAGCTGTTGATGCTTACAAATGGTTGAAAAGCTCAAACATGACTGATTTGCAAGGATTATATGTCGATGGATATCATATCTCGAATCTTTCTAATAGTGACAATACTCGCTGTGATTCTCGAAATGAGATGGTATATACATATAATCAAGGGGTTTTGCTTACTGGTCAACGTGGTCTCTATGATGCGACTGCGGCGCGATCATACCTTGAAGATGGCCACAAACTCATATATGATGTTATTAATGCTACAGGTTACGATTTAGAGCATGACATTGTCATTTCACCACCACCCCAAAATGGTTCCACTTTGGCAAAATGGTTTGGTTTAGGTAGAAATGGGATACTAGAAGAAGCTTGCGATTCAGATGGTTCCTGCTCTCAAGATGGGCAAACTTTCAAGGGCATATTCTTTCATCATTTGACCGCATTCTGCAGTGATTTACCGACAAGGCCTAATGCGGGCACAGAAGAGAGTTTGAAACTCGATCGAGAGTGGCATTCTGGCAAGTGCTCGAAATATGCAGGTTGGATCAGACGAAATGCTGAGGCTGCACTGAAAACCAAGGATGGAGAAGGGAGATTTGGAATGTGGTGGGGTGCATCGGCTGCGAATAGTTCCCTTAACAACGATACACCGAGCCTAGCATCGGAAGACTCTGTAGACTACCGAAACCTGGGAGTTCCAAACAATAGAGAATGGAAAGGTGAGAAATACATGAAAGGAGCAAAAGTGAGCAAGATTCCTAGATATGGAGAAGATGGAGGTCATGGTCGCATTGAGACGGAAGATCCAAACGACCGAGGTAGAGGAAGAACTGTAGAGACCCAGGGTGGAGGATTATCTGTATTGAGAGCATCCTGGGAGATAGAACTCAGACAAATTTGTATATAGCTATTTCATTGTATCCTTATAGATGGGTTATGTATGGGTGGTCTTAGATTCAGCATTTACACCAAGCTCTAGATTTGAAATATCAAGAAATATTCTGTATATTTAGTTCCATGATTGATGGTTTGGGATCTTAAAGTTAGGTACTTCATCAATGCTCGAATAACCACAGCTAGGTACTAAACCACAAAGCTTCAGCCACAGTTTCATTCACCAGCTCAGCCACAACCGGATCGCTGAAGCTGAAGGAACAACTTGTTACACATGTATAGGTACATATGTACAACGTTGCCCTGTTTCTCATTCAAACTGTCCTGATTATTTGGTCTTTCTCAAGACTTTAGAAAGTATCCAACGACGAGATCTTCGAAGAATTCCGCACATTACTTTAAAGAACTGACTGCAATGCATGATATTGTCGCATAACGCCGGCGACGCGTAATCTGCTGGGTACCATAGCTTTCATAGCTTTCACAGCTCTCACAGCTCATCAACTACAGATCCATCCATTCTTACCTCACAACAATCATCCACAATAGTTGAATTGGGCTTAACATATACAAACATATACGATGGTCGGATTCAATGTATGCCAATCTCTGAGCGCATTCAAAGCTCTTCCCCCTCTCTACCCTTACATCTATCGATCCTAACACCCTCCAGTTCTTCCGCATACTGGGAGATATCTCCCACACCCTCTCAAAATGTATCCTCATATATGCAATCCACCGAAACTCATCTGCTGAAGGTATTTCCTCCCATCAGTTCCCAAACCACTTATCAAGCTAATACCTATCAAGGTGTTTCCCTCATCACTCAATCCCTCTATGCCATGGTCTTCATAACTCGCTATCTCGATCTCTTCTCAGGTTATTTCATTCTGTGGAATTTCACACTCAAAATCTTTTATATCGGGTCAAGTCTCTATATCCTGTTCTTGATGTTGAGAGTTTATGCACGCACGAGAGAACGTGAAAAGGCATGGAAATTGGGGGGCCTTTGTTTTGTCGGAAGTGCGGTTTTGGCGCCGATTCTGATGATGATTTTTGAGAGGAAATATGCTTGGGGTTTCATGGAGGTTTGTTCATTTTCTGAGTATATGAATATGATATGGATTTGCGATACTAATATGATATTAGGTTCTATGGGTTTTCTCCATTCTCCTCGAATCAACATGTATTCTCCCACAACTTCTCCTCCTTCGACAAACAACCGTTCCTACTGTTCTCGATTCCTATTACCTCGTAACACTCGGTTCTTATCGATTCTTTTACATTTTAAATTGGATCTGGCGTTCCCTGGATATAAATGATCGTTCCCCAGATGCGATTTCAATTATCGGTGGAGTAATCCAAACTGCTTTCTACATCGATTTCGCATGGGTATACTATTCTCGACAGCGCGTCAAGCTTAGGAATGGAGGAGTAGTAGATGCGGATGATATTAGTAGAGGTTGGTTATTAAACCGCGTGTTGGGAAACAAACATATGGCGGGAACAGAAGAAGATGAAGGAGATGAGGAAGCAACTCCAGCATTGGGTGCCAGACAAGATACAGGGCGCAATGCGAGTAAATGGGGAGCAAGGGGTATTTCAGTTAGTGCGGATGATGGGGTACTTGCAGGTGAAAGTCAAAGACATGCTTCATTTGAAGGGCAGGTAAGTGGTGTAGTTGACGCGGCGGATTTGGATGGTGATGCGAAAATGAAGGATCCGGATGAGTTGGCTAGGATTTTAGATGAGGATGGAGAGGGGAGTGAAGAGGATGGAACTCTGCCGAAGCCGGGGCCAAGTAGTTCTGGTGTGAGTAATGGTTCGGAGTGGAGGGGATAAAGGGATTGATTTTGAGGTCAAAGAGAGTGGGCATGGACATGAGCACTTTTTAGGACTTGACTTGGTCTGATTTGATTTGATTTGAGCTTACTGTATGATTCAACGGAGATATGAATGAGCAATAAAGTTCTGAGATTTGGGATCTGAGATCGCTGTTTACGATGATTGATTTGATGGATGCACGGATGGATGAACGAATGGATGGAATACTCACGGCACCAGATCCATGGTTTAGCAGTTCAACAGCTAACTCTATACATTAACAATATCAAATACCTAGTTTTTGGTTTTTTTGACATATAATTATGGATAGATTTGTATAGGGTTAATTTTTGATTGTTATTTAGTGAGAGTCTATCTGTCTGTCTATCTATTCGTTCATGATAATGAATTTTATTGTTTCTTCAAGTTTGTTTGTTATAGTTGATGGTAATATTATATATATTATGTATATGTATTTTATTGTTTGGTTAATAGTTGGTATGGTTTAGTGGGATTGTGTGTGGATGTAGATTTGTGATTGATTAGTTGGTGAAGTGAAGTGAAGTGAAGGGAAGTGTGGTTATGGGTATGGTGATGGTGTTATGAAGGTTATAAGGACTGTTGGGATCTTTTTTACTTTTGAGGAGGGGAAAGGTTTTGAGGTTTTGATGGGGTTGGGATTTGGGATTTTGAGGTTCTGGAGCCCGCGGGGGGGGGGGGTGTGGGGGGAGGGGAGAGGGGGAGGAGGGGAGGGGAGGAGGGGAGAGGGGAGGAGGGGAGAGGGGGAGGGAGGGGAGAGGGGGAGGAGGGGAGAGGGGGAGGAGGGGAGAGGGGGAGGAGGGGAAAGGGAGAGGAAATAAGGGTCGAATTAATTTTATGTAGTTTATAAAAGATAAGACTTATGATTTTCCATGTACAAATGATTCAAGAATTATTCGTCTCAAGTTATATGGCTTGCTTATATAAGTACCGACGTTCCTTCTGAACACAGATATCTTAAAGTACGGGTGTGAAGATGAGACTAATAGATATTGATGGATACTCGATGATATATAACCATATATTTGATTCAAATCACATACACAATTAACTTTATGGTTGGGGAATCAAATTCCAAAGAGCAGCTATCAAAAACATGGTAAATATTAGTTCTACATCCTCTAGCCAGCCCTACAATGATATCCATTCAAGATGAATATATTCTGCATCTTCCCGATGTCCCATACCGAACTACAACCCTAGCGCAACCTCCTTTTGTTAACTCGCCAATATTAATCATTTTTTTGTATTAATATGTTGAAATTTTAATTAAAGCCGAGTCAATGACCTCCAAAACCTAAATTTTAAAGGCTTTGGGCCCAGGATTCCTCAATGGACTCAACTATCTCTGCATCATCATTTCTAAGCAGCTGCTGGTAATCTTGGTATTTTTCTCGGATGTTTTTGAACTATAAACGCATTAGATTCATCGATTGCAGCACCTGACGTTACGAGATCTGCCTCTAGGTTTTCGAGATATTGATCGAAGTCCATCTTGAATTCTTCGATATGTGCTTCCTCGGACATTTTGTGTAATGGACTAATGATGCTTTTGGGGGGTTATGTTTGCTAGTAAGTTAAAGTTGTGTCTGAGTGGACATTTTACTTTGGGTTAACCTGTTTTGAGGAAACTTTTACCACTCAGGTGAATGCTCAACGAGGGCAACTTTGATGTCCTGGTCTTGTGTCATGTAAAAGGAGATAGGCATCCTGCATCTCAGATCACAGGGACATGCCGACGGGAGAATAGATGACAGGTAGAGGCCGAATAGAAAGATTGGACCCAAAGATATTTATGAAAGTCTTTAAATATTTTCATATGTACCAACCAGAAGAAATTCGTTACAGACCCTAACTTTCCATTCATGATAGCATCTCATATTACATGTCTGGCCGAGCATCAAACAAAAGGACAGCAATTCCTATCATATAGGTTCATCACATTATCTTATGTTTTGTCAATATGTAATAACTGATTCATCATCTAGTTTCCATATAAACAATCATTAAGGACAGGACAAATGCTTGGTAAGTTCAGGTTATATGATGAAGGAGAATTAGTGTTGACCTCCTGGGATCTTGGCAGCATATGCATATATATTGCATGATGCATATAAGGAGCAAACAAAACTCAGCTTTTAATTCATTCTTTCCTTTTTGGTATACTGTTTGTTTGCTTTCAATATTTTGATTTCAAAGCACTTTAATTCCGAAGGCCGAATACCTAAGCCTATTCCTTCATTTTTTGAATATATACTCGCAGCTTAACTGCTTAGCTAGATAATCAATCAATTCAATCTGATGCTCTTTCTGGTCTCAAGAAACCCAATAATTAGTCAAAGGTTTGTGAAGATTAAGCGAGCGAGAGCCAATCCAAGAAGACATGAAACAGCAAAGAGCAGCGTTGAAGCTTCGAAGAACGACATGAGGAGAACAACAGGAAAGATAATTAAATGACAACTGTCCGAAAATTGCTGTACCTAAACACATAATAGAAAGTGAGTTGAAGTATTTTACATTTTACATTTTCAATTGGAATGGAGTGCACCTAAGCTCCAAATTCTTCAAGGTGAAATGCAATTATACCCCAAGATCTTTTTTACAAAAAATAAACATTGGAAAGTATGGAAAGTAAAATTTAAAATACCAGATAGACAGATACAAACTTCTTCAAGAGTTTAGAGAGAAGGCTACATGGCCAAATCTTGTGTAAAGTAGTAAAGAAGGTCTGATACCACTGCAAAGCCGCTAGAGAACCAAATAAATACACCCGGTTTAATAACTAGCTTCCAAAACGTGATTTTTCGACCTCGCAAAGTTTTTTGTTGAAATATTATAATTGTTAATTTCAATCTACAATAACTTTATTAATTCAAATCATGTCACACTAATAGCCTGCAGATAACTTGATAATAATTAATTCATTGGTCCCTCCAGACCGAATAACTCCAAATTAATTAAAAATTATATTAAATAATAACAAATAAATTAATTAATACTTCAATCTATTTTCAATTAATTTGAAATTATAATTATTGAAATTCGAATCTGGATTCTAGAAATAAAAAACAACTTGAATTATTAAATTCAACTTCAATTTCAATTTTAGATTAAATTCAATTTTGTAAAATTGTTGAATTTCAAAATATCACATTGTGAATTTCTATCTTTAATTTGATTAATATAATTCTAAATCTAATAAACTTTTTAAAATAATAATACTTTCAATTAATATATTAAATTATTCAATTTCGAAATATAATATTAATTTCATTATTAAATTAAAAATAAGGGATTTCAACAAAATAATAATTTCAGCAAAAAGTTTATAAGGTCGAAAAATCGCGTTTTGGAAGCTAGTTATTAAATTGGGTGTATAACACGTCCATCTTTTGATCTACATATTTGAAACCCCAAGAAACGAGCAGAGACTGTATCCAAAAGTAACCAAAAACTTACTTTAACCCCATTTTCTCTCTCATAGCTTTGACTTTGCCTGTTCCCTGACGGATTGTTACCTTCGGATCTTCAGGAAGCTTCTTCCCCGATTGATGTAAAACACTTTCAACGGCAAGCTCTCCAGCCTTTTCTTCAATCTTCTCTGTTAGTGACGAAGCAACTTGAGTGCTTTGAAGCTTAGTAGTTGTAGGTGGTAACGACTTAAGTGTACTGCGAGATTCCAAATTCTCTGGTGCTGGAGATATTGGAACTTGTGTAGTAGTTTCCAATCGATGATTTTTATTATGCAAACTCTGGACTCGAATAATAATGCGCATTAAATCTTGCTCGATGACGCGCATGACCCTGAGACTAGTGTCAGTGTCCATCTAGAAGCTGTAACAGATATCATAGGCAGTTACATACGCAAGGTCTTCAGCTTTTGTCTAGAGAACTGAGTTGTTCAATATGAATTAAACCTCTTCAAGCCAAAAGTTCAATGAGTTTTGAACATTTTCAAGATAAGTCACAAAAGCTGCTGATGGTAAAGTATGCAGTCTGATATTGATTTCGGTGATTCCTTTGAGAACTTTGTTCTGGTATGCATCAACGATACTGAGGACGGGTATCTTTTTACTCATCTTCATGGTTGGTATCCTAAGAGAATGAAATGTGCGAGCTGGTAACGTGAGATTGGTGCTTGTAAACTTGCAAGGTAGCAAAATAAGAGGCAAGCAGATAAGTGGTACGTTTTGTGGGTGTCGTAAGTGCGCTTGATGTTTTCAATATATGTTGGATGAATAAATGAATAGTCCGGTGGATTAATAGAGTGAAATATGTACGCTGTAGCTTTGGTTGATGTTGATGTTGGTGTGTGGAAGTGGATGTTAATCTAGTTAGCCTTGGCTTTTGCTTGTTTGACTAAGAAGATTGTTACGTTGTTTGAGCAAGTTCTAATTGATTCGAAAATAATCTATCTTTAATCTATCTCTTTGGTACCGTAGTTCTTTGGGAGAAAGTTTAAAATTGCCATAGGAACGGACCCAATGGGACACAAGGGCCTTTTTACAATCTACCTCGACTCTTGCCTTCTATATTAATAGTACAGAGTCTTAGATATTCTTGCGATGTTATGTTAATCGAATAACTGGAGATTGTTGAAACATGAGCCTTGGAATAAGCTTCAAACTTGGATGAACACAACGTTCCAGATGACTTTCATGATCGGCAAGGGCTCAAGATGAGGAGCGGGTTCACAAGGCAGATACTTCAAATACACGGAATCTATTAAAATATTACATGGTTTCAATTTCACCAAGCATCATCAAACTATTGAAAATGCTGAATGGTTAGAATTGGCAGAGGTAAACATTCCGGGCTAGAGTTTATGCATCGTCTTTAATTAATTAGAAATCTGACGCTCTGAAGAGCTTTCAATCCCGAGGACAGGTAAAATTATGCACATATGTTAATTACTGAATTGAATAAAGCTGCATACTTAAATGGTATATTAGCCATAGCTCTGATGTTATTTGTGAAATCTTCCGCTTATAGTTTTAGCGCATCAACGTACTTTAAATTAAACCCGCTTTAAAATACAAAACAAATTAGAGATACAACCTTCTTTTAAGGTACATGTCTTTAGATTGATACCAATTTTTGAAATCTTGAAATAAGAAATACCCTCCGCAGTGGGGAGCTGAGTCTTTGCAGAGATTTGAACATGAACTAGTGAGTGACACCCCCAACTTCCCTCATGCTGGCGGATACTTCATCTTATGTATATCGCGCTTGAGTTCCATTTCCTAATCATGACATGCGCATCCTAATACAGCCGCGTCCTGATTGTCTAGAAACCACCTTTGTCCTCTCAAGTTTGCCCCCGCAGGGATTTAATATTTATCAGCTCGCGATACTTCAACTGCGGATACTTCTTGTGATCGCGGAGGCTCTGTCATACAAAACTAGGTTAGAAGAGAATTCAAAAGCTGATATATGAAGGTTAAAACTCGGGAAGTGGTACTGCAACTCACCAGCGTGTTCCCGTAATTGCCATGACTTAATCCAAGATCAATCACCATTTGTTTTCTGATTTCCCAGTTGAACTTTTCAGTAGTAGCATTTGAGAGGAAATCTTCCACCTCTTGAATACGAGCCTCGATATTGGTACGCATGATAGTGGAATCATTCATCATTTCAGAGGCAATACTAAGTGGGCAAAATGAGTCAGCGCTCGACCAAAGCGGATGCTACCTACACCTTTGTGGAAGTATCGTTTTACGTGCCTGAGTTTTTGAGCCCAATCTTTGCATTGTCCTGGCTCTAATTTTCGCAAGAGAAACAAGTATTCTTCGATAATCTTTATGTCCATCTGAAATTCCGAACGATGCTCGTTCAGAATCAGTAATCTCGCCTCTAAAGTATAGCGGGAAAGATTGTTCAATCCCCTATTAACCATGGCGATGATCTGACGATGCTTAAGGACTACATCCTCCAACTCATACTTAATTCTTATCTTTTGAAGTCTTTTAAAGTTCGCTTTTAACACTGATGGCCTATCAAATTCATCTTCGATGCCCACTTTCAAACTTTCTTCCCAAGAAACTGGATTTTTGTGCACTAATAATCCTTCGAGGGACTTTATGCGTTTAATTATGGTATCGATTGCTTTTTTCTGAGTCATCATCGTAAAATCCTGTGAAAAAACTGAGTTAATTTTCTAAATTTCTGATGTTTTCCTGGAAAGTTCGTACATACCTTTGTCGCACATGACTCCACATGATTGCTGACACTGGAAGGCATGTCGCAATCACCTTTCGCTCAAGGCTTAAGCTTTTGATTAGATAAAATGGAACCGTTTGGACTTATTTTAGAATCGAACGAGTATTGAAAACTGAGATAAAGAGGAGTATGTTGGACTCTACACAATCGAGTAAAGCTAATAGTACTTTGTGGCTGTTGAGTACAAATGTGATGGCATATCTATTGGTGGAAGAACTATATTTATATATGTTCGAACGATAGGAGCTATTGTATAGAATTCTACTTCACCGTATACGTTTTCATTTTCCTCTCATTGCCGTATTGTATTCTTGTATCGACAATTAGAAACAGCTAAAAATACACTAGCGACGTATCTATACGTCGCTAGTGCTAGATGATTAACCGCACAGACCATGCCGTGACACTCATCACATACGGGGCGAGCTAGCTGTAGAGTTTGCACCCTTAAAAGTAGATAGGGAAACAAAGCTTTGCTCACCAAATACCAAGGATCTTTGAAACAGTAAAAGATGGCGGGTCCTAAATTGCGAAAGAAAAGGCCTACTACTTCTGACACTAGAAGCAATGCCGATCACGATGCGAGCGCCTATGATTTTGTCCCTGACATCGAAGCCGTACAGCGGAAGGACAACGAGATTCACTTCTTCAGGCTTGTGTCTTTTACCGCCGTGCTGGTAACTCTCTTTGTGTTCGCCTACCACAGATACGAAGTTTCTCGACTTAAGACGCTGTTGAAGATAAAAGACGAACAATACATTAGTGCAATGACCGGAGGGGTGGTGTTTGCGGGAGAAGATGCTTTTGTGTATGACATGATCATGGATCAGTTTGTATCCTTAATTTATGTCATCGCTATTTTGGTTTGCGTAATAACCTGGTGGTAAGTGACATGATAAGAAGGCTTCTCTTTCTTTAACATACAGTCCGTTTGGATACAATTTGACTAATAAATAATGAAGCGTCAAAATAAGTGAATACTGATTTAATTTCGACAAATCCGAACGTAGTACTCATTATTATGCGGTAACATGATAGTTTTGGTTGATCAAGAGATTTGCAACGATGTGCTCCGTGTATTCAAATAGACTATCAGTGGTCTCAGTACGGTTATTATTTGGGGAACCTTTTCTGCCCATCTAGGACTTTCTATCAGTGGTATTGCAGGTTGCTATGGGTCGAAAGATGGGAGTGGTTGAATTATGAAGTGCCTTGAGGATTGGGCAGAGGCAGTTGATAAACTCATAATCCTTCCGGTGCATTATCGAAGGCGATCTAGGCACCGCATGAAAATACACAAATTTAATGCATTTGTTTCACGAAATGTACTGGTTCTAGGCTTACAGTCTGGACAGATAAAATCAAAGACTATTAAAGTTGTCACTGTTATGCAAAGAAAGACTAAATTCGTTCACGGTATCAGTTTTGGCTGAGTAAGAAAAGAGAAGTAAGACTTACTTTAGCTTTCGGTGATCAGTCAACTATTTATTCTTAAGTGTGATGAAAGAAAATCCGACAAAAAGTTTAGTTAGATGGCTAAATACTGCAAGTGACTGTTAAGTGATACAAGAGCATTCATGGTCTTATTAATTGATTGTGGTTCGAAGTTTTTAAAATCATCATCTATAGAGCTGTTACCGATATAAAAGAGAAACAGACACTTTGCACTTGTAACTTAACTACTTAGCTCCGTTGGATCGATTCTCTGGAATATCAAAAATGTCAAGCCCCATAAAAAATGAGATTAAAGATTTTTGAGTATATTTAACTCAATATGCATTGACTGAAATGTCCCACGGCTAAATCTATATTGAGGTATATATTCAGGTTAGTATAATGTTCTAGCATAGATTTATAAAGATCAAAAGCTTCAAAATAGACGGTGTCTCATATCAGGAACCGATGTGTTAGTTTTAGTCTGTGTTAATTTTCTTATATAAATTCTACTGATGCCCACAGAGATTCTTCCCAATTTATCAGTGGGCCATTCTATTAGCAATAAATTCATGAACAATCTTTACACAATATATAAAAGTACAGAATAAGCTTACTGAAATGCCAGATATACATCACACGACTGCTTCTCCCGCCATGATAAATGATACAGCGGACAGAGGTTTAAGTCTCTCACTGTAAGTTTCCTCGTTCGTCGTTTTTCCAGAATAAGGATTCTTATTAATTAACTTGAATTCATTTAGCGAGGACTGTAACGACATCGTCGAAGTAATTGTGGGCGAGGGAGAAAGCAACTTCAGCTCCATTTCACAGCAAAAATCCTTGGCTTACACTCACAATTCTTCCGTTGGCAAATAAAGAAGAATTCATTCTTACTTCGGGGCTTACCTCGCCCCGAAGGCCAACATCTCACTATTGACCTCTCTGAACAAAATGCGGATGCTTTGTGTGGTTTTTTCTCATGGAATACAACTGGAGACATCTATTCCGCAAAGACAATACTTATAATCAAAGTGAGCCAAATTGGAACGTTAAAAACTCATGAGCTTGACAAATACAGGTTATTTTGGGATCAGTTGTTGGAAAGCTATTTCGTAGCAGATTTCCTAGGTGCACCTGATTTTAGGAATGCCATTATGGACGCGTTGTTGGATATCATTGAAAAGGAGAGAAAAGATCGCCAAAAATTAGAAGTCAATTCTGGAGGAAAAACTTTTGTCCATCCAGTTGCACCTATCCCAAACGAGGGCAACAATGGGGATGATGAAGAGAATCAAGAAGATGACGAGGAAAATGACGAGGAAAATGACGATGAAAATCATGAATACAAATAGTGATGGGATAGCCTAGCTTATCTAGACCCCTTTGAAAAAGTGTTCTCCTCCAGAAGGGAAGGTAGACAGATGCTCGGCACTTTGCCCTACAGATCCAAAGAATGTACGCCATGACCCAAAAAGATTCGCCACTTCGAAAAATGCTTTTGGAGAGTTATTCAACAGGGTACGGAGCATTCCCATTATTACGGAGACCTCCAGAATATATTGAAGGAAGATGTACCATCGGCGTTCTATCGATCTCTACTTGGCAAATTGATGCGAACTAATATCGTAACCGAGCAAGGACATTACCGTCCCTGCGGAAGTAGCCGACCCAAATATAAGTGTTTCTATCACTTGCATAAATTGGGAAAGCGCTGTAGAACATATGGTAGGTTTAAGGAGTGATTCGATTGACTGCACATTGTCGGATACAGGGAGAGGCTATTAAATTAACACGGGACAGTTCCTCCAGTATGGTAGAAATTGCATGGTATGGAGCATTAATGTTTTGTCTACTTCAGATTAGATTTCATCTAGAAGAAAATTTTGTAATCTAGAAGGAGGCAATGTTAAGCAAACATTCCAGAAATAATACCATTCCATTCATTGAGTATCTTGAGTATAAGAATTGTAGTTGAAAGAGACTTTTGGGACAACATTCAAGCCCAGACATGTTTAATAAGTCATATTTAGGCTATTCAGTTTGAATATGAGGTGGAATGAGTGGCTTATGAAAAGATATATGTCTGCAATTATTATATTTGCACTGAAATACGAAATATGATGAATATAATGAGAGTGAATTGATTAAATAATTCCATTCCCTGAGGGAATGCATTACTGATAAATAAAAACAAAGTATTAGTTGAATGTGTATGAGTTCTGATGCAAGGGCTCAGCTCCAGCACTTGGATCCTCTATTATATTTTTGACTACAACTAATGCTCTTTTGATTGTCGAAAATCATTTAAAAAGGGACAAAAACATTCTTATCCTAAAAAAAAGTGTATCTAGAAGGATAAAAGGTATTAGTGCTCCTGCTTCTTAACTGTCGAAGTCTATTACCCTCCGCGTCCGTTCCGACACTCTACTATTTCATCCTTTCCCTTAATTTGCCAAATACATCTCCATATCAGCTTCTATTTAATCTCAAGCTTTATAGCCTCGTTAACAATCGATACATTACCAATTTATAATGGACCGAGAGGGATGGTATGATTACATAAGACGTCAGGGCCCTTAGCGAGCTAAGACAGATAATGAACAGGAGGAAGCAAACATAGTGGCTTTTTTATTAAAAAATAAACAAGGAAATAACATGAAAGCACAAAAATTTTACTATTCCCTTCCAAAAATTGGAATCAGCTATATAGATTACTGTATAATGTTATATTAAATCAGATAATTGAAAATATTATATCAATTAATTAATGCGTATCACAGACTAGTAATAAGAAATTCCAAATCGCTGGGTTTATTCCAATGAGGGAAGTGATTGAAGAATTAAAGTATAATAGGAGATCAAAATCTTTTTGAATAATTAATTAGTAACTAATTAAGTTGTTCTTTTAGCTTTACAGCCCCTCAAAAGTTGGAAGTTTTAATGACATTGAAGGGTTCGAATCTGGTCTACGGAGTACTAGTCTCGAATTTGGATCCTTGCGTCGAGAATAATGAATATCTATTCGAATGTATGGCCGCTTGATTTGGTGGTTGAACCGTATGTAATTCAGAAGTATAAACACAAAGTACGGTAGCTGAAATTCAGCAATCAGGCTGTATTGCATGCAAGCCGACTGTATATTGATCTACCTTCCCAACCGTATTCACAAAGTGATTTCGAATGACTATTTAATCATCTTTCCAATGCCTTGCTGAAAAATATTCCAGACAACTACATCCACCTCCATCCTTGAGCACATCAACATATTCTACGAATCTCCCAACCTACCTTTTCTAAAAGAAAAAAAAAACATATTCAGCATCAAAGAAATTCCTCCTCCACCAATCTATCCCCCATTCAACTTCCTTACAATGACCACCCCGCCTCCAGACGCAAATGAATACCTCAACGATCTCTATGGCCAAGGCGCCGGCGACCAAGATGATGTTACCGAAATCATCTTAAAAATTAAAGAACTAACAGCAAGCATGGACCCCGATTCTATAATCGAACTCACAAACCTAATAGAGCTTAATCATCGAAGACATAAACGATGGCGTTTGCTTCAAAATGTATTGAGTCTTGCCAGGGTTTTGCGTACGCAACTTTGGGATGCGCCTGAGCAGCCAAGTGGAAATGGGAGAATTTTGATGAATAGTGAGGGGGTTTTCGATATGTAAGAATCTGCGATCTTTATTCCTGATTGAGAATTTGCTAATAAACATGTAGTTACGGTCAAGAAGCCCACAATAAAATCGTCACGGTGTACGTAGGAAGCGAAAATCAACAAATTAAATTCAGCGCCACAGCTGGCATCTTATCGTCTCAAGCATCATTCTTCAAGTCTGTTTGCGGAGATAGATGGAAATGTGGTCGTGAAAGCACCATCACGCTTTCCGAGCACTCAGCCGAGAGTTTCGAAATCTTCCTCTCATGGCTGTATACTAAAGATATTAAAAATGCCTCATGTCTCATCAAAATCCATGCCATCAAGAAAGAAATCTCCAACTTGTTTTTTCGCAAACATTCGCATAAATCACGCTGGTTTCAACTTCTTCATTGTTATTTCCTAGCTGATTATATCTGCGCTCCCAAATTTGCAAATTATATCATTGATGCGCTAGTTTTCGCTTATAAAGAATGGTGTGAAGCGGAATTTGGGAAGATAGTACGAGAACCGCTTTTTGATGATGTAGAAAAGACGAGGGAGTTGGTGGAGATGAATACCATGGAGAATTCACCCTTGAGGAGCTTAATCAGAGATATTTTGATGCCTAGGGTGGAATTAAGGAAAGCTTTGACAGTGGATGAGAGATCTTCGAGGTTGAGAATGCCGTTTAGGATTAGGAAGGAGAGAGTACATCTTTCTGATGATTTGACAACGAAGAAATCGTCGCAGAATGCTCAGTTTTATAATAATGGGACTGCAATTAATCCTAGTTCCCAGACTGGTCATCCGATTACTGCTCAACCTGTGTTACATCACTTACCATTCGATCCGTCGCAGGCTCATTGTCAAACACCGATTCAACCACAACCACAAAGTACATTCTGGCAGCCTGTAAACAATCATCAACATAACCTTCCACTTCAACCTCAACCTCAACTCCAACCACAAGTAACCAACCCACCCTTCTGGCAACCTCCAAATCCACATCACCATTATCATCACAACACATTCCCAACCCAGTCCCAGCCCCAGTCCCAGCCCCAGTCTCAGGCCCCTCAACCCCTCCAACCTTCCCAAGCTTCTCACCCCCGTCCCCACCGCCTCTCACGCTTCCTAATGGACATCACGCGACGAAGCGGAACTGATAATACTCACTACAATCCCCAGAAAATCCGCACTGAGTTTCATAAATCGGAAAAGGCACTTAAGGTTTGGGAGGAGGGGAGATGCAAGTATCATGTTCATGCGCTGGGGAGAGATTGTAAGGATGAGATGTAGATAGATGATAATTACGGTTGTGATTGGTAATCAATGTTTTAGGATTATGAGAATGCATTAGGTACCTAGATAGGTTAGCTATAGGAAGATTATTATCTCAAATACAGATAATAATATAAAATTAACAGAATTATAAAATACTCTAAATTATCACGGGGCAGGCAGGCAGAATAGGGCTTCTAGTAACTTTGCCCTAATTTGGCAAAGTTATATTGATTCAGATAATAGGTTCAGATTAAGGATTAAGACGTAGCTCGAAGAGCTACGATACAGGATCTTCCTGGTTGAAGATATACAGACTTTTCGCAAGTAAGCTAGCCCGATCGGGCACTAGCTCACTTGCGCACCAGCGCGAGCGCCTATCTTGGTCCTATCGGATAGGATCAACTGCTCACGTGACTGGCACCGTGACATAAATTTACTTATTTACTAATCTACTTTATTACAGAAAATCAAATAAATGATTTAATTAATAATAATATAATTACAAATAAAAAAAACTCTATAAAATTATTTTAATAAATATCCATTATTAAGTATTTATGTATTAAAAATAATAAAAATATTAGAAAAGAGATTTTTTTTGTGACGCCTCACACCTCCGGGTCACGTGGCATGCCCCGTTTGTATTTAATCAGGAAAACTCTCTACTCTTGTTTTCCTTCTTCTTTTCTCCTTAGCTTAGTATTTTCTAATACAAGATACTTTACCCAGTATTCTTGAGTGTGACATTTTTTTTTATCAAATCTTTTTTATTTCTTTTAATTTTCAATTGATCTTATATATATATATTTACTTAATATTAAAAGATTGGGTGGAAGAGGCCTCTATATTGACTATATTACTACGCGTGTAGGCATCTTGATCTCCTCTTGGTATCCTCGGAGGGGACCAATATGCCTGCTTATGATTCGTCTAATCTAGCCTGTTTAGGTAACCGTATTACTAATCACGACACGTGATTAGTACCGGTAACTTCTATTCCTTTTAACACTTAATGAATTTATTCAATAAATTTATAGATTCCTTTTAAAAAATAAATAATTTTTGATAAGTTATAATTAATTTATAAAAGTATATTTCATTAAACCCTTGGCTCTTTCAAAAACTAGCCCGAATAGAAAAAAACAAGATGTTTGATTGATTCTATACTAGTAGCAATATTTCAAAGGGACTTAGTTACCTTGATTTTGTTGTTTATATAAATATATAAGATCTTATACATATATATCCATCTGTGTATTATTACCAGGTCTTTCTCTTCACTTATCTTTTCACGCTTCATCTCATCTTATCTCATCTCATCTCATCATAATCATAATAATCATTATGAGTTGTCCCACCATCAATTCCATTCCAAATTCCATTCTTATTCCAAAAATAAACATCAAATACATAACATCATAAAACCATCCGCTCAATACACGCGCATATATATTCATACGATATATCAGCCGCCATCATAACCCCATCTCTACAACCCACCCCCCTATCAAGTAAAACTCGTCCCACCCGTTCCCTGCCCAAAGTTACTAACGGCAAGTCCATTACTTAATCTTCTTCCTCCTCCAGGTCCGACACTTCCACCTAACATTCCAATAGGACTACTCATATTCTCCTCCAATCTACTCTCTCTTCTCTTACTTGCAGAGATAGCAATAGATTTCGAGAGTGGTGCACCTTCTACAACATCTAGTGCTTCTTCATTAGGATCTCGCCTGTTTCTTTCATCAGCTGCTAGTAATCCTGCTTCTTCGTCATTGGCTGCAAGTAATGATTCTTCGTCTGCTTCATCGTCGCTTGTCCCACTTTTATTAAATCCTTCCATTTCTTCTAGATACCAAATGGGAATTGCCCCGATAGCTGCAATTGTGCCGAGTAGAAAGTAGGGAGTGATGACGTATCCTTCTTTTAATCCCCATGTAAAAGCTGCTCCTGACATAGCAGGTCCAATAGCTCTACCGACTGCCGAGATGGAAACTGCAAAGCCATTTAATGTACCTAGGATGCGGAGACTAATTGCAGAATTGGTGAGGAGGATGATACAACATGGGAAGGCGAAGATAACTGCGAATGATTTGACAATTAGGATGGCGAAAATCATGATTTGTTGCCAGGTTGATGATTCGATGAGGGCGGTATAAGGAGTGACGAAGCAGATGATGGGAAATGTTATGGCGCATACTTTGAAGCAATTTAGAACTCCAAATTTACGAGCTGCGGGTGGAAAGATTACAAATTGAATGAAGCCACCAACGACACCGTACAGAGTGAAAATTGTGCCGATCCTACCAGAATGAAGTCCAAAACCACCGGAAAATTTGAAAGGAAGTTGTGTGTTGGTTGAATCGTGGATTTGACGAGGATGATGCATGAAAACTGAGAGAATTTGATCATAGGAGACGGAATGAAGAGCAAGAAATGTATATGCAACCAGATTAATGACTGATTGACGTGTGAATACTTCCCGAAGACTTGGAGGGGGGACCGATTTTGATTTTGGAGATTCGAAGTTATCATCAAAGGTTTCAGTAGAATCTGACTCAGAAGCGGATGTAGGCCTGAGAAGTGATTCTGATGATTCATCATAGGCTGGATGTCCGGGGGAGTGGTGCTTAGGTCGAGGTTGACAGCAGAGCACTTTAGAAGAGCTAATCACCTTCTTCCCCATTTCTAGACCCCAATCTCTCTTATTGCGTTTCGATTCAAGAGTTTCCTAGATCTGTTAGCGAATTTGTGGGATATGAATTGATTGGACATACCCTGAGGAACAAAATTCCAGTTGTGATCCCAATCATAAAAAGAAAACTGGCAATGATGTTCGGTAATGCAAAAGGAAAATTCAAGAAATATCTGTTGTTGCCGAAAAGGGTTGGAAAGTTTTGTGCCGGTCGAGCAAAGAACCCTCCAAACGATGGACCAAATATAGAACCAAGACTCCATACCAAAGGCATGATAGAAAAAGCTCTTGGTTGCAACTCCTTTTGAGGAACCATTTCTGCTACCATTGTTCGGATAATCCCCACTATCTACTATTAGCTTTTATTGAGACTGGGCATTCAACATTGAAAAACATACCATTTCCATTAAAGGCTCCTTGAAGTGCTCTAGCAATGACAGCCATCGGTAAACTCACTGACATGCCCCATACGATATTTAGTATCATTGTGCATGTCAAACCCGTCAAAATTGTAGGTTTCCGACCAAAAGTATCGGAAGCTCTTCCCCACAAGATGGCTGTTATGCATTGGGATAGTGAAAATACAGCAGATGTTATACCTGCCCATTTTGCTACATCTTTCTCCTCTACCCCAAAACTTTCGATCATCTCAGGCTGTGGAAGGTTAGTCACATGATGCCAGACGAAGATTTTGGAGATCCAAGGGACTTACTAGATATGGAAATACTGAAGTCAAGGCAACTGGTTCTGCGAATCTACATATTGCTAAGAGGAATTAGTATAAAGGAAAAGGATTGAATGGACTTGTGATATTCCAAGACTTGAGTCCAATGCTGTTATTTTCATTACTGAATGAACAATCTACAGAATGGTGATGGATGGGAAGCGGAAGAATACATCCGGCTGAGCAAGAATCACAACTAAATGCAAATTCCCATCGAATCCTCCAAATCTATTCCAATCACATTCGCATGAAGGAGGAACAGAGAATCGTGTGTGTAGAGATGGATGGGTATTCATTTTAATTCTTCTCCAAATGGAGGTGAAAACTATGTAAATGATTTGGATGATCTTCACTAAGAGAGGAACTTTCGGGTTGTGTCGTTACATTATTGGCGGGGTATTTTTTGCAATTGCATCAACCGGGCCTCCCGACATAAGTCACCATTCCCTCATCTCATCACACGACGAATTCGAAGAAACTTTCAACGATTTGCAAGATCTGCTGGACGTCTGTAAACAAGAACAAGTTAAACAGAAGACTTACCAAGGATTGTCAGTTGGGCCACAGGTAATTTTGCTGGACCGGATTTCTTTCCCTTCACCATATTGATGGCGGTAAGAAAACTTTCTCAGCCTCCCCAAATTGAAAATCGGAACTACGATCTCTTTCCGAAGTAAGCATAGAAGAAGACCACGGTGCCGTTGGATGTGAGGAGATGAAGAGTTGAGTGAGTGAGTGAGTCAGTGAGTGAGTGAGTGAGAGACAGAGAGAGATATCGAATTCGAAGGATCTAGGAGGTAGTAGGAGGAAAGTAAGAAGTAGATATAAACAATATTTATAAGAAAATGCTTCTGCTTTGATTCGCTTTCATTGAGGGAAAAAAAGTAAAGAAAGTATCAGATCGAATCAGGTGGGGCAAATGGTCTATTAATTGCTGCAGCTTCACCGATTTTGTCGAGTGGCGCTTTTCCGTTTCCCGTTGAGTTTTCTGTATTAAATATTTAAATCTCTTGATTTAATACGAAAGTCCCATGCTCAATGGATACAGTCATACAGATCTATACAAATGCATGAAATGGGGTAAATTTAACAAATATTCATTGGTCAATGGGGGAAATGGTGCAGAATTGTTTCATTTGATTGGATCAATTGGCAAGGATTCCAGGCCGATTATCGCTTGATTGTGGTCACGTGAAAGATGCACTTCCACCCCATCCTTTGTCCCACAGGCGGTTGAGTCAGATTACCTAATTAGGCTTGGCGAGCTGAAAGGTCTGGTAGATATGTCAGCCTTCCTTACGCCATGGCGTTCATCACTTGAACCAAAAGTTCTGGTGCATGCAAACCAAGCTTTTTACTGTGCATTATTGTTACAAACAAGTGTATCAATGTACAGATCTAGGTAGGTACCCGGTCCTTCTTTCATACTACATTGTTCGCCTTAACCTTACTGGAAGGCGTGAATATATATCCTCCTTTGAAACAATCCTCCCTGCTATCAATGTCCCACTCTTTGGATAACAATCAGAACAATGAGATCAAGCTGCATCCTCTCCTTCCCTCCCCATCTGATAGGTTTATCTTCGGGGTGCAGCTTTCTCCGCTTTTAATGCTTATCAGCTCCGTTTCACAAGCTTTCATGGTGATCACACATCAGGAAGCTCTTGAATTTTAGCCTAGAGGAAGTGAATATAGCCTCCGCATCCGGTATAGATGTCCGTGAGCTTGGTGGTCATTGAATAACGCAATAGGACCTTACATTAACGTCAGCATAACCTCATCAACTTTAAGATCTTGATGATTCCTTTCTTCCACTTTTTTCACTACACTCTAACTCTCACTAACCTTCATCATGGGTAGACTCATAGATGAAAAGGCCATGGAGAGCAATGAACGTACTCCATTAATCGCGACGGTCGTTGTTGCTCCACCGCGACAAAGATATCAACATAATACCATTCGTCGATTCTTCAACATCGCCGCAACTTGTTGTTTAATCGTCGCCGTTTTCCTCTTCTTACTACCCCTTTCCTTCATTCCTCGACATCACAGACATTGGCACCACGATAAACCTTATCAAGAATCATCTGCTTCCATCACATACGAAGAACTTCAACAAATACTACTCGACACTCCAAAAGCAGAAAAGGCAAGAGAATGGAGTAAATATTATACATCTGGACCACATGTAGCTGGAACAAATAAAAGTCAAGTCCTTTGGACCCAGGAAAGGTGGCAGGAATTTGGCATTGAATCCGAAGTCATCTCCTATGATGTTTATCTCAACTATCCTCGTGGTCATCGACTTGCTTTATACGAAAAGAAAAGCACCAAAGGTTCTGATGTCGAGGAATTGAAAGTCAAGTTTGAAGCTAGTTTGGAGGAAGATGTACTCGAAGAGGACGATACCAGTGGACTGGAGAGCAGAATACCAACCTTCCATGGATATTCCGCCTATGGAAATGTGACCGCACCATACGTTTACGTCAATTACGGTACCTACGGAGACTTTGAAGATTTAATCAGGCTCAATGTCAGCTTGGAAGGTAAGATCGCTATTGCAAGATATGGCGGCATCTTTCGCGGTCTCAAGATCAAACGCGCACAGGAACTGGGAATGGTTGGAGCTGTTCTTTTCAGTGACCCGGGTGATGATGGAGCGAATACTGAAGAGAATGGAATTACTACGTACCCGGAAGGACCAGCTAGAAATCCAAGTAGTGTCCAAAGAGGAAGTGCTCAATTCCTTAGTGTTGCACCTGGAGATCCGTAAGTCATATCTACTTGCAATATATAACAGCAACCTAACTATCTTGTAGAACCACCATAGGATATCCTTCAAAACCTGGAGTTCCACGCCAATCTGTTGATGGCAAAATCCCCTCCATCCCTTCCCTTCCAATATCCTATGTCGATGCTTTACCTATTCTTAAGGCTTTGAATGGCATCGGACCTGGACCGAAAGATTTGAACAAATGGTGGGATCGAAACCTTGGCTTGGCATACAAAGGCGTAGAATACAACATTGGTCCCTCGCCAGACAATCTCGTACTTAACCTCGTCAACGATGTCGAGTATGTCACGACACCTATTTGGAATTTGATTGGTATAATCAATGGAACGTTACCAGATGAGGTTATCGTTATTGGAAACCATCATGACGCTTGGATTGTGGGTGGTGCTGGTGATCCAAATAGTGGTTCCGCAGCTCTCAATGAAGTTGTTCGTAGTTTTGGTGTCGCTGTTTCAAAAGGATGGAAACCATTGCGTACAATCGTATTTGCAAGTTGGGATGGTGAAGAATATGGTTTGGTTGGTTCAACGGAATGGGTCGAGGAATATCTACCATGGTTGAATAAAGCTAATGTGGCGTACATTAACTGTGATGTTGGCACGAGTGGACCTACTTTTGGAGCTTCAGCAAGTCCACTTCACAACAAAGCTTTATATGAAGTCTTAAGCTTAGTTCAATCACCCAATCAAACGGTCCCAGGACAAACTGTTGGTGATGTTTGGGATGGATCTATTCATACTATGGGTAGTGGTAGTGATTTTACAGCTTTTCAAGATTTCGCCGGAGTTCCATCAATTGATCTTGGATTTGGACCAGATGTTAACCACGAAGGCAATGGTGGAGCTGTCTTCCATTACCACTCCAATTATGATTCATTCTATTGGATGGATACATATGGGGATCCAGGATTTCATTATCATGAAGCGATGTCGAAGATTTGGGCTCTATACACTGCCAAGATGGCCGAAACTCCAATTATTTCTTTCAATGCTACCGATTATGCCGACGCATTACAAGGTTATATTAGCAAGACTGAGTCGAAGTTAGATTCTATTATGATTGGATCTTCTTCCGATGGACAAGAGGAAGAAGCTCGATTCCGTCCAACTAATATGGAAACAAAGGGTGACATCAATACCTTGAAACTTTCCTTCAAACGCCTTCACCATCGTGCCACTGCTCTCAAACACGCAGCAATTCGTCATGATTCTTCTGCTGAAATACTTGCCAAACAAGCAGGTCAAGATATTCCATGGTGGAAATTGGTATCCAAAGTCAAACTTTACTACAAGATTCGAACAGTCAATGAGAAATACAAATATCTAGAGAGAAAGTTCTTATACCCGGAAGGACTAGATGGTAGGTCATGGTTTAAACACGTGGTTTATGCACCAGGACTTTGGACCGGTTATGCAGGGGCTGTTTTCCCAGGTTTGGTAGAAAGTATTGATGCACAAGATTATGAAAACGCGGAGAAGTGGATTGGAATTATTTCGGAGTGTTTGGAAAGTGCGGCTGAATGGTTAGCGTGAGGATTTGAGGGATGAGTTTTACAGGGTGGTAGTGTGAGATGGTAGGAATAGATACACACAGGCAGATGATGGAATCGGCTAGAGAGATATAGGATTATAGGATTACAAGATTACATGATACATGAACGGTGGTTTAGTGAAATATTCATTAGAGGCAGAAATTTTTATTTCAATACACAAAGTGCTAGAGGATATAAGTTATTTCTTTTCCTTTTCATGCCGTATTGATACAGAGTATTGGATAGATATATAAGATATATATACTTAAATGATCCAATCATTCAATTCATTCATCTAGTCTCTTCAAAGATTTCATATACTCTTTCTTTGTAAGGTTATTTATTTTTATTGTTTTCTTCTCTTCTCTTTCCATCTTCCAAGCCTTCTCTTTCAAATTAATTAAATTCATACTCTTATATTTTAATAAAACATTTTAAAAAAGATATGAATAATGCTTCCTTTTTAAACAATTTTACAAACAATATTCAATTTGCATTAGAAAATAAAGAAACTGAAATTTGGACAACTAACAATTAAGAAGAATTAGTCTTATTTTTCATAAATACTCGATCAACTGATGTTCCCATTATGTGAAAACTGTCATTCAATTCCATTCTCGAAGCTTGCCACATCAAGCTTTGAATAATCATAATCACACCATTTCATAATCTAACCCATCCACACCTAAAAACTCCCCGTAAAATCATCAATCTTCCCCGTATCCTCAATAGCATTAACAGCCGCCTCAGCAATCGAAGTCGCATTATCATTCGCTCTCGCACGAGCCCTACTACAAGCAGTCGTCCCGCCATATTTATGATCATGATATCTACAACCATTTTCCTCCTTTCGCCTATCGCTTTTCTCCCCCTTAGCTTTCGCATACGCAGTTAATAAATCCCGAACAAATTCCATCGGTACACAAAATTCGCCCGTAGTGTCGGGATCAGAACCACCGAGTAGTTCTCCGAAACCGCCGTTTTGTCCGTAGTGTTTTGGAAAGCGGATTGAGTAGGTTATTATCCTATCGACAATCATTCGACGTAATGGTGCACCGGGGTTTGTATCTGAGTATAACTTGGTGATTTGTAGGGGCGTGGCTCCTAGAACGTGACGCGAATCTGGAGGCTGAATACTAGCGCGAGGTTGTTGATCTAGGGTTTCTGCTCCGCTTTGAGTTGGATTGAATATATCATCGCCTGTTGCCAAACTGACCTCATCCAATCGCTTCATCAGGGCTTGGTACTCCTCGCTTCCTAGATTATCAATCGCATACTCTTCATCTTCATCTTCATCTTCTAGATTCCTACGTCTAGTCTGCCACGAACTTTCCTCTTTAATCGCTTCAATCATTGTATCAATAATCTTGTTCGCAAACCTAGGCGCGATAATCAACTGAGAAAGTCTATAGCATTCCAATAATTGATTCCAGAGAATATTATACTGATGGAGTCGCTGAGATACATCTTCGCTATTGATACCAGCGAATTGTTTCGCGTGCTTTAATTCTCCCTGGGTATTCCAGGATGCGAAAATGGAAAATGCTGAGATTTGTGCGCTGGTGCTGCATGGAAATGGGATGTTAGATGTTTGGTGGAATTTTTCTCTTAGTGCGCGGATGTATGGTGGTGTGGTGTCGGGGGTTATGGGAGTGGGAGGAAGGAATATGGTTCGGAAAAAGAGGGAGCTGAGACAGAATATTTTGAGGGGCCAGATTAGGCGGATAGGGTTGGAGGAAGGACCGATGGTTACGGTTACGAGGTTGGAGTAATCTTCTCTGGAATGGGTTAGTGGAATTAAATGAGGTGGTGATGGGCTTTCTAGACTTACCTTGAGAAGGTGATGGTTTTTTCTTGTGTGTTTTCGGCGATCCAAGGGGTGTTTGTGATAATATAAAGGCCAGAGTCTGATTGCTTTATTCCTCTTGCGTCATAGATATCTTCTAGAGAAGGCATTGTGTTTTATTGATCTCAATTTTTGACTTCTTATTGAACAATAAAATGAAAGATCAAGGAGTTATGTGTCAGTTCAAGCTGATTTAATACCTTTGTAATTTGAACCCTTGATATTTTTCTTCCCAATGTAGAAGAATAGCTCGTTGAAGGATTTCTATGAAAGGATGTAAGGAATTTTCTGGAGAGTGGAAATACTGAATAGTTAAATAGTCTAATCGTGTGCCATGACAGTACAGGTACAGTCGATTTATAAAGCCGCTGGTATTAGTAGTTGATCATAGATAGAAGCGCGGCGTTTACGGTAGGATAGAATGCGGAGAAATTTGTATATTGGGATATTTGAACCGTATTAGTAGTCTTTTCTATAATTACATGAAAGTTTGTTAATGATTCGCTATAATTGGCTCTAAGAATGTGCTAATGAAATATACGAAAAGTATAATTATAATATTTTTGAGTCAACATATCGTTAATTCAAAAATAATTATAAAAAATTTTAAACAAATTTTATATCTGATATTTTGAAAAATAATCAATAAATGAATATTTTGTTTTTAAATATTTTTTATTTGAATTATTTCTTCATATTAAAATTTTTAATTGTACTTTTTGATATATAAAAATAAACTATATTAAAAGTTATTTTAAATAAACAATTTAAATTTTATTATTATTTTTAATAATATTCTTTTAAATAAAATGATCAAAATAATAAAATATTTTTTAATTCAAGTTTTTCAAAATTAAATATCATCAATGATTATTTACATCATCCCCGGTTAAAAACAAAAACTTGAAATCTTTTAGTATTTTTCAATATTTTATTATTTATAGACTTTATATAGACTTTGAATCATGAAATTCTAAGACTTCTAGTTCTAATTACTCAACTTTCGGTTGAACCAACAATCAATCACAATATCTTTATGTTACGAGGTTTGCCGTCTAGATCACGTGGAAGTGCTCTAGGCTCTCGAGGTAGGTTTATAACTAGGCGTCAAGCAGGGACTTAAAGTAATGACAATAGTGTGATGCAATTCGTAACTAATAGTATGGTATACTAAATGATTGATCTTGAGCACGAAGCTCTATACAAAGGGAATCCATCTTGGTTATATAGATATTCATGCTCCCTTGGATCCTTCTGGATCCTAAGCTCCAAAGGCTCCCTTGGATCCTTTTGGATCCTAAGCTCCAAAGGCTCCCTTGGATCCTTTTGGATCCTAAGCTCCAAAGGCTCCCTTGGATCCTTTTGGATCCTCAAGCTCCAAAAGCTCCAAGTCACGTGTTTTCTGACAGTGCGTGCACATACGATCTTAAGGTGACCCAGATCACATATTAATTCGATGAAATCTGATCGCTTTTGCACAAGGCCTAAGCTCTCCTAATTAGTCAATTGTTACTATCGTAACACTATCCCCCTTCTAGCCTAGTGCTTGTCCCAAGCTCTTATAAGGTGGGGTTGTTACTCCAAAGAATGTGGTTAAGGAGCTTTTCTTTTTCAATATGCCTCCTTCTTTTCCTGAGTCCTTCGGATCCTTTCTCTTTTCAGGATTCTTCGGGTCCTTTTTGGGGAGATCCGGATAACGTTGGTGAAATGCCTCCAGCTTCTCGGGGCAGCTGAGATCTTTCTTGAGCTCCCAGGTGTTTTCTGAATGTGGGTAATCCAACCATTTGATCAGGTATTTGATCTTGCCTTTAACGTATTTGCAGTCTAGTATGGTTTCAACATCGTATATAGCGTCTGGATTGACTGGTTCGATTTCCGTTATTGGCGCGTCGGGCGCTCCTGGTGGTGCTGGTTCAAGCAAGGATATATGGAATACTGGGTGAATATTCATGGTGTATGGTAGTTTTAGTCTATAGTTAACTGGTCCAACTACCTTGTCGATTTTAAATGGTCCTAGTTTCTTGTGATCTAGTTTATCACTTGGTCGTTTTGTCTGTATGTTTCTTCGAATGAGATAAACTTTATCCCCCTCTTTAAGCGTAGGTCCCATACTACGTGATTCGTTGTAGTACGACGCTGTTCTTAGAGCGATGAACTGTAAATCCAAAGAAAGTTGTTCTTGTAGTTCCTTGATTTCCGTGATATCTTTTATGGCTTCATCTGCGTTCGCATCTTGTGGCAATGGTGATTTATATGCTAGTGGGTTGAATCCAAAGTTAGCATACGCTGGCGTCACCTTTGTGGTTTCAGTTTCCGATGTATTATATGCGAATTGTGCCAAGGGTAATAGTTTAACCCAATTGTCTTGTTTGTAATTGATGTAGCAGCGAAGATAGGCTTCCATCGTTTGGTTTAATCGTTCTGTTTGGCCATCTGTTTGTGGGTGAAAAGCTGTCGAGAGTTTTCTTTTGATTCCAAGCAGTGCCATAAGGGTAGACCAAAATTTCGATGTGAATAGCTTGTCCCTATCTGAGATGATCTCATCTGGTACACCGTGAATGCTAACTATATTCCTCATGAATATATAAGCAAGGTCATCTGCTGTCCAAGTTTCACAGAATGGTATCATGTGAGCGAACTTGGTTAATCTGTCTGTTACCACCAAAATAGAGTCGTATTCTTTCTGGGTAACTGGGTCTTTGGATATTGGTAGTTTTACTACAAAATCCCAAGCAATGGACTTCCATGGTTGAGTAGGTAGTTCGGGGGTTTTGAGCTGACCATAAGGTGCATGCCGGGCGGCTTTATTCCTTATGCAGGTGTCGCAGTTTCCAACTACGTTCTCAACTATAGTCCTCATCTTTGGAAAGTACACTTCTCTCCTTATTCTGGCAAAGGTTCTTGCAATACCTTGATGCCCGTGAGCTGGAAGCTCATGCTGTTCCGTGACGTAATCCTTAGCTAGACTGGAGGGTATGTAAAGCTTGCCATGAAAATGGATGAATCCGTCTTCGATGGTGAATCCTCTTTCTGAATTGTCTGGTATAGCTAGGATCCTCTTGGCTGTAGCATCCGTTGAGTATTCTGTCTTTATGATATCCTTGATAGTATCATAATTTACTCCTGAGGTGGCGGCAAGTTGTGGTTTATTGTGAACTAAAGCGTCGCCGTCCTGCTTTAGTATTGCGTGTGATTCATGTGTTTTGTTTTGTAAGTATTCTGGTTTTCGGCTGAGAGCATCCGCTCTAGCATTTTCGTTTCCTTTGACATATGAAATTCTGAAGTTGTAGGCGGCCATGGTTTCCGACCATCGAACCTGCCGTCGGTTTAATTCCTTCGTTGTAGTGAAGTAAACCAAGTTCTTGTGATCCGTATACACCTGTACTGTGTATTTTGATCCTTCCAGGTATACTCTCCATTCCCTAAATGCATCCACTATCGCTAGTAACTCTTTGTCATATATTTCGTAATTTAATTCGGCTGGCGATAGCTTGCGTGAATGGTAGGCAACTGGTTGCTGTTTCTTATCCGAGCCTGGCTGGCTCAATACTGCTCCTATAGCATAATCCGAAGAGTCTGTCTCTACCGTTATTGGTAACTCTGGATCAAATGCTCTGAGGATTGGTTCATTCGCGAACGCTTCCTTGAGTTGTTCGAATGCTTTCTGTGCTTCCTTTGTCCAACGGAATTCTCCCTGACTCTTCTTGGTAATCTCGGTCATTGGAGCGGCTATCTTTGAGTAGTTCTTGATGAATCGTCGGTAAAAGTTGGCGAACCCTAGGAAGGACTGTACTTCCTTTACGCTGGTTGGCGGTTCCCATTCCTTAACTGCTTTTACCTTGTTAGGGCTCATTTTGAGTCCTCCTGAAAATATCGTGTAGCCTAGAAACTCTGTTTCCGTGACGTGGAACTCGCATTTGCTGGGTTTGCATTGGAGATCTGCTTCCTCCAGATGCTTTAAAACCTTGTGAACATCCTTGATGTGTTGTTCTTCTGTTTCTGAGAACACTAAAATGTCGTCTAGATAGCATATGCAGCATATATCTAGGTACTTCCTTAATACATTGTTGACTAGTCGCATGCACGTCGCTGGTGCATTCGTTAATCCAAATGGCATTACCAGATACTCGTATAATCCGTATCGAGTTCTGAATGCTGTTTTCCATTCCTCACCTTCCTTCATTCTTATGAGGTGGAATCCGTTTCGTAGATCAAACTTGGAGAAAATCTTGGCTTTTCCCAATCGATCCCTCAGTTCCGTAGCTAATGGAAGTGGGTACCGATCTTTGATCGTCATATCATTGAGCTTGCGATAATCTACGCACAGTCTCCTTGTACCGTCTTTCTTTGGTACGAATAACACAGGGCTGGCTGCCTGTGAGGTGGATTCTCTGATCCATCCTTTTTCTAATGCGTCGCCTATATACTCCCTAAGCGTCCCTAGGTCTATGGCTGACATTGGATAGATTGGTCCGAATGGAGGCATCTTGCCTTCCTCCAATACTATCTCGTGGTCCCATGGCTTATGTTCTGGTAAAGCTTCATGGCCCTTTCTCTCTTCAAAAAGCTTCTTGTATTTCTTATACTGTTCCGGAATTGGCAACTCTTCCTGCTTCTCTGCAGGGGTGACTTCAAGCAACCTCTCTTGCTTATTCTTCATTTGTACAGGGGGTTCACCTTCCCTCGCTGTTAATGGAGGACCCTGGACTGGGCGTCCTACGTCGATCGAGTCATTTGCCTTTAACTCGCCATCGCGTGTGTACAGCCTCGCAGGCTCTAGCGTATCTTCTTGATCGCTTTCTTCTGGGAAACTAACGGTTTCCGTAAGCCAATCAATCTTAGGGTTATGTGCCTTTAACCATGGCATCCCCAAGATGACCTGTTGATTCCCTAGCGGAACAACATCGAACTGGATAACCTCTTGATGCTGGGTTATACTCATCCGTACCAGGCGAGTCTCCTGCGAAATCTTTCCGTCCAATCCTGCTAATTGTCCATCAACTAGCTGCAATTGATATGGTTTCTGTTTCGTTTGAAGCTCTAAACCCAAATACTTCACAGTTCCTGGCGCTATAAAATTTCCGGTGGCTCCTGAGTCTATCATAGCCCGGATTCTTTGTCCATTTATCTTCGCAGCGCAGTATATCTGTCCTGCCTGGCCTGCGATATTCAATTGACCCTGGCCCAAAACCTTGTTTTGGTCAATTTGGTCAATTTGGTTGATATGGTTAATTTGGTATAACCGACCACTTAATTGATCATGTGACGATAATCTTTCTGACCTTCCCTTCTTGCGGGATCTTTTTGTTTTCCTTTGGGGGAACCATCCTATGGCTTCCTTATCTGACAGGTGAATTCTGCAGGATTCATCGTAGCAGGCCGTCCAACTCATGGCAGCGTGCTCAGTCGTTAATTCATTCTCTGGCTTTTCTTCAACCGATGATGGGAGGGGTTCGCAAATACCCTTGCTCCCATAAATCTATCGCGTTCAAGCCTTCTTCATTCCTGGGTAATTCATCCAGTAGTTTTTTGAACTCTTCGTGGCTTATACAACGGTCTTCCTCAGATCCGATAGAACCTGTTGCACATAGCTGAGGAGTGAAGGTCGCATTAAGTTGACCCTTGCCGAACTTCTTGTGATACCCTCCTCCTGATGATTTCTTGCCTCGACAATCCCTGGCCCGATGGCCTGGTTTGCCGCATTCGAAGCAGAGTTTGTCCTTGCGTCTTCGTTCTACCTCTTCCTTGGGTAGTTTGTTCTTGAAGGTTGCATCCAATTGCATTGGGTCTCCATAGGATTGTCTGTTTTCTCGAGGTCTTCTTTCATTCTGTTGGTATTTGCCTCGATCTCGGTTTCCATGAAAGTTGGAAGATCGGCTTTCTCTTTGATACTCGTACAGCATCTCGTCGGCTTTAATAGACTCCTCGATTAATTCGTTAAGGTCCTCCCAGGTGCAATTGCGATCCAATTCTAATCTAACTTCCGCCTTGAGTCCTTTTCGGTAGTGACTCATCGTGGCGTTCTCTTCCCATCCAGTGGTACCTATATACCGCCTGAACTCCACAGCGTACTTGACTGCTGACCCTGTTTGCTTAAGGCCGTAAATCTTGGATTCAGCGTAGCGTAGCTCGTTGATGTCCCCAAACACTCGTCGTATCTCTCTCTTAAACCCCTCGAATGTTCCAAAGATTGTCTGGGTTGGATACATTCGCTTCTTAGGCTCACTCAAGTTGGTAAAGTAATCCTTGAGATATGGTTGGATCCACTTAGCGGCTTCTCCTCTAAGGTAGGAGGCAGCCCAGACGCTTTTGTCGGCGTCATGGTTGAACTTATCCTGGTTGAATTGGAAATAGATCTCAAGCTGGAGTAGAAAGGTTTCTAGCTCTTGTCGGTTACCTGTAAATCGGTCGGGTAGGGCGACTTTAAGAGTTTCGGTGACGGTAATCTCCTTGGGGTCTTCGATACCTCCCATGGCGATGTCTCCGTCTTTGTCGGTACTTTCGGGGGTGACCTGGCTGGTCGTAGCGGGGTCGCTACACTGTGGTGTCGTGGAAGACATGATGTCGTTACTTGTCAAGTCGGTACTTGAAGCAGTAATGGTGCTCAAAGTGTTACGAGGTTTGCCGTCTAGATCACGTGGAAGTGCTCTAGGCTCTCGAGGTAGGTTTATAACTAGGCGTCAAGCAGGGACTTAAAGTAATGACAATAGTGTGATGCAATTCGTAACTAATAGTATGGTATACTAAATGATTGATCTTGAGCACGAAGCTCTATACAAAGGGAATCCATCTTGGTTATATAGATATTCATGCTCCCTTGGATCCTTCTGGATCCTAAGCTCTAAAGGCTCCCTTGGATCCTTTTTGGATCCTAAGCTCCAAAGGCTCCCTTGGATCCTTTTGGATCCTAAGCTCCAAGGCTCCCTTGGATCCTTTTGGATCCTCAAGCTCCAAAAGCTCCAAGTCACGTGTTTTCTGACAGTGCGTGCACATACGATCTTAAGGTGACCCAGATCACATATTAATTCGATGAAATCTGATCGCTTTTGCACAAGGCCTAAGCTCTCCTAATTAGTCAATTGTTACTATCGTAACACTTTAGAATTCAACTATACTAGGCAATCAGAAGTAATAAAAATTACAGTACTCAGAGCTTTAATAACTATTTTCAAATCTGCTTGACTAAAGAGAAACCACTGTGGTATTATACCGATCTTTGATAAAATAGTATAATATTCGCCCAGAAGGATTAAATTATACAATTGACCTGATGTTACTCGGTGAGATTTTTAAAAATGTATAAATAAAACTAAATCATTTATTGTTTTTCTAACCTTTACAAAATCCGAGGAATTTCTATATACTTATTAATAAACTTAGAATTATCTTTATATAAAATCTTATTAGATATTAATTATTAAGTATTGAAGAAATTAAAATCAATTAATGTTACGAGGTTTGCCGTCTAGATCACGTGGAAGTGCTCTAGGCTCTCGAGGTGGTTTATAACTAGGCGTCAAGCAGGGACTTAAAGTAATGACAATAATATGATGCAATTCGTAACTAATAGTATGGTATACTAAATGATTGATCTTGAGCACGAAGCTCTACAATAAGGGAATCCTTCCTAGCTATATAGATCTTCGTACTCCCTATCCCATCGCTCCCTATCGTCCCATCGAGGTGGGAATAAATCCCACCATAGTGGGATTCCTCAGCTCGGTGGGAATCCTTGATCACGTGCTTTCTGCTTGCGCGTGCGCCTACGATCATAAGGTGGCCTAAATCACATCATACCCTCAAAAATGGCTAACCCTAGCCCCCCGAAGCTCTCCCAATCCCTTTCGGACAGAGCAAATGCCCTTACCACCAAAGCCAATGAGGCCCAAACCATCTTTGGCTTGATTACCACCCTCTTGGACAGTTATTTGAGCTCCAACGAGGTCCTCTCTTCCTCCGCGAGATCTCGAAAACTCCTCACCGCTCTTTGCCTCGATTTCAAGGCAACTACGGAAAGACACTTCGATGCACTCATTGCTGGGCACTACCCCCCCGCCCCAATACCACCATTACCACACCCTTTGTCACTCCCACTGCCACCCCTCTCGCTTCCTCCCGCACAAACTCTCTGACAGGAGAACCGACCCCCAAGCCTTCTTACGCACAGAAAGCCCAAAATACCCCAGACACACCCAACCCCACCCCCCCAAAAAAAAACCTCAACCGGCCCCACTGGCACGAAACCACTAGCCCCTCCAACAGACAACCGTTTGTTTGTAAGAATTGACCATTCTCATCCAGCCCGAAAAGCAGGAACCTTCGCCATTCTCACAGCACTAAAGAAAGTCCTTGGCCCCGCCGCCTCTTTATTGAAAGAAGTACAGGAAGTCAAAACAGGCTTCGCCCTCTGCACCAACTCCCCTACCAATCTTGCGGCTCTAAAAACTAAGGAGGCTATTATTGCCACTGCCATAGGTAGCTGCAAAATCGAGACCCAAGAAAAATGGGCAACCTACCGACTCAAATATGTCCCCCGGAACGTTACGGTATTTAACGATTCCTTTGAAATGGATTCCATCCCAGTCACAAAAGAAATTATCTACGAAGCTATAAAAGAATACTCCGGCCAAGAACTAACTCATGCTGTACAAACACAAACAAGCATGGCAGCTGACCTGTATTATTCCACCTGGATAGTCTGCTTCAAAGCAGATGCAATCGCATTGAAAAAATCACTAAAAATCCTCGGAGCCAACATTCCGGCCACATTACTGATCCAAAAGACGAAAACGATCCAATGCAACCGTTGTTTCCAATGGCACAACTCCAGATCCTGTTCCAGACCCCAAACCTGTCGATTATGCGGCTCAACCAAACATACCGAAAACAATCACATTACCAAATGCGGCACTGCACACTCCTGCCCTGCCAAATGTCTACACTGCTGTGGACCACATCCAGCAGATGACCCCAAATGCCCCCTTCGCCCCGTCGCTAATAAGATGAAATCCAAATCAGAACGTCAATCGATCCGGAAAATCTACACAGAAGGCCGTGCCTTAACCTGTGCAAAGGCCGGTTGCACCAAGTCCCAAACCCCAGACGCCCAAATGGAGGATTCCCCGAACCCCTCCATAACTTCCCTCACCCCCTCCTACCCAACCTTGCCCAAAAACCCCTACCCGACTTTTCGGATCCATCCACTCTGCTGCCCCCCCAGCACCCGCCCCGCTAACCGATTCCTAAGCATCGAAGACCCATTCGTTATCCCATTTAATGAATCAAACTAAACCTTTATCTATTACACAATCAAATGTAGGCAGAGGAGCAACTTCACACGAACTTGCTCTTGCTCTAGCAAACTCAGACCAAACCGACATTATCTTGATCCAAGAACCATACATATTCTCTGACACATCAAGAAAAATCACTAAATCCCACCCTTCCTACGAAATCTTTACCCCCCTCGACGATTGGGAAACCATCCCCCGCGTCCTTACATACATCAAAAAAGACGTCGGCTTCCGAATCAACCAACTCAGACCCACAATCTCCCGAGATCTGATCTTCCTACAATTACTCTCGTCAAACAACTCATCCTTTACAATCATTAACATATACAACGCCCCCCCAAATGTCTAGACGAAAACCAAGCGATCAAAACATTATTGGAATTACAAGACTTCTCACCTAACCCTACCCTTCTAATTGGAGACCTCAATCTCCATCATTCATATTGGGACCCCCTACACATACCCACCTCCCCATTAGCAGAACCATTCATCGAATGGACCAACACACACAATCTCAGACTCATCTCTCCCATAGGCATTCCGACTCATTCGAGAGGTAATGTACTCGACCTAGCCTTCATCTCAGGTCCATTTACAGCACTCACCACTATAGCGGACCACCTGGATTGCACTTCAGACCACAAAACTCTGAAAACCCTACTATACTGGAACTGCCGCAGCTTAAAACCCACACCGAAAATGATGCTAAAGACTCTGGACGAGAAGCTCTTCGGAGAACTACTTTCAGTAAATCTAACCAATATCGACTCTCCAACAGATTTTGCCACCCCTTCTGATTTAGACAAATTTGCTTTGAGCATTACACAAGTACTTAAAGAGGCATATACAGGCTCTGCAAAAAGATCCTCGAACGGCCCTTTACAACAGCCCTGGTGGAATGAAGACTGTATTCAAGCCTGCCGAATCCACAGAACAGAGAATACAACCGATTCCAAACGCTCCCTCCGAAAAACAATCCGCAAAGCAAAACAATCCTTTTACATCGCAAAAGTTGATAAAGTAGAGAAGATCAACGATGTCTTTAGAATGGCTAAATGGCATCAAACCACAGGAGTATATCGGACCCCCCCCCTGAAAGACCCAATCAACCACGAAATCGCGAACAATATTGAAGAGAAAAGAAAAGTCCTCGTCAAGAACCTATTGACGAACGCGGCAGAAGCTGATGACATCCCATTCGATGTCCCAGCAATCCCTGGTCAATACATCCCCTTCCCAAGAATCGTTATGAGTGATCTAGAACAGGCCATTCTAAAAGCTGGCAACACAGCACCTGGCGCAGACGAGATCCCAACCAAGATCCTACAAGTTGCTTGGCCAATAATCAAAGACTTCGTCCTCCTACTCTTCAGGAAGTGCCTCGAATTGGGACACCACCCCGAATGCTTTCGTCTCGCCACCACGGCGATTATCCCGAAGCCCAACAAAGCCGATTACACCAACCCAAGATCTTACCGCCCTATCGCTTTGCTTTCAGTTCTGGGCAAAGGCCTCGAAAGACTCGTCGCTAAGAAAATGTCATGGCTAGCTATACACTACAAGACACTCGCAAGCCAACAATTCGGTGCTCTACCACTACGCTCCTCGGTCGATCTTACAACTTGCGTAACGCATGATATCGAATCAGCTTTGAAAGCAGGCCAAAAAACAACGCTGCTTACTATGGATGTAAAAGGGGCCTTTGATGCAGTATTGCCAGGCCGACTTATAAACAGACTCCGCGAACAAGGATGGCCAAACAACCTGGTCAAATGGATCCAATCCTTCGCCACTAACCGTTATATTAAAATTCGATTGGACGGCGAAACGGGCCCAAAGACAGCCTTGAATTGCGGCCTACCCCAAGGTTCCCCAATTTCACCGATTCTGTTCATGCTCTACATTGCCCCTATCTTCTGGATGGGAAACCCCATGAAGAGGTTCGGATATGCAGACGACATCGCTTTGCTGGCCTCCTCGGACAGCCTACAAGAGAATTGCGAAGTACTACAAGCCAATATGCAAGAGGCCCTCGACTGGGGGAAATCAGAAGGCATCACCTTCGATCCCAAGAAGTCCGAACTGATCCATTTCTACAAGGGCCATCACACACTGACAGACGCCCCGGCTGTACAAACAGTCGGCCTAAGAATTGAAACGAAACCTGGCCCCCTTCGATGGTTAGGGGTCTATTTCGATAGGAAACTGAGCTTTAAACCACATGTCAAAATCCTCTCCGCAAAGGCCCTAAAGGTAGCCAATGCACTACGCTCATTCAACAACACTTGCCGCGGAATCCCCCCTTGTTTCACCAGACGAGCTGCCATAGCCTGCGCACTGAAAAAATGCTATTTTGCATCGGAAACTTGGTGGCCAGGCCGGTTCAGGCCCAAGAGTAGCATCTCTAACCTCAAAATTTCGAATCGAATAGATGGGCATCTAGGCCTCCTAAACAAAGTCGTTTTGACCTGCGCAAGAGCCACTTTACCGGTTTACAAAACCACCAATATAGCAGTACTACACGAGGAATCCAAACTCAGACCCGCAGAGATCGAACTGAACCAAACAACACAGCTCTTCGCTGTCCGCACCGCCAGACTAGACCCATATCATCCCCCTTCGGATAAGGGGCTGACTTAGTGAAGTCCGGTAATAGACGACTCCCAAGTTCGAGATTCGCAAGGATCATAGTTGCTTTACCCCCATCGGAACAAGTAAACCCTTTAGCTCACCCTTCATGGGAACAAAGAGAAACCAGAGCCGAAGCCGAACTACGCGTCGTCGGCCCCTTGGGAAGATCAAAAGCCCAAGCAGCCAAAGACTTCGAGACCTTCTACGCTTCGATCCCAAGGAATGACCTTCAGGTCTTCTCAGACGGCTCAAAGAGCGAAGGCAAAGATGGCGCTACAGGAGGCGGCTACATTGTCACTCAATACGATATAGAGGTGGCCCGTCACTCGTTCTCATTAGGCCTCAATGCCGAAGTATTCGACGCTGAAGTCACAGCAGCAACTAGAGGAGCGGCAGCGGCCTTAGCTCAACCCTCGGCCAGATTTGCCAAAGATCTCTGGATATTTTTGGATAACTACGAAGTGACTCTGCGACTAGGCTCTCACTTTAATGGTTCATCTCAATCGGTCTTTGATGAATTCTTAGATATCTCTCGAGCCTGGGCGCAAAGACCTCGACTCCCACACTTACCCCCCGGCGAAATTCGCATCCGCTGGGTCCCAGGACACCTCAATATCCTTGGGAATGAAGCGGCAGACAAAGCTGCAAAAGAAGGAGCAGCTCTTCCCCCCCCTCTAACCCGATCTGCACTCTAGCATCACTCAAGAGACTAGCCAAAGTCAACGCTTGCAAAGCTGACACTCAACTATGGAACACCATAAGCCCTCAATACTACAAGGACCTACTGTACACACATACAGATAACACAACACTACTCTCCCTCAAAAGAGCAACCCTGAGCTACATCCTTGCAATCAGATCCCAACATGGAGACTTCGCAAAATACCACGAACGCTTCAATCACACCTCAGCACTTCTCCTCTGTTCATGCGGGAAAAGGAAGACCCCATTACACTTATTCTTTTGCAAAAAGGGAAAGCGTATTCGACGCTGATAAAAGCCCCCATCTGAAGCCATCCCATGGCTTCTAAGCACCCCTGGCGCAATCAAACTCGCCGAATGGCTAGAATCCACCAGATTCTACCAGGAAATCTGCCCACGGCATACAGCTTCAATTTAAATAAAAAAAATAAATAAATAAAAAAACTTCCTCTTTGTTATCGGTTTTTTAGCAGGTACGGACAAGGCGTTTAGGCTATCAAGGAAGGTTAGGTTATTCGGACAGAAAAGAAAAAAACCCCCCCAGAAAGGGATCAAGTAAGAAAAAAAAAAAAAACGAAAGAGGAGATAGGGAGAGAGATCAAGAGTTAGTGATCTAGTGGACGGAGTTGACCACAGAGACCTCTCCAAGCCTGACAGCTTTAAATTCTTCACGACGGCAATCATGTAAACCATGCCTTAGTACCTGTAAATTACAAATATCCTAGCTAGCTAGTACTCCACCCAGAGGCCCCCTCTGGGCGTCATTTGTCCAACTCTGGAATAGATGGCTAAGGTTTGCACGTGCAAGCACGTGCGGCCTACGGCCTATGACGATAAATACATCAAATCAAATCAAATCAAATCAAATGGCCTAAATCACATACTAATTTAATGAAATCTGATCGCTTTTGCACAAGGCCCAAGCTCTTCTAATTAGTCAGTTGTTACCATCGTAACATTATTTTTACTGAAAAGTTATTTCAAATTTTAATAATTTTCAAATTTATATAGAAATCCTATACAAATGGAAAATTGTAATTTCAATTATTTAAATTTCAATCAATAAAATTGCTAAAAATCTGAAATCTTCAGAATTGAATTGTAAATTATATAAGTTAATAAATCTATAACGTGGTTTATCATCGAGTGGGCCATATCATCGAGTGGGCCACTTTTCCCTCAATTCACACCTTCAAACCTATATTATTCAACAATCATTAAATCAATTGATTAAAACTATTAAGAATCTAATAATCTAGGATCTATTACATTGTTTTGACAAGTTCTTGAATTATGACCCGGTTTTCCACACTTACTACAACATCTATTAGAAGATGCTTCCCCATTAGAATTCCCCCCTTTTTGACGCTCGTCGCGTTGAATCTGAATATCAACCTCTTGCTGAGATAATATATCAAGAGCCTCTTGTCCGGTGAGTACTCCTCCTTGACGTAATTGGGTTTTTTTCGCGCGTCGACGCTTGCTTAATGCTTCATTTGCCTTCCGAAGTGTACGAATCTCTGCAGTCAAAAGTGTATTTTCATGAGCTAATCTCTCTGTACCCTTAGCTAGAGCTAGTACAGTCTCGAATATAGGTGTAGGGGAGCTTGATTGATGACGGGTCATTCGAGATTTCACTAAATTTGATTGAGAAAGAGCTTCAGTTGGGTTGCGAGGGGTTTGAGAGATCCATTGATCTAGGTTGAAAAGAGGGGGGGTTAGGTGTGCGAATTCGAATATCTAATTTCGAAAGTACAGCTTCAGGATTAAATGGTATTAAACCTGTTCCTCGAAACCCTGATTTCATATTCTGAGAGGTGATTGATTCTTCGTATGCAGCTTTAAAAGCCATAAAGAATTCAACCTTCGAAATATGATTGATATGTGCCTTGATAAACCCATCAATTTGACCACCATATGAACGTTTCAGATTACTGAAACAGCCAACATCAAGTGGCTGAGTTAAATGACTTGAATGCGGTGGTAAACGTAAACATATAATATCATTTGCTTTACAATATGACTGAAAAGCTATTGATTCATGACTTTCGTGTCCATCCAGCACTAGCATTCGATATTTGCCCTTTCTTCGATGAATTGTATGCTTGTCGAAGTGCTTTAACCATTCCAACCCTGTCTCATTGTTTGTCCATCCATTAGATGTAGGTTTAATAGCCCATTCCGCAGGAAGATTGGTTTCGGTGTACCAATTGGAGAGATGAACCTGTCCTTGAACCACTAGAAATGGGGGAATAGTTTCACCCTCTCCATTGCCACATATAATTGCTGTAGCCCACTCTCCATTGCCTGGCTGTACTGATTTACTTCTGCCATGTCTTTCGGCACTAGTAACAACCATTGCTGCACTTATAATGCCTATCATAAAGCCTGTTTCATCGAAATTGTAGAAATCGCCGTCCAAAATGCCGTATTTCGCTCGCATATTCGCAACCAATCGAAACCACTCTTCAATAAGCTTAGGATCTTCGCAGAGAGCTCTTTGAAAGTCATAAACACGACTAAAACGCGTCTTTAATTCGATTCGACGCTTTACGAATCGATGCGCCCAGAGCTTCCCAACACGCTTCGTACCCCTCGATTCAAGAATATAATTCACCATATCTTCCACATTCTTAAGTTTAGGTGGAAAACCTCTCGAATCCATATCAAGAATATATTGAACAATCACTTCCTCTTCCAATTCTGTAATATTATGACGATTCGCTCGAGTTTCTGTACGAGGTGGTAAACCATCCATTCTGTGTTGAAGAGTCGTACGAGGGATATTATAGAGCTTAGAAGCTTTTCGAATGCTTAGTTTTTTATCTTTATGAATAGCTTCGATAGCAAGAAAGATTCGGGCTTCTTGATTAGTTGATTCCATAATAATTGATTGATAAATCGCGTGTAGAAGTTGAAGGTGTGAATTGAGGGAAAAGTGGCCCACTCGATGATATGGCCCACTCGATGATAAACCACGTTAATTCAAATTTCATTAAATTATATTCGTTAATTATAAAGTTATAAATAGCTGAAAATGACGATTTTTGGTGTAAAAAGGTGGTCCAAAAAGGGGCCGGTCCGAAAGTAGGGCACTAGACTCATAACCTTAGTTTTAGATCATGCTCAAATAGGTTCAGAATTCACATCAATTTCTTCCATTCCAATCGCTCCCCTTTTAAAGGCGAAGAAATTTTAGCGATAACCCACCAGAAAAGTTTTGATTCATGTATGTGCTACTAATTATAAATTTTGCACATCATAAACTTCTAGAACATGAGTTGAGGCTAACTAGACAGCAGAAGACGCACAACACGAATATTTGGAAGGCTTGAAAGGAATGTTGTTTAAATTCGACAAATAATGTTAATAAATTAATGTAAATGAAGGTAGTAGTTGACCACAATGATAACCCAAGAAGCCCAGTGATAGTTTTTAACAACCAAAGAGTCTCTAAGACCTTTCTTGTGGCCCGCAATGGTCTGAAGTAGCAGACCGCATGTAAGTTTCAACATTTGAAAATGAAAGAATGTTCAAGAATCAAGATGAATCCAAGATTTCATGAATCCTGAATTTTCAAGGAATGGGATATTTCAATTTGGTCCAACCATTCCCGCCACCAGAATACATTGACATATTATTGCTCTCTTCTCCCCACGACCTTCATCCACTCCACGGACGGCAACATTCTTCTCTATTTTACACAACCAGTCAATGACCGCATACTCTCTATTCTTCGATAAGCATCTCATTGAGTCCCTTTCATATGAATTTCTCAGAAAGAAACCTCCGTTATCTGCACGCTCTTTAAGCTCAAAAGAGTTGTTTTCCTGATCAAGAAAAGCCTTCCCAAAGCCACCTCGTAAAGCCCATGGCTCTATTAGGTCCTGGCTCCAATCCATATGCTGTCCTTTAGGAGCTTCCCACATGCAAAAGCCCGACAAAGTATCCTCAGACCTGCCTAGAATGACTCCTTTGACGCCCAATTTCTTATCAATATTCTCAATAACCGCTAACGCCAGTGAATCCTGCTTCGCACGGTTACTCAGGATAGTATCTTCTCCATGATAGCTGTACTCAGTAGAAGTCGAATTACCAAGGCAATTTTCGGGATTTGGCAATGGAACTATCACTCTCGTCAGTTTACGACATGGAACGAGAGAAAGAAAATTTTTGAGAAATGTCCAATCCCCTTGATCATTTTGACAGGTAATAATGCGGGAGTTACATTTGGTTGGCAAGCTCGTCTCATAGGAAAGTCTCACGTCTCGAGTGCAACTAGCATTGTGTAGTTCTCGGACGAAATCACTTATGACGGTTTCTGGGGTCGACGCCCAAAAGTCACCATCCTGTTTTTGATTCTCGAGTAGACCGCCACTGTTCTAAGATCAGCTTCATCACTGCTTTATGGGACAAAGGAGTAAGCTTACTATAAAGCCAGGTTTAAATCTAAATGGGGGAACGGACTCGGTTCTTTTTGATTGACAGTCATGAGTCTAATCATGTCATCAACTGGATGGTCTTCGCCCAATGAATCATTTTTTAGCCTTCCCTCAAGTTCATGACTGTTCATTCGCATAAATATCGATAAGGCGTGTCTGTAAGATAGTGGTTGCCCTCGAAGTGCTTTTAATAGACCTGGGCCTTGACCGGCTGAGCAGAAGGTGCTCCTCCCGCAGCAGACAAATACCATTTGCCGAATTTCATACGGCATTCTCTCGAGAATACTGGTCGTTGTATCGGAATTACCAAGAATTCCTTTGGCTTCACACTCGACATCAGTTTTTACGCCTTCGTATCCCTTCAGCTCATCATCCTGTTCCAGTTTGACAATATTCTCGAGGTCGAATTTTGTGTCCCGCAGGAGGATCGTTCGGTACCGATAGGACATTATTGTTATGAGGATGAAATCCAAAATGATCAATTTTAGCTGCATAGATATCTTCGTGTTAAATATCAAAAGATCGTATTATTGTGTATGTTTTGGACAGAGAAGAGAAAATTTGCGAGGTTTTTCAACTTGTATATGTGTGCGCCCGACTATATACACTATTTTCTTAGTAGGAAGACCGTTAAAACTACTGTGCTATACATGAAGACTTTTTTAATCCGAGGTAGTACATGATGGAGGAACTTTAAAGTCTCTCGGTTAATGAACATGGCTCACTCCGCAAGCTTAGGAGGTATTTGAGCACCCTTAACTTTTTATGTGCATCGGAGTCTGAAGCTTGCATTCAACAATTGTTTTCAAAAGCAGCACAGTAGCCCTATGGAAGCATATTGTCAGTAAATTACTGACAACTTGACCTGTACCAGCACTAAAATGTATATTGAAAATCTCACTACACAATAACAATTCCTCAATACACACTAAAGTGATACTATTCCCGATTATCTATACTAAAATGATGCTATTCCTAATTATTGCTAGATTTATTTTTAGATCAAACTAATCTCAACCGTTTCAACCTTTTCAATCTCCTCAATCTCTTCCTTCTAATCTGTCCAATATCTTCAAAAATTATGAGTAATTTCATGATTTTCATCAAATAGTAAGTTATTTCTTTCAATCTTATCAAAATAATCAAAACAAAATGTGAAATATAAAATGTAAAAGGTGAATAAAAATAATAAATAAATGATAATGAGGCTTTTAGGTAAAAGAAAAAGGGAAAGGGAATAAGGAGAGGGAAGAGAGGGAGGAGTGGGATGAGGAGGGGAAGGAGGAGGAGGGTCGTTCCCTGAAATCGGAAAATAGAATCATAATTTAGTCATCAAATATGAAGTTCTTCACACTAAATCTTGTTACACATTAAAATCTCAATCTACAGCTCCCATCAACCATATATTCAAAAATAGTATATTTACTAACACGGTATCAGTAATTTACTAATACACTGTCAATAATGGTTACTGACACGATATCAGTAATTTACTGACATCGTGCAACCATAGGGTAGGGATGCCACATTTCCCCGGATGTGCTGAATCGGTGGAGTGACTTAAAAAGTCCGTGCGTCAGATGTAAGTCTCTCTGGCTCTGCCTTGGCTTTACCGCCAGTATTTAATCACAAGGAACTTCGACAAGTTGGTCTCGGTTTCTTGTGTGGCAAATAACGAATATCAACAACCGGTTTGTGCGTTCATTTCTGATCTTCAAAAGAATTCTGATCTAAGAACCAAGGCAACTCAGCATACTAGCAAACTGAAATCTATTTACCCGTAAACCAGGAAATAACTAATCTGCTGATTTCATAATAGGAACAATATACTCCGGCTAGTCTTTGAAGAGGCCCGGGGGCTTAGCGAAGCATACTTTTGCATCAAAAATCAACTATTTCAAATCCTTTTATAAATTCAATAAATATATAAATATTATAAAAATTTATCAAATATTTAATATTATATTAATTTTAAATTTCGATATATTAAATATATTTTTTTAATTAATGACAATAAATATTCATATAAATATTAAATTAGAATATTAAAACTTGAATTGATATATATTTTTCAAAAGGTTGACTTTTTGATGATGAGAATATAAAAGCTTGTGTCACGGTTCAAAGAGTTATGTAATACGATTACCTTGATCGGCACCGAGCGACTAACGCTCGAGGGCGACTCACATACCTGTAATTAGCATATATATAACTCCTCCTGAGTTCGATCTTCCGATCGCCAATTGTAGATTCTAAGGAACAATTGAACCCTGGTTTACCAAGATTTAAAGGCAATTGGCGTCACAGCTTGGGCCCGGTCTTCCTTAAAGCTTTAAAGACTAGCCTGAGAGGAACGGGGCAGATAAGTCGCCTAGATCGTAAACTTATCAATGAACTATTAGTAAAGGGCGCGAATTTATCATATCACGTGAATTATAGCTTAACTTAACCTCGCGGCTAAAGATGGCTTCTTTTCCTAAGCTTTTCTTTCATTCAATCAACGATCTTGCTGCCTTGAATCTATTTATTTTTTATTATTTATATATTAAACTGATAAGATTTCACTGCTTATACGCCTGCTTTGATTTTAGTAAGAGGATGAGTGATTTTGTATTGTAGATTTGAAAAGGGTTGTTTTATTATTAAGTTATAAATTATTAATAAATCAAAATTATTACTTTTGATGTAAAAAAGTAGCTTAGATAAAAGGTAATCCAAAAGTAGAGTATTAGACTCAAATATTTTATTGATTGTATACATCTTGAATAGATCTAAGAGTTTTTTAAAAAGAAGTTGAAGTTTATATAAAAGTATGTCACGAAGTTCTTGAGGTGGCAGATCAACAATTACATGTTTTTCGATAGTCTTATACTGGAATTGCAGATTCAAATACAGATCTCTCATTAAGCCCATCGTTTTACATATTATGACCATATATATACCGTGAAGTTTTAGTTATGCGTCAATAATAGTTGTATTTTAACGCGCTGATAAATCCCTCCCTTTAACACTTCCTCAATATCAACACCCCGCCCAAAGTGGCTGGCTCTAGCCTCTTCTCCTCTACCTCTTACATTTAGCCTTAACCCCACCTCTATGATTTCTTCTCTTCGACTTTCCACCATTATAGCTCTCGATTCCTTGGCTCAATTCGTCGGTCCCCGATACACTCTTCTTAGCTGCGTTCTTCAACTTCTGAGACCTGATCTCCTGAGCCTCCTCTCTCTTCCAATCTAAATAGACTTCTTCCAATTCCCTATATTCATGATGGATGATCAATACGAAAACCCAGATGTGTACTGGGCTGAAAAGTAAAACGTATTGAGGTTTGTACTTGATGCAGCAGGAAAGAGATTTGATTGAGATGGCCATCCACGCGCTGCAGCCAAGTATAATGTACGATGTTCTTGAGAGAGCTATGTTAGTGTGGGGTTTAAGTCGCGATGTGAAGCTGCCTTTGCATGTTTGTTTGATCTTTCGAATGCAGTTCATGGTTCTGATTTGGGTTGTTGGAATGCTGATCTGTGGAAAGAGGAGTTGCTGATTTTGTTTTGCTGGAAGCTAGGTCAAGTTGTTGTAATGGAAGTTTCACAGGTAATTCGAAGAGAATATAAATAAATTCGTTGTGGGATTAGACCTAGTAGTACAGCTGTATGTATTTTGCCCTAAGATACTTCTTAGACAGTGTCTGTGAATTTTGATGTAACATCCGGCTGGGTCATCTACAAATAATGAATTTTCATGAAACTCCTATATTCAAAAAGTAATTATATATCATAATAAGATCGAAATTCGAAATTGGGATTTCCTCCGCTGTTTACATCATCATATACGGTTCAGAAGGTATCTTAGGGTTTAAATGCTGATTGTCGGTTATGAGCTAAGCGAGGTTTCAGGGGCTGTATGTGATGATGTATGTGCTGTATGATGAATGTGGGCTATAGAGTCTTGACACTTCGACTAGAAATGAATATACTGCAGAATTATATGATATGATGAAAGTCGTTGGAGTAGTAGAATGGTCATATTTGGTGAATGGGCAATGAAGTTTGAGGTCATGTGATCCAGCTTAGGGTGGCACTAACAAATTATGTAGCAGTTTAAATAGAATCGTTCACAAGTCTATCACTTTTTTGCGAATACAGGAATCAAAGTACTTGTGCTTGTTAATCTCAACGAGCTACTAGTGGTAGTGAGTCTTGAAGTGATCTTTGTCACGTGAGTCACTGCGCTGCACGTGCATTTACCTCCAGCGACAACCCTCACCAACCTCTTTATTTAAGACGGTCATTCGGTAGTTTTTAGACTAATACTGATAGGATGCACTTATGTGAAAAACTTCAATGCTTTATCAGGTACTTACGGTTTTGCGCACCGAAGGCCTACCGACACGGATTAACTTGTCACCGATGTTGTCACTGATGTTAATAACTGCCGAACGGGGATTTCGCCAAACGTACTAATAAGCTCTACACACCTTACATTACCCATCATCCATCATCTGCGAGCATTCAAGTAGGAAAGGCCCGTTAAGATGATATTCATGCCCTTAATATGAGAATATTTTCTTCACACCTATTTTCCTTGGAATATTCCCTCTCTTTTTTATGTTTAGGTGATTGATCTTATGAGTGAGATACGCCTTGGTTTACACCCTGAATGCCAGATGATTCAGAGCTCGTGGGCCCTGTAGTTACAGTGATTCAGGACCATTAGGTGGGTAGCCTTAAAGTAGAAGGTATGTCCTCAATGCTGACAAAGAATGCTGGGCTTATCTATCGCCGATCGGACATACGTACTTGATTAGGTGGGAAGTGTGGAGTCCCCAGCCATATCGGGCGCTCCCTTATCTCCTAGTGAAACAAGTGGAGACGGAAGGAATTCTCCGACCTAATAATGGAGTCATAAACACGTAGACACGTAGCAAACGTGAGGACGTGTGGATGTGTGGGCGCGTAGACACGCGAGTTTTCAGAAGATCTGTCGACCACCCTTTGAACCTTTTGCACCCATTTTGGCTACGTAGTAGGTCGTGAGAGCCATAGTCAAAGCCAAATTCACCGCTTATCATCTCCTGCTTGAAACCTATGTGAATTCATTGATCGTGGAAACATGTCGTCTTCCACGAAAAATCGTACGACATCAAACCTCAATCCCAACAATAATGAATCACGAAAGCCCAAACGCGGTACGCGATGTATTGTAGTGCGAAGAAAGAGGGGAAGAAAACTGTAACCTTTCCCCTTGTGTAAATCAATACATTGGGGCTACCCGAAAGCGGTCAAGATCATCTCGGCAACTTACTCGGCTTTGAGAAAGTGGGCCAAACTGTGCGACGTGGAGACATTTAATTATCCGTTACCCGTCACCCCATTTTTGTGCCACCTTCGCTTCTTCCCGTCACTCTTACTTCACTCTCCACTTTCCTCTCTCTTTACTCCTCACTTTTTCCTCTCAGAATCATATCCGTCTTATCATACTTTCGTCATCGTCGACTTCCATCATTTTAACTTTTCTTTACTTATAGTCCTAGGCAATACCCGCCAGAAGAATGGCAGAACCTAGAGATGACCTTGGAAGCCATGTAAGTCTATGATTGAATTGATCTCAATTCACCCCACTGTCCTCGGAACAAATTTGAAGTCTCGGAGCATCAGCTAATACTTATTTTTACAGCATTCACGCCGTAGGGAACCGTTAAATCCTAACGTCTTACCGGTAAGTCTATTCCCCGCACACTGTCTCGATTCCTTCCCGTCTGCCAGCCTTGTCTCAGGCACGTTTGGTTTCAAGTGAGGTGGAATCACAGTCACCGACCGACTACGCACCTTTCACCTAGGACATAAGCAAGACTTCTATTTGGTCAGTGGGACCTCAAAACCTGCCTACTATGTGTTAGGGGAAGCTTCTCCTAGGAAGAATTGTGTGTTTTCAGCTACCTTATCGTGTGCAAAGATGTATCTGGTGTGAAGACCAGATCTGTAATGGGTCTGGTGGTAGCTAACTCCTCGATCTGTGGTGGCCTTCGGGTCGTCGGGGGGGAAGGCACTATTGGGATTCACAAGGTCCCTTCACACTAGCCGTATAGACCGCGCGGCAGATTGAGTTCCAGGATGTTTTTGCGAGATGCTGGGCCGGAAGGCTTTTTCTTTTCAGTGTGAGGTCTTACTCAGCGTGGCACATTGCTGACTTGGGTTTTAGAGACATCGGTGGTTGTCCCGGAAAGAAGTTCATTTGTGGAGAGCTGGTGTACATCCGGATCAGGTTTCGGGTGTGCAGGGACAAGAGTAAATTCACCACATTTTGTTCCTTTCTATCAATACTTTTACCATTGACATTTGTACACAGGGAGGACGATGAAGACTCAGATCATGCATATGAAGGTTTATCGCGCGAACAAACAAATTTGATGCAGCATGAACTTTACTGCGACTCGATTTCTTTGAAGTATGATAGGAAAGATAAAAATACTCGTCTTATTGCTTCTACTCAGATCAAGGTCGTCGAACACAAAATGAAGCTCGTAGAGCAAGAATCCCGGTTCTTCGACCACAAATTTAAGCTTGCTACTACTGGCGTACAAATTGTAGGTTACCATCAACGACATCCACATGTGTCGCGAGACTGAAAACTACGATTTAGCTCTTTTATTGGTGTTTATGTATTACCTACCTTTGTTGCGCCGTTATTCTGTGCCAGTTCGGTCACTACTACACGCCGATGTTCCTTTTGATGTTGATTTCTTTCCTTGTATGCTTTGTCAATTATTATAGTTACGGCATTCCTGAACCATCTACGTTGTAATTACTCTGTACTAGTTACTGTGAGGAAAAGCCACCGTCGTCAATGGATATTAGTCAATGAACAATTTATATAATTTTTATCTTTAGACTCTTGTGATGATTGTTTGTCTTGTGAGATCCCTTCTTGTGAACTAATTAAATGAAGTGTGAATAAATACTAAGATTCATTTCATTCCCTTGTGCCCAATAATGAATACAATACAAGCGTCTGACAGCCGGTTCTTACTTCTCAGAAATGTATGTACTGCAGTCTCTGGTCTTGTGCGGCAGCTTTTAATGCTGAAATGAGATCCAGTGATACTTTTAGAGGACAATAATAAGTAATGAGTTTGCTCTCAATAATTTTTCATTTCAATCAATAAAATAAATAAATAATAATAAGAGTGGAATTGATTCTTTAAATAAGGAAAAAATGATAGGTTAATATTTGAGAGAAGAGAAGATAATTTTGAGAATGTCCAACCTTGACACTCAACTTCATCACAGTTCGTTCTATAGGAAAAAACCATTTTGATGAAAAGCTGGGGTATATCGATATAGAGTTTAAGAAGCTATTTGTATGTTACGAGGGTTGCCGTCTAGATCACGTGGAAGTGCTCTAGGCTCTCGAAGTGGTTTATAACTAGGCGTCAAGCAGGGACTTAAAGTAATGACAATAATATGATTCAATTCGTAACTAATAGTATGGTATACTAAATGATTGATCTTGAGCACAAAGCTCTATACAAAGGGAATCCGCCTTGATTATATAGACCTTCGTATTCCAACATTGGAGCGATGGAGCTGGGGAGCGAGATTCGAATCTCGCTCCTTCGCTCCCTCGCTCCCTCACAAGACTATTCATGTGATCCTATAACACGTGATAATAATTATAATGTTACAACGTAACATTAATGAAATATCAATAACGTAACTTGACTAGAAGTGGGTCATGTCATGATACGGGTCACAAAAATCATATTTTCCTATTTGACCTTGTCCTATATGCTACAGGGTGATCTACAACTATCACTGATCCAACTGAACTATCACTATCCTCTTCTTCTTCCATCTCCTCTTCTACCTGATCAATTTGACGCTTGGATGGTCTACCACGTCGTCGTTTTAGTAAAGGTGTCTGTTCAGCCTCCTCGATAATTTTCAATACTTCCTCAGTGCTAAATACAAATTCGCCTTTTAATTTTATTCTCTTTCCATTTTTTCGTTTCTTTCGTGTCTCAAGTAACTCTTTATGTTCTTGAAGTTCCTTTCGAAGAATAGCATTTTCAGCATTTAAGCTTTCAATCTGATGAGTAATTCGCTTTGCATATCTCTGTACGGGAGAAGTAGGCAGATTATTAGCAGATAAAGCTGGATTGAATATCTGATTTGCTTGTCGTAGCTCAATATCATTTGGGAGAGAGCTATTAAGTAAAGAAAGATCTAGATCTTCTGGATTTGATGGTGTATTTGGAGTGGAAGGTAGTGGTAAAAGCGGGGCTGGAAGATGATTCAGAACCTGACGAGGACTAAATGGATTCAAACCTGCCCCTTTCCATCCGCTTTTGATATTTTGATAAGTAAGACCTTTTTCTCTTATCTTCTGAAAAAGCTGTACCCAATCAGATCGTTGTATTCGTTGTATTCCTGCTCGAGAGTATCGATCAACCTCTTGGGCATGATATCGCTTCATTGGCCCATACACTCCAACATCCAATGGCTGAAGTAGATGCGAGCAATGAGGTGGTAGAATAAGAAGATCAATCTCCTTTTAAATACAGAAAGCAATCAAACTTCCTGTAATATGACTGGAATGACCATCCATAATCAATAATCGAGGCTGATCACCTGATATTTTTTGAGATTCTGGCTCAAAAACCTTACGTATCCATTCCAAGCCATGGCTATTAGAAGTCCATCCACTATTGCTTGTTGAGAAATACCAATTTGGAGGAGTATTAGTAGGAATCCATGCAGTATTGGTATTCTGAGCCTTGAAAATGATCATGGGAGGTAAAGAGCCTCCATCTGCATTAGCACATTCCAATACAGTTATCCATTCTTGCTTTCCTGCTGTAACCTTCCAATTCGATTTGAGAGTAGAATCTACGATTATACGTGTTGATTCTGTTTCTCCAACTGCATATCCTGTCTCATCCATATTATATATATTCTTGAGTTCATATGTTGAAAACCACGCTGATATTGTTTCAAATGTGGCTTCTTTATGCCTTGCAGATTCCAATTTGCGAGAATAAGTTCCTTTGAGTTTAGGATATTGATCTAAGAATCTAAAGATCCATCGTTGACCTATATGATCTGATTGAAAGGATGGAGGGGTAGATGATGACGCGAAAATGACGCGTTGATTCAGAATTTCTTGGGCCATTTCTTTCAACAACCCAGGAGTTGCAGGGTATCCAGTAGCTTTCAATCGTGAGATTCATCGTACTAGAGTCTTCTCTTCCGCGTTGGAAAGTTTTTGAAAGGATTCGTGAGATTGAGAGCGTGATTGTCGTCCGGCCATTCGATTTATTAAGGTTGACTTCGGAATCTTAAAATGAATAGCAGCACTTCGAATTGAAGTAAATTGTTTATCTTTTAGACTTTCTATAGCCTTTTGAATATTATCTTCCGATTCACTACGATTTAATGACTTTCGATCCATTGTGTGTTGAATAAACGCGTAAAATAAAGAAATGAGGGGGTGATTTTGACTCATATCATGACATGACCCACTTCTAGTCAAGTTACGTTAGCTGAAAAAGACGATTTTTGATATAAAAAGATGATCTATAAATAAAATACTAGACTTATAGAATATTAATATAATTTTTATAAAGATTTTATTATAAAACATTACAATATATAATAAATAAAGAAAGTCCAGAACTCCTATAAAATCACAACATCACAAATCAAACAACACCCTAAAAAAATTTCATAACCTTAATCAAAGTTTTTGACAATCAACAAAACTCTACAATGTCTGTTCACTTTCATTCTCACTCTAACTCTACCGTCACAGCAATCATCCGGGCCTTGCATACTCGCCAATCATGCATGAATACGTAGGTACGTACGGAGTACAAAGTCCAAATTCTCTTTAGGTCTACACCATCTCAACTCGACTAGACTCAACCCATCCTATCTCACGTCATCTCAATCCATCCAAACAAAAACAACAACCCTCTGGAATAAATTCGTATTCCACAATCAAAGCAAGAAAACACCGTTCATGCCATGCACGCTCCGCTCCCCAAATCTCAACACCAGACGCCATCGATATACGCAAGCATTTAAGCGCGCATATCTTTCTGACTTTGCGATTATGAAACAAGGCAGGGAAGGAAGTCTACTATGCTAGACCTCTATCTGGAAAATAAACAGATAACCAACGCCTCTCATTATCCGCAACCCCCAATGCCCAACCAAGAGAAAAAGGAAAAAAAGACATGAACATGAATCATCCAACCCTCATCACTACATCATGCCACTTATCTCCAACCTCCCTTTCCTACAACGTTCATAACACTTTCCCTAGTTTTCGGCTCTCTAACCACACTACCACCATGAGCACCATGATTATGACCATGGCCATGGCCTCCACTAACTGATCTACCAGAATCAACTGTCGTGCGTCTACTATGTCCATGTTTCACCACTGGTGCTGTACGAGGACTAAGTACATTGCTTAAAGTAGACTCTTTGTCACTCTTAATCATCCTTCTCGCATGACTCGCCGTAAACATCTGATTTTCACTACTTGGACTTGTCGCCAATTGAGCCGCAGTTGGACTTCTCGCCCTTCGTATTCTTTGACTACCATCAGATGCCGTATGCGGGTGACCTGTTCTCGAAAGACTACCATTTCTTTTCAGGGCTTGACCAATTTTAACACCATCTGATTTTCCTACTTTCCAATTCTCTGCTTCGGATCCCGAATGATTTGCGGTCGATTCGACAATTTCATCTAAATCGCGTAATGGTGATCTTTTAGGAGGACTACCGTTCTTGAGGATTCTCAATGGAGAATGTTCGGTATCCGAAGACGTTGGGGAGAGATTTGTAATGGTTGGTGGTGGAGGTGATCCCGAGGGGGGCTTTTTGGATAGGAATCCTGCTTGGAATCGATTGTTCTTGGGCTTAATATCAATGGATGTCAGTGGAGCCGTAGGAATAGGTGATGAGCCAAGGGGGTCCGTGGAAACCTCGCCTAGGTATGATGGTAAAGGTGGTAGGGTAACAGTGTCTTCAACCAGGGATATATCCGGAGTGGACTCAAACTTCTGGGGAGTTTTCTCGAATTCGGCCAAGGCACCAGCATCGTCATCGTCTCGCCATCTGACACTTCGCTTGGAGGTCTTCTTCGGTGTGAAAGAAAGTCCTTTCTTACCTACTACAATCTTACGACGCCTCGGTGAGGCTTTCATCGGAGATGGAATTTGTGGTGCCACCGTGAGGGTAGGCATTTTAATTGGTGATTGTATTTCTTCAAAAGAAAGATTGATTTGCTTTTTACGTTTTGGCGTACCTCGTTTGCTAGGGGCGAATTTCTCCGTGTTTTTCATGGAGCCATCTGGTTTCACTATTGAAGCAGCGGCTGTTGAACATGTCTCCAACAGTTTTGAAATGGTTTTCTTTCCGTGTTGTACTGCATCATCTTCGGTCATACCAATAATGTCATTAAGCGAAGACATAATCTCGAATTGGGCAGAGAGCAGCACTTGCATAACACCCGCATCGACACCCTTTTCTTGGTCTAAGACATGTTGGAATGAGTCTCGTGCAGTCTTAACTTTCAGAAGTTCCGTCTCTCGAGTCAAGCAAGCAACATCGCTGCCATCCTCACGTCCATCAATCTCAACAAGTTGACGAACACTATTTTGCAACGCAGAATCGATCGCGCGTTCCCAATTTATCTTATGCAACCGTTGATGGTAATGTTGACGACTATTCTCTAGTTCAAGAAGAATGCCTTGAGCAGTCTTACGCATGGCAGCCAAATTTGGTAGCATTTCTGCATCATCTCGAGAATCACAAACGTTATCAAACGCTGCAATCCAGGAGGATAGAATACTGATGCGGCGTTCAATTTGTCGAAGTTTCTTCATTTGGCTGACCTTCTCCTGGCGCTCAGTCACTGAGTTCTCGAATGCCGCCCGAATACGTGACATTCCCTCCCGGGCTATAGCATCTCTCTTTTCTGATTGCTTTCTGAACTTTACAAATGCAATGTTCTCGGCATCTTTCTGCTGAGCCTTAAGTTCATTGATCAAAGCCATTTGTTCATCAATCTTGACCAAGAAATCCTTAACGTGACGATTGACATTAAAGACGTTCCTCGTAACCTTGGTTTGAATGTTCTTCGCTCGGTTTGCATATCTCAAGGTGTTTTGGGTTTCATCAAAATGAGCACTGGAAGGACTGACACATACAATCATGACGGTCTTGCAATTCCCACCAAGAGAAAACTTCAATAACCTCGTCAATTTTGAATTTCGATACGGAACGTGGTTTTTCTTTCGAGGATCGCAAAGTGCATTGATACAGCTACCAAGAGCAAGAAGTGACTTGTTGATATTTGCACCTTCAATTAACCTCTCACCTCGATTCTTTGTTGCGCTGGCACGTTCGCTGCCTGCCAAATCGATGATACTCAAAGTCGCCATAGTGTGTGGTTCGTTGACTGATGCATTTCGATCCTTTTGTGCAACATTGATTTGGAGAACGGCATGGGAACGAGATGATGTCGCATTAGCGGCTGTTGGTGAAATGGTTCGATATTCGTTTCCTTTAACAATCATATCCATAACTTCCTGAACATCTTGTGGTTTGTGACTCGATAATCCTGCAACTGATACAGCTTGATTTGCATCCTCTCTTAACATCAGTCCTGCTTTACTACCGCCTGGTACCAAAAGATCTCGAATTGTCTCGTTATAAATTTCCAGGTAAGATAATGTGATTTCCGTTTGCTTTTCTTCCGATCGTTCGTTAATTTTCTCAAAGAGTTCCTGCATAGTTAAGAAGATAATTCCGGGTTGTTGAGCAGTTCCTGTAATTGTATGAGTTTTACCACAACCAGTGGCCCCGTATGCGAAAACTGTAGCATTATAACCATCAAGTACATTGTCCAGCAGTCCTCTGGTTGTTGATTCGTAAACATCTCCTTGTGTAGTATTATCATCGAAGACTCTGTCGAATGCGAATGTTTGATCTTTAACTCTTTTGCCCATATTTGATACAACTTTTGATTGGAATCGAGACATGGGACTGTCTTGGGGAGGGTCGAATACACTGCTATTGTCAGATTTGCGAGAGTCAGTGTTCTGCAGTGCTTACAGGCATCTATCATCAATCACTTTTATAACAGGATGAATCCCTCTTCCACCAAGCTTTGGGGTCGGGGCTCCTGCCAATGAACCCTCGCCCAAAAATGATATGCCATCATCGGTTTTTGTACTATAAATTGTAAGCCGTCGTTCGAATTCAATGCCATGGGCGTGTGGCAGTTGAGTGATAGGGACATACATTTGCGCAGCTTCTTGAATAGTGAAAGGTCGAACACGAACTACCAATTGTTAGGAAATGGGCCCCAAAGCGATACCAAGATTACTCTACCGGTAACAGAGATTGAAGACGCGTCTGACGCCATCGCAACGGCGTCTGTACTCTTTATAATGTATTAATGACCAGCTGAGGGCAATGTAAACAGACCGCCGAACAGTAATTTCAATTGTACAAGATCGACCTGGAATAAAAAGAAAAGAATAGAGAAGGAGTGAATGGTTAAAAGAATTACAAATAGCTATCTCCGATTAGTATTGAAGTATATCAACAAACTCAAGGAACGAAGGTCGCCAAGTTGTCGTAGGTATTTTGTTTGATTTTGATGATGGATGCCCATGCATTTACGTACAGAGTGTTCCTGAAACTTTTACTCACTCAAAGACTTTCATTTCCTCTAAAAACATGGTTGACCCGTCAACTGAAAATGGAAGGATCCACTTTCCGCATAAATTCTTATTAGTGTACCCCCGTACGCCAACGCAGCCTTTTGTGCAAGGCTATCTATCTATCTATCCTATGTGGATCTGAACCAGAATAATATATTTTTATACAATACAATCATAAATACAATCACACAATTATGTGTATCCGACTAAATCTTGAAAATGGGGCATTTCATTTGATGACATTGAGAATATGGAGAATATCAATGCTTTCTATTCAACCCGCCGACAGATACTATGTATGACCTACCTAGATATTCATTAATACTTGAGCTACTCAGTACCTTTCTTTCTACCAGGTCTCTACATCTTCCACTATATCCCCATCCGTCCTCTACCTGTCTCCTTGCCCTTCTTTTATAATACAAGAACCCTCAGGTTCAAGAATCAAGCGAAACCCAACCCTCAAACCAATACTTTATATACAGTCCATGTGACCCTCTCGCCCCCGCCCCTAAAACTCCAAATAGTCCAAACACCCATTGTACCACATTTTTCTATCCTCAGTACGCCATCCATCACCATATCCACAAATTATGGAAGTCAATCACGCGCAAACACCTCCCAAATCAACCCGCCGTACCATTAGGGCCAATATCAAAAAGATTAAGTGGCCAAGTCGCACCCGCGATAGCCCCCGAAACTTGTCCACCCAAATGTCCCTGCTCACCCGCACCTCCAGTTTGAACTTCACCTGTCGATGGATTTAATTGTGTCGCGTCACCAGTATTCAAATCTCGCCCTCCTAGCTGCATCAAAGCACTTGCCGAGTAACATTCCTGTGGTTCGAGGTTGCCCGTTATAGTAGATGTCCAATGTTGCCATGCTTGTGTAGGTGCTGTATTAACTTGGATTGAATTTCTATGCCATGTATTAGGAGGGACCTGAGATGCCCGGGCTGCCAATGCAGCGATTAATGGTGCTTCCACAGAATCTGTAGTTGGGACTGAATAGCTTGAATAGCTTTGATTTTCAGGCTGCGCGTATGTTAAATCGGAAGTATTGGAAGCTGATTCAAGATATGGCGAATATTGGGTTGCAGCTGGGTATGGTGTCTGCTGATGAGACATCTGTCCTTCGGTAGATGGGTAGCTAGGTGCAGGTGCACTTCCACTAGCAGACGCAGGCTCAGTAAAATTAAAGTTTTGAGTTGCCACTGTATAAGCATTGTTACCGTTAGTATTCGAAGATTGCTCTGCAGGTCTCATCTCTTCCTGGGCCGTGTTGGCCGAAACATAACTTTTATCGTTCTTGATCGGTAAATTTCGGCTTAGTAAACCGAGTGTTCCGTCAGTGACAACCTGGACGGCCTTTTTAAGTCGTGTTCCAGAACCTGATCGATTAGTAAAGTTGTTCTGAATCAGCGACATTGCACTTACCAAGCAGCGAACCTATATCCCCCATGATTTCCAACCATATATCCATTTCCTCTCTCAACGCTGCCAAGTCAGCTGTCGATATCCCGCCACGTTTCTCCCACTGGGCGAATAACGTTGTTGTAAGTGCCATGACATAAACCGAAGTATTGTACCAAGTCGTGTCAAGACTCTTGTACTTCTGAAGTTGGCGGACAACTCCTAACATTTGCCGAGAAGACTCTACACATATTCTCATGCTCTCGGCATTGAAATTGGGATCTGTTGTCATAGAGACTGATGGATGACGCAGAAGAAGACGAAATTCCTGAGACCAAGATTGAGCATAGAGAGCGAATACTCGTCCTTCTTGCTCGTTATGACCCAACTCTCCATTCACAAGCTGGAAAGGTAAATCTTCCTTCCAAGCACGTATTTTGGCCTCTAATTTATTGACGGTTGCAATGTAAGTGTCTGGCCGACGGGATATTGAATAAATGGTTGAATAAAGTTCCAGATAACATGGTATAAGTTTGAAAGCTTGGATACCAATCTCATGGTTACATTTAATTGGATGAGGTGGCTCTATGCCTTCGCCGGGAATGTAATCATCGTCAATTGGCGAAGGAATTTCAACATCATAATCATCATTCCGTAAAGGCATTGGACGGCCAAGCTTTCCACTAAGGGTAACATTGACAGTTAGGATAACCCAAAAAGTTCGTCTACGCATTTCGATTTCGAGTTCGCTAAGCGTATTCGAATCAGAGGCCCATCTTTTTATCGATCTGTGAAGCCCAAGTTCAATAGCGAGAGTCATAGCCATTCTCGCGAGCACCCAGCTTGCGCCCGGCTTGGGAAAGTTTCGAAGATGCATGCAAATCAAGGCTAGAGCTTGGACATCTTGTGCTGTATGACTACATGCTAATTGATAAAACATGCCAAGACAGTAATGGTAGTGCATATTTGACTGGGAGTTCAAATTTGCCTGTTGTTCTGCATCTTCCCAGTTTCTAGTGGCATACTGGAAGAACATGATAGCGAAGACCATGTGAACAATGACGTTCTCGGCAATAGTTGGGCGAAAGGTAGGATCATCGTACATTCGAATCAACTGTATCGATCATTAGTGGAAGAAAAGGCTATGAATCAGAATACACATACCAATCTCATAAAACTACCTCTGTGAAGGAGAGGGCAGTACGGGTTGATAACACGAAAATACCACTGGGCATAGGTGATACCGTCTGAACGTGCTGGCAATTCAACCTTCTCAATTCTTGGATTTACGTTCCAAGCCGATTGAAGAAAAGATTGATATGATTTGTTGTAAAGTTGAGGGTGGAAAACTGAAGAATCCGGTTCATCCATATCGACGGAGCGAAAATCCGCAATGTCAATCTCCATACCTAAAATTGATAATGCCGTACCTTTTATTGCGCTTAGATGAGAGCTTCCAGGTGATACCCCAAGATAATTATCACCCATGCATCCAGCTCGGTAAGCAGGTAAAGCGCGAAACATATTGGTCTCTTGTTGCTGGTCATTATTCACATTGATTGAAGTTGGTGAAGTATATGCTGAACCTGCCGAACTCCATGTTGACGGCATCCCATTGGATGATTGACCATATCCATATTGTCCAGGTCCGGAATCGTGAAATCCATTTGTCGGCTTTATATCAGCGCCACTTTGCAACAATCGCTGCTCCAGCTCCTGAATTCGAAGTTGCAGATCGCGATTCTGTTGCTCAATTCCTTCAACATAACCCCGCGAAGTGGCACGACCAGTTATCCTATCTGTCGTTCGACATTCCGTGTTATTTTGTAAACATGGCGAACAACCACCCGGTAATCCATCGCATCGTATCTTACGAACCTATATACCATATTCATCATCGTTAGTCGATTTGAACAATATAGGAATGCGAAATGTTGTCGTCCATCGCGACTTCAAAGGGTCAGTACTAACCTTGCAACGGTCGCAAGCTTGACCAGTTCTCGTCGAAGAGAGTAACTTTTTCTTCACTGTGTTTGAGAATTCTTCTGGATGTTGTTCTGATTTAATCTGCTTTGCAACAGGAGCATTTGATCCATTTGGTTCACCGGAAGCATTTCGCTTTTGAGGCATCGTCGCAATTGATGCGCCGGAAAACGCCGTATTATGTAGTGATATGGAAGAAGCCGTTGGACACCCAATGGGTCGGTTCTGGTTCTGATTCTGGTTCTGATGTTGATCCTTCAATGCTTTATTATTATTAATCCTCGCGTCTAATGGAGAACCATGAAAATGCCATGAAGAATTGGTATAATTTGTATAAGGATTCAACAAATGGAATTGTTGATCGAGTCGGTCTTGATCTTGATGAACAGATTGATTAGGATCAGGTGAATTGTATAGAGGCAAATGCACACCAAGACTACCATGGAATATCATTGTGAGCGGCGAAAGGCCAATTGAATTGATTGGATTGTGGTGATGCTAGTCCCAATCAAGAAGGATTACGGTGCCGCTTTGAGGATGAGACGGAGGAACAAGAGGACAAGAAATCGGTGAAAGGCTCAAACACAATGGAATGAATGGAGAACTTTAGCTCAATCAATATTCAACATGCATGGCGGAATTCGAAGGGGAAGGGGAAAGAAGAACAAGGCTGCCTCGTGAAACAAAGGTAAGGTATGTGAACATGAAAAATACCCTCGACACCTCAATAGTAGGATATCATGAAGATATGTAGGCAAAATATGAGGTTGATGCGTAATTCAGGGGAAGGTATGAATGATGTCTGTCCAATATATCGAGAAAAAATATGGTTGTTAAGGAGAGAACATCTTCATTGACTTTTTGTTGAGATGTAATAACCTATATATAAAATGGTACGTATTCCTATTTCAAGAATGAGGAAAAGGATCTGTCAGGCTTGAGAATTTGAAACATTAAAACAACCAGAGAGGCTTCGCTATACCTCATCCAAACTCGAGAAGGGACTAATAGATAAGGGGAAGAGAAGGTGGTTTAGCTGTAGAATTTCAAAGAACAATAAAAGCTTCTCTCGTTCATAACCTAACCTTACTTCATCCAAGAACGAAGAGAAGCTCATAAGACTTAGAATTTTCAGCTATTTGCAACTTTTTCCTTTTCCCTTTTCCCTCCAATCTTATCTAAGGTCCCGGTACGCGTTTCCCTTCCAAACCCTCCCTATCATATTTTAGCATTCGAAAGGAACACAGCCTATTGGATACCGAGGAAAGATTCCGAATCGTTCAAGAAAGCTTCGATAATTGTGAGGATCATCAGTCTGGGCATGATTAAGAAAGAATTGACGAAAAGAACTTACAGCACTCACAGCACTCACAGCACTTACAGCGATCATTTCCCTCCTTGTGTTGGTACTCGGTAGATCAGGAACTCGGGGAGATCAACTGTATCTTCCCCTCCCTAGTAAGTCTAACAGACTATAAGACTACAATACTACAATACAACCATTGCAGTAGCACGAAGTTCAGAACCATTTCCGCGGGCCGTCGATCCATGAATGTAATGTAACATAGCAACCACTTGTTACACACCGCGCAATCCCGTTTCTCTTCCCTTGTCCTTTAGCAATAGCAAAATGCCTCAAAATCCAATGTTAAAAAAGATGATGTCCAGAAGCAGCCAAGATCTTCCTTGGTATCACAATGCTTCTCATTCATCTTCATCTCAGGAATGTCTTGGCCCTTGGCATATACTATTTACAGGGTAAAAGGACAAAGGGAAAGCCACGTGCAAGCCATATTTTGCATTGACCCTATGGAAGGAGGGCAATGTCATTTGCCTACCTACTTCTCAGCTGGGAATTGCCCGGGATATGGAGGAGCGTAGGAGTGGGGAATTCGAGGTGGTCGGAGAAATAGTGGATTGTCATAATGGTAAAGCTATCCACTGTACTATACCATACCCCTAAGGGTATGAAAACTCTTTCATTTATAACTTATATACTCTTTCTGTACTAGCCACCATTTCTGTCAGGTCCATAATCCATAATCTATGTATTGTTAAGGAGAAAAGATGGGATTTTTAGCGAGGAACCAAAAGTCGTCTATTCAAGAAGAAGCCTTTCAGCCAAGAAGAGTTTGATCGCGTGCGAAAATCAATTAATTTCCGATCGGGCTGTTTGTATTTAAAGCATGATAATTGGACGATACACAAAAATTATGGAAACTAGGTACCTAGTACTGAAAGAGGGAAAACTCTTTGGGACCCTATTATTGGGATCCATTCGGTGGTTGACTTCCCCAGCTTACTAAAAATAGACAGTCACCACTTGAAATGTACTATACTCCGTGACCCGCAGCACCTACTTCTGTAAATGGGAGTAATTTTATCAGGTCACATGTACGCTAGTATAGTTTAGATCTAGTGCGGAGCTGGGCATTTCTACCGTGTCTGTTCTATACTTCAATCTACACCCCTATCATCTAATAAAACTCGTGCTTCATTCCAGCTTACCGAAATGCATCCGAACCAGCAAGTCGGGAATCCTTAGCCAAAGCCAAGCATTTACGCATTCACACAATCTACCAGCCGAAAACTCAAAAACAACGTAAAAAACCGTTCCCCAAAAAATTAATTGATACTAGCTTCACATTGTGTTAAACTAAACAATACATAGCCACAAGCGGCTCACCCGGTGGCACCGACCAAAATTTAAAATAAAACAAAAGATTTTGCTTTAGTTCCGTTCAAAAGCTGACTCAGCATCCCAAGACACCGGACCAGGGAACTTTCACGCTAACATCTCCCGTTGTCTTCACTCCAGCATACCATTCCGCCACAGCATTCCGCGACCAACCCAACCTAAGGAACAATTTCAACCCTTCAGCAGCAATACCAATCCCGGTCATCATAGCCTCTAGCCGTACCCGACGGCCCGTCCAAGACACCACACCCACCTCTCTCACTCTACTCATACCTCCGTCCCCTTCCACACCACCACCTCAAACCAAAACCCAAAATGTCCGCGTCACCTACCCATCTTCTTCAAACCATACCCTTGGAACACATTCCCTCAACACATACCCTCCACATCGCCCTCTACCGCAATATCCAAAACTCATCCTTCCTCCACCAACAATTACTTAGCGGAAATACTGATTTTGAATATGCGTTTGTTGATGCTAGTGTTGTATGTTATTTTTCCTTTTCATTTTCTCTCCTTCTCTTGGTCCCATTTTCACTCTCTCTTTTCCTCTTTTCCCCAATCCCCTTTTGCTTCTTCTTCTTTTCCGCTCACAAGTCCCTCTACCCCTCCATCAACAAATTTGATAGTGGGGCATTAGATCACGTGACCAGTCACTGACATGAATACAATACACAGGTCCTGTCAAAACTACATATGCTAGCAGCATCATATAGAGCCATTAACGATGCGTTAGAGGGACGATTAAAGAGTCGAAATATCCACTCGGAAATTGTTTTTTCGTTGAGTATGAATAATAATGTATGTTCGCTTCTCCTTATTCCCGCTTATTCCATCTCCTATCCATCTACTAGGTGCATGATCACATGCCATTTCCTATCCATCTACTAAGTATATGATCAATGTCACGTCAAATCGCATTATCATTTCGGACTCATCCCATCTCTTGATCCTATCAATAAACCTCAAAAACCTAATCTAACAATACCCCCCTCCCAAAAGATCGCAGAATCCTTCCGCCGCTTCGGTATAACCCCCTCTACAACCTCCCTCCTAGTAGTAAAAGTAGCACCCGCATCATCTGCTCCTCAAATCTCAGAACATCTTTCTTCATCCATCGAAGGAGAAGCCGTTCCATTCGAAGATGAGACGTTAACCAAAATGACTGATATTGCGCGGGTGAAGAAACTGTATAAGTTGAACGCTAGCGGTGGTGGTGGTGGGGGGAAGAAAGGGGGAGTAAATGGCGTGAGTGAGAAGATACAGGATGAGAGGAAAGAATTAGAGATTATGGTTTTGGGAGCTATGGCGTTGAGAGGTGCTACTAATTAGAGGACATAGGGTGCGAAAATGAGATGGATACATATCTGATTTTACACGTCGTCGTGTTCCGGAATATTGATCTCATCAACATTCTTTTCTCAAGTTTCGCTATCCCATCCTACTGTCTTTACAAGCATTCAAATATTAATGAAACAAGTAGATTCATACCACAACAAGTACTTCAGAACTCATCAGATCCGCAGAGTATCAGCGATCTAATGCCAATCCAGACCCCATATCTTTCCCCTTTCTCTCCCATCAAGACTTCGCAAAAATTACACCAAACATTATCCGATAATTCAAGTGAAGAAGGCATTTTGCATACAAGTGGTGCAAATGAAATAAATGAAATTACTTCAACCAAATATAAATAACCAAAATCCCTTCTTTGTCGGACTATTGGACCTGCGGCAAAGTTACTAGTCGGTTCTCTTGCAAAATTGTTAACCAGTCAATTAGTTTTTAGTGCTGAGTACTGGTCTTGATGTAATTCAATGGAGCAAATATTTAAAATATCACCAGTCAGGTGAGAAGGTTATATTTCAATTGATAACAAGCTTGAAATTTTTTAAATTTTAGAATCATTATAAAAACATTGTGAATGCAATTTCAAGATAATTTGTGAGTCCCTTTTTTTTGGTTTTAAAATTTCCAAGTAGACAAAGAATGATGATTGTGAAAGCGAAAGTGGAAAAAAGAAATCCAAAAAGTTGAAAAGGGAAAAAAAAAGTACATCATTATCTTTCCAAATATCTTCTCTCGCACATCGAACGGAAATAACAATTCCTTATCTACTTCCACTCGAAATCACTTTCCTACCGCGATTCCACTTCATGACCACATAGGACGCGGTAAGGTATGTGGTAAGAGAAATAGTTGCTTTCACTGTCTAAAATGATACTTTGATCATTGCTCCCCCAGAACCTTCCAGCCAAGTCATTGTTTGTCATAGAAGACTGAGTCATCCACTTGGTCGGCCAAAGTGGGTTATTTGTGCTGAGCACATATAGGAAGATTTCCGAAGAGGAGTTTTGGAGACTAATAAAGTGATGAGGTTCAAATATCCTCTCACATTTTGTGTCAAAGTCCAAGGACATGCACAGATACTGCTCGTCGGCTCAGGTGTATAATTTGCTTTGGTAGATGGGTAGTTGATCATCTAGAAGCATCGCCGACGCAAGCACTCGCAGCTCCCTGTTTGATGTCGATAACGGTGCCATTGTAGATCCAATATTGAAAAGATTCTTTGTATTTAAGAATAAGATGGAATGTGCAATCGCTCTTGTGATAGATGTAGAAGTACACTTGTGACCTGCAGTCGTCACTGGTCGGAAAGTTATCATGATAAGCCCTGAGGGTAAAACATTTTGAGCATGTTGTGCGTCCGGAGTTCAAGAGACTTCACTGCCACTGCATTTTTCTAGGGTCCATGGAATATTACCTAGTGATTGAATCAATGTTTATAGGGACTTCCTCCTGTTCGATAAATCAGTCTTGCAAATCCTACTTGGGCGTTACAAAGCTTTTTCATACACATGTCGACGACTGAGCGAGTTGTTAGAATTGAATATCTTAGCGGCGGCCTTGATCTGAGTTGAAATGAGACGCGGTGGCTGAAGTGTTGTATTGAATACGGATAAAGCGTGATATTCAAAGTGAATTACCGTTGAGTGCACTGCCATTTGATCACGTGGCAGTGGTGGTGGTAGACTACCTTGCGAGGTGCCTATCAACGCTCCTCTGACTTTCAAATAAGTAATCTTACAAAGATTTTTCCGTCAATCTCAATTGTGAATCTCTTCAAAAATATCCTCAAAAGACTTAAACAAGACTTCTCTCGAAGGCAACGTCTTTCAGCCCACCATTAAGATGACAAGCTCGATTCCAACTAAACGCGACGCCGATGGCAACGCGAAGAAAGCGTTCAAACCCATAATACTCCACCATCCAGGTTTTGAAAACGACATCCGCCTCAGGTTTTTGGTCAAGAATACCATGCTCACTCCACCGTCTTGAAGCTTCACTCTGCATACTTTCGGAAGTTCCTAGATTCTGCAGACAAAGTTCGTGCTGCAAAGAAATCGCTGTTTTCCTACGATTATGTTTCTGTAGTTGACGAGGATGGAGAATGGGGTTTGGAAGCAGTGAAATCGGTATGTATGATTCTCATGTTGTTTTTCCTGTTTCAGTTCTTTAATGGGACCATTGAGCGCGCTAGAATTTGGGGTTTATCCCAATCGATCCATGATTAAGTACTGTGTTTGTTCAATCAAAATAGGACACTTAATCCTGTACGCACGTATCAATGCTGGCTGTCTCCTACGGGAACTTGTTGAAATTCGGTTGTTCTCTGGGCGGTTAGGCAGGAAGGCTAACTTATCGTAGTTGCCCAACTCCCATAACCACCCGAGTACAAACAAACCGAAAGCCCCGCGAACTGAAAGTTCTGAGAGAAGCGCTTTTGAGACATTACTCTTTGTTTTTTACAATAGACCATATACCATCGATAGTTACAACTGTTTCATGGATATCTACCGCTTGGCAGACTTTTATTGTGCTCCCCCGGCCTTTTCGCATTCTTTGGATTCCGCATTGCTTAGGAGTCTCACATTTACGAAATCGATCCGCCGCAACAGCGAACCTTTACTTCGAATTGCTAAGAAGCTCCATCACCCTGTCCTCTTCCGAGAGTGCTTAATTTATCAGGTTGCGGGGATAGAACGCCTTCACAACGAGTCTTGGATATCGAAATTTGACGACGATAAAGAGCTAAAACTTTCTTTTGTGATGGCATTTACGGGCATTCTCTCTTTACAACATGAGGTCGATATATCTATCGCATTAAACATGGAAGAGGTGCCGGATTTTCGCTACTTTTTCGTGGAGGGTAGGGTACCAGTGCGGGTAGCAGGATCATATGACGCAAGGAATTACCGGGTTGTATTGGACCGTGTCCTAGATAGACAAGCGGAAATTGAGACTGTAGATGAGCGGGACACTGTAGGATGTCTTTCTAAATTGTTGATGAGCAACTTGGTTCTAGACAGGAGTGGAGCACGCGTTGGCGACATGGGGCCTGATGCGGACGACGACGATGAGAGCTTCTTTTGTGCTCAAATCCGGGACGGGGATCTTCCCTGGGATCAGAACAGTATAGACTGGTAGAGTAGCTGAAGTTTTCATGTTCAGCCTGTCTCCCATGGCAAAATATAATGTCTGTATGGCAGCCATGCCATCAAGGATATATCCTCTGGTTAAAGTGGTGAGGGATAAGATTTGAGGTATGACGAATGACCTTTGAGGTAATTGCGGCGGATCATATGCTTTTATGGCGATAATGAGCGTTTTTATTCCAAATGGCCATGTGTGAAATCACAAGGCTTGGATTCATCGTTGGTTGTGGCTGTGGTTATGGTTGTGGTTGTAGTCGTGGTCGTGAAGGAGACGAAGTATTTGATGCATGTTGGTTGAAAAATTGCGATTTAGCTAGGTATTCTCAACAAGATGACTAAAGCTCCAGTAACACGAAAGGCTTCAATCTTAAATCAAATCCAATGTATCGTATCACTGCTCAAAACCCTCATTTCCCATGCCATGAATTAATCTTGTCTTGTCGACATTGATGGTTCCATTTTTTCATCCCCCCCGCCAAGATTCCAAAAATAGAAAGATTGACCTGCCCCACTTCCCATTGGTTCTGATTTCTGATCTTGCGACATCAAATTGATAAAATCATCTAACCCCTTTCCATCAATTTTTATATTCTTCTTTCTTCTTTCCTCCCCTTGATGTATATTCACATCATGCCCAAAATCAAGAATGTCACATCTGCCACATCCCCGCATATTACGATCTCTTTTATATACACTCCTCATCCTATCCATCATTACCGTATGCTATAAATACCAATTCACATTCACATTCCCCGCGTCTCCGACCCTCCCGATAAATGAACATCTGAGCGTCCCCATCTACGAACATATTTCCCCATACAGACACCATGCAAATCGCACACAGGAAGAAATTCTCGAGAAGAAATTACTCAGAATAGAAGAGAGTATTACATCGGCATTACAAGAACTCGAAAAAGAGACGCGAGCACGAAAAATCATATGGCAAATTACTTCGGAAGTCGAGGCAGCTAGTTGGGAAGAATGGACGCAGAGGTGGTCGGCGATTAATCCAGAGTGGGAAATTAAACAATACACTTCGTCGCCTGCTGCGGATATCCTCCCGTATTTTCGCTCCGTCCCTGGAATTGGGGAGACGCTTGCTGCGCACCCGGAACTCGAAGTCGATCTTTTTCGCTGGTTGTTGCTTTGGTATCATGGGGGTTTCTATCTCGAACCGGATATTTGGCCGAGGGTTTCTATGGATGAGTGTTTTGATCTCGATATTATTGAACATCCTTCCCTGGGTCTTGCGCGAAATTATCCAAATTCATCGGCTCGCTATATAGAACAGAGGGAACGGTCGAGTCCTATTAGTTTAGTGCTCGGTATCGATATCGATGAACCGTATATGGCGTCTCATGTTCGGGAGAAATGGGGCTGGTCGAGAACGTTCGGTTTTGCTACTTATGCTATGTGGGCACCGGGACGGTTTGATCCGTTGCTGAGAAAGGCGATTGTTAGATGTATTTCGCATTCTTCTACGGGACTTTTTGGGGACAAGATCGATGCGAAGGAGTCGGGGGAGGTGTGTGGAGGGGCTATGTTGACGGATATTGTGTTGGAGATGTTGAGTGAGAATTTGAAAGATGTACATCGTGTGCGAGATATGGATGCGGGACTTGAACGAAGAGTTACGTGGAAGAAATTTCGTTCGCTGCGAAATCCGTATTGGTTCTCGGCTAAGGATTTTAAAGATGCGAGGGATGTGAATAGGGATTTGAGGGGTTTGGGTGTACTACCTATTAATGTTTGGGGAAGTGGTCAGAGACATAGTGGGTCTGAAAGATTCGACCATGAGGATGCGTGTATAAATCATGTATATGGGAAGAGATCTTCTGTGTCTTTTTGGCAAAAGGTATTTGGATAAATTATCACTAGGGGCATCGGTGTAATTATGTACTTTGTACTATTTGGGTTTGAATATTGCATGGATAGGCAAGAAACAATAAGTAATAGGCAATAGGTGTTTGTTCGATTGGGAGTTGAATAATCTCTCATTGGAAAAGAAAACTAATTAAGGGTGCCACGAAAGGTGATCCGCGGTAATTATAACAGACAGGTCTTTGAAGCCTGGAAGTGGTTGGAGAGTATGGATTAAACAGAAGCAGAATGAGATATCCACCATGATATGATGTTCAAGATCTTTGTATCGAAAGATTCATACCCCATATCCATATCCATAGTATAGTGGCAAAATACAAAAATAAGAAATGAGAACGCTTAGGCGAGTCGAAATATATCGCGATAATCAAATAGTACGTCTTTGAGAAATAAAAAAAAGATCATCGAATGTGAGAGATCCGAGGAGTTATGAGCAGGTGAGAAAGAAGATCCAAGTGGAATCAACTAGCTAGCTCAATAGACAGCCACTGGTGAGATGTTTAGCGAGATGAAGCTTCCAGTGGAAAGTCGGTTTTCCTTAACTAGCACTTTTTCTTTCTTCAAACCACACTCAAATTCAAGCATGATACCCATCCGCAGCCTGCAAATTCAAGCCCCCCTCCAATTCACACGGATCCTTAGAAAACGAAACCTGCAAGCCCTCATAAATCGAACTCGACAGCCCATTCCCAGCGCCCTCCCTCAACCTCTCCAATCTCTCCTTCATCCTAATCGCCGCCCTCACCTCCGCAAACACCACCGTCGCATTCCCCCCATTATACACAAACACCAACTGAACATTCTCCCGGCCCACTTCCCGCTCACACAGCGTCTGAAGATTCTTTCCGGTGAAGGCGAAGAAAAAGGCTTTTTTCACGATGGTCAGTCGGCGGGATGCGTAGGTGGGTGCGCTCATGGCGAGGATATCTTCATTGATAGGGAAAGGATCACCTCTTACGGCGTTAGCGAGAAAGCGGAATCGAGACGGTGCAGAATCGGTGTGTTCCCGACGTAGGATATCGTAGAAGGATTGCGCGTCCTGCGCGTGCTGGAATACGATGCCGGAGAAGCGGAGGGAGGTGTCGCTGTCGATGCCGAAGCGGATACATACTACGGGGCCTTCGTGCACGGCGTTGCTGATGTCGGTTAGGGTTAGCGTGGGGGGAACGTTGAGGATGAGGACGACGCGGGATTGGTGGGAAAGGGGTTCGTGGATGGGGGGTCTGAGGGTGGGGAGGGTGGGGATGCGTCCGATGCTTGTGAGGCGGCGGCCGGAGCGGGGGGTGCTGGGGTGGAGATCGATGGTTTGGTGGGAGGGGGTCGCGGAGCTGACGATTGCGGCCCAGGTGTTGGCTTGGGTTTGGAAGGTGGGTTGGGGGGGGGTGGGGGTCGGCGTTGGAGACACGGTTGTGGTTGTGGTTGTACTGAGGGAATCTGAGTGGGGATCTTCGTTGGTTTCCGGGATAGAGGGGAAATTTTTTTGAGTTGGGAAAGGGGATTGAGGGGGTAAGAGGGGAGAAATCCGTCGATTGGGTTTGTTGCTGAGACCTGTTAGGTTTAAAGGCGTAGGTCTGTGTTTGCGAGTTGGAGGTTGCGGTTCATTTTCTGTTTCGACTTCCTGAACAGAGACCGTGGGTAATTTGATTTGAGGAGGAGATGGATGGCGATGGGTACTTGGTGTTTGATCGAGTGTTCCACTACCACATATATATGGTCTGTTAACTCCGACATTTTTCTGAGCGATATCCAAATCCCCGAGTTCAATTTCACCTTCATCTTCATCTTCTCGATCTTCTCGATCAGCAATTTGCGAATTCGGCGTATCCAAACCCAAATTATCCAAACCCAAAGAATAAAGAGTCAGCAACGAACTTGAAGGCAAAGCCTCCGCCGTAAAAATCATATGTCTCTCCAGCACAAACCCATGCACGGAATCCCTCGCCCTAAGACACTCCTCCCTCGTCTGCATAACCACAAAGCGAAAAGTAGACTGCGAAGCCAGATCGAAGATAACGGGACATTTTTCCACCGTTCCGTAGATTTGGAAGATGCGTCGGAAAGCAGGGGTTTGCCATTCGGGGGGTATTCCACCAATGTATAGTGCGCGTCGTTCCAGTTGTTCTTGGCTGTATGGTGAGGGAATTCCGGGGACGTGGGTGCTGGGATGGATGTTGGCGTGGGTTATGTAGACGTCTTTTCCTTCGGGGGAGTAGATGCCTGTAGCTACGGAGTAGGGGATTAGATTTAAAGGGTTTGGATTGCGAACGGCGAGGGGATTGGTTAGTAAATCGTGTGTTGCCATTTTTTTGGGTTGATTGTTTTTGTTGATTGTTTTTGTTTTCGTTGATGTTGATGTTGATGTTGATGTTGTGGTTGTTGTTGTTGTTGTTGTTGTTGTTGGTGTTGGTGTTGAAGAAAAGAAGCAGAAACACGACAACAAGGGAATGGTTGACTTTTAAAGAATCAAAATAGGTATGATTCGAGTCTTAGCCTTGTGGCCTTGGATGACTTTGGATGGTAATGGAATGATGTATGATAAAAGTGAAGTTTAGATGGAAGTGGAATGATACATGCACAGAAGTGAATTTTGAGATGAGAAATCTTGGAATGACTACGCTACTGTGAAGAATACCATCTCTTCAATACGTTGCAAGAGTGGTATTGTAATATGATAAAACTATTGATTATCAGTGTCAAGTCGAGATATTAAGAAGATTTAAGAAGCATTTTAGAAAAGACTTATGAGACTCACCTCACACTTTGTCTGCTGTCTCAACCAAACTGATATCACATGATGCCATAAAATTGACTATCAGTCCTCTTCCTATTTCTCCTTTTCACTCTCTTTCTCTTCCTTAATCTCCTTCTCCATCTCCATCTTTCTCTCATTTTCACTCTCCCGCTCCATCCATCTCCCTCTCCATCTCCCTAATCAATCTCCTCGCCTCCGCAATCGCCAACCCCAACAAATTCTCCCCCCACTCCCTCCTCTTCCCCTCCAAAACTCCATCTCTCTCCCATCTCTGACACTCCCCAACCCCACCTCTAACACCAATCCCCCAAATCCTATCATACGGACTCGCTTCTACCAATTCCCTCTCACCCGTCTCCTCCAGCTTCCCTCTCAACTCCTTCCCCCCCCTCGAAAACTTCAACACATTCCCCTGAGTCACGATGTGAAATTTAACTCTATCCCATTCCTCACCGTCGAAATTTTTGACTTGGCGTCCGAGAGATTTGATTTTGGAGGGTTTAGTCGTGTTGAGTATTTCTTGGGAGATGGGGATGTCGTTGAAATGGAGCGCTTTGTGGTACATCATATATCTAGATGAAGTTTGTGAGTTATAGGTAGAGGATACTTTTGGAAGAAAAGAAATGATAAAAGAAGAGAAACAAACTGTTCGGTACTTGTGAATTTTTGCCCTTTTTCATCCGTGAATTCACATACGTGATGTTGAGATAACCATGGATAATCCGCATCATCTGGTTTCCAAAAGAAGATTGGTCCGTTGTTAACCTCACTCATTTTGTTGGTTTTCTTTGTAACCTTAAGTCTTATGATTGCTATAATTGTATAGGAAATTGAGTTGGATGGAAATTTGTTTCAAGTTAAGTGTAGAAGTGAAAACCAGATGTTTGGAAGATCATAAAGTTATTTGTGTCGTTCTATTTTTTCTTTATAATACATATATATATATATATTTCTATTATAGAAGGTGTCGTCATGTATGACTCGAACGGTGATCGACCCCGCATTCCAATCTAGGCTGAGCTGAGTATTAGCTTTTAGTGGGGGCTAGCTTCAACTTTTAAACGAAGACTATAATATCAATACAAATGATGGATTTCTTATTTCTTCATAACGACCAGATGTTGATCAAATATTAGCTCGGAGAATTAGATGGTGTTTGAGATTGTAACGTTGTGCACTTCCAAGGTACGTAAAGTTAATATCGTTGCTCATCATCAACTTTTGGAACCAGGGGGTATTTTCTTTTATTCGTCAATAAGGAGAGCTTATGTACATGTATGAACATATACAACCAACCCCCAACCTCCCCACAAATAAAGAAATCATCGAATCCAAGTCTCAATTCCATTTCCCATTCCCATTCACCTCCATCTTAGAAAAACAAAATAATCACTAAACAACACCCTTAGCCCACCTCCTCACATCCACTCCCGCAAAATTCGTCTTCCCCTTTCCAATCTCTTCGCTTCCTCCAACGCGGAAACTTTCCGGTGGTCCAAGAAAACTTTTTCGTACACCGCCCAAATCGATTATGACTATGATGAGTTGAGTTAAGATTAGTAAAAGTTATTTTACCTTCTACCCCGATCTGAAATAAAACAAGACGAGACGAGACAAAACAAAACAAAATAAAACAATTAGTATGATGATAACCTCCTTCCTTCCTTCCCTTCCAACCACCCAAAAAAAAAAAGAAAGAAAAAAAAAGAAAACTCACTCTTCTGAAAAACCACCCCCGGTTCAATCGCCCAAATCTTCAAAGTATGCGCCCCAGCAATCTTCAACCCCTCATGCCTAGTCGTCGTCGTATTCCCACTACTCTGTCCCCAAACCCCATCCACGACCGCACCAGCCCACCCCGTCGGAAAAATAGCCGTACTAACACTACTCGGCACAAATTGTCTCACCTGCGGAACCTCATCATCAATCGCGATAGCATATTTAAGCGTTCTTTCTGCACCATTTTGATTCAAGGATGGAGAGATAAAAAGCGTTATGTTTGTGACGGGGACAGCGGTGATTGTGTATAGATTGTAGAGGAGATAGGGACCGCTTGATGTATTTTGGGTGGGTGCTAGGACAGGGGAAAGTGTGACGCCGCTGTTTGTGCGGCCGAGACCAGGGAGGGTGATGTAAGATATTTCATCTACGGACGTGGAGTAGGAGGTGTGATCTGCTTCGATGGAAATGTGGAGGTCGGATTCTACGAAGCCGTTGGTGAAGTTGGAGGGGATGAGGGTGTGGTTTACGGGGAGGAGAACGGATGGTGGTCCGTAGTTTCCCCATTGACCGTTTTCGCAAGAGGAGGTTATGAGGAGGGTTACGATGGTGCTGTTTGGAGCTGGTGGTGCGGATGACCAGTCAATGGATACGTAGATGCGTGTGTCGGTTCCATTTGACCCGCCTGTTACACCTGAGGTTTGGGATAAATGAACATATGGTTGAGAAGCATTAATGGTCCAGCTACAACCGAGGAGTCCGCGAGCGAAGATATCGACATAACGTGTTTGTGGTCCATATGGATCCATGGGAGGTAGAGTAAGTACTTCCGAGGAAAGTGTATGATAATTATCATCTCCGGATACTGTGGCATTTGATCCTTCGATTCCAACACCTAGATTTCCTGCAAGAGAGGTTTCGAGATCTTGAACGTATGACATGGGAGGAAGAGCATTGCGCATTGGTTGCTGCCAGTAGTCGTATCCAAGATGGGTCTCTATTAACTGTAAGTCTATTGCCACGATGAAAGGTCTCTGACAAAAGAAGAAAATGCTCACGATCCAAGAAATGATTCCACTTCCCACCAAGTAAATCATGATATCTCTGCGTTAATTTATGATCCATTTTAAAAGCATCCAATACCTGCTGGAAAATCTCATTCGCAGCATTTCTCTTTTGTTCCGTATAATGCGCATTCTTCCCAGCACCAATATGTATTTGATTGACAACTTGTCCTCCAAGTACTGGCTGTAAAATCATCTCATAATAAGCTGGTTTCCAATCTTCTCCCAATTTATCATAAATTGCTTGAGCTTCTTGAGCCAATTCTTCCCATTGGGCGAGGATAGCATCTGCTTCATTGTAATTGATCACTGAATACACCGTCATATCGATGTTCTCGTATTTTCGCCTTGCCGCCAACATGCCATATGTGTCCATGATGTTTGAGATATTGGAAGCGTATTCAGGGCCAAACTCTCGCGTAGCCCAAAGTTCGAGCCATTTAGGAACAGAATCATAGCCCCATTTAGGTGTGTCGTAAGCGAGATCCATGAAGTGATTTATAGGGATCTCAAGTGGTTTAAGATCACCAACGTTAAGCATCCAGATTCTGTTTGCTTGACGGGCAGAAGCAAGTTGCATCTGTTATGAATAGGTTCATTAGTTTTGTACTATTACGGCTAAGGATAGGAATTGGATGTTGCTTACCTGCTCGACAGTCTTCTCAAGCTGAATAGTATTAATCCATTTATAGTCTCGAGGTGACCCAACATAATCCACATGATAATAAACACCTGTTCGAAAACATATTAGTATCCTCATGTCTCAACAAACACAACTAATAATTTACTCACCTGCGCCACCTGTCCTACTCGTCTCATTAGCTAACGGCAACCTTCTTACGTTCCCAAAATTATCATCAGCCCATAACAATGTAATATCATCTGGAACCTTCATCCCCGCCTCATAATATCCTTGGACCTCACTATACAAACACCACATTTGTGGAATCTCAGTTACATTCCTTCCTTCAAATACTTCTCTAAATATTTGCCGTTGTTTAGTTACCACATCACCTAAAAGTGCAATGGCTTCTGCTTGAGTCAAGGAAAGAGCAGTATCACCAGATCCACGCATTGCCATCGTGAACAAAGTATTTGCAACATATGGAACAGCACGCTGGGCGCCGTATTTGAAGAATGGATCGACGGATGCATTATTAGTGTCGTATTCCCATTGGCCGTTACCGCCATATTGCGCTCCAAAAGTAGACCATTCTTTAGTTGCACGCGTCATTGGCTCTAGAGTTATCTCAGATTAGTACTATGATATCGCCGTTACTTGGGAGTAACAAACCTGTGTGACTTGTTCCCATTACAATTCCATAAGCATCCGCCAATGGTTGATTGGCATAATCGTCCACATTGAACATACTATTCCACTGAGCAGGCCAGAAGTAATTTGCTCTCAATCTCAATAAAAGTTCAAAGACACGAGAGTGGAAATAGTGATTAAATCCTGGTCCATATTTTCCTTGTGGATAGTTCGCACTAGGGTCGTCAGCAGCTATATCTCCCTTGCTCTTTAATAGCCCCGTAAAATACGGAAGAAACGAGAATACGAAAATACAACAACTCACTTAATCCAATTCGTCAAAGCAGGTTGTTCATCATTCAAAAAGAACCCTCTATATCTGACACTCGGCGTATCCTGAATCTTCAAGATCTCCCTCCTACCGCTCGCATGTGGACCTGTCGGTTCGGAACCCCCTTCTGCTCTTGGTTCATGATGCTGTGTCGCATTTGGACTTAACGCCCAAACACCATCCTTTGTTCTCACCGGTACATCCGCCCACCACCACCAAGGACTAACACCTGCTTGTTCACTAATATCATAAAGTCCATATATGGTACCTCGGAGATCACTCCCTACGATGACCATTGCTTTATCAATACCAGGTAGAGGATTTTGGATGATGACGGACATGAATGCTTCCCATTTTCCTTTAATCGGATTTGGATCTAGGAGACCTGATGAGATTAATTGGGCAATGAGTGGGGATTGTGTAAGAGTCCCAACAATCAGTACCGTGGATGAAGGGTCGGATGGGTGAAGAGTAGGGCCGGTAAAGTTTTGTTCTGGACCAACGGTGTACTATTTTTGTGTAAGATTCCTCATATTTGGATCAAATGAGATGTGAAATATCAAGATCCTTTTTCACCAGGCTTCGTAAATTATCATAAGAGCAATATTGAAATTAACTTACGTTGATGTTATTAGTCGGTGCTCTATAAGTATAAAGTACTTCGATCGCGCCACTGGTACCACTTTCAACTGTTGCATTATGTCCAGTATCGCCACCAGGATTCGCGATATCACCCACTACTCCTCCTTCTCCATTACCATTGTCCCGTCCGCTTCCCTGATGAGGCAGTTTTGGTCGTCCATCACTGTCATTACCAGGATCCACCTTCGAAACATCTGGCCCAGAAATACCATCCCAATAAGCTAACGTCAAGTTTTCCCCTACAACCTTTCCCAAATCTCCAGCCAAATCCTCCGCTACTCTCAAGACACCCCACCACTCCTCTTTACTCAACAATATCTGAGCATTGAGTCCTTTACCAGCAATCTGCAAAGGCGAAGATGTACCATTTTTCGGCTTTGTCGTTGTAATCGTTGGATCTTGGCCTAATGCTGCAGCTAAGGGAAATAGGAATGTTAATGAAGTGAGGAAAAGAGGTAATCGAAGGAGGTCGGAAGACTTCATCCTGAATTTCCTATGATTGATATCTTGATCACGGCATGAATGTATATGGGAAAGACTGTAACCTAGTAAAGATTTCAAATGAAAAGAGAAACTTATGTTGAATTGAGAGCAATGGAAGTAGGAATCTAGCGGTAATTAACCATTGCCACGAAATTCTCGAAACTAAAAATCCGGGCTCCCATATTGAAGCTATTCCGCCTAAACTTAACTCCCGCAGTTTACGGTAGGTAATGGGTCAAAGGATATAACCGTCACATATGCAGATGTTCCAAAGAGAAACTTATGCTAGTCAGTCCAATCAGCATGGGTTGAAAGTGGGATAAATGCACATCTTTACAAACGTTTTCATTGTGCCTGACAGCGTTGCAGTGTAGCATCATCATGTAGCCAAGCTGGATCAAGTATCGGTGAACTTACCCATAATGTAGAATGGTCTAGCTTCTTTCCCCAAGAAGTGTGGAGATCGGCAGAATGATTTTGCGGGGTTTCAACATGCCACTCTCCTATTTAGCCTGAATGGAGTAATTGAACAAATCACATACAGTGTTATAGTTGCTTGCAGCGGCGGGGAAACGGTGAGTAGGAGCATGTATTTAACCCAAGATGCAACAAGATTGCCAAGATTCAACTCAAATAAACTTCATTTGGTATAATACCCGTACCTATCGACTCAAAATGACTTCCACCAACTATGGTAAAGTTGCAACGGCTGTTTACCAACTCTACATGGCAAATAAAAACATAATAATTCACGAAAATTACGAAGCTGCGATTAAACACGAAAGAGTTGTTTTGAAAATTATAGAAACTGATGATGTAGAGATCGCCAACCTTGAAGTACTTACAAGCAAGCCTCCTCTTTCATTCTGCGACCTCCACAAAAAACGTACATATTCTCATCCGTAGTGTTTTCTTTTCTAAATTGTAGTGCCCAAAACCATCATTGGCGAAACCTACCATTATCATGCATGAAAACTCCAAGACCTCATCGTTGACACTAAAGTCAGAAGGCGTGTTTCTCAGATAATGTCAAGTCAAAACAAACATGTTCCCGAAAAACTTAGCTGTTTTCAGCAACATTCCTGCCCATCAAATTTGTTGACTGTAACCGCGTCGGGTCGGAATATCCGAGAACGCGGAGGTGGAACGAGATCCACGGCGTGTGCTTTGAAGGTGATTTTGAGAGAAAATCTGCGAAAGGTCCTCGAAATATCATCCAATATATCAATTGTTGACAGTAACGGCAGCAACAGATTCCTCAAGGGATGTTTCATTCTTTCCATCTGGGACAAATGCGTACCTGGGCATCTTTGCCATCTTCTCCTCCGGACTAACATCATTATCTGAGTATATCATCTTCATCGGCTTATCTTTCTTGGACTTCTTCTCGGCGAGGTCGGTCTTTCCTTCTGATTTTTGCTCTGATTTGCCGGGATTTTCAGGAGCAGCGGCTGCCTCTGGAGTTTCGGTCTTAGATGGATCGACCGAGTCTCTCTTCGGTGGTTTAATACCTGCCTCTGCCATTCTGATTATCTTGTCAATGTCATCATCAGCATCTCTGGCAGCGCCTGAAACAAGGTCATCCACAGTAGATGCGTTAGTCGAGTGTTCCACATTAAGGCCTGGAGGATGAGGATAAGCTGATGACATAGCTGAATTTTGATCTTGTCCATTCCATCCATTACCATTCCATCCACCTTTCTGATGAATCTGTTGCATTTGATATGATGGAACTGGCGGTGCACCAAACGATGGTCTTTGAGGTAGACCAGGTGCTGCTGGTAGACTTGGGGGTCGATTAGGGAGACCACCATGTGTAGGTGGAGTGTGAGACGGCGGCGGTTGATAGCCGTTGAACGGCCCTGGAGGAGGGGAACCTGCGCCAAATGGGGACGGCTGATAAACATTAGGTGTGAATTGCGTAGGGGGGAATTGAGGTTGAAAAGGTGGACCAGGAGGTCCGGAAAATGGCGGCTGCTGGTTATATGGCTGTTGGTAAGCTGCCGCAGGTTGACTGTACGGTTCTTGAGAAAATGATCCATAACCCGCACCTTGTGTAGCACCAAAAGAATTCTGAGGAGTAGGGAATGGCGAGTTATTCTATTCAAAAGATTAGTATTCGTCTTGTCGAGATGACGTTATAGACTTACGAATGCACCAGGACTTTGCGTTGATGTCAAAGGACTTGCAGCACTGTGAATGCCACCATCTAAAGGTGTATTTGCACCACTAGTACCATTCGCTGCTTGTTCAGCCTTTCGAGCTTTGTGCTCTGCTAGCCTTTTCTTCAATTCTGCCGGTGACTCAACCTTGGGCTTTTTCGATTGACCACCATTGGCATTGGCGGTCCCCGGAGCAGGGTTTCCGGTAGCAGCACGACGATCCTGTTCCGCTTGATAGAAACCTGCAATTATGCGCTGATTATGTGCTTGAACCACATCTTCCGGAATACCTTCCATACCAAAGATTTCGACCTCGAGACCCTGTCTATTCGGAAGAGAATTGTCGACACTTGCCAGAGTTTCTTTATGTACTTGGTTCATATGAACGGAGAGTCCTGTGGGTTTTCCATTAGCTTGAGTAAACGAGGGAAGGAAGTAAATAGATTCTGATGTACCTCCAGCAGTGTTCAATCGTCGACCACATCTTTCGCATTTGAAATGTTTCGCCTTTTGATGAGAGATGAGGATTTTCAAATCGTCGAAATCGCGCTCACCTGCGAGGTAGAAATTGTTAGAAACGTGAATGCGCGACGATGGGAATTGAGGTGGCGGGACTTACAGTAATAACACCAGGGACGAGCCAATAACTCCTCGATGTCGGGATGACCGCGCTTCTTTTTTCCTACCATTATGTTGATTAAACGATGGATATATTGAAAGTAAAAGTATATCGAAAATGAATATTAAAGACAAACGGAGTTTTGAAGATTCACAATTACTGTATTCACGAACAGCAGCGAAAGAACGGAAGCTGGCTGGCTGGCTTGGTAGATTTCGTGTTTTCGGCGAGATGTTCTTGTCGATCCCATCAAACTTAGATTAGTGTTAAACTTATATCACGTGAGTAAAATGAGCTCGGACCTTCTTGATGTGGATTTTTCGAGCGCAAAAATGATAAATTTGCTCACTTCGGAACTCCCACTACCAAAGATTTCTACTCAATGGCAACCAGAAGCATAAAACCTATCAACTACTGTACTAATGGTTACTCGATCCTATCTTCTACACAAGTCGAATCTTGGAGCACGGGAAAGAGTAAGTAAGTCAATGGATAGGATAGGATAGAGGTAGAATGAAACGAAAGGAGTATGGGAGTATTCTTCTTTTCCGCCTTCAAATGCCACATACAATCGCAATACCTTGATCAATCACTCAGCCTTTATTGGTACCCATCGATGAGACTCTTCTTTTGAAGAGCCTTTCAATATCTTCGCGTCTTGTGTCGATATTGAATGGAGGTTGAAATGAGGTATGATCTTTCGGGATTATACCTTCACAAGAGGATATGTTGCAAGACTAATCAAAGGACCTTCATAGTCCATACTCCTACTCTTCATGAGAGCCCTACAGGAGTGTGGCTCCTTGCGTACCTACATTTCTCTATCAAAATAAGATCTTTATTCCCCATCATGGATTCGGATTGATTATGAACAAGATGGCTAGTCGGACATGTCTTCAGGAAGCTCAAAGTGATAGGCTGGCGTGATGTGACTGTCTTGCTAGCAGCTGAGGTTCTACGGTAACAGATTCAACACTCTAGTAGGTATAAGTAGTTGGGGCACTTTAAAATGTGAGGTTGATGTGGTAGAGCTCGCATGAAAGAATATTCCAGAAGTAAGGCTCGAATCAAATATCACAACACAAATTCACGTTGGAAGCTGGCTCAAATAGACTTTAACACCAGGTTTGTTTGACCTGTTCGTCTGATATGTAACTTGAACAACTACACCGTAATCGTAACCACGTGATCCGATAATGTCCATCCGTCTTTCTGATTGAGAAGAGTGCCTTTGAGTCTATGTTTTGAAATAATCCAGATGGATTAATGGAAAGTATAGAAATATATGTCTGTATCAAAATTATAATCCTAAATATATATCAACAAGTCCCATTCCATGTTACATCAAGCTTTTCCAAGCCTCGGAATGTTTTTTCTCTACCCACACCTCAAGTGTTCCAACATGTTATCAGGTAACGTCATATTCAGTGATAAGTACGTAGACTAGATCTTGTCCAACAACAACAATGCGATATCGAAAGGACATGGACATGGACATCATCACACCATGGCCATGAAAACTTGTCATATCTCAGACCACCCACAGACTTACTTATATTCTAATAAGCTTTTCTTCTTCAATCCACCCTCTCAACCCTTTTAATCATTACATGGCTCAAGCCTTCAAACGAAATCTTCATCCCTTCAAATATAACAATCTTCCATCAGCCCCACGCAATCATAACAACCACCTCCGAGTCCCCTCACTAACCACTCGACAACAATCAACCATGTCGTCCCACAATCATACACATCAAAAACACATCTCCTCCCATCACAAACGTACCAAGCCAAATGAGAAACATCCCAAGTTCGGCCATCTACCCCTCAGCACCAGCGGTCCATTAGAATGTGCTCTTACAGGTACCGCACTGCTCAACACGCCATATCTTAATAAAGGAGCAGGTTTCCCAGCAGATGAACGGAGAACCTTTAAGTTGACGGGTTTGTTGCCGTCCAGTGTGTCGACTTTGGATCAACAGGTTAGGAGAGCTTATGAGCAGTATTCTTCAAGAGACAGCGATTTGGCCAAGAATACTTTTATGACTTCGTTGGCTGATCAAAATGAGGTTCTTTATTACAGAGTGAGTTTTCTATTCTTATGAGTTACACGATATCTGGCTGGGCTCTTCGGGTGATACACATTTTGGACTTTTGAGTATCACGTGAAATATGATACACATCTGAAGGCAGACACAATAGAGAGCTATATTCTAATAATTCATGATAGTTGATTCAAGAACATATGAAAGAAATGTTCTCTATTATTTATACACCAACAGAAGGCGAGGCAATTGAAAACTATTCTCGAGTATTTAGAAGGCCTGCTGGTTGCTTCCTCAATATCGATGATACGGATCGTGTTCATGACGATTTGGCTCAATGGGGTGGACCAGATGATATTGATTATATCGTTGTTACTGGTATGTCAAGTACAATCACATTTACACCAGCAGTGCTAATACTCCATAGATGGAGAAGAAATTCTCGGAATTGGTGATCAAGGAGTTGGTGGTGTCTTGATCTCAGTCGCCAAGCTAGTCCTCACTACACTTTGTGCTGGTATTCATCCAAATCGAACACTCCCGGTTGTATTGGATTGTGGAACAGATAATGAGAAGCTTCTCAATGATGATTTGTATCTTGGCTTGAAAAAGCCTAGAGTAAGAGGAAAAGAGTACGATGATTTCGTAGATAAATTCGTTCAAAATGCTAGAAAGCTTTATCCTAAAGCTTACATTCATTTTGAGGATTTTGGTCTTCCAAATGGTAAGCAGAATCTCCTTAAGCTCTAGAAATTAGATACTAACAAATATACAGCCCGAAGAATTCTCGACAGATATCGTCCTAAAATGGCATGCTTCAACGATGATGTTCAAGGAACTGGCTGTGTAACGCTCGCAGCTATGATGGCAGGTCTTCACGTGAGCAAAATCAAGCTTGAAGACACTCGAATTGTAGTCTTTGGTTCCGGTACGGCCGGAACAGGAATCGCAGATCAAGTTCGCGATGCCATCGCAGCCGATAGTGGAAAATCCAAGGAAGAAGCCGCCAAGCAAATCTACTGCGTTGATAAACCCGGCCTACTCCTCAAGTCACACGGCGACAAACTCACTCATGCCCAAATCCCATATGCTCGTGAAGACTCTGAATGGAAAGACAAAGACCACGGAAATCTCCTCGAAGTAATCAAAACCGTAAAACCACACATCCTCATCGGAACATCCACGCAACCAAAAACCTTCACCAAAGAAATCATCCAAGAAATGGCCTCCCACGTCGAACGACCCATCATCTTCCCCCTCAGCAACCCAACTCGTCTCCACGAAGCCGACCCAAAAGATATAAACGAATGGACCAAAGGCAAAGCCCTAATTGCCACCGGCTCCCCCTTCCCCCCCGTCAAATACGAAGACCACGAATACGATGTCGCAGAATGTAATAACTCGACCTGTTTCCCCGGCATAGGACTCGGCTGCGTCCTCTCCCGCACAAAATTACTAAGTGATAAAATGCTCGTCTCCGCCGTCAAAGCACTAGCTTCTCAAAGCCCGGCGTTGAAAAATCCAGATAAGGGTTTACTACCCGACGTTGCGGATGTTCGTGAGATTAGCGTTCATATCGCTAAAGCCGTCATTAGATGTTCGGTGGAGGAGGGCCTGGCCCAGGAAAAGGGTATTCCGGATAATGATGAGGATTTGGAGGAGTGGATTAGAGAACAGATGTGGGATCCGGTTTATAGACCGTTGAAATTGGTGGGGAAGGAAAAGGCTAGTAGAAATGCGAGTGGGAAGAGTGGAACTGCTGATTGAGCTGAGCTGAGCTATTGTGTTCTTTTTATGGATAACTTTCTTTCCTGTGTGATTATTTCTTTATAATTATGATTATAATTATAATAATGCTAGCATCCCAACTTGATAATGAATAGCCTACTTTATTTGGATCATATCTTTCCTACCACGCAATCATCACAGTCTCTAATTACACAGAACGAACCCCAAATAATCTTACAAACAAAAAACCGCAATAGAAAAGGCGCTGTAAATTACCGGCGGCAGTTTTTGTGACAAAAAGACAATTCGCCTTGAAAATACCTAAGGATATCGCCACTTTCCAGATTATAATAGATCACCAAGATGAATAAATGAATAAATGAATTTAGAATCCGAGACCTGATTCTCATCACAACTACTCGTAATCACCAAAGCATAAGTTACATACAATACCCACCACACCAGCATCCCTACAATCCCTCACTCATCTCATAATATATATAATCACACAAAAACAGGGTATCAATAAAAACAAGCACATAAATAAGCAAAGCCACCCAGAGAAAGAATGATCAAAATTTCGTCATCTCCATCTCCATCATCATCAATCAATCAATCATAATCTACTTCTCGCCGCACCACCTTGATTCTCCCTCCACAAACAACAAATACTCTTACTTTCACACCATTTCTTAACTACCATCGGAGCTACTTCTTCATCCCAGCCCGTCTTACTCAGTGCTCCAGTATTCAGCCAAGATGTCAGATCTTCCAGAATAATCGGATCATAGAGGAGGATTTTCTCATGCCAGCTTAGATTCGATGGGTCTTGTGAAGGTGGAGCGTTGGTAATGGCAGTGTAGATGTGGGTAAAAAGCTGAGCTTGCTGAGCTTGCTGAGCTTCGTCATCTTGAGTATCATCAGGAGGAGATATTTCCAAAGTCTTGGATACTTTTCGAGTTCGAGAGGTGGACCGGCGTCGCGGCCATCTTTTGGTAGGATTATCAGAGTCGGAAGTAGCTTCGAGGGGCTGTTTTCCCTTACGGGATTTTCTAGGCGTGCGGATCTCAGAGAGTGGTGTATCACTATCCGTTTCTAAGAATGTCATTGTATCTGCCATCTTTGACTTTGCCTTTGACTTGGATTTGGGCAATGAGGCAGTAGAAGTAGTGACTTTCTTCGCTCGGGCTCGTCGAGGAGAAGGGATGGTGGGCTCAGCTTGACTGGATGATTCTGCTACATCTCTAGACTTCTCCAACGGATTTTGCGTGGTAATTGGAATGTTTCCTTGTAGAACACCTAAGGTTGGGCGATTTTGACTTTCATGACACTGAATTAATAAATCAATCATCCTCTTTCGACTTTTGATTTGCTTGAACTTGTATTTATGAATTTCCCTTGTTAGCTGTGGTGTAGTAAATGATTCATAGTCAGGCATCTTGGAGGCATCGGCTTTCTTAGGAGTGATGCTTTTCCCAACCAAAGATTTGGGGCCTTTTTTCTGTGGTGATGATTTGGAGGTATCCTTCGAGGTATTCCTAGGTTGAATAGGGCTCTCCGAAAGGTAAAAATTGATAGATCTCTCAATTGGTCCCATTTCCCTTACAGGAACTTGGGTAGAAGGGGGTCGGTGATCTTCAATTTCGTCAATATCAAACCACTCATCCTTACCGGGCGTAACTAATGATGAAGGGTTTTCTGATAGTATGATTCTATCTGGCTTCGCAATTGGTGTACGTGCTAAGTCCATCGTCTCAATGTCCATCAGATCCCCATGATTATCACGAGCAGCAACGGACCAAAGATTTCGTTTCGCAGCAACTACAGCTTTTCCCCTCTCAGCTATCTTAGTAGGAGGTGAAACGAAAGGATCATCATAATCATCCAATTCATTAGATGCTTGCATAGCATCATGCAAGTCGCGTAATAATGAAGGGGAATCTTCTCTTGCCAATTGACTTGAAGTCCCAAACACAAAGTCTTGGTCACTAACTTGCTCCATCGCAGATTCTGGGGAAAGAAGAACTGGCTCTTCTGCAGAACCCTTTTTTGACTTTTGCACCCTTTTCATTGGGCTCTTTGACCTCGGCTTCGGCGGAATTTTGAAGTCATCATTTTTGGATCCTTCGGGGACTACCTGAGGGAAGTATTGGAGTAAAGGCGCGGGCGCATCCAAAAAATCACCATCATCTTCCGCTGTTGCATAGGCAGATGTTGCAAGGTCTGTAAGCGTTCTAGCCTTCTTCTTGACAGCTTTCTCCTTTGTAATTTTTGAGCCGGTTTCTCTGGGAATATTGGTAGTGACCATCTCAATTAGCTTTCTCTTTCTTGTTGCAGCAGTCGCATTGGATAGTCCCGAAGATATTCTTTTCTCTATAGAATCTGTCTCGTTACTGCTGCATCCAAAGCTCCGTAGTAGCTCTGCAAATCCTTTGCTGGTATCCGATCCTTGAGCCTCTGGACTATCCTCAAGGTCAATTGGAACGTTTGTCGGTTTTGGTGGGGTCCAGTTCGTCCTTCTCCTCATTGCTTCCACTAAACCAAATCCTTCCTCCGCAACTGTATCTTCGACGACTGGATTAGGCGCAAAATGTTTGCTAACTGTGTCGGCCTTTGAGGTTTCGACTTTGTTGGCATTCGAAGCATTGGTGGCGGATTTTGTAACTCTCCCCTTTGCCATCTTAGATTGTAAATTTGAGTCCAAATCTGATTTCTTAGCTCGAGGCTTCTTTACTGCTTTCTCCTTTGGCACCGTTTCAGTTCCAGCTTCAACATCGGCCTTCTTCGCCCTAGGTTTGCGGGGTACCTTCTCTTTCACATCCTCTCCTGTAACTTCATCCCCTTTCTTGGCCCTAGGTTTGCGCGGTTTCTTTTCCACAGTCGCCTCTGCGACACTCCCACTCTTTCCTTCAGCATCATCTCCCTTCTTCGCTCTAGGTTTTCGCGGCTTCTTTTCGGCTATAATATCTGCAACCTCTCCCACTGCCTTTTCCACGACGGCCCTGTCTACATCTTCATCCTTTTTTACAATCTTCCGGGATAATTTCGCCACCTTCTCAACTGTTGCATCTTCCTTTTTTGGAGCGGTTTTTCGTGGTGCTTTCGATTTTGCAGATTTCTTCAAGTCATTGCCATCTTTTACTGCAGATGTTGCAAACGAACGAGCGCTATCGAATCCTTGAAGAGATCCAGAAGAAGATTTCCGTAGCAAAGTGGATGCGCTCGCAAAGCCTGTTGTCGCGCTTGTAAAAACAGGTGCAATACCACTACCTTTTCCCAAATTGGAGGCTTTCGTCTCATTGACCATCTCGTCTAAAGAAGGTAAAGGCGGTGAAGATGTAATATGGTACGGCAATCGTCGTGGCGGCGATGAGGATATAATAAAGACATCTGTGGTAGCCATTTTGATATTATTACTCAAGAAAACTATGCGCCGGGCGCGGTTTCCTTTAAACGGAAGGCACGACACAATTAATTGTAGTCTTCACATTGAATAGATCTCTAGGTGATGTTGTCGTCGTAAGCATTAGCCAATGTTGCGGTCCATATTCATATCATATTAATAATTGATGTTGAAGCTAATATTTCGCAGACAGTCTTCACTGATCAGAATCTCAGACCTTTGTTTACGAATACGAATAAGCAATTCGCGACACTAACTCGAAAAACGCGCCAAATCACATGATAATTATCTCATCAGCCACCATCTTTCGAAGCCATATTGCCTAAAATATATGGCGAAAACAAAAAGTTCTCGCTTACCAGAAACCCTCATTTTCCAAGCCCCACGAATCTGAATTTCATTCAACCTCCGACGACATCAACGCCAATCAAGAAATCCCCAAACTTTCTTCTTCTCACCAACCAACAAGTCGCAAAAATGGAAAACGACAAGGGAGAACTCGTTGATCTGTACGTTTAATCCAAAATTCGATATGCGATCAATTGCTTCGTTGGAACAGCCTCAAAAATGGATTCTAACATTTAATTCTTTCACAGTTACGTTCCACGTAAATGCAGCGCAACCAACCGTATCATCAAGGCCAAGGACCACGGATCCGTTCAAATCTCCATCGCAAAGGTTGATGAGAATGGACGCGCTACCGGCGAGAACCAAGTTTATGCTCTCTGCGGTTTCATCAGAGCTATGGGAGAGAGTGATGATTCTTTGAACAGATTGGCTCAACGTGATGGTTTGTTGAAGAACGTCTGGAGTGGTCAATCCCAAAGATAAATTCGCACTTTTCGGTTCTTTCGGTAGGACTTCCCTCGATTCGATACGATTTTCGAAATTATAAATGTTTGGATTTGGACTGATTGGTTTTGAAAATAGATTTGGCAATTTCTGGCTGGGATACCTGGGAAGGATGGGATTGAAGAAGTGGAGGCTGTACATCTAGTGAAGGAAGGATGAGCTTTACTGCCATCATAAACTGAGATAGTCACTTTACAATTGTGATTACGAATCAACGACACATTCACATCCAACAAATATATTTTCTTTTTTGTGCTGGTGATAGTTATGCGAATCTGGACTTTTCATTCAAACACAGCGTTTCCACGATCCTTACTGGCTTTTCGAAACTTCTCGGACCACACTTCAAAGTGATATATGTTCGAGGAGTCAGATTGCTATTTTGATGGTTTACATAACCCATTTAGCAGGATAAGCCGCAGAAAGATAATTATACTGGCCTTCTGATGAGCTGTGACGTTAGAGCATCTCGTTGGAGCACAGATACGGGTCGGACATTTTTCTTGTTTAGAGGATAACTTACGGAGGTTTCTTTTTACCAATGATTGATGACATAGAATGACGAGTGTCTCCTAGCCCGGATCCAAGCTATATGCAAAATTCACGACCGAATTGTTTGGGGGATTTGATTTTAGTGATAACATTACTGTGCATGATCCTTGTGTTTCGAGAAATTTGGACTCAGAATTGCAAGTTGAGACGGTGCCCAATGGTTGAATTTGTTTCTCTTTTTGAATTCGTACTCGTTCCGTCAATGACGTCCCGCTCTCTAGACTATGCACAAAGGATAGCATTACCTACATAGCTATGTAGACATACATATTTGCATGCATAGTAGCAATTAAGAAGTTTTACCTTTTATCTTTCTCTCACGTATCTTTTCACTGCATCGGATTGCACTGTTAAAGCTCTGCGATGACAGCTACTCTGATATTCGCCAAAATAGCAATAAGAGTAATCTGATATTCTGGACCACAAACACCTTGATATTACTGCAAAGCTTTCGAGACTCTAAATCAATATACAAATAACACGAAATAATAAGCTCTCCCTCCCGCACTCAATAGAAACAAGTATCAGTATAATAAATCCTCCTTTTGCTTGCCCTTCTAAACTATGAGAACTTGGAACCTTTTGACATCTGATAATTACCACCTACTTACCCATCTAGTCAAATGATCGGTAAATTATGCAGAGTATATCACACCACTTATCCTTTTACTTTTCTCATAATTGCCGGGAAAGGGGAGGCGGATGCAGAAAGAAAGAAAGTACATATAGATTACGTTTCTTAGACAATTCATCTTATTTACTTAAGGTTACCTTACCTATTCAGCTAAAAAAAAAAGTGTAATTAGGTATTAATTGTAATAGAGATAGGTAAGCTAAATATTGATCTTGCTTTTAAGATGGTGGATTGAGATCTTTTATCTTCTGAATGAAATAGCTATCCGAATATGTCATTTCAGGATTTTTCCTGTTTCTATGTGAGAAGTGAAAGAGAGGATCGGTGGATAGTTTGAGGACTACAGAGTTGAAAGTGGTGCGGTTGTTTGTGAGATGTAAATAAATAATAGAAGAGTGAAAAAAGTGTATAAATATTGAAGCTTCAAGAAGAAATATGTGAATATTATTTAGTTAAAAATATAAATTGATACTAATGTACAGATAGTAGTTATAAAAAAACGAAATATATTTTACACTTTGAATGAGCTTATTGAGAAATTTATAAGGATTTTAAGAATATTATTGACTTGAAGGTTTATTATAGTAAACATATATAATTTATAATTAAAAAGTAGGAACGGGAACTTATTTGTAGCTTCTAGAGGGTTGCTTAAGTATGTCCTGAAAGATCATGGAGAAATTTAGTTAATCATCTGTTGTTTTTTGATAGGGGGAGGTGTTGTAATTCGAGGTTGGAGTCTGTTGAGTTAGATTGAGTAGTTGGGGATTCTGAAATCGAGGTAGATGGATGTGAATATTTTCATATAATTCCATTGAATATACATCGACAACCACAACTACAACTACAACTACAGCTACAACTAATCTTACAACCCCAAGAATTGCCAAGATAACTACCCAACTCTTGAGCATCCGGTCCACGCAAACTATACACATTCATGTCCCTTCCCCCTACCTATCTCCTCCCCCATACCCAAAATAAACAAAAACCTATCAACTTCCCTTCCCCAACCCCTCCTTATACCTCGCCAAACACCTCTCCCTACTAACCTTATGTTCAACAATCCTCTCCGGATACCCATTCTTCTTCGCAATCCCCGCAGCCACCTTATCCCCAAACGGTTCATGAATAAATTTCCCCTTCACCGACTTCAACTCCGGCACCCACTTCCGGATAAACTCCCCATCTGCATCAAACTTCTCACTCTGAAGCAGCGGATTAAAAATCCGAAAATAAGGCTGCGGATCCACACCCGTACTGGCGCAAAATCCCCATCCTCCGTTATTACTCGCAAAATCCCCATCTATTAGATTTTCCATGAAGAATCGCTCGCCCATTCTCCAATCGATGAGTAAATGTTTGGCTAGGAATGATCCCACGATCATGCGACATCGATTGTGCATGTATCCGCAATGCTTCAGTTGACGCATGGCGGCATCGACAATGGGATATCCTGTTTTTCCTTCCGTCCAGGCTTTGAACTGCGCACTGTTGTATTCCCATTCTATGTTGGTGTATTCCGGTTTGAAGGGTTTGTTCATGCAGACGTAGGGCCAGTGCACTAATACATGTTTGTAGAATTCTCGCCATGCGACTTCGGATATCCAGGTTTGGATTCCTTGATATCCCGCATTTAACTTTTTGGTATTGTTGTGATCGCGCGCTGTACGGATAGCTGTTCGTGCGCTAAGAGTTCCAGATGCAAAATGTACTGATAGAGAGGAAGTTGAGCTTAGGTTGGGGAAATTTCGATGTTCCTCATACTTGTTTATTTTTTCGTCGGCGAATTTCGAGAGTCGTTCCTGTGCTGCATGTTCACCAGCTGGCCACATGGAATGGAACCTTTTCTTTTCCTCATCAGTTAAAGATTTATTGACTGGTGCATCCGGGACTTTCGTCTCGAATAACTTTGCGAATTTCTCCCGTGTGCCAATTATATTTTTCCCAGGAGCATCGAATAAATCCAAAAGATCCGAATTCTCATGAACATGAGCTACCCACGCCTTAAACCAAGGTGTATAAACCGAATATTGCTTTCCCTGCCCACTCTTCAATTCTCCCGGACGAACCACACAAGTATCATGAACCACATCCATAGCGATTCCCCTCTCAGCACACTCTGTCACCATCCTAGCTTCCCGCCTCAACTCATCAACCTCATATTCCATATTCGCATATAAATGACTCGCGCCCCATTCCCCCAATAATTCCATGATCCTCCCTTCAACACCCTTTCTCTTCTCTACCGTCTCAACATAAAGCGGAATATCCAATTCCGCCAAATCCCTCTTCAAAACCTCCAACGTCCTCAATATAAAATCAACCCTAACCGGCGCCGTTAAATGCGCCTCGAAATCCTGCGGACTGATAATATACATCGCAACAAGCGCAACACCTTTCTCTTTAGCCTTTTCACTCGCCATCCACAACGCAGTATTATCACGAGTGCGTAAATCGCTTTTAAACCAATGTACCACACACTCCCCAACATCTTTTTTCTCCCTCTCCTTTTTCGTAACCGCAAGCGCGGCTTGCAAAACTTCGATAGGACGCGGTATTTCATCATTATTATATGCGATAGCTCTCGGATTACACATTTCATGAGGATAGTATTTTCGCAGCACGATGCCATTTTCCTCTGCTTCCTTGGCACTGTGATGCGGTTGTCGTAGTTCAGATAAATCGTAGTCTTCATCGCTGACTTTTGCTTTTTTGGTGGTGCCATTGGCATGACCAATGGGTTCGGGAGTGGAACTTGCTTTGCGTTTTCCTGCCGCTGTCGCGGCTGCTTTTCTCGTAGACATCGTGGTGAGGATTTGAGATGTGGAAAAGAATTTCGAGGTTCCAAATTGTATTTGTTTCGTTTTCAATCCTGAGAAATAGAAACTACCTTTAAGTCATTTCGAGGATATAAATCTAGCAGAAATGAAAAACATTAAACTTAGTTTGAGGAATTCTATTCAATTCAATCTGTACATTTGCACATCTGCCTGCACATCTATATCTGAACCCCAAAAAAATAAAAAATGAAGTAAAAGAAAGAATTCAATTTCAAACCCGAGTACGAGTCAAGGTTAACGCGAACAACGTGTTAAGCTCTTTACCTTTTCTTTCCTTACCTCTCTTCATCTTGCCGTACCGAAATTTCTCGATCCAAGTCATAGACGTCACAATGATGCAAATCGAAGACAAGAGCTAAATCTTAGTTAACCTTATCCGAATAGATACTAGTTGAATGCCAGTAGTAGATAAGCGATGTATATCTTTAGCTAGCGGCGATCTAGATTACAAGGGAATGATCTCTATTATATACCTCTCAAAAATATATACTCTACGAATTACATATATACACATCTCAAAAAATCAATCAAATAATAACCTATCAACCCATCAACTGATACTTAGAATCACACCCAGCATATTCATGAATATAAGACTTAACCCTTAACCTCACAATCAATAATGGGGGCCAGCCCCCAAACCCCCTTTTGCTCGCTGCGCTCGAAGATTTTCTTAGCTAGGTAGGTAGGTAGGTAGTAAGATTACCTTGGGTCATATTCAGAGGGAAACTATATAACCCTACAGCTGTAGGTATTTTAGGTAAATTGCAAATCAATAAGACTGTAGTGAGATTGATGTTGATGCTATGAAATGTATAAATATCCAATTGCTATGTCTATTCCTATTCCAACTCCAACTAAACATCGGTATCTACAGTGAACCAACAGACGAACAAGCAGCCTACCTAACAACATAAAAAGTATTCGCTTCGCTCATTCAAACATCATGATAATGCTCGCATACAAACAGAATCCCAAAATCCCAACCCAGCGCACGCTATGCAATATGTGTAAAACGACACTCTAAACTCTTCATCTCATCTCGTACCAAACACTCCCTTCATCCTTCTAACCAACTCCCTACCCATCTCATCTCTTCCCTCCCTAGTTCTTCCAACCGCATCTCTATTCTCATATGCTCTCCTCAAAAGATATTTCATGCATTCCCCTGTAGTACCCCAAGTCAAATATTTATAAGCCTTTGGAATATCCGTCTTCAAGTGCAATATATCTTTTCCTCCTTTCGTGCCACCAGTCAGCTCATTGATACCGCCATGAACCAGAACATTAGAATCATCGGAAGATTTGAGAGATTCGGCTAATTTTCCTTCAGCCACAAGTTCACAAGAAACTTCATCGGCCATTCCTTGAAGTTGAGCATAGCAGAGTTCAATTCGATCTTCTCCTTTCTCAGCTTGTTCCGTACGAATAACCTGAGCCTTGCGAACTGATTCCAAATTATGTCCTGCAAGTACCAAATCCACAGCTTGGAATCCTTTCTCTCCATTTTCGGGTTGGAGAACAGAGTTCGGGGTCTGACGAATGAGTGCTTCCGCAATTCCATCATAACATTCATCGGTTCCTTGTTTAGTGTCATGAATTAATTCCCTCGGATCCGAACCCATATAGGCACCTCTAACTAACTTCACACCGAGTGTAAAATTCTCTTTTCGGGCAATTGCCATATGGCGCGCGACAACTTTGGGACAAGCTTTGAGATATGCTTGATAAGTACCATAGATAACCGCTCCCCCTTTGCCTGGTTTGTTGTATCTCTTCATGTACTTCAAAGTCCAGAGATCGATTCCAGCTTGTACAGCAGCATGTTCAGCATCAAATGCTAATTTAACCCCCCGTTCAGCACTCAAAGCACAAATGTCATCGATGGCTTTTTTAAGACTGTCGTGGCATACTCCTTGTTTTTCTAAAGCTTGCAATGCCAAACTTCCTGCTCCGGTAACTTTGATTGATACAAAATCTCCTGGTTCGGCTAATCTGACGGTTGCTAATGTACCTTCCGCCCATGGTAGAACTTCATTTTTGACGCATTTCTCAATGTCGATATTGGCACCCGGAGATTTCTCCACTTCGCGGGCGTAGCAAAGGAATACACCTTTGAAACCAAGATCTTTAATACCACGGACAGTGCTTTGAACTTCCGCGTGATTTTCTCCGGCGCAGAACTGTTTGTAAAATGTATTCTTGAGAAAGAATCTTAAGATAGGATTTCGATCGGGTGAAAGAAGAGGATTTTGAGAATGTGCGAGAATGGTCATTATTTTTAAGGATGGACCAAGAAGTAGCTATCAACGACAGTCAGTAAGGGTTTCAGGCGTATATTTATTGAAGAGACTGAAGAAAAAAACTTACAGGAGAAGAAGAAATAGTATTAATAGCCAAGGATCTTATAACATTACTGAGAGGTAATATCGAAAGAGGACTGATCTTTGGCATACTTGCTGGTTCCGAAGTTGCCTTCGAATCGGTATGTATTGGCTGTAGAACTTCTGCTGCAGATGAGGTTGGATTTCCAGTGTATGTAGATTGTAGAGGCGAGGTTTTGGAAGATAATCTTCTGTAATTCGAAGGAGCAACCAAAAAGGATCTTTTCGAGCAAATTAAAGCTTTCCGTGAGATTAAGTTCGACATGATCGAAGGGTAAAGAGGATTAAACTCCGTGGATAAACACAACTTAATGTTTCTCTTTCTGTTGTTCGCTTCCCCTGCTTTGCGCAATGAATGATGGCTGATATCCGGACGGTATGTACAAACAAGTTGAAGGGAAAAAGAAGAAGAAGAGATCGGGATAGACAAGAAATAAATAGTAAATGAGAATCAGAAGAAATCCCGAATAAAATGAAGAAAACCCATGGCGAAATCGGAGTACAGCTGAATAGTATCAAATAAATCCAAGGTAGATAGAGAGGATGAATGTTCCTGGAGCTTATCGATCGATACCAACAAGCCGGCGACAACCACAAGATCAAAGCTTATCATCTCATATCCACTACAAATTTATGGATATGATTGGTCCTTGTGACAATCCATAAATGCTTGTTATTTTTTATCGAATTCTTAAACCGAAGAAAAGCGATCGTGGTACCGGTACTTTGGATGCACAGTGCAGCAGCACTAACAAAAACGTATCAATGCCGATGTTGGAAGCTGCCGGATGTGAGATATTAGAGATGAAAATCAAACAATGATGAAGGGATAGAAAAATGGAGAGAAGCATGAGTCTTGTCATCTGAATAATTAAATGGATATAATTACCATATAGTTATCACATTTAATTGATTTTTTCTTCTTCTTCATATTCTTCATATTGTTGTTGTCGTCCTTTCATGTCTCGATTCTTCTTCCCCTCTTTTTCCAGCTCCCATTAAGAAATCTACATATCCCAATCTTCTTCCTCTCGCATAACCAACCGCATCTTGAACCAATCCATATCCTATACCGAATGCTAATCCGGTTTTTGCTGTTCTGGCTGCCGTGGTTACAGGGAAACGATCTAGAAAGGAAAGTTGAATTAGTATTGATATTCATATCGATATTTCATCTTGTCGTATTGATCTGCCATCTCCGCGCATATCTACCAAAGCCCACCATCTCATGCGCCGGGAAAGAGAAACGCAACAGACAAAACATTTTGATTTCATTAATAAATCCATCATCACCACAATCACATCTCCAAACATAATCACAGCACAAACTCCAGAAGAATGCACAAATCAAAAGTAACTCACTCCATAAACTAAATCCCCCCGCAACACTCAAACTCGCAACCACAGTATTAAGCACATCCTTCCTCCCCCTCCACCTATCACACATATCCTCAATAGCCAACAAACCCGCCGTCCAAAAAGCAATCCTAGAGCCCATCTTCAACCCTTCCTTCACTCCCCCAAGCCCAGTATGATAATTCTTACTCTTATGATATAAATACCAACCCGTAGGCGAAGTAGGTAATCGATGAGCATTTTCGGCTCGAAATCGTAAAGCAGCCGTTTTGGATCCGTGGGATATGCCAAGTGCCATGCCGCATGCGAAAGATATCGATGTGCAGAGGGGAAGACGCGCGCCGTACGGAATAGACATGCGGGAATCGAGTTTGAGGGCTTCGTGCTGTTGTTTGCGCCAGGCTTTCATTTGGATTTCGAGAAGTTCTTCGTCAGTTGAAGGAGGGGGGGAGTCTAAAGAGGGATCCATGATTTATAGATTAATTTATTGATTGATTGAATGATTTAAAGAGTCGATTGAAGTAATATGCTGTGTTAATCGTGAAATTGTAATCTTATGATATCTATCGTATCGTACAAGGCTGAAGATTGAGAATTGATCTTTTGATGGTCAGCTGTTTTCGCGAATGTCATCGCGTCGCAAAAGAAATTCTATAAACTGGTGCCTGTTTCCAATTCCGCGTACCTACCTACTACGTAGTACAGTACATATTCATTATCATTGATAAATCTTACAAAGAAATAAATTACAAAACACAACCACAAATATCAACGGCACGGCATACCTAGTAGACAAACATAATTCTTTCCAAAAGATCAATCAATCCAATCAATCAATCAACCAAAAAAATCAAAATGGTAAATAACCACCCCTCTTCCAACCACATCCCAGAATCTAACAAACAAACCCAGCCCCCCAAAAGAAACCTCAGCACATCAACCCCCCAAAACCCCTCCGACCTAACCCTCCTCTTCAAACACACAACCCACACCATCCTCCTCCTCGTCCCCAGCACCGAACCCTTCACCCAAATCCTCACCACCCTCCTCTCCGTCCTCCAAGAACGATACCCAGACGGTCTTAACCCATCCACCACCACTACCACCACCAACCGCAAAACTCCCCTCCCATCCTCAATTCAAGATATAGCCCTAGGTATCCCACTCGATATATACGATCCTAAAAAAGGATGGTCGGAGTTACAGCTCGGATTAGGTGATACGCCTGAGTCATTGGGGTTGAAGGAGGGAGGGTTGCTTGCGTTTAGGGTTTTGGCGAACGGGGAGGATGGGGCGGGGGATTCGGAGGAAGGGTTTGAGGTGCTGTGGCCGAGTTATGAGGAGTATGGTGAAGAGGGGGCGGATGAGGATGGAGAGGAGAGGACGGGTGGTGGGGAGGAGGAGGAGGAAGATGAATTTTGAGTTGAAGGGGAACAAAGGAATTATTTTCGGGGGGATGATTGATCTACATAGAAGGGTTGGAATGGGTATGATGGGAGTTGGGTACGATTCATCTGGTCTGAGTTGAGGAGATTTGGCGTTATGGACATGCAAGTTCGAGGGACACTTGACTGCCAGTAGTACGAAGGAATGATCATGATTGATGCTGGAAAAATGGTCATGATTTGATGCACGGTTTCTCTTTTCATGATAGCTGTGGTGGACTTGTAGCTTGTCGCTTGATATCACGATTCGATGGCTATTGAACTATAAAAGTGTGTTCGTTACCTTTGAGCATTTAATCGCAAGATTCAAATATAAAACTATACTAGTCAAAGTTGTCCTGTCATGAACCGTTAATCTAATAGCTACAGTGTCTATCAACCAAGATGTACAAGCCACTTCCTCCAACATGTCATCACACAATGTACAATGCACATCTTCCGCAACCTCTCACAACTTAGCCCCTCCCGCTTTCTCCGCTTCCTCCACTTCTACCCTTCCTCTCCTCTCCTCCTCCAAAACCTCCTTCCGTCCCCTAACCTCCACATCCCTCGGCCCCTCCTTCAAAAACTTCACAAGCATAACCCTCGTCGGATCTCCCATTCTCCCCTCCCCCTCCAATTCCGGTCCCTGTTTATCCAACCCCAAAACCACTCTCCCATCACCCCTTCTCATTCCCATCCCAATCGGACTCATAACTTTTTCACCCCACTCCACTCCCGTCCCATCTCCTCCATCTCCCTTTAAAAATTCCAAAACCCTTTCCCTCTGTCCCTCTAACTCATCTCTTGAGAACACTTTTCCCTCACTCGGTTTACTCAAAAACGACGCTAAAAGATTCATTAAGTAAAATTGCGGTGGGAAGAGAATGATTTCATTCTTCCTCGCTTTTTTCAACCATTCCTCACAATACCCAAATTCGGCGGCTGTATGTTCGATTCCTCCATCATCTCGTGGTATCTGCACCATTTTTTCTTTTCCCCCAATGCCTGTCTCGGCGTCTAGAGGTAGGAAATATATATACATTTGCGTTGTAAATCTTTTTGGTAAATTACTTGGTGTAATCCAGCGGGTAAAAGGGAGAAGATTAGCTGTATCGATTTTCCCGCCTATTTCTTGGACCCAGGAAGTGAATTTTGTGTTTTTGGAATGGATTTCCTTGCGGGCTTTTTCGCGCTCCGATGATGCGATTTCTAGTAATAGATCATCTGGCTGATTATTGCCATTTCTCTGTGCCTCAGTATCCTGAGATGGACGAGCGAGGAGTATTCCGCACTCTTCGAAACATTCTCGGATAGCTCCTATTCTGTACACTTCGGAATCTCTATGCCGCGAAGGAGAAGAAGGAGCCGGAATGGGTGATTCGTGATAGGAATCAAGATTTCCACCTGGAAAGACGTGGGCTGAGGGGAAGGCACTGGAGGTTCGAATTCGGTGGAGGAGAAGGATTTGGTTTTGAGGTGAGATGAGGAGGATACTGGAGTAAAAGAGTGGGTTAATTTGGGATTGAAGTGAAAGTGGTAGGGAAATACTATTGAGAACGGAGGAGAATGTAATGGTATGGTATAGGATTCAAGAGAAGGTAAATACCTAGAACTAGGCTGAGGGACAGCAATTGGTTTTTTAGATTTACTATCTGCTTTTGCACTGCTAGTAGATGACATATATTGTTTTTCCAAAACAGATTTCGGTGGCGGGGATGGTGCCATAATTCTACTTCGTATTCTTGGCCGTGGAAAAGATCCTATGTTTTGTCTAGATGTATGTATTCTTGCTCCGTGAAAGTATCTATAACTTGGTATTATCGTTACTCTGGATGTGAGATGTTCAGGTGTAATAAGTTTATGTACGAATATGGATGTTGATGTAAATGAAGCTGTATAATATGAATGTCTTAGAGACATTGACTTTTCTAGTTTCGAGAAGTAGAATCAGAACTAGGACTACATGTAAAGGGGTAGCTAATGTTATTGATGGTTGAGTGGGAGGGTTGAAGATGCTTTTTCGAAATCTGGGGTAAGCTTGATGAGCCGAGGTTTGTGGATTAGTAGTCTGTACATACTCGTATAGCTATGCTATCATCTAGCTGATATTTATAAATTTATATTATTGACAGAATAGTTTCTCATTTAACCTCGATAGTGTCGTCTAGACAAATAAATACTGCATGAGCCAGATCATATTAATGTAGTGATTATTCCCCTGGTTTCGAGCCGAGACAACCCAGAATTGACCTTATAAAAGAACATGCAGCTTCTTACAGTACTAGTCAACTTATATTACCCCAAGGTCCACTTTTACACCAAAAAAGCCCAAAATACATACATTTCACTTGAAGTTTTAAAATTAAAATAATAAAATTTTTTAGAAATAATTTTACAATATTAAAGAGATTTATATAATTATTATATTTTTTAAAATCTTAAATATTTCAAAGAAAAATTTATAGAGTTCTATGGTTTCAAAATAAGAATTATGATTTTTATCCAATTCCCTGCAAAAATTGAATAAAAAATAATTATTCGTTTTTAATTCTGATTGAATAAATGAAGGAAATTCAGAAAATTGTCTTTCAAATTATTTATCAATCTTCAATTTCGAAATATCAAATCATCCAAATTTGAATATGTTTGTTATATATATTATAAATAATATAAATAGTTGAAATGGTTGAGTTTTGGTATAAAATGATCATTAGGGTAATATAAGTGCATGGTTACTGTACCATCATTTAAGATTTAACCGACATGCAATTCATATTTGAGACAAACTATCCTTCTTACACAAAGTATTAGAATCATACTCATGTTCTATCAGTATGAACTTGAGATCTGTGGATGCTTCCATTATACACCTAAAAGTTCAAACGAAGTATCAAACTACAGATCAATCCACTCCAAATCCCGATCAGAAATTTCCTCTCAAACCCATCAGCGCATCTCAACACTCTCTTAACACTTTCCAGCGAGAACTCCAATGCAGTAACAGAAGCCCTACTCTGCACCATACATTCGATATCTTTCTTTCCTCCTCCCAAAACTCAAGATAAGAAATACAAAAACTAAAAACCCGACATCGACATCCCAAGACCTTAAACTTACTCCCCCCAGCTCAAGAACCACAAACGCTCCTCCCTCCATCACACTCCCCTCTCTACCCCCTCTCATCTCTTCCTCACTCAACAATCTCCCACCCCCTCATAATCTCCCTCCTCTCCCTCTCCAACTCCTCAATCCAGAACTTCGTTCGACGCAAAACCAACATGTACATAATCATCACAACAACAACTTTACCAACTACTACCAAGTAATTTTTCGTTTCGTTGAAAGAAGAGGGACGGTGGTAGTAGTGCTGTGCGGCCCAGAGGAATACTGTTGATGTAGCTCCGGATATTATGAGCTAGGAGTTGCAATTGATGGTTAGTTGGGACTTCATCAATATTCAATACAGAAGAGTAAGAAAATGGGCGGAAGAAGAGTAATCTAGATAAAGGAAATGTAGGAGAATGTGGAAGAAAGTATAAAATACATAAATAGTAAGCATAACCCTAGTCTCAGAAGTCATATCCTTCATCGCAGCGGTATATTTCTCACGCATCTCATGACGCATACTCCCCATACTCTTAGGATGTCGATTTCCAGGGATCAGCTGAAGGCGATGAATTTGTGCAAGATGAGACGCGCGAAATTCACTAGTTATGTTCTCCGCATCAGTGTCATACTTTCAGATGGAGAGCTAGGACAAGAGAACGAAGAGATGTAGGATTACATACGTCTTTTGATCCTTGGCATAAATACGATCTTGGATGATTTTTGCAATATCTCTGGTTTTTTCTTTCCATGCTGTGGTGTAGATTTCTTCGACTCCTTTAATCTTTTTGTCGTGATGGAAGTATGATATAGGTATTACGTATACCATGACGAAGATAGCGCAACCAACCAGAGCCCAAAAGTAATTACAAGAACAAAATTTGTTGAATATGATGAGAATAGGCGTAAATGGGATAGTCACAAAACACTAGAGACTTTGTTAGCACAGGGTCAAGATTGCTGCTGCTGTTGGACAGGTGATTAGCGAGCAGAGAAGGAGTAAGTACCCAGAGAAGAATCTTCGCAAACTTATGACATATGGATGAACTGTGGTATGCTTTTTCCTGCAGGTATTCATTTGAGAGGATATATTCATTTTCGACCAACTTGTTTTCGGATACTTCGAGCAGCTTAGTAGCTTGAACCTAGAGTATAGATAAAGTAAGTGCTTGTTACAAACTGGGGTGAAATAGACCAGAGTGGTGAGAGATTTACGGAATTTGGTCTCCTTACTACTTCTGGGTATGTCTTTGGTCCTTCCGAAAAGGTTGTTGCGAACAACGTGTTGAATATGGAAATGTATGATTCCATTTTGTGTGTAATCATCTATTAAATTATCTTGCAGTAGACGATCAACAGTGGCAGTTGAGAAAGTAGATAGGAAGTAGATTCCTATTGAACGCTCTTAGCTCCAACAGAAAACTTCACTTTTCAAATTCAAGCGTGTTGTTAACTTCTTATATGTAATCTTACCGAAGCTGAAGCTTGTGGTCTTTGTGTTGCGTATCATTTTGAAACTTTAGATATCTTTATAATGTATGGTTCAAGCTTGTCGTAGTTCCTTGTAGAAGGGACATGAAACATAACACTTGTTAGGCCCTCATGACCTCATCAAAGCCTCTTTCCTCCTCCTTCTTCAACATCAACACTGAAACCAAGTATCCAAAAGATTAACCTCTGATTGATAGCCATGACTTTTCAACAATGTAGATATCTAACTATTATCTAGACGAAATCATCGTTGTATAAAGAATAGCGTAGTAGCAAAAATCGATTAACATTGAAGATCTAGGTTGTGTCAAGAATTTCCCCTTACTCGGGCATCTTTTACGCGAGACTTGGTCCTGGTGGACACAATAATGAGGTGAACGGCTCTTTCACCTATTGAAATAATACAAGAGTCTCTGTCCATCCACTCAGAAGGAACCCAAGTAATTTGATAATTCACGAGGAATATTCCCTTCGATCGATATGCATCTTCAACACTTTAGGCTTTACTCAACTGTGGTATATACTAGGTAGTAACAGTAAATAAAACCTAACATCCCAAAGACGTGCATAAAATCAAGCAACATCAATCTGGCCAAAGCGAACAAGTAATATTCCAGAGAAGACCAGATGGTATCATATTGATTCTTTCATCACCATTCTCTTCACTTGCTGCCTTGACTACTGATGCCTGTTATACTTTTTCAGGAATAACTCATTCACTCCAACCTCAGTCGACTCTACCGCATATCAAAAAAGCAAAAAATCATAACCCGTTCCATCACAAATCTCACCACAAATCTAATCCCCTCAATAGGTAAAAATTAAAAATTAACCACAACGCAGCGAAGCGAAGTGAAGTAAATAGCTAACCAAGTATTCCATTCCCGGATCTAATCCACCAGATCCAACAAAATAACCAATCAACTACCTGCATTCACCCCTTTAATCCACCACTCTAATCATACAACTTCGGTGACTGCCATCAGAATTCACAGTTTACAGTATAAAGTAAAAGGGTTTAAGTTCACGGAGAGCTAGAGATAGACACTAACTAAGCAAATATATATCATTTCTATTACATCTACCGTAATCATTATCTATATGTGAAGAACTCCATCGGATGCGATCATATCCCGTGTACTATGGTATCGATTGTGTTTATATATCTCCCAAACCCTGCCCCGCAACACCTCTCTACTCCCTCTCTACTCTCCCCCCGTCTCCTCACTACGACACCAAAAATCTATCCCTTCTTTCCCCTTCCCAACTTCATCAAACTCCCAAGCTCCTTCTTCTCCTTAGGCGGTGCATAATTTTCCTCCTCTATATTATGTTTTCCAACTATCGTCAAGAAAACCTGATCTAACGTTGTCGGACTAACCGAATAATGTTCTAAACCCAACTTTTCCCTCTCATCCTCTAATTTCATAATCAAAGATCCTATCCCCGTGTCTCGTAATTTAGTTCCATGATTACTTTTACCAAGGCTGCTAATTTCGTCATCGTCTGACTCTACATCAAATTTCTTTCCTTGATCCTTTGGAACATCAGAATAACTAGAAATCGGAACTGAGAAGCGCATTTGCCCGTGGAAAGTCTTATCTTCAATAATCGCATTCCGGAAATTATCATCGATCCAAGCTCTTAATTTCAATATCTCATCATCTGTCGTATGAGGAGCACTTTTGAGAACCAAATGAACGTAATAAGCACCACCAAACTTGCTCCTCAAGTGATCAGAAGTTCCCATTGCCAACATCCTCTTTGCCATGATACCTGCACGATCAGCCAATGCATCAGCTTCCTCCATACTATGCGTTGTAAGCAAGAGCGAACGACCTGGGACAACTGAAGCGAGGGTTTTCCACATAACTCTCTTTGCTGCCGCATCCATACCGGACGATGGCTCGTCAAGGAGTAGTACAGTCGGGTTACCAATAAGCGCGATGCCGAGAGATAACTTTCGTTTGTTACCACCAGAAAGTTTAGTTGCCATGCGAGAAGCAAAAGCCTGGAGACCAACAGCTTGAAGAACAGCTTGGACGTTATGCTCAATATCTGGGACACCTCTAACGCGCGCATAAAAGGTAAGATGCTCCAAGACCGTCATTTGATCCATAGCATCAAATTGAGGACAAACTCCCAGATGCGCTCTTGCATCTGCACGATGTCTATTAATTTCGATATTCTCCACAAAAATATTTCCCCCATTCCTGCTCGGTTGTATATCGCCACGGATTAAAGATATCGTAGTGGATTTTCCTGCACCATTTGGTCCTAAGAGTGCAAATACTTCACCACGTTTTACTCCAAATGTCATATTTTCAACTGCTGTTACAGAGCCGAAATTCTTGGTCAGGTGAAGAACTCGAAGACCATCGTTTGATGAGTCCACTCTAACAAGTTCTTCCGCGATTTCTTCATCTGCAGGCATTTCATTTTCGGCGACTGCGGTGGATGATTTGCGATGTCTTCGGAACCAAGCGACTATAGAACCACTATCATACCAGAGGAGAATGGCAAAAAGAGCAAATATCTGGACGATTAGATACAAGATCGGTCCACCATATTGTAGAATACCTCCAGGGTAAGGTGCCAACTCTTCACCAGAACATGTAGTAGAAAATAGATTCAATGCAATGAATAATGCTCGTATTAGACTTCCCATCGGCGTGAAAACACTAATAACGAAATGCACGACGATGAGTGTGGAATCAATTTCGTTAATTGGAGCGTAGGTCAATGTGGAAAGATATCCAACCAAGTAAATGAGAAACATGACGGCTTGTCCAGCAGCTGCAAACGCAAATGCCGAAAGTTGCGTGCTGGCAAAAAGTGACACAACGTATGACAACAAAATTGAGGCCAAACCGAAAAGTACAAATATGATAAATAAATAGCCAACATGGTACCAGACTGAAGATGCGGCTGCAAAGATTATGACACTCAATGCACTTGAGATGAGAACGAGGATAAAGTCGAAGGCTACATATGAGAGCCATAATGGGAGTGAGCGAACACCATTGGAGTATTGGAGGCCTCGAATATTTCTGGTTCTTTCGACAGTAGGATACAAGGAGAAGAATCCTGGGTAGGCGGACATTGCAAGACCAAAGTAGACGACAAGCTGTAATGATTTACCCGTTGATGGTGCCCATGGAATATCGAATTGTGAATATTGTGTAGCAATAGTCATATTAGTGAGCAATATATCCATAACATTCTGACCCCATACAGCATTGTAGATCTGACCATTTCCTTTATAGGCAAGTGTGGTTTGTGAACCACTATTATCAAGGAAGAAACCTGAGGGGGTGACATTCGCAAAATTCTGATCAATGTAATTATTGAACTGAGGCAACGTATCGACAAGATGAGTGTGAGATTGGATTTGATCTTGAGTAGGGAAATAGCCGAATAATAAAGGTTCAAATAACGAAGTAAGTACTTCCGTCGTGAACCTTGAGGATGGTCCAACAACAAGATCATACCTTCCAACCGCGAAGAGATTTTCCGAGTCAGAAGCAGAGACTCGATCCGTTGGTGTACAGCCAGCACCTTTATATCCTTTTAGGAAAAGGGTTACAAGACCAGCTGCAATAATCGGCAGAAGTAGAGCAGCAATGTAGGGCAGGTAATTTCGTCGGAGGACAGTCAGCCTTTTCCTAAATAAGACCCAGGCCTGACGGAAGAATCCGATGTTTTGACCTGTATAAAGCTCCAATGCTGGACGCTCGTGTGTGCTGACCATGGCGAGTTTGTTGACAGGACCTTTTTCTTTAGCGGATAGCTCGTTGTTAGATGACAAGTTTTTGAGGATAAGACTCTCTTCGCTTTCAGCTCTAATCTCATCCGCCAGTTGTAGAAATACATCTTCTATCGTAGGACCTGATAACTGGTATTCTGTGATATTCTCTTCTTCGAGACGCTTGATAATTTGTGCGGCTTGTTTGGAGGTTGGAGCTACATAAGTCATTTGACCAAACGATGCGTGTTGGTTTAAGCCCTCAACCTGTGGGGGTTCTTTGTGTTCGTGGCCAATAGGAAGGTTTATACGATAACCACCTCCTAACTTCTCCTTCAACTCTACAGAAGAACCTTCGGCTCGAAGGGTACCCTTAGACAATATCGCAATACGGTCGGCAAGAAGATCCGCTTCGTCAAGGAAATGTGTTGTCAAAATGATAGTTCGTGAGCCTCTTTCAGCTAGAAGAATATCCCAGATCTTTCTTCTACTCAAAGGATCCAGTCCACTACTCACTTCATCCACGCAACACACTGAGCTCCCCCCAGTGAACATCATTCCTAGCTGAAGCTTTCGCTTTTGGCCGCCAGACAAAGTTTTAGATTTTGCTCCGATCTTTCGATCCAGGTCGATTGCTGTAATCAATTCTCTGAGAGTCGCCTTGCTATCCGGCGGACCTGTAGATTTGAGACTGTTAAAGATGCGAATATGCTCTTCCACTGTAAGCTCATTCCAAAGCACATTCTTCTGCGGAGCAATCCCCAGTCCTCCAGTCCCATCTACTGTAATATTTCCACTGGTAACAGTATTCAGTCCTGCAATAGCATCGAGGGTGGTACTTTTTCCGGATCCATTAGCACCAAGAAGGACAAGGATTTGACCTTTGTTAGCGGTCAAGCTTAAATCGTTGACAGCGACGACAGTAGCCTTTGGAATCTTGGTGAATCCAGCAGTCTTAAGTCGAAACCAATTTGGTTTGTAATGTTTCGTGAAATTCTGCAATCTAACAGTCTCCACGGTATTGGATCCAAGTGATTGTGCATGCTTTTCGGAGCCTTGACCAACCACTGACCGTCCCTTAGACGTCGTCCCGAAGAGGTAACGTTCCACCAAAGCCCCCAGAATTGGATAGACAAATATTTGAATGATCAAGAATACCCATAGAGCAATTCCTGGAAGCGACCATGGATTGTTTGGCGCGGCTTGTACAAGATTGGTGCCAATATTTTGCTTTTCAAAACGAGCCATGAAAATTAAGAAAAATATATAGTTACATGGAGCGAAGAGTAAACTCAAAATTGCCACAGTTCCAGAGCTTGACACATCGATGACTTGGATAACGACACCAAGTAGGAGTGTGATGATTGCAAGACTGATGCCGCTAAGTTGAGCTTTCTTGAAAAATGCTGCGCCCAGAATGGAGAATGACGTGAGAGAAAGACCAGCCAAAACATGAAATATGATTACAATAGCCATAGAAGTTTGAGCAAAAACTCCTACCCCTAAGACCACAGCCATGATAACCCATCCTGGTATGTAAATGACATCAAAAGCTAGATGATATGAGACTATCCTGGCTACCTGAGGCTCCCATCTTCGTAGATTGGGCATCATAGCTTCTAATAACTGTGACATTCCAAGTTCTCGCTCGGAAGCAATGAAGCCAGTCAGGTGATATGTGACTCCAACCATACCAATCAAGAAAGCGACACCAAGTATATTGATAATAGCAGTTTGATAGTTTGTTCGAATTGCAGTCTCGCGTTGCTTTTGAGTTTGACTAGTGTATGGATATTCGTGAACGGTGGTGGGTAAAGCAGTCTGATCGATTGTTGTATTTCTTGAAGCGATGGCAAAATCAACGGCGCGTTGCAGGGGCAGGAGGAAGAGCTCGGCATCATTTGTATCCTTTGTAACATCAATCTTCGTGCCAAATGCACCGTCCGCCCGCATGGTGTAGTTCCATATACCTCCTGTTCCTTCCGATGGAGAAGAATTGAAAACGATGGCACCATAACAGGATGTAGCTCCTCTTAAACTACTTTTGCAGATATCTAGAAGTTCCGCCTCAGTGGTCAAACGTTGCACCTTTGCTCCAACACCTTCGGCCTGCGAAGATAATGCAGCAATAACACCATCAATATCTCCCCCGGTTAGACCATTATTTACAAATGCCAAAGTATTTCGTCCACCTGTCGCGGCTTTAAGCCCTTCTGGTAATGATCGTATGGTGTGGCTCGAGCCAATACCGTAAGTCGAAGGAGGTATGAATAGATTTCTGGCATAACTAAGGAATATGATTAATGCGACTGGGAGTACGAATGCGCGTATTAATGTGCTAAACGTGTGTCGATTGAGTGTGATGAGGATATTTTTTCCCGTCAAAGTTCGTATTTGGCGAAGCAATCCCATAGTGGCGACGGGAGCCTTTTGGTCGATGAATTAGATGGATGTACTGAAGCGCATGCTGTGTGTGAGAACGCGCGCCGAGATATTATATTACAGCGATAGCTGGAGAAGTGATTTGTATTATACCGCCTCCGTCAAAAGGAATGCGGGTAGCCTCGTATTTTAGTAGTCGAGTCGTCATGTAATGTCCAGAATCAAAATCTAAGATGCCAAGCAAAGACAAAGGAAGGCTGTGTTAAGCAAGATGCGGGTGACTATCACGGCCAAGATAGATGAGAGATTTTGGGGAGATAGTAATGAATGGATTTTGATATATAGAAAGAGCAATAGATACAAAGTAGCTATGTAGATACAGAAAGACGTGAACGATTTGGAAGCAAAACAGTTAGAAACGGCAGCTGCAAGATGGATGGATGTAAGAACAGAAAAAGGAAAAAGAACAAAATACGAAACGAAATGTCCGATCAAAAATTCCCATAGCGACAATGGACAATGATAACTCGGCACCAAGAAATCGGGGCCGAAATGAACAAATACGGAAGGAGAGTTAAGTAAGAAATATGGGATGTGGAAGGTGGATATGGGAATTAGTAATAGGAAATTGATTATTGTCCAATCAAAACTCCTAAACTTTGACTTGAAAGAGGGTGCGCCACATGAATCAGCCACACTTCACTCGAGTCATTACGTTATCCATATTCAGATAACGTGGTTTATCAGTAACCGGAACACTTTTACCTCAATTACCCACATTCCATTAAAATTGTTGGTACGAGAAGGATACGGAAGACGTAGCACCCACGGATTGCGTAGGTCCTGTATGTCTAATTGTATTCTGTCTAAAGAGCTAGCTACATATTGAAAGTAGTAAGTCTTATATAGACTTACTGAAAGAGCTAGTCTCTTTCGCATTCGCTTAGGGCTTTATTACAGTAGCTATATTACAGTGGTAATTGAATTGAAGTCATTCACTTCGTTCACACAAAAATAAAATTACAACAACACCATAAATTAGGATTGAATTATATACAATCTAAAGATCAACTAATGCTGGATCGAACTGACAAGTTCGTGCATTATGTAAAGTACTACCGCATTTGCTACATCGTCGTATAGTAGCTTGCCTCCTTGCTGAAGAACCATCATTTGTATATTCGTCGCGTCGTATCTGATCTTCTACATTCTCTTGTTCTAATATACCATGCCCATCTTCTATTGAAAGTGCTCCTCCTTTTCGTATTAAAGCTTTTCTAGCTCTCCGGCGTTTACTAAGTGCTTCATTTGCTTTGCGGAGACTATGAACCTCAGCAGTTAAAAGCGTATTCGCATGAGCTAGGAGCTCTGTACCCTTAGCTAAAGCTGCAACTGTTTCAAATATTGGAGTAGGTGAGCTCCCTTGATGCCGAGCAATACGACTTTTCACTAAAGTGGATTGGGAAAGAGCTTCAGTTGGATTGTGAGGTGTTTGAGATTGCCATATATCAGGATCGGCTGATATTGATCTATTTGATGGAGTTCTTATTCGAATATCTAGCTTTGAAAGTACAATTTCCGGATTAAATGGGATTAGCCCAGCTCCGCGGAACCCAGCTTTACTATTTGATATAGATATTGCTTCGATATATGCAGCTTTGAAGGCTTGAAAGAACTCGGTTTTGGTAATGTGAGTGATATGCGCCTTGATAAAGTTCTCGATTTGTCGATTATATGAACGCTTTAAAGGACCAAAACAACCGATATCGAGTGGTTGAGTTAAATGCGAAGAATGAGGTGGCAAACTAAGTAATATAATGTTGTGTTCCTTGCAGTATTCCTGAAATGCTGGTGATTTATGACTTTCATGCCCATCAAGCACTAGCATTCGATATCTACCCACTTTCCTACTTTCAGTATGTTTGTTGAAGTGCTTAATCCATTCAAGACCTGTCTCATTATCTGTCCATCCATTGGTAGTAGGTTTAATAAGCCAATCGTATGGTAAATCGCCTTCGGTATACCAATTTGAGAGGTGGTATTCGCCTTTTACTATCAAAAACGGAGGTATATTATGACCTTCTCCATCAACACAAATAATCGCTGTAGCCCATTCCCGATTGCCTGGCTGTATAGCTTTGCTTTTTCCGTGTCGATCAGCTTTAGTAACTACTATATGTGGTGATATTTGTCCCATCATAAAGCCTGTCTCATCGAAGTTGTAGAAATCGCAGTCTAGAATACCATATTTGGCCCGCGTATTCGATACTAATCGAAACCATCTTTCAATAAGCTCTGAATCTTCGCAGAGAGCTCTTTGAAAGTCATAAACGCGATTAAAACGCGTCTTTAATTCTGTATGTCGTTTCACAAAGCGATGAGTCCAGAGCTTTCCAACCTTCTTCGCACCCCGCGTTTCGAGTATATAATTCGCCATATCTTCCACATCACTTATTCGAGGACTAAACCCTCTCTCGTCCATATCAATTATATATTGAAAAAGCGATTTCCCCTCTAATTCCGTCATTTTACAATGTATTGATCGAGATCCAGCTTTCGGCGTTCGACCGGCTATTCTGTAGGTAAGGGTAGTATGCGGTATATTATAGATTTAGCAGCTCTTCGCACACTTAGTTTTTTGGATGAAGCAATAGCTTGAATGGCTAGATTAATTTGCGACTCTTGCATAATGATTTGAAAGGTTGAATATGGATTTATCACGTGTTAAAGTTGAGAGGTGGTAATTGAGGTAAAAGTGTTCCGGTTACTGATAAACCACGTTATATATTTAATTTACATATACGAGTACGTATATATAAATATATACGAATACCACTTCTTACCTCTTTCCATTGAAATAAACCATCATCATGTCATCGTTAGTTTACTACACAAGTCTTGGTATGTCTTTCTATCTACAAACATGTAGATACAGTCACTCCTACCATTTATTATTGATACATCATCACCGTCGCTATTCTATAGACCATGGGGCCGATCTTGAATATTTTGCCCGGTTTCTGAGATTTTGATGCTATTGCTTCACTATTCCATGTATACCCCATGCTTACAGCTTCTACCTCAGACTGTACAAGTTCCATTATTATGTGTTGCTAGTTCCAATTTCTCAAGTTGTCGGACCGTAAAGTCTGGAAGCGATTCTCAGATTCATGCACAAAAGGCGCAAGGAGTCAAGGTGCTTAATTAGTTGATGAGTGTTTGATATCCTCATTACCACTCATTTGTTTTCTCTGCTAGTTCTCTCAATTTGGTGGTCTAGTAAAGCTGTATTACTATCTAGTTTCTCAGATTTTATACAGCATTAACAAACATCGTAATTCTGATTAGAAGTTTAGTAAGATTACCTTGATAATAGTGGAAAGAGTAGAATCATGCATAAGAAAACGTACGGAATAGTGATCTTTCGCTTGCGTATATGCTGATGGATAGGTAAAAGCATCATCTGGGATTGTCAAAGGGAAATGCTCGATTTATTAACTCAACACCTAATTATTGATTCATATACAAACACCATCACATTTATATATCCGTGATTGCCAAAAGCCATTAAAATATTTCTCCCAATTCTACATGTCTACACAAAATATCACCCAGGCTTTTATCGTACACATTTACCGCAAAAATTCTGTCATGTATCAGCCCGATGGGAAGACGCGGGTATTTTGTGCGAAAATGCAAAAGTCTTGCTTCGCGGGTGCCTTTGCAGATATCGTCGTTGAAAAAACACAATCAGGCACAGACATGAGATCTTAGATCTTTACTACACTTTCAAAAATCATAATGATAATATCCAAAAATGCTGGAAACAGATTGTTGATCACTAGCTTCCTCAAGACATGACTCCCATATCTCTCCTTGATCAGTGGCTGAACGGTTGGTATCTTTCTATACCTATGAATCGAAAGTTTTTCTCGTTATGAATTAGTTAAATTGTATATTCGCTTAATAATTATCTGAAATATCACTGAGTGAATTATTTACCATCAAATGACTTCTAATTTCCGCCCATATAATAAATACCATTCATCAGACTTAAAGGCATATTCAACAAATTTAAAATTTCGAAATGACTATTATCATATCTGAAAAAACCCTCCTCATTCATTGGTGAATTCTTTTATGGCTCCACGACTGATGGATACCTACCTTCACATTTTGAATCACCCTTTAAAATGTTCGCCAAAAATGACTCCCATTTTCTCCAGGGCCGTGTTGCTCATGAGTATATTTGACAACATTGACCTAGGAATGACTCCTGTTTTGGCAGCAATCATCAGTATCAATTGACTGGTAGCATCTCCCGCCGAAAGCCCATTCATAGCCATTTTCCGAATCACCCAAAGGATCCAGTATTACTGAAGACAGTCCCAACTGTCACTAAATTTCTTTCTCAAATCATACAATTTACAGAATATACAACAATTATTTGACACACATCCACCTGGAATGACTACAGAATAATGATTCATGGTAACTATCGATGCCTTGAAAGCCTCGCCATTTTTGTATAAATACTTCAGCTTTCCCCTTCTTAGTTCGAATTTTTTCCTCATCAAATACAACACCTCAATCCAACTTAGAACACAAAACCTCACATTTAAAACTTGGAATTCTTCGCAAACACCTCTCCTCTAACCACTTTTACCCAAGTCTCCAACCCCGTCAGAACATTACGGTGTAGCTCTCACATCACGTCAACCAACATCGCCGAAACGAAATCCTTTCCCTTCGCACACTCAGTCTCAGCTGTTCGCGATAACATCCCAGCACTACTCATCAACTGAACCTTTCTACGATTGCTGCTCCCACCTCGCTCCAGCAACGGTAGATATCGTCAACCAGTATCTACTTCACAGCTCCTGCAAAAGCATCCCTCAAACAAAATGTCCGAAGAGAACATGCCCCAAGACAACATGCCCAGAGCAAGAACCCCGGATCCATTTTGGGAAAATTACTTCAAGGCATTAAAAGAACAAGCTCCCGCCGCTCGCCCCAAGGAGGGGGCCGCCGATAAACCAATCAAACAGGAGGATGCAGATGCAACTGGTCAGGGTGCTGCCGGCTCATCTAGTGCCACTGTCCCATCTAATGACAGGGGAAAGGGTAATCCTGACGGCCCAGCCCAAAACACACGATCTAGTGCCAAGGGAAAGGGGGAACCTGACAGCCCAGCCCAAAACACAGGATCCAGTAAAAAACACAAGTGATAGATAGATTCACAGCCATACCTGCGCGCCGGCCAACTTCACCATTTTCAATATGGCAAGGAGATCAGCCAGTAGCCTGTATACGCATCTAAGGGACACTTCCTCTGCACAATCCAAAATTTCCCAATATTTCTTCGCTGCGCCTCACATTTGTTTGTACATCGTTAGTTTTTAGCAGGTCAGAATACAAGAACAGGGCTTGTATATATGTGGAGGAATCGGGAGTCTATGAAAAGGAATGAAAAAGTGCAGGGAGTATTGGAGGAATTTGATTTGTTTTTTTTTTTTTTTTAAAAAAAGGGATGGAAAAGGGTTAACGAAATAGGCGAGTTGCGACCGTTACACTCATTTTACATATAACCTTAGGTTACATCGTTGGATTTTAATTAGGCATTCGTCTTGATAGCTTTTCATGTCTTAGCTTCAAATAAAATGATTTTGCCATAGTTAATTACTTGTGATTGTCCGGTGAATTCCTTCTGATTTTAGTGTTTTTCTTTGAATGCATATTAAGTCTCTGTTATGTAAGTGTCTAGCATAACTATATCCTTTAGATACTTACCTTATCCTAGACATTCTACCTCTGCTTTTTATCACTTCATAACATGGCCCACCGATATTCAGTGTTTTCTCATATATCAAAGTACCGTGACCCATACCAGCCCATGTTTTTACGGCATTAATCCATTTTTAGACACACGCCGAAAAATGCATAAGGAAGAATTGAATGCGATATATCTCGAGATATGTTGTAAGATTATGTAGAACAACAAATTCTTCAGAACCGCGGTAGCTAGAATTCTCACATCTTGTCTGAACTTCAAGATCCTACTAAAAGAAAGTGGGAAGTCCTCGTCATTAGAATATATCAGATAATTTATTGTAAATAAGATCTTCCAAGTTCAATCAAAACTGGGGTTTCCATCGTCGCTCTCACCATGAAATCGAAGGTCACGTCTAACTAATCCTAAAATAACCCTATCCGAGTTTCTGGGTTCTATCGTGTTGTTTTGCATATGGTTCCAGTAGCGCTACAGGAGATAGGAGGGAAATTGAATATTTCGTGTTTATTTCGCCGAATTGATATGTCCATAGATATAAAGCGTATAGCTTGGACAGGCATCGCATGGTAATTATAAGGAGGTCACTGCCTTAGATATTCGGGACTCCATAGCCTAGAAAGTACCCTGAAATTGGTATTCTGCTGATTTGTCGCCTAATTAGGTTAGGGTAGGCCGTTCAGTTGGCCAACGTGTTGTCAATTCTCCCACCTGATTGTGTCGTGCCATATATGTCCTATATGATGAGATAATTGTAGTTATAAAGATGATGTTGCTAAAGTAAGTGCTCTAGAATTATTGAGAAGTAACTCGGAGAAACATCATTTGGCTGAGTTTCCTTCACTATGGTCACTCCTGATGTCTATACTAAGATCTATGAACTTTCGCAGGAGTTGGTTTGTCTTCTCTTTGATCGGATTTACACACTGTCGGTCCCGTGAAAGCTCTCAAGCTTTGTACTATTTCTAGTAAGCTAGCAGAGTAGATCAATCTTTAGACTCGGAAATGATTTGGCAATGGAATATTTTCGCTTGTCAATTGGGCAGTTTAGTATACCTGCCAGGACTTATTAACGTTACCAGACGGACGAACAAGTATGTCTTATCAAACGCGTAAGACAATGGCGATCGGGCTATGTTGAAAAGAGGATGGAACCTTGATTTTCCAAACTTCTTTCGTAATTCCATGTTCTTACTTCGTTTGGCTTTTGTCATGCAATGAGCGCAGCTGTAGTGACTGGCAGCATTAGGATTTTTACATCACTGATATCTTCAACTTCTAACATCAGTCTGAACTTCGATTTTGAATACTTCCGTAAACCTCCCTCCTTGTCAGCGCACTGAAGACGTATAGTATTCGTACATATTCTTCTAGCCATGGGCGGCGGGCTCTGAACCAGGCTTCATCCAACAATTCTTTTCGGCATGGTCCAAATGACATTTTCCAATGGCATTGAATCAAAGCCTGCCACTTCCAGAATCGCCTTGATAAATAGCTGTCAGGAGCAGGTCAAATGGCTGTTGTTGAAGCACTATTGAAAAGGAGACAGCATAACGTGAAAATTCCTCGAGGTGAGTTATGGTGAGGCAGTACATGCGGCGATGAGAGGCAAATCCAAAATTATTGCAATGTTTGCTACTGAGCGCTCTTAGATCAAGAGGAAGAAATAGACCAGAAACAACCCCTTACCGCTCCTCGAGTATGTTTGGTTCCACGAATGCATGCAAAAACAGGCATGTTATTCTAGATGCAAATCATTGGTGGACTTGATGCTAGAGAGTGATATTGATGTTAAAAAACACGATTATGATGGTGATTTGAAATTTTCCATCGAACTCATCGTTTCACGGTCATGATGGTGTAGTTCAACTGCTACTTGAGCATAACGTGGAGCTCAATACAATTTGAAGTAGGTTTGGCACAATCTCGCATTACAGCACCGTACCGATGCCACCCTTACAGGTCGCCACTTCTCATGGCCACGAAGACGTGGTTCAGGCACTCTCGATGTCTATTTAGCTCTTGGCCAAGGCTCAGAGTACGCCAAACTCATACCATGAAGTAATTATTGATGTAAGACCCGGGTATCAACATGCACCTGCGAGCCTGCTCTCCTGATCCATTTCAAACTTGGGGTTAAAGCTCAGAGGAGCAATCGTTTCTCCTCACTTGTATGTCCCATACGACAACTTCAAGGGAGCTACTTGTTGCCGAGGGTGTACCTATATACATCTCAGTTTCTCTGATGTGGAATTATCACAATGAGAGTGCCCACGATCAAGCTGTTCTTCATTGTTTACGACCATCGAGTGAAAAAGTAACAGGCTCTCAGACGTTGGATATGTACAGGAGCACTTTCAAGAAATATGTAGCAGAAAAAGGATTATACCTATGTCCGTAGCAGTGGCTTCCTGGAGGGACTTTTCCGGCGAGTCGTAGTCCTATCTAAGGCTTCAAGACATAACGAATAGTTAGTCTGTTCGATGTCATGATAATTTGCACAGGATTTCCTTTCTCCAATTTGGCTGGTTACATTGAGCAAAATGTTTGTGTCTATAAGGTTACTCGGAGATCTTCTAACCTCCGCGGATCCCTACACTCATGTGGGAAATCCCCGAGATCGATTCACGGGATCAAACTTGATTTGTGATCACAAGTCAATGCCACCCGAGAAATCCACTTCAATCATTAATGCTACATATAATGTTTTTCGAACCTCGATATTTTTCTTTGTTTAGTATACAATACCGAAAGTCCGCCTCAAGGATCGGCTAAGATATCATGTATTTATGTACCACTTCGCATGCATCGAGCGATCAAAGGACGGATAAATGAAAAGGCGCTCATCAGTCGATGTAAACTTAAGTTCCACAAAAAAAAATTCAATATTTCCTGGTGAATACAAGGTGTGGATACAAACTTACCATATGCCCCCATAAATATGGGGTAAAGAGGAATGTTTCCGATCCAGTTCAAGATTTGACAGAACCTCAACAGAATGATCGCCATCTCAGAGTTGGCATGAACCGCGTATAGGGAAACTCAATAGCTAGCGTATGTCTTTTTAAGGCTAGGTTGAGGGGCAGGGTCCGGTCTTTTGGTGGGAGGCTTAGGATAGCTACGTATGTGCGGAGTATGTTGTTAGTATTGTGGATAGGATGGCCACGGATGGAATACGTGATAGATAGGATATATGAAGTGAGGGGATGCTTTAGTCTAGCCGGCGAGGGAATTTTTTAATTGCGGAAGTTTATGCTGATGAGTGCGGGATGTAGAGACGGGAGTTGATGAGTGCGGGATGCAGAGACGGGAGTTGATGCCCTTGGATAGTGTTGAGTTTTTACTTTATAATAGTCGTATTCCACTGCTACATTCTTACATTGCATTCACTCTCTACACAGGAACAAACACAAACTTATTCAACATCGATCCATTCATACCAACGCATAACTATTCACCAATCATTCAACATGACGGTGCTCAATGACCCTCCATCTACAGCAACCTTGCCCCTTCACGATGCCAGCGTCCCTTCCGCTTCGAAAAACATCCCCTCAACCACCTCCTCTGGCCCAAACACGGGAAATCTCGGCTCCAAATGGCCTACAGCCTTGGACCTGGCAGGCTCCAACCTTCCCTGCCGTCTCGAAGGTGAAGTCGCCGACCTAGTCGTCGTCGGCACCATTCCCCCACAAATCCGCGGAACCTTTTACCGCGTGATGAGCGACCCGTTCGTCCCTCCCCACCCACAGAATGTACCCGTCGACGGCGACGGCAATATATCGGCCTTTCGCTTCCACGATGGAATCGTCGATATGAAAATGCGATACGTAGAGACCGAGCGGTACAAGCTCGAACGACGCGCCAACAAGGCATTATTCGGGTTATATCGGAATCCATATACACATCATCCATGTGTGCGGGCAGCGGTGGACAGTACCGCGAATACAAATCTAGTCATGTGGGCTGACAAGTTGTTAGCGTTGAAGGAAGTGGCTTTGCCTTATGAGGTTGACGGGGATACGTTGGAGACGGTGGGATATGACCCTTTTGCTTCTGAGGGCATTAAGTCGAAGACTTTTACTGCGCATCCAAAGGTTGATCCGTTTACAAATGAACTTGTGGTTTTTGGGTATGAAGCCAAAGGATTGGCGACCCTCGATGTGGTTACTTATACGCTTGATGCGCGTGGGAAAAAGGTGGAGGAATTGTGGGTGAAGAGTCCGTGGTGTGCTTTCATACATGACTGTGCTATCACGGAGAATTGGTTGATACTTGTATGTTGGTGTTTCGAGGCGGATATTGAGAGGATGAAAAAAGGTGGACAGCATTGGGCTTGGGATTATGAAAGGCCGGCTACGTTTATTGTGGTTCCAAGGAGGAAATCGACGCCGTTGCCGGACGGGTGGAAGGAGGGCGAGAGCAGGTTTTATGAGTGGAAAAATTGTATGCCAGTTCATACAGCAGGGGCTTGGGAAGGGGAGGATGGGAAATTATATATGGAAAGCTCGAGAGTGCATGATAATGCATTTCCATTCTTTCCACCGGATGATGGACGTCTGCCGAGTCCAGATACAAAGGGAGATTTCGCACGTTGGGAGTTCGATTTGAGTCAGCCAAGCGGGAGTAAGATACCAGATCCTGTGGTCGTTTTAGATGTTCCTTGCGAATTTCCGAGAATCGATGAGAGATTCATGACAAAGAAGTATAACTGGGTATTCTTGGATGTTTTTATTCCGAATCAAAGTGATGGGAGGAGTAACATATACCAAGGGCTCAATGGCCTTGCGATGCATAACAATACGACGAACGAAACGAGATATTTTTACGCAGGAGAGGACTCGCATGTTCAAGAACCAATCTTTATTCCTCGATCAAAAGATGCCGAAGAAGGAGATGGTTGGGTGATGGCGATGGTCGAAAGAAGGATTGCTAATCGATGCGATTTGGTCGTGATTGACACGAGAGATTTTGAAAAGGCAATTGCTATTGTTGAGTTACCATTCCATATCAAAGCTCAAATACATGGTAATTGGGTTGAGGCCACCGAGACTACAGGGACAAGAAGTCTTATTCGGGAGATAGATGAATTCAAGATCAGTGGAAGAGGGGCATTGGAACCTATAGTCTAAGCTTCGTGGTTCCGTCGCTTTTTACTCCCTCATCTAGATAATCCTATAGAGACACCTTCCACCATATATCGACGTAGCTTGCTAACTTTTCTACTATAATAATAAATCAATCCTATTAGTCGGGTCGTAGGATTGGTTGTGACAGGCCCAAGGTATAGCACCACTAATCAGGAGATGCTAGCCCCTTGGAACTTTTCTACTAAAGCATTGATTGCTAAAAACGAACTTTCGTCCGTCTCGACCGATTTAATGAGTCCCAACTGCTCATTACTTTCTTCGAACTTGAGAAATAATTTGGCAAGCTGCCAAAATTCCAAACAATTCTTATAGTATCCGATTCTTGAAAATTCAGGTCCAACATGTTCGAGGTGGTTATCCCAAAGAATCTTCCATCTATCAAGAGCTTGGACCATACTATCAGAGTTATACATCCACATAGCGTTCGATTTGAGCAGGAATTTAGTGTTGTTCAATGCTTATATAAAGTTAGCGAAGTTTCCTTCCGCGTAAGTAACGTGGGAGTTTACCCACCATTGAGCAGCACGGGGAAATTATATGTTGTAAATTTGTAATCATGTACCGCGCTCCATTCATCCCCCATTAACCACGCCACCGAAGTTGCTAGTGAGGTCCGCGGCTTTTCATTTGTTCCTATCAGATACCCTTCGCAAACAAGTGGATCGGTAGCTTCATACGCTTCATCTGAAGATGTCATATCGCCGACCATTTCGCTAAGCATCATACGTGGTGGATAGGCATAAAACATAGTAAAATGGGAATCTAAAAGATATATTGTAGCCACGACCCTGAATTATGTTCAGTATTTCTTATCAACGATGGGAAGGTCAAACAAGCTAACCTGATTTTTGCTTCTGCTTCAACATAGTCTAACCAGTCGAAAGGATAAATACCGGAGGCATACATATTTTTCGAAGAGGGATAGCCAAGTGTCCTTGCCATGTTTACGATATCAGAATAGCGCTTATTACGCATTCTTCTCCGTGCTTCTGGTCCATTCTGCCAAGTCTGCAGTACGGCTACAAGAAGTGCCGCTTGAATAGCTTGAAGACTAGTGGCCCCTTCACAACCCTGCTCAGCACGGAGTATCGACTTTATTACTTTATCCTCGAATATAAATTCCTCACATAAAGCGGCACATTGTCTCGCTAAACTAGCTGTATCTCGAGGTGACGAATAGGCTGCGCCAATGAGAAATACGACAAATAACAACGGAAGCTGTACTGTCTCGAGGTTATAGGTAGGTTGATGTATGATTGGACAGTTAGGATGCCAGTGATCGAAATATAATCGAGTAAAATCTACTAGATTGGGAACGGTTAATAAAACATTCTTTACCTCTTCGGTAAAGGGTGGTACATCTCCATCACATCTCTTCGATAGTTTATCCTGAGCAATAAGAAGTCCGGGTATGAGTTCCTGGAGCCGGCTTTCCAATTGAGGAGAGTATACTAGAGACGGATCGATTGATGGAGTGCTGGTTTCACTATCCCAGATGAAGTCATCCAACATGGGCAACGTACTACCCTGCATGAGATCTTCTAACCCGCCTGGAAACCCCAGCAGCGAAGAGGATGACGGTGCGGAAAGTGTGGAAATGGTTGGATTAGGTATGATGGTGTTCGTTAGAGAGCCGAAGGAATCCAAAAGACTATCTCCTCCTGGCGTTGTAAATTGAAGAATAAAGTCGAACTGCATCCGGTGCTCTTGAGGTGTTCTGCTAGGAGTTTGTGATTTGTTGCCGGCTTCATTGGACTGCGCCGGCGCTGAACCTTGTAGTTGTTGCAGTGAAACTCCAGTCTCTTGAGTAGTCTGCAATGACTGTGAACCTTCATGGTTTCCCGTCGAGCGATAATATGTGCAAGGTACTTTACTTAGTTGGCAACCCTCACATGGATGACCTCGATTACAAGCTCGTTTTGATTTTGCGCAGGAGTCACATGATTGCCTCTGCTTTCCTCTTGGCCGGAACGGGGGCATTGGCTTATCACCCCTATTTGCACATGATCTCGAATGTCTTCTGGCAGCATCTCTACCAGAGTGTTAGTGATATTGGCAATGATAAGTCAACTATATACCTTACGATCTGAAGAAGTGTTGATCACAAAAGTGGCACCCATAAAGGCGTTGTCCAGCATCTATTTGAGTTCTAACGTTAATGATTTCCCGTCTTCCGAGTTAGAGATAACAGTGGGTGGAGGATGAACTTACGCACAGCTTCATGACGGCGTAGATGTCCAATGGTGGAGTATGTAGATAAACATATTTGACAAAGATAAGTCGGAAATGATGCACCTGTCGAGGGTGAGGTTCTCTTCATATTGAATATTCGGCCAAGTTGTTTGCGATAGAGAGGTGATGATGATGATGATGATGATGATGTTGAGTGGAATTCATGCAAAGAAAATCGATCATTGTACCGGTGAGGAGGCTGCTCGTGATACAATTGGTGAGGACTTGCGACGGAAATTTCCAACCATACCATACCCAGGTAAGGCTAGATAGAGCAGGATTAACGAGACTGGAGATGATACCCCCGTGACCCAGCATAAAATAGTGAATGTAAAAGTAAAGTAAACTTTTTATGTAACCTTAAGGAGTTATGAAATCAATTGAGACCGCCTTTCATCACATAAGCGGAGAAGCTGAGATAGATCATTGGAATGCGGGGTTAGGCGCAATACCTATTCTAACAAGATCTCTAGTATTATGAGCTGTATCTCAAAATGACCGTGCTTTAAGGTTATCCCTACTTGTAATCCAGATCGTTCTTTTGGATGGATCTGATCCACTTAAGAAGTACAAGTATTCACCCGCCGCAGGCTACGGAAAGTACCACGTTGTGCGACTGGCAACTGAATTGGAACCCACTGTCAGGAACGAGTAACACGGCAATCATTTTCGGTAAAGCAGTGGATTCTGCTACATCAGCAATAAAGTATCAAGAGAGTTTGCCCCGGTTTCCAGCTCAGAGATTTGAAAATTGGTTATATCATAGGCTCGAAGAAATGATACTCGCGCCTTTCCCCTGCAATTTTTATAGCTTGAAGATTTTACCGACATTCTTCAACTACCGCCATTTCCGGTATGTACGTACAGAAATAGTATGTTTTTCAGGGAAATCTGGCATTTATATCTCCGGGCTACACCGGAATCCCCGGATATGTGATTCGATGGACTGTCAAAGTGGATGATCGTGCTGGATTTGGGGGAAAAAGTCGGCATATATCTCGCAGACTAATTGCAAGTATGTTAAATCAGACAGGTGGTCACCTCCAGCGTTTCTTCCAAAACTTTGTATTCTGAATACCATAACCAGTGACTGGCGATCCGAGAAAATCCAAACATCTTTTCATCAATACGATCATTACTTTTCGCCCTATCTTCATCCAGTCATAATATTCCAAAATGGTGGTTAATAAGAACACCACAAACTCCAAGCTCAACGTTGCTATCATTGGGGGCGGTCTTGGTGGACTTGCTCTCACTATTGGACTTCTCTCGCACCGTGATCATCTCAGTATTACAATCTACGAATCAGCTCTTTGCTTCGCGGAAATCGGTGCTGGTGTTGCATCCGGCCCCAATGCGGTGAACGCACTGGGTCTAATCTCTCCAGATATTCTGAAAGGTTACAAGAAATGTGCAACATTCAATGAAACTCGTGATCGAGACAATGTCTGGTTGACTTTGCGGTACGGCATGGATAGTAGAAACGGGGAGGGAAAGAAAATGGACCTCGTCCATCATATCGGAGAGAAAGGAAAGTCTCTAGGAGAGATCTCGGAACTGTTGACGTCCGAGGGGATTAAGAGGAGAAGTTGTGTGCATAGAGCCAGGTTTTTGGATGAAATGGCCGCGTTAATTCCAAATGGGATGGCAAAGTTCAAGAAAAGTCTCGTGAGTGTAGAAGAGATTGAAGGGGAAAATAAAGAATTGAAGTTGAATTTCGCAGATGGTGAAACAGCTTTCGCGGATGTAGTGATTGGTTGTGATGGCATCAAAAGTGTGACGAGAAAATTCGTTGTGGATGGCCAGTCAGTTGAGCCAGAATTTGCAGGTATCTACGCTTATAGAGCTATGATCCCCAAAGATGTTGCTAGAGAAGCAATAGGAGATGATCTTGCACTAAACGGACAATTGTACCTTGGATATGATGGATATATGATTACTTACCCGGTGGAACATGGCGATTTGATTAACATAGTTGCACTGAAGATGAAGAAGGACATGAAATGGAATAAGGAGCGTTGGTTGATACCTACTTCCAAAGAGGAGATGTTATCCGATCTAGAAGGCTTCGACGAAAAACTGGTTGAATTGGTTTCAGAATACTGCAGCGGAGATAAATGGGGACTTTTCCATCTTCCACATTCTCAGCAATACTATCGTGGGAGGGTATGTCTTATGGGTGATGCTGCTCATGCAAGTACACCGCATTTGGGAGCTGGCGCTGGAATGGCCTTTGAGGATGCATATGTTTTGAGTCACCTCTTTGAGGGTGTCAAGAATTGTAACGATATTGAAAAGGCGCTCAAGGCTTTCGACACGGTAAGGAGGCAGAGGTCGCAGAAACTGATCAGGAGTAGTAAGGAGTCCGAAGAGCTTCTTACACTTTCTCACCGCGAAGTTGGAGAAGATTTAGGAAGGATGGCTGACAAGATTGATTCGTTGTATGAATGGGTCTGGGATTATGACCTTGAAGGAAGCTTGCTAGAGGCGAAACAGCTTTCGGGGTTGTTTTAATTCTTGCCCTTGTACAGAGGAAAGGGATGTACTACGTAACAATAGCCTTAGAGGGTGTTAGCACTATACCTTAGAGGGTGTTAGCACTATAATGCAGTGTAACTCAACCTTTGAAATTGAATCTGAAAATCAGTGCTTATTAACTCGTGCGGCCAAAAAGTATAAAACACTCCACTATTAATAAGCACATAAGGTTAATACTCCGTACATACCAAACAGAATAGTAGCCCACAATAAATGAAAATGTTTTATACTTTTTGACAGCACAAGTACTCGAGTATTGTTTTTATTTGATTGAGATTAGAATTAAATGAGAATTCACCGCATACTAATTTTTATAGGCTCGCTTAGTGCTATTTAGGCCATCTAGGAGTAAAATTACAGGCCCTCTATAGTGCTTAGAGCCTACAAGATCCTGAGGATTTAGACACATCCTTTTTCGACTTCTTCCTACGCGAGGTGAGATGCAGCTGAAGGTACACGGTGGTATCTTCACACATGCTATCCAGTTTTTCATAGCTTTTTCGGCCATATAATTGATCTATTCAAACATTTTCATTCTAATAGTTACTCGTGCGGCCAGAAAGTACAAAACACTCCACCGTTAAGCACATACTACTAGATGGTAAACTACAAGCGGAATAGTGGCCCATAATAAGTGAATGTGTTTTATACTTTCTGGCAGCACGAGTACCTTCCAGTTACTCCTACAGTCAAAGTGTACGGAATGGGCCCTGCATTATACGCACATTTCACAAGACAGAAATTGGGCACTATATGATTTGCGTCGGAAGCAAGGTTCAACGGGGGTCCAAGTTAGTGAGAACGTACACCGTACAAAGCGCTTGAAGTGGATACGACCCATTATTCCCCTCGTAGGTTAGTTTCTGTACGACTGGCAAGGAAACTAGCTCATAGACATATTTGAGGATGCGAATTGAGAGAGGAGTGAGAGCGCATTCGGATTGATTTTTTAATATATTTGATCATACTTGTTTTAATATTTTATTTCTAATATCGGTGATCTGATTACGATTTTTTCATTAAACTACTCGTGCTGTCAGAAAGTAAGGTTATATAACTCCTGTCTAAATGTTACGAGGGTTGCCGTCTAGATCACGTGGAAGTGCTCTAGGCTCTCGAGGTGGTTTATAACTAGGCGTCAAGCAGGGACTTTAAGTAATGACAATAATGGTATGCAATTCGTAACTAATAGTAGAGTATACTAAATGATTGATCTTGAGCACGAAGCTCTATACAAAGGAAATCCATCTTGATTATATAGACCTTCATGCTAATCGTCCCTTTGGTTCCTTCGGTCCCTTCGGTCCCTTCGGTCTCTTGACCGAAGGGATGGAAGGGACCACGTGACTTCGTAAGTGGTCACATGATACGAGGCCCGAAGCCGTCGTAACACTATCCCCTTCTTGGCTTAGCGCTTGTCCCAAGCGTTTATATTAACGTGATAACTTCATTGATTCGTAGTTCTTCGTCACCTTCTTTTCTCAATATGAGTGCTATTCGAACTTCGAAATCCGTCGCTAGTCGTCAAGATATTTATTCTCGAACAAAAGAAAAGGGTGTTATCATGTCGTTCAAGTGTAATCGCTGTTTTGAAAAGAATTTGGAGTGCAGGGTACTTCCGAATGCCACTCGTTGTAGTGAGTGCATTAGAAGTATAACTAATGGCGATTGTAATGTGTATGGCCATACGGCCGGCAACTGGGCTCGAGTGGCGCGTGAAGAAGCTCGTCTTGAGGCAGAGGAGGAGGCTGCTGCGAAGCTAGAACAAGAAGCTTTCGCTCGTCGGATGAGGATTCGGAGGCAGCAAAAAGTCTTGCGTGAAAAGGCCGGGAAGATGCTTCAGTATGATCTTCATACCATCGAGGCTTTGGAAGAGTTTGAAGCGGAAGAAGAGCGGTTAGAAAAGGAGAGGTTGGAGAATGAGCGTGTGGAGAAAGAGAAGGAACAAGCGGGTATTGGTTCGTCGGCGCCTGCCGAGGCTAGTTCGAGCGTATTGGACGATTTTGACCCTTCTTCTTTCTTGAGTCCTTCGGATCCTTTCTGGGAAGGTTTGGATAACGTTGGTGAAATGCCACCAACTTCTCAGGGCAGCTGAGATCTTTCTTGAGTTCCCAAGTGTTTTCCGAATGTGGGTAGTCTAACCATTTGATCAGATATTTGATCTTGCCTCTGACGTATTTACAATCTAGTATTGTTTCAACATCGTATATGGCGTCTGGATTGACCGGTTCGATTTCCGTGATTGGCGCGTCGGGCGCTCCTGGTGGTGCTGGTTCGAGCAAGGATATATGGAATACTGGATGAATATTCATGGTGTATGGTAGTTTTAGTCTGTAGTTGACTGGTCCAACTACCTTGTCGATTTTGAATGGTCCTAGTTTCTTGTGATCTAGTTTATCGCTTGGTCGTTTTGTCTGTATGTTTCTTCGAATGAGATAAACTTTATCCCCTCTTTAAGAGTAGGTCCCATACTACGTGATTCGTTGTAGTACGACGCTGTTCTTAAAGCGATGAACTGTAAGTCCAAGGAAAGTTGTTCCTGTAGTTCCTTGATTTCCGTGACATCTTTTATGGCTTCGTCTGCATTCGCATCTTGTGGCAATGGTGATTTATATGCTAGTGGATTGGACCCAAAGTTAGCATAAGCTGGCGTCACCTTTGTTGTTTCTGTTTCCGATGTATTATATGCGAATTGTGCCAAGGGTAATAGTTTAACCCAATTGTCTTGTTTGTAATTGATGTAGCAGCGGAGATAGGCTTCCATTGTTTGATTTAATCGTTCTGTTTGGCCGTCTGTTTGTGGGTGAAAAGCTGTCGAGAGCTTTCTCTTGATTCCAAGCAGTGCCATAAGGGTAGACCAAAATTTCGATGTGAATAGCTTGTCCCTATCTGAGATGATCTCATCTGGTACACCGTGAATGCTAACTATATTCCGCATGAATATATAAGCAAGGTCATCAGCCGTCCAAGTTTCACAGAATGGTATCATGTGAGCGAACTTGGTTAATCTGCCTGTTACCACCAGGATGGAGTCGTACTCCTTCTGGGTAACCGGGTCTTTGGATAATGGTAGTTTTACTACAAAATCCCAAGCAATGGACTTCCATGGTTGAGTAGGTAGTTCAGGGGTTTTGAGCTGACCATAAGGTGCATGCCGGGCGGCTTTACTTCTTATGCAGGTGTCGCAGTTCCCAACTACGTTTTCAACTATAGTCCTCATCTTTGGAAAGTACACTTCTCTCCTTATTCTGGCAAAGGTTCTTGCAATAGCTTGATGCCCGTGAGCTGGAAGCTCGTGTTGCTCCGTGACGTAATCCTTAGCTAGACTGGAGGGTAAGTAAAGCTTGCCATGAAAATGGATGAATCCATCTTCGATGGTGAATCCTCTTTCTGGATTGTCTGGGATAGCTAGGATTCTCTTGGCTGTAGCATCCGTTGAGTATTCTGTCTTTATAATATCTTTGATAGTATCGTATTTTACTCCTGAAGTGGCGGCAAGTTGTGGTTTATTGTGAACTAAAGCATCGCCGTCCTGTCTTAATATTGCGTGTGATTCGTGTGTTTTGTTTTGTAAGTATTCTGGTTTTCGGCTGAGAGCATCTGCTCTAGCATTTTCGTTTCCTTTGACATATGAAATTCTGAAGTTGTAGGCGGCCATGGTTTCCGACCATCGGACCTGCCGTCGATTTAATTCTTTCGCTGTGGTGAAGTAGACCAAGTTCTTATGATCTGTATACACCTGCACCGTGTATTTTGATCCTTCCAAGTACACTCTTCATTCTCTAAAAGCATCTACTATCGCTAGCAATTCCTTGTCGTATATTTCGTAGTTTAGTTTGGCTGGCGATAGCTTGCGTGAATGGTAAGCGACTGGTTGCTATTTCTCATTCGAGCCGGATTGGCTCAATACTGCTCCTATTGCGTAGTCGGAGGAGTCCGTTTCCACAATTATTGGTAACTCTGGATCAAATGCTTTGAGAACTGGTTCTCCTGCGAATGCTTTCTTGAGGCATTCAAAGGCTGTTTGTGTTGTTTCCGTCCATCGGAATTCTCCCTGGCTCTTCTTAGTGATTTCGGTCATAGGGGCGGCCATCCTTGAGTAATTCTTGATGAATCGTCGGTAAAAGTTGGCGAATCCTAGGAAGGACTGTACTTCCTTCACGCTAGTCGGTGGTTCCCACTCTTTGACTGCTTTTACCTTGTTAGGGCTCATTTTAAGTCCTCCTGCAAATATGGTGTAGCCTAAAAACTCCGTTTCTGTGACATGGAACTCGCACTTGCTGGGTTTGCATTGGAGATCAGCTTCCTCCAAATGTTGTAAGACCTTATGGACGTCCTTGATGTGTTGTTCTTCTGTTTCCGAGAACACTAGAATGTCGTCCAGATAGCATATACAGCAGATATCTAGGTATTTTCTTAATACATTGTTGACTAAACGCATGCACGTTGCTGGTGCATTTGTTAATCCGAACGGCATAACCTGATACTCGTATAATCCATATCGAGTTCTGAATGCTGTTTTCCATTCTTCACCTTCCTTCATTCTGATGAGGTGAAATCCGTTTCGTAGATCAAACTTGGAGAAAATCTTGGCTTTTCCCAATCGATCCCTCAGTTCCGTAGCTAATGGAAGTGGGTACCGATCTTTGATCGTCATATCATTGAGCTTGCGGTAGTCCACGCAAAGTCTTCTTGTACCGTCCTTCTTTGGTACAAATAACACAGGGCTAGCTGCCTGTGAGGTGGATTCTCTGATCCATCCTTTTTCTAATGCGTCGCCAATGTAATCCCTAAGCGTCCCTAGATCAGAGGCTGACATTAGATAGATTGGTCCGAATGGAGGCATCTTGCCTTCCTCCAATACTATCTCGTGATCCCATGGCTTATGTTCTGGTAAAGCTTCATGGCCTTTTCTTTCTTCGAATAGTTTCTTGTACTTCTGGTACTGTACCGGTATGGGCGTCTCTTCCTGTCTCTTTACAGGGGTGGTTTCAAGCAACTTCTTCTGCTCATTCTTCATCTGTACGGGAGGTTCACCTTCCTTCGCCGTTAATGGAGGACCCTGGACTGGGCGTCCTACGTCAGTGGTGCTGTTCGCCTTCAGTTCTCCACCGCGTGTGTTCAGCCTCGCAGGCTCTAGCGCATCTCGTTGATCGCTTTCCTTCGGAATGATATAGTTTCCGATGATCAATCAATCTGGGGGTTGTGTGCTTTCAACCATGGCATTCCCAGAATGATCTGTTGATTCCCTAATGGAACAACATCGAACTGGATAACCTCCTTGTGCTGGGTTATACTCATCTGCAAAGGGAGAGTCTCCTGCGAAATCTTTCCGTCCAATCCGGCTAATTGTCCATCAACTAGCTGCAATTGATATGGGGTTCGTTTCGCCTGGAGCTGTACTCCCAAATGCTTCACAGTTCCTGGTGCAATAAAATTTCCCGTGGCCCCTGAATCGATCATGGCCCGGATTATTTGTCCATTTATCTTCGTATTGCAGTAAATCTGTCCTGCCTGACCTGCAATATTTAATTGTCCTTGACCCAAAACCTTGTTGTGGTCAATTTGGTCAATTTGGTCGATTTTGTGTAACTGATCATTTAAATGATCACGTGACGGTAGTTTTCCTGACCTTCCCTTCTTGTAGGGTTCTTTTGCTTTTCTTTGGGGAAACCATCCAGTGGCTTCCTTATCTGATAAATGAATTCTGCAGGATTCATCGTAGCAAGCTATCCAGCTCATCGTCGCGTGTTCTACCGACGGTATTTCCTTCGGGTCTTCCTTGATAAGGGGAGGTGAAGGGGTTCGGAGACGCTCCAACTCATATTGGTCTATGGCGTTCAACCCTTCCTGGTCTCGTGGCATCGCGTCAATTTCTTTTTGACGTTTTTCACGTTCGTAACTATCGTCTTCGATTGGATTTGAAGCGCATAGTTGGGGTACAAAGGTGGCATTGAGTTGACTTTTGCCGAACTTCTTGTGATGGCCTCCTCCTGATGATTTCTTGCTTCGACAGTCTCTAGCTCGGTGCCCTGGTTTGCTACATTCGAAGCATAGCTTATCCTTGCGTCTGCGTTCTACCTCTTCCTTAGGTAATTTGTTCTTAAACACCGCATCCAGTTGCATCGGTTCTCCGTAGGATTGTCTGTTTTCTCGAGGTCTTCCTTCATTCTTGTGGTACTTGCCACGATCTCGGTTTCCATGAGAATTGGAAGATCGGCGTTCCTTTTGATACTCATAAAGCATCTCATCCGCCTTAATAGATTCCTCGATTAACTCGTTTAGGTCTTCCCAAGTGCAATTGCGATCCAGTTCTAGCCTGACTTCAGGCTTGAGCCCTTTCCGGTAATGGCTCATCGTCGCGTTTTTTCCCATCCAGTGGTACCTATATACCTCCTGAATTCCACAGCGTACTTGACTGCTGACCCTGTTTGCTTGAGGATATAGATTTTGGACTCAGCGTCACGTAATTCATTGACGTTCCCGAATACTCGTCGTATTTCCTTCTTAAACCCATCGAATTTCCCAAAGATGGCTTGGGTGGGATACATTCGTTTCTTAGGCTCGCTCAAGTTGGTGAAGTAATCCTTGAGATATGGTTGGATCCACTTAGCGGCTTCTCCTCTAAGGTAGGAGGCAGCCCAGACGCTTTTGTCGGCGTCATGGTTGAACTTATCCTGGTTGAATTGGAAGTAGATCTCAAGTTGGAGCAAGAAGGTTTCTAGTTCTTGTCGATTGCCTGTAAATCGGTCTGGTAGGGCGACTTTAAGAGTCTCGGTGACGGTAATCTCCTTGGGGTCTTCGATACCTCCCATGGCGATGTCTCCGTCCTTGTCAGTACTTTCGGGAGTGGCTGACTGGTCGTAGCGGGGTCGCTAGGCTGTGGTGTCTTGGAAGACATGGTGTCGTTACTTATCGAGTCGGTACTTGAAGCAGTAATGGTGCTCAAAGTGTTACGAGGGTTGCCGTCTAGAGCACTTCCACGTGATCTAGACGGCAACCCTCGTAACAAATAGTGGGGCATTTTAATACTATTTTGAGAGTGGAATTCTGTTCAGAGATCCCCATATAACTTTAAAAATTCGGCATTCCAAATTCATGAAAAACCTCATATTTAAAGCTTTGATTATATAAAAGAATTTTAATATACGGGATCCTGTATAATAATTCTAAAGGATTCCCTACAATAGTATTATGACGGGTAACATAAGTCCTGGATCACATGACTAACCACGTGACCGGCTCTAATCAATCTAGCTAGAGCCTCTAGAGCCAACGGCTCTAGAAGATCTAGTTAGAGCCACCAGAGCCATACCGCATGAAGGTCTATATAATCAAGATGGATTCCCTTTGTATAGAGCTTCGTGCTCAAGATCAATCATTTAGTATACTCTACTATTAGTTACGAATTGCATCATATTATTGTCATTACTTTAAGTCCCTGCTTGACGCCTAGTTATAAACCACCTCGAGAGCCTAGAGCACTTCCACGTGATCTAGACGGCAAACCTCGTAACAAAACCGCCTCACTTTCATTCGTTCCAACAATTCTCAATCTTGGCTCCTGCTCCCCCTGGACCAAGGCTGCAAGCTCTCCTCAATCTCAACTTCTGAAGTCTATTCTTAGCGGCGCAGGTGTCCAATTTCTCAGGGCCTTACTGCTGCTAGCCAGAGGGCAATCTTTATCTGCATACCCGAACGATTATTTTATTGTTTCTGCCAAGGAAAATAAGTAGTTGAAGAGAAGAAGGAAGGTTAGAGTATTAAGTATTTGGAAGATGGGGACAAAGTAGATGGAATATTCCCGAGTTTGGACAGTGGGAAGGAAATTTTGGGAAGGAACAGAGGTAATGAGATGTGATAATGATCTAGGCAAAGGCAAAGCTGCGAATCGGAGATAATACAAAGTATCTCGTACTCAGACAGTCGCAGGCGGGCCATCATGGCTGAAAAGCTTGAGCAGAACACAACTTGAATGAATTCGGGGTGGAGAGAGAGATCATAAAATTCTAAGGGGCTAAGCACGGTCAGCGCAACAGAAGCATTAGACCTCAAGATGTAGATGGACCTGCTGGTATTAATCCTGGCCAATATTTCTCTTCCTTCCTTTCAGTTACTGCATAACACTGACGACAATATTCCGTGGATACTTATGGGCACAGAATTTGATGCAAATAAACTAATCACCATCTAAATTGATCACATGCTTTCTCATTTTCAGATACGAGGCTTCAGTCCTGCAGGTAATAGTATAGCTAAGATTTAGCGGTTCACTAAATAGAGAATGCTAAACACACCTGTTCATTCCGTCATTCATGATGTATCCTAAGCATTTGCATGCCTATCCGGTAGGGAATTTCCCATTTTCGGCAATCATGAGATGTGACAAAACAAACCCATAATCTTGATTTCACTCATGAGACCCACACAGGTCTATCTGTGTCTACTATATCATGGCTTTAAGTAGAGTCCTATACCTAACCTAGAAGACTATCGATCTGCAACTCTTTTATGTAGTTAATCCTAGGCGGTTTTCAGGTCTGTAGCCGCTCGATTGACAGTGCAATGTATTTATCGTCAAGTCCGTCTGATACACAGGTTTATACTGTACCTGTAATACACCTGAAAGTTGAGACGAACTTGCACTTAGTAGGGGATACTTGGAGAATGATGTTGCTTCGAGATATTCACTTCTTTCTTCAACTAATTAGAATATCAAGCAGAACATTGCAGCTATAGAAGGAAGCAATTAACATAAAAATCCTCAAATTCTGACTTAACGATAGCCTAGCATCCCAATCGCCCTCTCACATTAGATCTTTGAAGGCGCATATTTAGTGCCTAATCCACTAAGTGTATAGACCGATAAGAAGATAAATTTTAGAATCAAGTAGTCTCACTACACCTATGTCTTTCGAGAGTTGAAGCATTATAAGCTTGGTTTAGTTTTCAGTTGGTATTAGTGAATCAAATTCTGAACATTACTTAGGTATTAACTGTGGGACATACCTCGATCCTTCCTATTTCAAGTATCCTTTCTTCAATACTCTCATCAATCTCAAACCATCAAAGAACAAACAAAAACAACAAAACCCAAATTACATTACCACTCCAATCAAAATGCCAACCACAACCCAAGAAAAAATCACCCTCCTCCTCCAATCATCCCCCTACCACACAGAGCTCCAAAAACTCGAAACCGACTACCGAGCCACTCACAAACACCTCCTCCTCGAAACCAAAAAATCACTCATCGCCTTTCGAGCAGCCACTCGAGCAAACAACACAGCCGCCTTACGGGAACACCAAGATAACATCGATGAAAACATACAAAAAATGGTCGATCTCCACAAAGAGAAGAAGAGGGAATGGGATATTGGTATTCAGAGGCTGGGGGAAGATATAGGTGGGATTTTTGGAAGGACTTTGTTGGATGTGTGGAGGGAGTTGCGGGTAAGTGGGAGTGGGAGTGGAAGGAGACCGGTGACTGAGAGGCATGATATGGATTTGGGGAAGGTGTTGGTTGAGGTTGTGAAGAGGATGGATGTTGAGTGAGTTATTGGTTGGTTATGAGTGGTGGGGGGAAGTTCCTCAAAGATGAGACTGGGTTTTTGGATGTCTGGACTTTGGACTGAGGTACGGGAATTATATTGTTTGGTGTGCTGGGTGGGTTTCTTAGTTTTATATTAGCTTTACATTGGTGATAATACATACCTCGAGATTATTCTATCGTCAAATTTGGTTTGAGGTACACTCAATTATTAGAAGATCCTTTCCTCGAAAGTTCTCACATCAAATTTGAGGGTTCGGATATGCTGGGTAAGATGGAATAAATACTCGAGTAGATGTTTCAAGCATATCTGGGCTTAAAGACTAGGTAGTCATGCATGACCAAATGTGATGGTAAATCAACATTTATGAGGCATCAATTCATCTCTATTCGATAGCGGTCTAGGCCAAGTCTATGCTTGATTTAATTTATGTCCAAAAATCGAAAAATATTTTCCTATCTTCTCCTGTCTTATCCTACATTAATTATGCCTCACACTCATCATCGCCAACCTCAACAGAAGAGCTGGTAGCAACTGGTGCAGAAGATGTGGCAGTTATAAGAGTAGTCGGTGCGGGAGTTACAGCGGCGGGAACCGAACTTGAAGTAAAAACCGCGCTCGATGAAATGATAGCCGAGCTTGATGAAGCAGACACAGCGGCGCTGGTCGGGACAGAAGATGCGACAGCAGGACTAGACGCGATGGCAGTGGCGCTCGAGGCGACAGGAGCTTGACCTCCACCTGCTCCGCATGTAGCGACCGCTCCTCCGGGAGGTGTGTAGGTGGAAATGTCGAAACCGTAGTAGACGTTTGGGATATAGATACTTGGATCGGTAGCGTTGTAAGCACCGGGAAGTTCGATGGATGGACCGCAGGAATCACCAGCAGTACCGGTGATGGAAAGTTGAGCGCATCCTATGTACCATTGTGCGCCTCCGACGGTCTGAGCACCGTGGAGAGCAAGCATTTCGGAACGGAGCTGTGTGATAAATTAGTTTATTGGGGTTAAATGTGAAAATCGAGTAGCTTACTAAATATTCACCAGAAGCCATTCCGGTAGGAAGCTTGAATGTGTAACTCATATTTCCAGCGGCCATAATATTTGAGGCCCAAGTACCATTGACCTCTACGTACTCATCAATCTTGAACCATGAGCCGACACCAGTAGCCATGGACGCATCGGCAACTGGACCAAAAAGGTAATGTTGGATAGGTCCAGGATGAGTAGAAGAATCCCATTGAACTGTGATAGCATCTCCTTCATTTGCGGCGGTTGTGTTGACACCCGAAGGTACCTTGTTTCCATTGACGTTACAGGTAATGTCATTCGATGTTAAGTCTACAACTGGAGAATTGGAGGGTGGCATGCGGATGGAGACCTCATATCCTGGGGAGACTCCATTGACCCAGAATTGATGAAAGTTTTGATGAGCAGTTACTGCTGTGAGGAGGGAAGCGGCGATGATTGATCTGGAGAACATCTTGCTGATAGGATTTTGTGTGGGTATATGGGAGAAATGAACGTAGGGACTGAAAAATAAATGTACTGGATCACAGATCACAATTTGAAATGAAAGTGTTTAAAAAGAACGTTGAAAAAAGAATGAAAAGATTGATTGGGAAATGATAGGACTGGCTTGGAGAGGAAGAACAGAAGAAAGAAAGGATATCATGAGAGACAACTGAAGATATAGAATCGAAGAGAGTCCTTGGAAGATTTGAAAATCATATCCTGGCTCGTTTCAAAGAAACGAGATCTTTGGATGGACGTTTCATTTTTCGACCTTGATTTGATCATCTTCCATGAAGGGCTGTGTGAGATAAGCTATATCGTACATTCCACTCCACTTTATGATCAAATACTTGGAAAAGCAACCGCGCTGGAAAGATTTGGAGAATCCCGCCATTTGGTAATGTGATTTGACATGATGTTGTTATGTCACCGAATGAATTAATCTCGACATCGTGGTGCTGCGTATTTCTTTGATTGATTGTCTGCTTAATAGCCGATGAATTCAATCGTAGTCTCGCACCAGCATGGTACATCGTAACTTCATTCAAGGTGCACCTTTTCACGAATCTCCTAAACTGCTGGAGATGTATCGATCAGATTGACGTTCCCACTTGATGAGAAGAATAAGGATGAAAGTTTTATGCGCCTAAGTCCTTGTAATGTTGTTAGCTAGACTCAGCCTACAACGGGCGCTTAAAAGCTACAAATATATTCATCGAATCGTTTTTCTCCTTTCAGTCAAATCCATCTTGAAGTTAAGCCCATTTTGGAAATGCGGAATCTATTTAATGCACCGGCAACTGCTGTTTCCTGATTGCATTAACGGGTAAAAAGCTTGCGCCTCAAAGTTGTCCTTGGCGATGAATCGTGACGTGAAAGAGAAGTGGTGAAGCAATGCAATGGGCTCGTTTGCTATATTGCTATCATGATGTAAGATTCTATTATTTTGCCCAGCCAAAAGTTTTGATAAATGTTTTTCGTATCCTCCCAAAATTTCCTTTACATAAGATAAGTATCTTTACTGTAGTTATTTATTATTCGACTCGAAAGTATTAATGTTTCTTTTTTTCTTTCGTTTTTCCTTTTCCTAAAAATGAAGGGGTAAAAATTTGCAGTGAGCCGAAGCCCCGGCAACCCCCTTGATGACAACTCTAATTTCGTCCCTCTTTGATCAACTTCCTCTGAAACATCTTGGCAACCCCACCAGTTTTTGTACTTGACGACACCAAAGTCTGCTTTGAGATATGAGCCCCTCTTCTTGTATGCAGTATCATAATCACCAATATTGGAAATACCAAGTAAACACAGATCTAGATATTCGACGTCTGACTCTTGTCTGGAAATGGCCACCGGTCTAAAGGGGTGCAACATTTTATGGCTTTCGCATCGATTGCTGCGCGTTTACGCGACACCAAATCACCATGGCAAGGTAAGATTACGCAAAGAGAAGGGAGTTCACAATCAGAATCACGAAAAGATGGAAGGAATTTATCATTAAAAGGATCTAGGCCTAGTGTATTCTTACTACATCCCGCTCAACTCAAAGATGCAAACGTTCCATTCACACAATTGATCCCCAATTTAGGATTCAACGCGCTAGTAGCGTTAATACAGACCACCGTCGGATTTCTATAATCCTGAGGATAGATCTCTATGTCAACCAACTTGAAGTTCTTACAAGAACTCTGCGTGTTACACTCAATGATGATAGTTTCCGTCCCCTGTAAATTGGGCAGGCCAACATCATACCAGCACGGATCGGTAACACAAGATCCATCACCAGGCTGAAAAGTATTCACCGTTCCTCGAAAGTTCTTCCAAGTGAAATCCTCCATATTCACACTTGCGTTATTAGGACGCCCACTTATCTGCCCAGGCTCAAGCTGAGTCGCGTTATTTCCTTGGTTATAGTACGTTTGGGTGACGAAAATCGGGAATGAAACATTATACACGCGAATCTCCTCCCATGTAATGTTCTTTGCGATCCCTTGCCCCCCAGCCCAACTCTTGAATCGAGCAGCGTAGACAGCATCAATTACTGTCACATCACGGAAATGAATGTTCGATACGTTGGCAAACGAAGCTTGATTTTGTCCGAGGGATCCAATGGATAAACCATGAGATTGATACCCAATCGTTGCTCTTTCGAAGACAACGTTGTGAGATCCAGATTGCACAGCACATGCATCATCTCCATTATAGATGATAGAGTCCGAAATGTGGACATCTGTCGCTGTGATACCAAATCCATCGGTGTTGAACGGGAAACCGCCACTTTCGGAAAACGAGTCAATGATGCTGTTTTTGACCCGAATATGACTTCCTAAGAGCTGCACATTCCATGCTATTGGTTTGCGAGATTTGAAATGGTTCATACCGCCATTTGTGGTATTTAGTTGAAAAAGATGTGGTCGATTGGCAAGTCCAGTTCCATTCACATGATTGGCGTCCCACCATGCTTGGCCATATGAATTTATCCAACCTGTGGTGATTTCTTTTGACCCCTCATACTGAATCTTAGGACCGGCAAATGCGAACCAGTACAGAGCGGTACTATATGTAAGTGCATTGGAAGCTGTGACGAGGTCCTGGATATAGGTGATATTCTGAGGGAGGTGGAGGTTGCCTTGCTGCCGAATGACCACATTTGTCAAGTTCTTCGCCGAGATCGGGTTAAATATGTTGTAGTCCACCCCCTTCTTGAATTCAACAATTGAATTTGAGGAGCATTTTGCAAATGCGGCAGCGACAGCTGGTGAGTCGTCGGCTGTCCCATTTGAGGATTTGTATTTTGAGGGGATTGTGCAGGTTCTGGTTTGTCCTTGGCCATTGCCATTCCCAGCATGAGATAGACCAACCAATGAAGATATTGCGACGATAAATGCCAACAACATGGTGCCACCTCTGGAAGTGAGAATGAGAAGACTAGCGAGTTCTGAGGAATAATTTCGGAGGCATATTTTCTCATACCCGAGGACAGATGCATTTTATAACCCTTCGAGTGATGTTGCACCCCGGACGTCTTTTGCTTGTCTAGGCCTCAGAAATTTGTCCAAATATTGAGTGCGGGGTAAAATCATCGACAAACGGAATTCGTTGCTCCATCTCGCGTTTGAAATATTCCTCCTTCCAGGCAAAAATCGATCACATTAAGGGAACTTCTAAGCTGTCAGCTTTGTGAATATCTGGTCGTTCGTCCTCTCATGTATGCCAAGCCAGCATTGCATGCAGTTGTATGTAGCTCCCCCGCATCTGACAGCAGAAACTTGGGGTAATGTTGCGAACCATTACCCCTATTGGTGGGATTTTCTTTCCGAATCGTATTTGAAGTTGGTGTGTACAGGATCTTGAGGTAACATGAGAAGTAACTAGATGCTGTTACAGGTCAATATGCATACCCTAGACTGATAAACCCCGATATGCTCTTTCGAGGCGAGTCGATCACTGTATCTGTTGCAACAACAATTGCACCGTCCTGCTCTTTAATAGTGTAGGTTTATTCTACTTTTGACGCCAACCATCATTGGCCAAAATAAAGATGTCCCAAATTAATGGCACCGATCAACTCAAAAATTACTCCAAGTCTTCTTTGGATCATTTAGGTCTGATTCCTCGACAGAAAAATGAATTGTCTTGATAATTGTCATCGGCTCGAAATGGTCATCTATACTTTTGTCAAATATTCCTATATGACTACCGGTCAAGCTATCGGTACTCGCGGCGCCTGTGACATGTATTTCGCATTGCACCAGCCCATTCTCCGGACGCAACTTTAGATTATCTAGTCCATGTCCTTCGTAGAGTATGTTGCTGTCTTTCGCATTTTGGCCTCGTATCCTGCTGGAACCCAAGGTTCGGAGGTAAGGATATTGGGCTGCGTGAGTCGACTTTTTAGTCGCAAAGTTCAAGAAACCAGGAATGAGCAGGCGGACGAGAGGCAGAAGATCTGGGACGCATCCAATAACTAACGCAAGGCCCGTCTCAATTTGAGATACAGCACTGTTAACGTTCAATCCAGGGTCAGAAACATTGGGATGGAATGCACGATAAGTGAATTGAAGGCGACAGATACCGACAGCAGTGACTCTAGTAAACCAAATATTAGTCGGTACCCGAAAAGGAACACAAAACAGGCACAATCATTACATACCCCAAGCCCATGCATAAAATGAAAATAGCTGCAATCTTTTTTGGTGGACTAAGATCCATATCCTTTACCATGTAAATTGGTATGCATAGAACCAAAAAGTCCGTAAAAATAGTAAGACCGGCAGTAATCAAGGTGAAATTGATACTATTGATGCACGTCCCACCGGTTACATATTTCCCATCTTTGAATCCAGAAGTAACCGGCCCGTAAGGCCCAGTTCCCGGATCTGTTGCATTTTCTTTAATCTGAGCCGCCAAATCCATCTCCATCGAGTAGAAGTTATATGAAAAAGGGACACATTGAAACATGTCGACAAAAAAAATAGCGATCATGAGGGCAAAATTGATGAATAAGAGCGCGTATGAGGCGTATCGAACTGATTGTCTCAACCCCCCAAGTCGAAGGTAGAGGAGAATCATGGAGGCCTTGACGAAGCCGAGAATCGGATTATAGCAAAGGGAATCGAACATTGCCCATTTCATTTTAGTCGGCATATCAATCGTAAATTGGACAAGATCTGATGTTTTGTAGCCATATTTTGCGTAGGATGTAACTGGGACTTAGGTTAGCCTGACTTGAAACTGGCCTCGTGGACTAGAGAGAGCCGACTGTGCTCTTCCACAACTTTGTGGAAAGCAAGTTCAGGGAATGAAGTTTTCGTCCATGTAGATAAAACTCGCAAATATAGAGATTCTATAATAACACAAATTGTCTGAAAAGAGGCACTCACGTCCGTATATAGCAACAGTTTCCGCAACTGAAAAGCCCTGCATCCGCCTCAGCATTCATCCCGGGCAACAAGCCTGACCTTTCACATAGCTTACCCAAGCAATAATCATACAGATATCACCTACAGTGTTTTAGCAATCAAGCAAGTTGATGGAATTTCAGAACACTCACTCCACATAATCAGTCCCTTCCATCGTGGTTTGGATACTATCCTTGAGGCTAGGCGCCCAAAGCAGAACATCGAGCCAATAACTTCAAAAGTGACGATAATAACCAAACATGCGGTGTTCAATTGCTTCGCCATTTTCAGAGACGAAGGTAACACCTTTCAAAAGGCACTTCACCAGGCTTAGGTGTTCATCAAGCTTTCAATTCGTTTGAGAAGTAGAGTAAAGACGACAATTGATATTGTGTACGGGCGTCTGAATGTAGCTCACATATTCGCTCCTTCGCGACTAGTTCATTTAACCCATCTGAGTTTCTTCAAAACAATAACCTTCGTTTTTGGGCATTGGACAAGACTGATGTTCTTACTTTCTAGTTCTTAGAGGATGTGTCTGAGATGGTCGACGCCATCAGGGGGGTGTGCCGGGGAAGGGGATATGCAGTCCAAACCCCTTGACGTCTGACACAAGCTCCACATGAGGAGGGAGGCGATACCACCGAAAAACTTGTTAAATACAGAGAACAAATCAGGCAAAATTCAAGTGAAAGGCACATAACAACATTTCCTTTGCCTGAGTCAGTGCAGAGTACTAACTGGCATGCATAATTCAGATAACCATGTACCTGGGGTTTGGATCAAAGGTTCTTAACCAGATGATTTGTAGTTCGTGGGATAAGGCAACTGAATTTGCACACGCATCCACCAAAGATGGCGGGGATAGTTGCATGAAGGAGATGGCCAACTTGGGCAGAATGGCTAGTGTGGTGACAGGCATAGTTGGAGATCAAGAAACAATTAGCTGAGGGTTAGGATCTGCCCTGTGGCGCTGACCAATCGATTAGTAAGTCGTATAATTCCCATGCTAATCCAACAATCCAGGCGAAATTCCGTTTAGCGGTTGTGTAAGGTTAGGTGGTTCAAAATAATTCTATACAGAAGCTGAATGACTTTATTTTTCTTTCGCTCTTTTCTCCCTTTTACTCCCTTTTTTTCTTTGTTCCGTTGTCAATAGGAAGTTTCACCCCCCAACCTGAACGGTCCGTGAATGTCACATTATTGCTGCTGGAATCCGAAGCCTGCAAGTCTACAAACGCCTCTACAGGGCAGTTAAAGATGGGAATGCCCTTGAAAGAGGAAGTCTGACAGAATATCATTTAATTGGGCTTAGCCGTTCAGTTGGCAGGTGAACCGGGTATATGGCGGTGTATAGCCGTCTCCGGAGTCCAGACATTTGAATGCATCTAAGAACATTCGTCAAAAGCTAGTGACTGTTGATGCCGCAATTGGGGCAATAAAATCCACCTTAGAGAGTTAGACAGCGCAAAGTTACCAAACTAAAAGCCTCCACCAGCCGGGTTTTGGGATAGCAGGTTCGAGCTGATAAGCTAAAATTCATGAACCATGCAGTGAACGTTGCACTTGGCCAGCTAGAGAGCTCGAGACTAGTAAGACCTTCGTACATCCACTGTTGCCGTGGTCCGGTCCCCTGAATTGTTTTCGAGGGATTCGGCCCGCTGCTTGGCGTGATTTAAGAATGGGAGATAAGCTAAAATTGACATCTTAGAAAGACTCAAGGTACTGTGTAGTGCTACTACTTCGTACGTTCGCGGGAAAGGTCATTATGGAGTAGCAGCACTTTTGGGCGTGCTAGGAGGTAATCCGGGAAAGATTCCAACAAATCACAATTCAATAACGATCAGATCATTAACCGGCCAGCGCCCCTGACTCTTAAGAGACAAAGCAAGCCTAAAATTCTAAATGATTATTTGACTGATCGAGCTAGGTGACTATCCAAAGAGTATCCAAAGAAGAAAAGATGGACGGAATGGCGTCGTATTTGAAGCATTTGATGATATTTTCAATCTCCTCTGCTAGATTGGGAAGCGAATCAATTGCATATAGGCTTATTTTTCAAGCATCTACTCGATATCCTTGGGTCCAAATACATACCGGTTGGTTCCTTTCAGCCCCATCCTTCGACAACCTCTTTACTATTTCTACATCTTTCACGCGCACCTCTTTTCAGAATCGGAACAAGAAAATATCCCAACATAAGCGGACATATATCCGTCTCCGGGTTTCAACTCTGGGTGTTCAGACGGCTCTCATACCGAATGAATACCTTTAGCTCCGCATATCCATGTTCATTGATCGCTCGCCCCCGCTTCCTCCATTAATGTAAGCATCATCGACGACCAACACACTGTCTCTCGTCTATGACTACAATGTATTCCCACGAAATCTTTACTCCTTCGACATCCACTGATTATTTTTAACGTTTCTTGCCAAAATATGAGGCGTCCTATCTCAATTTAGTCTTTAACATTACAGCCATGGAATGACTACTCCACACATATCACACACATCGTGATAACCCATATATGCACTCCATATTGAATTTTGTCCTTACATGAAAACGGCAAGTTGCTACCGAGAAAATGGACATTTTTTCTTTTGCTGCTTTCCTAGTCTTCGTTAAATGCACCTCCGTTCTTCCGATTGTCCTACCTTAGATCATTAGAGGAGTCGAGATTAAGACAAGTCTGTCTTCTTTCCAAAACCATTTTTCACTAAATGCTGTTCTCTTTGCTGGTACAAATGCATGCACACCAAATAAAGATAGTTCTTCAACAGCAACCTCCGCAACGACTTCAACGGTAGCTCTCTGACACCGCAGCGGCTGCATCTATAGTGACACCTACTGGACCGATCAATTGCGGACCTCAGATCTTGCACAACACAACCCTCAATGCAAGCACTGTAGCATTTGGAGATGCTTCTACCACAGACGCATCAACCATCGTTGCCTTACCATCCGCATGTAAACTCTTTCCTAGAGAGGCAGCTAGGCCTGCGCATGATGTTGGTATATCCTGAATAATCTACCTGCTAGCGCATTGAGCTGTTACAATACCTAGAACATGTGACTTTACCAGAATTCCGAATTATTCAGAAATATGGAAGCCCTCAACGTGCTGATCAAGGAACGTCGCTGTTCAATGCTCCAGTCTACTTCAACAATGGATCGGTCCTCAGATTAAAATACGTGTCATTGGGAGCATCAATAATGTAGAAGATGTAATGCTAACCATGCAGTAACTCATATATATGTGCCTTTGTCACAGACAACTGGACTAACTCTACCATGCACGAAGTGGACCCCACTTCCATGACGTCCCCAACTTATCGACCTATAGCCTGTATGCCTGCCACTAACCTAACGGCACCTGTACACTTAGCCCATATCTGGCTTACACAGTCAATCCCACTAATGTCGCATAAATATATTTGCCGTAAAAGGTAGAAGCATTGTTTGCAGTTTAAAGCCCTTTTATAAACTAAAATAAGAAGGCTATAATATTTAGTTGTCATATTTGCAAGAGATGCTTGGATTAGATTCGTCGTCCACTTCCCAGGACATGAGTCCTCTGGTAAACCTGGTGGGGCAGTGCATTGAGTATCTGGTACGTTGGTCCCACGATAATAAATATGAGTGTGCAGAGTTTACCAATACGGACTTTCATTAAACTAGACTTGCTTTTACTTCTGGAACTGACGTTGTTGGTACCCGGAGGGTATCTTTGACGCGTTTGATATTGAGGAGGTAGATTGGCAACACAATGTCTATGAGACGAACTATGATAGATTGTTCAGTAGCAAACATGTAACTGCTCCTTGGTCGTTGTTCTGAACTAAGGTCGGAGTATCAAGTGAGTTTACTCGTGTGGTTACTAATAATGCTATTCCAGATGAGAACAGAAACAGCGCCATTTCACGTGAAGAAAACGACTTCTCCGATCATAATGATGGGGGAGAAAAGGAGAATATAGGTACTTAAATTTCTATTCATTTTGGTCTCCATGTCTGGGGGACGGAATTGGTGTAAACGCATGCGAGAGAAAATAAAAAGTAGTATTGGGTACATGCGATGTAAGTACATTGCAACATCAACCGTTCCCATCTTATGCTTCATATCCATCTCTAGAACCTCGAATTTTAGCGTCTTATTAGTGGCTTCCATGTCATACTTGTCGAGCAAGAGTTCTTATGGGAAGGAGAAGATAGTAGATGGTGAATATCACAGCTACAGATGTATTCACCATCTTAGCTCGCTTTAGTTTGAAAGAGATGTAATCTTACGACCAATTAATCCTGCTCACCAAAAACAGATAAGTTTAATATGTCCCGTAGCATTGTAACTAAAATCCTCGCATCAAATTCCGCAAAGAAATAGTCAACATCTCAAATCGATATGCTCAAAACTAAAGCCTACTCATAGGACCTCGTAATCGCAGGCTAAGCAGCAAGTAGAAATAATGGAAACACTGTCTCCAAATCCTACATCTCGATATCTCCCTTGCGATTTGAGAATGGTCACTTCTCAAATCTTAAAAAAAGAAAAATAAAAATGATATTCAAAAGAGAAACAGCAGAACCTACACAGCATGCGTGAATGGTGTATATAGAAACTTAATATTCAAATAACCTCCAGATATCTACCCAATCTGGTCCGCGCACAGGATGACTTGAAAATGCCCGAATTTCCCTCCCACATCCGCGACTGAGTTTGTAGTGTCCCGACACCAGAGAGGAACAGCAACAGCGCTGAAAAGTACAAAGAAAGAAAGCAGAGAGATGATATTACTGTTCCATGCAGCCGGTTGTTCATTTTGCCAAACATACATTCCCTTGAAAATTTGAGGAAAGAGATTTGCACCTAGGAAGTACATACACGTACCTAGAAGATGACACAAGAACCAGCAACATCATACTTTTCCGCAGGACAAGAGATTCATTAAATATGATTGTGGTCTTGGAAACATAATACGTATCTCTGATGTGGGACGTGATACGGCCTCGAAGCTAGCTACCGACGTGCGTAACTTGCTTGCCGTTGAAAGGTTTTGGATCATAGATCTTCCAGGATATGTATCTGAGCAGACACATTCATGATTCCACAACTTTCACGACGATTATGTGCTGCTGCACTACTTCCGACGATGCAAATCTGAGACTTGCCAGGTATTATGTTCTTACGCAGGACTTCTCTGTACACAGAGGAGATAGTTTTCATCCTGTAATACACACCATTGTTCATCCGAACATACTGTCGTCAATGTAGTTCCAGCACGCCAAAAAGCATTAGTTCATTAAAACCTCTGAAATTATAGAGCTGGTGGAACAAAGGGACTGACTGATACTGGGATTGGATAGAAAAATTCAAAAGGGCTCATCGATTGGTGGAGGTTTTGCCAAGCAATATTTTGTTTCCCAAGCGAGGAAGTAATGATCTAATGCGAGGTGAAATCACAGCAAATGCATCGACGGCAGTTCATTATCACAAGCGGTTGATGCAATGGGCAATAGGCAATGTGCAATTGCAATGTATTTTATTCTTTCTCCACCCTGAGCCTCAATATTTTAGTCCCACTTGAAACGCCATGTAACTCCGTAGATTCAGATACCCACCCAAATGAGCAGATTCCATACTCAAGCTCCTCATAAACCATCATTTAAGAACATCATGCGTAAAGCTTCTTCTCATAACTCTCCATGTTCACACCGCCTTCGAGTTGAGCACTTGCGGTTCTCAATTCGAAACGTGTAGTACCGTTCGCAACAGCCTCGTGAAGAGCTTTAAGACTCATTTGTCCGCAATCCTGGAGGGAGTGTTTCAAACCTGCAGCGAGATATGGAACAAACTTGGTGACGGAACTATGAGAAGTTAGCATTAGGAACGTAATTATGTTATTGGACATCATACCCTCTGTGGGCGACGGCACCAGATACACCTTGAGCGACGAGAACACTATCTCCCTCGGAGAAATATCTGGCAGTTCCGGCGTTGCTCTTTTGGCTGTCCTTGGCACCAGAACCAGCCTTCTTGTCTTGCATAGCATCAATGGAACCCATGCCACGGTATGCTTTGACGAGTTTACCCTCACGGCTGACAAATGAAGTACCTGGGGATTCAGTAGTACCGGCTAATAGACCACCCATCATGATAGTGGTAGCACCAAGAGCAAGACCCTTGACAATGTGACCAACATTTTGAATACCACCGTCAGCCATACATGGGACGCCAAATCGAGCCGCGAATGAGGCGACGTTGTAGACAGCAGCTGCTTGTGGTCTACCAACAGCCATAACTTCTTGAGTGATACACGCGCTTCCACTACCCATTCCAATTCTCAAACCATCAACACCAGCGGCGATCAATGAAGCAGCTTGCTCACGGGTAACGACGTTACCTCCAATGACGTCAAGGTCAGGGTATTTTTCCTTGATATACTTGACCATTTCAATTTGATACATGCTGTTACCTTGACTGCTGTCAAGGACAACAATGTCCAATTGAGCGTCGACCAACTTTTGAAGACGAATTTTATCTTCAGGTCTTGTGCCGATAGCAGCAGCGCAGATCAATTGCTTGGAATCTGGAAGTTTGGAGGCCAATGGGTAGTGGATGTTTTTATTCAAATCGGATCGCGAGATCATAGAAACAAGATTTCCGTTCTTGTCAACGATTGGAAGCTTTCCCTTCTTGGACTTTGCGAGGATTGCGTTTGCTTCAACCAACTCAGTGCCATATGAAGCAGTGACCAAGTCGGTAACCATGACACTTGCGACGGCGGCGCTGTCATCATCTTCAAATTGAATATCTCTGTTTGTAACGATGCCGACGAGTTTGGAGCCCAACTTTCCAGTTTCTGTTTCGGAGACACGTTAGCGGCTGAGACTGATGAATTGAATTTGTGAATGATAAATATAGAACACCAAAAGTCATAAAGAATAATTGCCTCCCCACGACCTTGCGGTCAATACGGATGAACGAAAGTTATTTGAATTATGTTTTAATAATCATGTAAAGGTGCAAAAGCAGGGAAAAGAGGAAGAAGGGGTACGAACCTGTGACTGGGTATCCTCCAAACCCCCACTTCTCCTTGAGAGATTTAACTTCAGCGACAGTTGTCTGGGGGCTAAGTACGACTGGATCGAGGATGAAGCCGTTTTCATATCTCTTAACCTTCTGAACCATCTCGGCTTGCTCATCAGCAGAGCAATTGTGGTGAATAACACCAAGACCACCTTGTAAAGCCATGTGAATGGCCATATCATGTTCGGTGACGGTGTCCATAGGGGAAGAAACGAAAGGAGTCTTGAGGGTGATGCGCTTGGTAACTGGAGAATCGAGAACGACTTCCGAGGCGGCAAATCCAATGTAACCTGGAAGAACCAAGAAATCATTGTAGGTTAAACCTCCATGCTTCTTCGAATCGATCAAGTCATTGATGCTGAGACCATCACGAGATTCATATTCCATAAGGATCTCGAGAGCCTTGGTGGCATCGAGAATATCCTTAGCTGGAGCCAAGAAATCTGAAGCAGTTGGCTTAGGCTCTCCGTTTGCTTGAGGAGACATTTTGGAAAAAGAAAGTATGTGATAGAGCTGCGAGGAAAATGGAGGGGAAAGAGATGCAATCAAGTATATGTGCACCAGGAGAAGTCTAAGAAATGAGAAAAACTGAAGAAGAATAACAAAGAGATAGTCGACGTTTGAAGTACGAAGATATAAAAATTCGGAATAGCTTCTGAGTAAAATGTACAGTCGACGGGTTGAAGTTTCCTTCTCCCAAGAAAAAAAAGGAAAGAGAAAAAAAAGAGGAGAGAAAAAATTGATATGAGCATAGCAGTAAAATTTACAGATGGTTTGAGGAGCTAAACCAATAATAGCTTTAGCTTTTGGCGATAAGAAAGGGTCACGTGAAGATATGGATGACACAAGAGTTGGTGAGTCAAGACTCAAGACAAGTTGGATGTGGAGTGGTGGAGTTGGCTCGGGGAAATGATTTTTCTTTCAACCGATGGCTCCCATGCCCTGAGGCTTGAGCAGACACAGACAGGCACACCGGCGGTTACTTTAATCACAAAGTACTGGGATTTACTCTGTGTATTCCGCGCCATGAGGCCCATGACATAGCTAATCATCGTATCATTGGTTGATAAATAATAAGTAATAAATAGGCTTCTCTGTGTTGTCGCCCATTTGTATTGCCGGAGCAACGCTGGGTAAGTAAGTATCTAGGTATCAAATCAGAGTGCGTATGTAAACAAGAAGTACGTACGGTCACGGGTGGAATTAATTCTGGTTCATGAATCGAGAGAAGCAGTTCAAAGTATATCTCCACTACCACGATACTACGTACGGACTGTATGACCACTCATTCGTTTGTTTCCACTTACCACCCACCACCACCTACATACAATCAACCCCTCACTTCACCCATCTCTCAATCTTTCACTCCATCACTCTTCTGGCTATCTAGGTATCTGTCTACCTTCCTCCCTCCTCCTTCCTATTATAAACCCAGATAGACATCTTTCGAATGTATGTGCCTCAACTCCAAACCTTAAGGCGCTCTCTCTCTCATAATCATACCTATCATTCGGTGATCACAATTCATCCCTCACTTCATTTCACACTTCACCTCCCTCTATCAATCGATAACGGTACCACTACCACCCACATATAACACCCCCCCAACCACGCCAATCTTCACTCTCCACACATAATAAACATAAACATAGGCAATTCCCTCCAGTCCGGTACACACAAACCCTCCCTTGTCGACCTACCTACCCATCCATCCGTTACATTTACATTAAATTCCATCACTTCGATACCCATTACTTGATACCACTTTTTCTCCCAGCCACTTCCAGCTTGACGTTTGAATATAATCTTTGATATCGGATGCTGCTGGCTTGAAGGGGAAAAGAAAAATTAAAAAGATACCACTTTTACATTCCACATTCCTCAACCTTTACGATATACCATTTTGGGCATTTGATTTTTCTAATATTCATACGTGGAAAGAGACGACATCTTTTGCTTCTCTTCTCCTCTCTTCTCTTCATCGCGCCGGACGCCTTTTGCTTGGTCGGGAAGGGGGTGTAAACAATAAACTTTGGGCACGAAAAAGAAGACTTACCTCACCGTCACCGTCGCATTCGATAACAACAAGATCATTTTCGACTACCACCACTACCACTACCATTTTCCCCATACCTCTTAAATCTACCCACAGCAGTCCGCAAGGAAATCTGGGATACCGCATGCGACATACACTTGAATATATCTTGTGAACGACCGGTGACTCGGAAAACATTCTGCGCCTACCTTTCCTTTCCTTTCCCTTTTGGTGCGCCTTCAACCAATACTTTTCGTCTCATTGCCGTGATGTCGTACCGTCATTTATTACGACAAACACAATCTGACTCCACCACTACCGCCACTCCTAATACGACAAAGAGGGCACCCTCAAACGCGTCGACCGCATCAAGCGCTTATTCTAATTCTTCTAGCGTTTATGAATTAAGTCGCACAAGTACACTTTCATCAGCGACGTCAAGTGGATACGGAAGTCACAGGAAAGGATTGAGCGAAGCTACCGGGATGTATAGTTCTTCAGAGAATCGTAGTGGGAAGGGGAGTATCGAATCGAGTCCCGATAGCGCATACAAAAATGTTAGAAAATCTTTGCGACCACTTGCTCAACCTCCAGGTCCGACTTCACCAGAGCGAGACAAAACTCCAGTTCAACACAATCGCGGGAAAAGTGTCGATATGATCAGGAATAACTTTCAACCACACTCTCGGACGCAAAGTGTAGACGTGCAGAAGGCTTTCATCAAACCACACAACCGCGGGAAGAGCATTGATGTGTCCAAATTGACATTGTTTGAGTCTCCTCTTCAATCACCAATCAGTCCAGCAATAAGTCCAACACGCAGTCCGACGCGCCGCCCACCTATAGTTCGACCTAATTCTATGTTATTGAGCCGTTCCGATTCGATCAGTATTGGAGGAGGAGCCCTCTCAAAACATGGACCACTGCATCCACACACACCTCTCACACGACCTGAGCTACAGAGTTTCGAACGATCATCAACGAGTCAGCTTCGAACCCTCTCGAAATTTGCGCAGACTGCAACTCCTGATGATTTTACCATTACATCACCAGAACAAGAGGTAGCCGGACTTCATGGACGACGCAGACTGCAGCGTAGCGCCATTACAAAGGACAGGAATGGTACATTGAGTAAACCTACGGGAGGGTATGGTTGGGAGGGCCGAAATTGGATGGACAAGCAGCGACAATTTTTACAAGCTTATGAGTATCTTTGTCATATTGGAGAAGCAAAGGAGTGGATTGAAGATATACTGAAACGAGAGATTCCCCCGACGGTGCAACTAGAACAGACTTTGAGAGACGGCGTGACATTAGCAGAGGTAGTGGAAGCATTGTATCCAGAGCGGCGCATACGGATATTCCGGAATCCCAAACTACAAGCTCGCCATTGGGACAATATTGCTCAATTCTTCCGATTTCTCGACGAGGTCCAACTTCCTGAGCTTTTCCGCTTCGAACTCATCGATTTGTACGAGAAGAAGAACATCCCCAAAGTCATATATTGTATTCACGCCCTGAGTTGGCTATTGTTCAGGAAAGGTATCGTCGACTTCCGAATCGGTAATCTCGTTGGACAGCTGGAATTTGAAGATCACGAATTGGAGGAAATGCAAAAGGGTTTGGATAAGGCAGGAATCAGCATGCCAAGTTTTGGAAACATGGGAGCCGATTTTGGAGTCCCTGAACCAGAGCCAGAACCCGAACCGGTCGAAACCGAAGACGAACGTATTGATCGAGAGCTTGGCGAAAACGAGGCTATCATAGTGGAACTACAGGCACAAGTACGCGGAGCTTGTATGCGAATGCACCTAGGAAGGACAATGCAGGTGCTTTGGGATACCGAAGATTGGCTCACCGACTTGCAATCGATGATTCGCGGAGATTTTACGCGGCAGATCGTGGAGTATCGTTTGAATATGAAAAGATTTGCAGTAAACTTACAACGCCATGCACGTGGATTTCTGGTTCGACAAAGACAATCAAGTCAAGAGACGTTCTGGAAAAGTCATGAAGAAGATGTGCAGAAGATCCAAAGCTTGTTCAGGGCCAAGAAAGTTGGACGACAAGTCCGAGACGAGGTAGGCATGATGCGGTCCGCTTTGCAGCAGTCAGAATTCGTTGTCAAAGATTTCCAGTCCAGCATTCGTGGCTTTCTTGCGCGAAAGGTCTTGGTGGCTCAACAGAAGGAGACCGAATCTGTAACTGTGTCAACCCCAGTATTGAACCTGCAAGCTGCAGTGAGGGGTATGCTTGTGAGGAAGAAAATGATGGAGCAGGGAGAAGAGATGTCATCCACCACTGTATCAGCCCCAGTGTCAGACCTGCAAGCCGCAGTGAGGGGCATGCTTGCGAGAAAGAAAATGATGGAGCAAGGAGAAGAGATGTCATCCGTAGCTGTATCAGCCCCGGTGACAGATCTGCAAGCTGCAGTAAGGGGCATGCTTGTGAGGAAAAAGATGGTAGCTCAAGACAAAGAAACATCCTCTGTAGCTGTTTCAGCTCCCGTGTTAAACCTGCAGGCTGCGATGAGGGGCATGCTTCTCAGGAAAAATATTGGAGAAGACCAGGAAGACCTTTATCGCGAAGAATCTTCAATCACAGCGATTCAAGGGTTTGCCAGGGCTTTGCTGACAAGAAACCAGATTTCTGAACAACAGGAGGCATTGCATGCATGCACACCCATCTGGGAAAAGCTCCAGGCAATTGCGAGGGCAGGTACGCTGAGAAATGAGGTATTTGACACACAAGAAGCTTTGAAAAGCCACTCTGAAAGCATATCAAATCTTCAAGCCTTCCTTCGTGCTGGCGCGGTTCGCCGCGAGGTCACCGAGACCTTGTCTGGCTTGGACGAAGAGGAACTACCAATACTAGAACTTCAGAGTTTGATTCGTGGCATGCTCCTTCGGCGCTCGGTTGAGGATGATTTTGACGCTCTCATTGCAGAAGTTTCAGCAATTACGGATCTTCAATCCATGGTAAGAGCTGGCATGGTAAGACAAAAGACTGAAATGATTTTGGATGATCTTCAGGCGAACGAAGAAGAAATTATACAACTGCAAGCATTGTCCCGTGCTGTGCTACTTCGCAATGATATCGAGGGAGTGCTGGGAGAATTGGAGGCGGAAGAAGACGATATCGTCGCGATACAATCAGCGGCTAAAGCTTCTTTAGTTCGAGCTGCATTTTTAGAGAAACAGCGCTTCTTCAAGGAGAATATGGAAAAGGTCGTCAAAATTCAAAGCTTCATCCGTGGCCGCTTACAAGGAGAGGCTTACAAGAGCTTGACAACTGGCAAGAACCCGCCAGTCAACACGGTCAAGAACTTCGTCCATCTCCTTAATGATAGTGACTTTGACTTCAACGAGGAGATTGAATTCGAGCGAATGCGAAAGACCGTCGTACAGCAGGTTCGACAGAACGAGATGGCAGAGCAGTACATTGATCAGTTAGATATCAAAATCGCCCTTTTGGTCAAGAACAAAATTACTCTCGATGAAGTAGTCAAGCATCAGCGAAATTTTGGAGGACACTCAGGAAACCTCCTCGTTAACACCTCCATGGCATCGGGCAACCAATTCGATTTGAAAGCGCTCAACAAGAACTCGAGGAAGAAGCTCGAGTTGTACCAACAGCTCTTCTTCAACTTACAGACTCAACCTCAGTACCTTGCCAGACTCTTCCAAAGAATTCGTGAACAGGGCACTGCCGAGAAAGATTGCAAACGGATCGAGACCTTGATGATGGGCTTGTTTGGATATGCCCAAAAACGCCGTGAAGAGTACTATCTGCTCAAGCTAATTGCTCGTTCTGCTAGAGAGGAGATTGAGCACTTCGCCTCGCTCCAAGACTTTCTGCGCGGCAATTTCTTTTGGACAAAACTTCTGGCCAACTACACTCGCTCTCCCCGTGACAGAAAGTTCCTTCGTGATTTGCTAGGCCCTCTTATCATGGAAAATATCATTGAGGATCCCGCACTCGACCTTGAAAGTGATCCAATGCAAATCTACCGCTCAGCAATCAACAATGAAGAACTCCGAACCGGTAGACCAAGTCAGAGAGCACTGGAAATTCCTCGAGATCAGGCAATCAAAGACCCAGAAACACGAGACATGTTTATTGACCATCTTCGAGACTTGAGAGAGATTTCAGATCTTTTCATGCTTGCCTTGGAAAGTCTCCTCCACAGAATGCCTTACGGTGTTCGCTTCATCTGTCAGCAAATCTTTGACGGCCTTTGCCAACAATTTCCTCGCGAATCCCAACGAACTCTCTTACAGCTCGTTGGTAACTGGCTTTTCAGGTTCTACTTGTATCCAGCCTTGACCACTCCTGAGTCCATGGGCGTTGTGGAAAGACAGCTCACTCCACTGCAAAAGCGTAATCTAGGTGAGGTTGCCAAAGTCCTGGGGCAGATCTCTACCGGACGGTTGTTTGGTGGTGAAAACATGTTCCTGCAGCCATTGAATGCCTACGTCACTGATGCCATTGAGCGAATCACCGATATCTTTTCCAACATAATTTCAGTCCCGGATGCAGAAAGCACTTTCGATATCGATGAGTTCAATGATCTCTACGCTCGCACAAAACCAACCCTTTACATAAAGATGGCCGATATTTTTGCCATTCACAATCTCATATGCGACGAGCTTCCACAAATCTGCCCAAACCGCGACGATGTGCTTCGAGAAATCATCCAAGAACTTGGAAGTGCAAAGAGCAATGAGTCTGAGATGTTAGGTGTCTCGTCAGCCGAAATTCAGATGACTTTAACCCCTAAACTTCATGATATGGAAGACCCCGAAGCTGAAGTAAAAGCACTTTTTATGGAGACCAAGCGCTGCATCCTGTACATTATCCGCGTTCAATCTGGGCCGAATCTCATGGAAATTCTGGTACGACCGATCTCGCCCGAAGATGATCAAAAGTGGCATGATTTACTCCGAGAAGAATTCTCAGCAGACAGCAAGACTCGCGGCGCATATTCTGATGCCAATACTTTAACGGATATTAAATCTATGTCCTATTGGGAACTGAAGCGGACGGCTCTGGAGAACATCATGAGGCTGGAACAACTCGGTAGAATCTCGAGACAAAATTACTACCAGGACATCCTAAATGCCATTGCCGTTGACATTCGCACCAAGAGCAGACGTCGTGTCCAGAGACAGAGAGAGCTGGAAGGTGTTAGGATGACTTTGGGAAATTTGGGGGAGAAAGCGGAGTGGCTGGAGTCTCAAAGAAAGAGTTACGACAATTACATCGAGCAGGCTATGATGACTTTGCAGAAAAAGGGGTATGATTTTTCGAACTACGTAAATGATGCAATGCTAATGATTTGACTCAACAGTAAAAAGCGTTTCCTTATGCCTTTCTCCAAGCAGTACAACCACGAAAAGGAGCTGGAACGCACTGGTCGCACCTACAAGTTCGGCTCTTTTAAGTACTCGGCTAGAACCCTATCGGACAAGGGCGTATTGGTCGCCTGGAAAGGGTATCCTGAACGTGAATGGGATAAGATCAATCTCACAATTTCATGTGATCAAGTCGGTGTTTTTTCCATTGAAGGTAGCAAAGGGAGCATTGTCATTACTGGTGCTGTGGCTCAAGTTCCGATGGACTCCTTGCTGGCCGCACAGTTTGCAAATCATCAGTACATGGATATGTTTGAGGGTGCAATGAGATTGAACGTGAATCTATTTTTGCATTTGTTGTACAGAAAGTTCTATAGGACTGAGTGATGAGGAGGGTCGATAGCTTGATGAGTGTCGCAAGAGAAGAAGTCATTTGAATAGTGGATTTGAGGGAGGGATGATAGATCAGCATTCTATTCCAGTAGGAAAAATTCTCTAATTTTAGGCGCAAGTTCGATTTTATGGCATGGACTCGGCGTCGCATCAAGGTGGTAAATGGAGACTTGGAAAGTCCCAAGGTTGGCCTGGGCTGGCATCATGGGTCCAGGTATTGTGGATGTGCATATTCATTTTCTTTTGGGGGTGCATGGGATGAAGAGGAAGATGACTGCTATGAATGAATATTGATTGTTAGGGATATCATGAGACCATATAAATATGAATATTATTCTACTACCGGCGAATTGAACATACTTATGAGTTAGCACGGTCAGCTTAGGTCCCAAAATACACGTGAGGGGCCAGCGTGGAAAGAGCTTCCATACGCCAAATGAATATTGTCAGGCTGCGACTTCTTTGCACAACTATCTACAATGATAATGTCATTTTCTTGTAAGGAAGGGGCCGTCCTTGGATTTTGTTCCATTTTCGTACCCAGAAAGATGTCTTTCCAAAATATTCAGCCTTCCCATTACGCAATCTAGGTGGTCTGATTCCGTTGAATAATGAATTGTTCCTGAACCGACAACTGCACAGTGTCATACTGATCCTCCGGCAGCTAGTCAATCTACTCAGTGTAATCACAATTACTTTTAGAGACGATTGGATGTTCCACCTTTCCCGATTTTGTTTATTGCGTCCAGATCTCTTGATAGCGCGTTGCATTGTATCCGGTCATTTTGTGATACCGAATAATCAACCTTCAGTCACAGAACCTTTACTCGATGAAGCTCAAGCTAATTTTCTTTCCTTCTCTACTTCTTAATATCCACCGAGCCAACTGCGTACGACGTCGCGATGATCCTACGATAAGCGCACCAGCAGCAGTCCTTCAGCAAAATCTCGGATGCGCTTTAGTCAGTTCTACACTTTTTGCCTGCGAATCAATCATCCCCGGCTTCACCTCGCTCCGTCCATCTGCACAGGCATCATGTCTGTGTTACTCTTCGTCCACATGGATTCCAACAGTCTTCGACAAAGCAGTCCAGACTTGTGCCAATTATGCAAGCACCGCTGCACCGGGTGCTTATCCAGCATTCGTGAACTTGGAGGGTTTTTGTGGTAATATCGGGAACATCAAGACAGCCGGATCTACTACTGCCTCTCCTAGTACTATCTCTAAACCCTCTGTCCCAACGATTCCTATCAGCGCTATCCCAGCTTGCTATACTGCTTTTTCTTCGATACAGTTCTGCGCCGCTCTAATTCCAGGTTTCATTGCTCTAAATCCGACGCAACAAGCTTCATGCCTATGTTATACAAGTGTCACGTCCTGGGTGCCAAAACCTTTTGATAACGCCGTTGAGACTTGCTCGCAGCATGCACAAAGTGTGAGCGCTTTCGCCGGACTGGTATCATCTGTAAATACATTTGGTGGCATTTGTGCAAGCGTCGGGGATATTTTGACAATAAGATGGGGTCATTCTGCCACGGTCATATCGAATCCGATAACTTCGCCCGAGGTGAACACAGCAGCCTCAACTACAACGATTTCTCCATCACCAGCAAACCCGCCAAGTACTGAGACCTCAGTGCTTTCAACCATTGTGATTCGTTCTTCAACTCGGAATACGCATTCAATTGTGAAGACAGTGTCGGTTACAACAAGCGAGTCTACAGTCAGCACAACTTCAACGGCTAGGCTTGGCGGAATCGGAGCAAATCGAGGTGGGGATGAACGAGTAGAAAATATTGATGATCCAATGGTAGTATTGATTAGTTTTGTTTGTGCAGTGTTGATGCTTTTTTTATGTTAATTCCTGCCTTGAGCAGGAAAGTTGTCGATGTCTTGAGACAAATGAGAGCAGCGAGGACACCCAGGGGAATGATATAGTTCGTACGCGCGCCAGGGCGCCGAAGTGCAATAGTGGAGCTTTGGAAGTAGGTGCGGGAAGCAGTTTGGAGTTGGCGTTGCTGGAGCGGGTATATTTCAGACACGGTATATAGTCAAATGAAACGTGATTTTAGTATGAGCTAACGATGAATTAATGAGACCTAAAGGTAATCATGAAGTGAGAGTTGGGTTGACTATTTTGGGCTCAGGTTCAGCGTCCATCCAAGTTGAGCTTGTGGTTCATACTTGAATATAATAGAGACCTTACGTAAGGTAAAGGCACAGAATCTAGAGCTAATACAGGTATAGGTAGGTATTTAAAGATTGACTCTTCTCGTCTGAAGGAAAGACGTTTCAACCTCTTGTTGAATATGATCATTGTCATCTTATAAAATCCTTGGTATGCCATCCGAATACTGGCTGATCTTATCAAAAAGATTCAAAAAACCTATAGGCAACCTGTGTAATAAATAATGTATGATCGTTCTAAAAGTCGTCTAAAATTAACGTTATTGCCAACTAATTGAGAGATTTTTTATTGTAAATTTATTAAAGATTTTCAAGTTTTTAAAGTTATGTATAAATCCTGTATAAAATCTGTTCCGGGGTATTGGGCAAATCTGGGATTTGTAAATGAACTATGTTGATTTGTAAATGAACTAGATTTTTGTATGAACTAGTGTTACGAGGGTTGCCGTCTAGATCACGTGGAAGTGCTCTAGGCTCTCGAGGTGGTTTATAACTAGGCGTCAAGCAGGGACTTTAAGTAATGACAATAATGGTATGCAATTCGTAACTAATAGTAGAGTATACCATTTGATTGATCTTGAGCACGAAGCTCTATACAAAGGAAATCCATCTTGATTATATAGACCTTCGTGTTCTGAAAGTCGATCGACTCTTGAAGGGCCGATCGATTCTCAGGGCCGATCGATTCTCAGGGCCGATCGATTCTCAGGGCCGATCGATTCTCAGGGCCGATCGATTCTCACGAAGTCGGTCGGCTTTCGGATCAGGTGACACTTGTCACATGATCCTGCTAACTAATTGGTTACCTGATGCGGGTTATGTTACGCCGTCGTAACACAACCCTCGTAACATTGAATTGTTAAAAGCTAGAAATCACAGTTTTGATATGAAAAATAATCGATTAAAAAATTGATTAAAATATCAAATAAAGAACTTATATATTATATTACTTTTATATCATAAAGATTAATCTTATTTTGTAGCGTGAGGGTGATTTATTTCACTTTTCATAGTATTAAAGTAATTTATTGCAAATTATATAATGTATTACATCTTTGTCTTTATTAGAATACTTAGTTGAGCCTTGTATTAACCTCGCAAATTAAATCTCGTGAATACCCTTTCCAGCTAACCATTGATGTATCATAAAATCTTGACTCTATCCCGTAGAGATAGACACCCTTCTAATTTCTATCCAGAACGATCAGAATGCCTAACCATGCTATTTACAATAACGTAGCCCTCAAATCGAAAGAAGCTACCCAACCCTCAATGTCGAAGAGATAGTCGGTGGGGGGGAAGGTACACGGCGCTTGACAACGCTCGAGAAGACATATATCCCGTTCATGAAACGCCCAAATGCATCTTTCATCAATTGCGCTTGATACGACCAGTGCAAAAATAACCTGAGTGTCCCAAATAATTCCCAAATACCTTCCAAGATTGATCACCACGACGCAAGATGCGCTGGCGAATTTGTTGCCGATATGCTCAACTTTGTGGTCAAGAAATAAACGACGAGCCCGAAGGCCAGAACTTTTCTCACATCAGCCCTTAAAAACCGTAATTTCCCATTAAATAAATACATTATGTCGCAACGGGTATCATAAACGTCGAATTTCTCTTTACTTGATGTGGTAAGCCGGCTCTGCTGCTTCCACGGTCCCATTTACACTCCCCATCGCGTTCACACTTCCCAGACGCCCACGAGAACCTGGACTTCCAAACGGACTCGTACTACGCCACGATTCGTTTTTGACGTCAATTTTCTGATTGATGCTCGCACGCAAAGGTGGTGAATCTCGTCCATTACTCGATATTATCGTCGTGGTGAATCCGACGATCTTGAGATCAGGCCTCAAATTTAGTTCTGTATCGTCTACTCTCGTTCGTCGCCCGCTTAATCCGTCAATCATGCGGTTGTGAAAAGCGCCAGACGATCCCATTGATCTTTCGGACCAATCGAGGAACGAGCGGACGAGCGGTTTGAGTGTCGCTAAACATGATGCTATAAGTCCGACTGCTGCTTCGACGATGGTCAGAATAATGATATTACTGGTGTGAGATTAATACAGTGGATTTATGCATGCAAAAATGGAAGTGTAGAAGCAACATACGCTATTGAGTAGAGGTAATCAGTGGCAGTCATAAGACTTTTGATATAAGCGATCCTCGTGAGAGTACATACACTTGCACTGATAATCTGTCAGTATTTTTAATCCAACCTATGACAATTGAAACAATGAACAGAGCCACTTACATGGAGCCCAAAGCTAGGGTCATTGCAACGGCAGTTTTTGTCCTTGCCGTGATTTGGAGATCTGCCACAATAAAGGCAGGAATTATGCCCAGCGTTAGATCCGTCAAGACGCTCAATGCCGCATGACCATATGCCACGGCTGCTATTGTGGAAGGTTCTAGACATTGCCCATCCGTTGCTCCTTCAAATCTCCTCCAGTAAAATGAAATTGGCCTGCATTGAAGTAATAAGAAGGCGAAAAAGCCTATGGTGTACGCGAGAAATAGTGACATGGAGATGTAGATGGTGTATGTATGAACAGGATTAACGGCGATGCGTATGAGATAGAGGGCGATGGATGACTTGATGAGAGCTATTGTAGGTGGGTATATAATTTCTAATAGGCACCAATACTAGATGGGGTGTTAGAAGAACCGTCTATACACATGAGCTCATGAGGAGTAGCGTACTCTTAATCCACGCGAAGCCTCCTCTGGTGTCATATTATCCGCATGTTTTCCAAAGCCCGAGTTAATCCCTAAAATGGTCAAAACGACGCCGACGCCAAGGAAAAGCTAGAAAAATCAGTATATGCCTTCGGTCTAATGCCATATGAGATTGATTCTACCAAAGAGCAAACTGCAAGTGCATCATCGGCCCCAAATGCTTTCAACAACTTTGCTCGAACATAACATCGTAACGCGACGGCCACACAGGCGATTATGAAGAAGATCAACGTGATGATGAGGATTTCATTTTGTTTCTCCGGAGCTTCTGTCACCATTTCGGGCTGATTCACACGTAAGAATTAAAGTTAACTAGTGATGGAGTGATTCATGAGAGAAAACGATGATGAATCGATCAGCCTTGCAGTTCATCCGGAAAGATGTACTGACCAGACGTTCGTCAGGAACCGGCGGAAAAACACTTTTTTTCCGCATCTGTATGCACTTTGCGCACTTTCGGCACTGCCAAACATGATCCCCGGAGACTCATTTACTGAGAGCTTGCGGGTATTCTTCGATATTATATGGGGATATAAGCACAGATAACCATCCCTTAATTGATAACGCCAGCACCCATTTCAGTGAGATTGGAATGAGGGATCCGCTGTTTTCACCAGACGTGGTAACTATTCGCAGATCTTCGAAACTCTAGAGGAAAGCTTCTTTCGTTATCTTTCTTCCCCCCGAGGCAAGATTAGAGAGAATCATAATGGAAAGGGTATACAACTGCTTGAAGATGGCTGAATGACGTCTATATGTGGGTCACGGTGTACGTATATTTTCGTGTGATAAAGCCAAGCTAAGCCACGCGATGGGACCCCGTTGAACGTTGAAACTTGAGGTAGCGATATCGTTCAGTGGACCTAGCACTCCACTCATAATCATGGCAGAATGAGTTACCTTGAAATTTGGAGATCTGTAGAACTTTAAGAAAATACGATTTCTGAGATCTGGTCTTAGTAGTCCATGCTCTCGCACTGCTATTCACGAGTAGCTGAACAACATGGAAGTCTACAAGATGCTTCTGTGGTTCGTGGGACTACCGTTATTATCAAATGATAAATATCGGGTTAACACCGGCGACAAGTGATAGCAGAAAAAGTCAAGAATAGAACGTCTCCTTAATTACCCTTGTCTTCGGAGGATTGTAAGATCTTAGTAACCTTATTATAAGAGTCTTACTGTACAAGAGAGTACAGTACCTCATTATGGTACCTGGGCTAACTTTACCGATGTGAAAGGGGAAGATGAGATGAACTTTGAGACAAACACCCCATTATTGCATAATTGCGTCTTTCTTGCTTTTTTCTTTTTCTTCTTTTTCCTCCCAATTTTCTTTCCTTTTTTGTTTTTTATTAATAAAAAACTAATTGAAGAAGCAATAGGATATCTGCCATCACTAACTAGATCTAGACATCAAATATAATTGTCTCAGATTATACCAGGATGTCTCAATTGGATACTCAACTTGCGACTGGAGTAAAAATAAGTCGATTAAACTTGAGAAAAGCTTAAAAAGAGGAACACATCATGCCATGGACATGAAATCTTTGATGATTTTTAAACTCGACTCATAAGTTATGGAGAAGGGTGGCAGAGTGAACCCTGACATGGATCGCAAGGACATAAAAGTTGTTTGGTCCCGGGAGTCCCAACGGCCACAAGCTGTCAAAAAGATGTCAAACGATGTCGAATGTACAAACTAATCTTAACCTTACCAATACCAACAGAGGGATGGGATGGATGCAGGAAAGAACGTCAGGTGGAAGGATCAACCCTTCCCGAACCCCAAGATCTTTCCTAATGAAAGATTTGAACGATGATGAGAGTTAGATTCTTCCGATTTGGCTATGGGAAATGAAGGTTAATGCTAGCAAATATCTAGCTCTTGTTCGTGCGTGCACTTACTTCATTACTCACAAGTCCTGATGATTTTTAATCCGAGAATGAAACTTCCTTGATATCGATCTCGTCACCATAATTTCTCTGTTACCACTGCCGCCAGCCAGTGTATAGAAGGTGGATTCTAATACATTACCGGGGTAATCATGGTAGGAAGCGTCGGAAAAAGGCAATATCTACGAAGAAAAAAAGATTAAATTTTGAAATCCGCAAACACAGCTTGAAGTGCGGCCGGTGATTATGCTTTGCTGAGGGGAATTAACCTATGTATGCCCATTGAAAAAAGCAAGCAAGTAACATCAAAGGGACGCGATGCAAAGCAGAATGCTATTCATTGCCAGACCCCATACTTTAGAATCCATGACTTTCCAACTGTCATATCCAACCGAATCAAAGTGTCATGTTGAAGCCATTCACATTATGGCGATTTCGTTGCTTCATATAGAATAAAACGTAGTATGGTGCTTGTCTTTGTCCTAACTGACGAGGGCCTATTCAAGTAAGGTTAACCTTAGCACTTTTCTGGTCGAAATGTAAGAGAATCACCAAAGACTAGATAATCAATGAAAATATATAAAGCAGCAGCAGACAAATATGAAGATTACAAAATGGAAGTCTCAAGGGCAGGTTTCTGGACGAGCCAAAGAATACTTACTGTACACTGTATATGTTAGGCGACGGAATTTCAATATATATTATAAATTACTCCGTATAACGTGGTTTATCAGTAACCGGAACATATCAGTAACCGGAACACTTTTACCTCAATTACCACCTCTCAACTTTAACACGCGTTAAATCCATATTCAACCTTTCAAATCAATATGCAAGAGTCGCAAATTAATCTAGCCATTCAAGCTATTGCTTCATCCAAAAAACTAAGTGTGCGAAGAGCTGCTAAAATCTATAATATACCGCATACTACCCTTACCTACAGAATAGCCGGTCGAACGCCGAAAGCTGGATCTCGATCAATACATTGTAAAATGACGGAATTAGAGGAGAAATCGCTTTTCAATATATAATTGATATGGACGAGAGAGGGTTTAGTCCTCGAATAAGTGATGTGGAAGATATGGCGAATTATATACTCGAAACGCGGGGTGCGAAGAAGGTTGGAAAGCTCTGGGCTCATCGCTTTGTGAAACGACATACAGAATTAAAGACGCGTTTTAATCGCGTTTATGACTTTCAAAGAGCTCTCTGCGAAGATTCAGAGCTTATTGAAAGATGGTTTCGATTAGTATCGAATATGCGGGCCAAATATGGTATTCTAGACTGCGATTTCTACAACTTCGATGAGACAGGCTTTATGATGGGACAAATATCACCACATATAGTAGTTACTAAAGCTGATCGACATGGAAAAGCAAAGCTATACAGCCAGGCAATCGGGAATGGGCTACAGCGATTATTTGTGTTGATGGAGAAGGTCATAATATACCTCCGTTTTTGATAGTAAAAGGCGAATACCACCTCTCAAATTGGTATACCGAAGGCGATTTACCATACGATTGGCTTATTAAACCTACTACCAATGGATGGACAGATAATGAGACAGGTCTTGAATGGATTAAGCACTTCAACAAACATACTGAAAGTAGGAAAGTGGGTAGATATCGAATGCTAGTGCTTGATGGGCATGAAAGTCATAAATCACCAGCATTTCAGGAATACTGCAAGGAACACAACATTATATTACTTAGTTTGCCACCTCATTCTTCGCATTTAACTCAACCACTCGATATCGGTTGTTTTGGTCCTTTAAAGCGTTCATATAATCGACAAATCGAGAACTTTATCAAGGCGCATATCACTCACATTACCAAAACCGAGTTCTTTCAAGCCTTCAAAGCTGCATATATCGAAGCAATATCTATATCAAATAGTAAAGCTGGGTTCCGCGGAGCTGGGCTAATCCCATTTAATCCGGAAATTGTACTTTCAAAGCTAGATATTCGAATAAGAACTCCATCAAATAGATCAATATCAGCCGATCCTGATATATGGCAATCTCAAACACCTCACAATCCAACTGAAGCTCTTTCCCAATCCACTTTAGTGAAAAGTCGTATTGCTCGGCATCAAGGGAGCTCACCTACTCCAATATTTGAAACAGTTGCAGCTTTAGCTAAGGGTACAGAGCTCCTAGCTCATGCGAATACGCTTTTAACTGCTGAGGTTCATAGTCTCCGCAAAGCAAATGAAGCACTTAGTAAACGCCGGAGAGCTAGAAAAGCTTTAATACGAAAAGGAGGAGCACTTTCAATAGAAGATGGGCATGGTATATTAGAACAAGAGAATGTAGAAGATCAGATACGACGCGACGAATATACAAATGATGGTTCTTCAGCAAGGAGGCAAGCTACTATACGACGATGTAGCAAATGCGGTAGTACTTTACATAATGCACGAACTTGTCAGTTCGATCCAGCATTAGTTGATCTTTAGATTGTATATAATTCAATCCTAATTTATGGTGTTGTTGTAATTTTATTTTAATGGAATGTGGGTAATTGAGGTAAAAGTGTTCCGGTTACTGATATGTTCCGGTTACTGATAAACCACGTTATGTATATACATATAACCATTCAGCCTCTATTTTATACTCCTTGATTAAATAAGATATGGGAGTTTTTATATCTTGGGGCCTAATGGGGGTTATATATATTTATATATATGTATATAATACATACGTACGGACTTGGCATACTTTTTCCATGATAAAGATAAGACCAGCAAATCTTAGTAACTTGAATTTCGACATTATTGTGCTCCAGTCGAGGCAGTGTGGCTGAAGAATAGGAATCGGCTCGAGTCTGATCAAAAAACCACAAGGCTAAACCACCAGACCGAGCCTTGGAGATTTTTGCTGGCTAGTTAACTGCCATTCCGACAATGTCATTCTTCAACGCATTTGTCGGTACATCCCGAGCTGGTGATGCTTGGTTCCTTGCTGGCCTTACAGCTTCCTTTCCAAATATCACGGCTTCCGGAGAAACTGTCCTGTCACATCGCTTACCGTGTAAAGGCTCTTTCGCGCCGGGTTGCAAAGTTTTCAATGTACCTTTGACTGATAGTACTCAAGCCGTTGAAGTCGACCTTGACGATGCCGTGGCAGCCGGACTCAAGGAGCAAGTTATAGTTTTTCAATACCAAGGCAAGTTCCATGCTGTTGATCATGTAAGTCTTGTCATTCTTTTTGTGCACGATCACCGAGAGGGCTAGGAAGTGAGCGATAAAGAAAAGCGATAACGGCATTGTTGCTAAAAATAATGGTAGAGTTGTCCACATTCATCGTTTCCACTTTCACGGGGCACACCGTTCGATATCGAGGATTTTGGTATCCGGCTGAGTGTCGGGATACAATGTCCAAAGCACGATTGGTCCTTTGATTTGATTCACGGGAAGGGCGACCGAGGGAGCTATAAGCTAAAAGTCTGGGAGGTTCAATTACGACCCGTTCCTGGAGCGGGGAATGAGGAGAGTGAGGTATGGGTTAGAAGGAAGCAAAGGATAGGCTGAGTAGCATTCAGAATGAGGTATAAAATGGCCGTAGACGTGAAGCTTTAGGGTCTTCGTGGCAAAACAGCTACATACTACTACAGTACCACTGTACACAGTGTTGTCCCCAGGGGGCTAGCGAGGAAATTCTGTCAGTCTCCGAGGTCATGACCACCAGGACCCCTGAATTATCTTAGCCAAGGATTTGCGGTGTAACATACATTTAAAGTTATTTAGTGGAATTTCAAATGGAGCATCGGATCAATATTCTCAGTAGGCAGGTAGTTTAAACGGCCTAAGCCTTTAGTTATCATGTACGTCCGCGCGAAGAAACATTATTGTTCGACAGAAGAGAGGGTGGCCATGAGGGGCTCTCGATAAATGCGGGGTATACTGGAGATCTATCAAGAATCAAGATTTGACATGGAGGCGGTAAAAAAGGGCGGAAAAATTATGAATTTCTTCGACTCTTCGGTGACCGGTCAAGTAGCGGTAGGCTGTAGCAGTGGTCGATTGCATGAAAATGCTTTAAATTGCCCAGCCAAGCATCTCAAAATCGGTTGGCATTCCACCGAAGATGCTCCTGAGTGTTAAATTCAGATAGAGTTTCTTTTATAATATGTGTAGTCTCAAGGTACCACCTCGATACCCGCTCTGCCTCTCCAGAATTCTCATCTATAACTATAAGTATCTGCTTGAAGTCTCTCTGTTTTGAATCGTTGCTCAATTACCTCGCTTTCTCATCACTCTTCAAAATGGTTCAAAATTTCAAACTTCTTTTAGCCGGCCTGGCTTCCACTCTCTTCGCTTCCCCCATCTACGGTGCAGGCCCACCAGCATTCCTCCTCGCAGGTGATTCCACAACGGCCATTCAAAATGCCGCTAAAACAGGCGGTGGTTGGGGTGATGGCTTCATATCAACTCTTAAAAACGGAGCTGGTGGTATAAATTATGGACACAACGGTGCTACGACCGTGAGCTTCGTAAATGGTGGTGATTGGGCAAATGTGCTGGCATCGGTAGCGAAGTACAAGTCAGCATATACAACTTTCGTGACTATTCAAGTAAGTGGCATCAAACGAAGAAAGGAGGTGGTGAAACGTGGTTGACAGGCGAAATAGTTCGGACACAATGACCAGAAGGCAAAAGCAAATATCACGGTCGCGGAATACAAGACCAACCTGCAGAATATGGCGGAAGATGTCGTAGCTGCTGGAGCGACACCGGTAAGTCGTGTTCTCTTCACCTATCACCTCCGCTGGATCCCATTCAAACACCTCCAACACCTCCATCACTTTTGGATCACAAGACCAAAAGTTAATCCATTGACGATGAGATAATGGAGGCCGAGCCTTTCGAAGTACTATAGATAAACCTCAAAATCCTCTAACATTGCTATCTAGATTCTCGTCACTCCTATCAGTCGTCGAAAGTTCAGTAGTTCGACTGGTAGTGTGGCCCAAGATCTTGCTGTCCAAGCAAACGCTACCATTGCTGTCGCCCAATCTATTGGTGCATTCTACATAGATCTTAACCGCGCCTCGACCGACTACATTAATGATATCGGCGCGACTAACGCTGAGACGTATAACCTAACACCTACGGATTTCACACACATGAATGACGCTGCGAGTGTATTGTTTGGAAATATGGTCAGCGAGCTGATCGGTAAATCCGTGGGCAGTGCTTTGGGCTTCGATATTAAGACTTATACAACGCCAAATGCGACGATTGCAAAAGATATTGCGAGTGGGACTTATATCTTCCCCAGTGGATTTGGAACTCTGCCAAGCAATACCCTGTCGGCATGAAAAAGCCTTGGGATGGAAAGACCAAGGAAGAAATTGTACATAGTTTAAAATGTCGAGATGTAAGAATATTCTCTGACTACCTACGTAACCTTAATCTTCTTGTTCTCGGCCTGGTAGAGTAACGAAGAAATGATCCCGTGACATAACCTTATTGAAAGATAAAGATAAATCGCAAAGTCAAGACGGAATGTTTCGAAGCATCTAAAACGGTCAAATTCGAAATTGGAAAGGATGCTCAAAACAAGTTGTGGCGTGTAAGCCCTAAACTCGGGATGATTAACAGGATTAAATTAGACTATTGGATTTCTCATGATGTTGGTCTAGTGTTACGAGGTTTGCCGTCTAGATCACGCGGAAGTGCTCTAGGCTCTCGAGGTGGTTTATAACTAGGCGTCAAGCAGGGACTTTAAGTAATGACAATAATGGTATGCAATTCGTAACTAATAGTAGAGTATACTAAATGATTGATCTTGAGCACGAAGCTCTATACAAAGGAAATCCATCTTGATTATATAGACCTTCGTGGCATGCGTCCCAGTGCTCCCAGTTGTCCCAGTGCTACTGGGACTGCTGAGCTCACTGGGATCCTCATATCACATGATGCTTAGCACGTGATATTCGGTATGTGAAGTCCGACGTAACAGTAAGTTATATAAAAAAATTTTTTTTTACAAACGTTTCCAATTTGATTTTTTATATATATAAATATGAATTATTTATTAAAAATGATTCACTCTTCAAATTATATTTCTATGAGAAAGTCGTCAAATGATTTCCAAGTCTTACTCTTGCCCTCCTCTTTAGTCTTCTTGAACTTTCTCAGCCACCAGTACAATTGACGGGCAGACGATTGATCAAACCGTAATAAAACAATCTGCTATTGAAGTTCAATTAAACCTTCTGGTCCTACCGATATGCCTTTTTGTATCCTTCAAAACCACCCAGTCTTTTCCCAGTTTTTGGTGTTTACTCACAGTTGGTAAAAGATATTCAAATTTTTCAAAGATTGTGGAGTCTAGAAAAGCACATCATTTTGAAAATACAGTCGTGATCCGTAATCACCTAAAATAGGATCTTCTTTTCCGATTGTGGAGGATTTGGATGTCCGAAATATCCAATTATTCTTAGTAATACATAGTTCTGTGCACGGTAGAGTACCGGTACTTACAACACCAGGTGTAAGTATGGTACATACGGTAGGTAGGTATTGGAAGAAGGCCAACAAATCAATTAAATCAAATTAAAATCAAATCATTCATTTACATTCATCTCATTACCCGCAGTGAGAATTGTCGAAATCAGTATCAAAACCAACGTCAAAATCAACAACGATGGCTCATTGAGTGAGCGAGTTGCAACATCATGGGATTCTCATCATGGTTTTCACTGGTCAGCGACTCAGTGATCACTCCCGAATCCCGATCACTTCCCAAATAACTCCCCTGTCCTAGTGGGATTCTGCTGCTCTGTCCACATTTTGAGGGACTAAAGGTAGAACTAGGAAACGTTGGCACGGCTGTTTCCACAAATCGAAAGGATATTCGTTTTTTATCTAACATTTTGCATATGCGGTAAGGCAAGAGAATGGCGCAATCCCGATGATTCGGTTTTTTTTTGCATGCCCAGGATTCTTAGTCGCGGCATGAGAGTTTTGCCTTCTTTTGTCTATGTATAAACGGTGTAGCTTTGCCATGGCATTCCTCTAATTTGCATTCATTCCTTGGTATCCATCTTCGTGCCAGTTATTTCTTCTTGGAGAAATGGTTCTATCATCCTTGAGAAGCCGACCCTTTTCTCGGCAACAAGAGGGTAATATTACCAACGCATCCTCCGATCATGAGAAGGATGGAATAGCATCGAGTGTCACTGGTACCGACGAAATTAGCAAGTCCATCGAGGAACCTAGCAATTCAACTGAGGAGATTAGTCCCGAGACAAAAGTCAAAGATTCTACACCTGTTGTTGAGACATCCCCTCTGGACATTGAAAAAGCGACACCGACATCAGGGAAATTTGGTGATGATGACCCCCTCCTTAAAGATATCCCTTGGCAAGTTCGTCGAATTGTCAGTCTCGAGGATGATCCTACCGAACCGACAATCACATTCCGTTACTTCCTTTTGACACTTATATTTGTTGCACCGGGAGCCTTCTTATCACAGATGAGCTCATTCCGCACGACATCAGCTCCATACTCCGTCTTTTTCGTCCAAATTTGCTCCAACTATGTCGGTGCTTGGCTAGCGAAGATTCTCCCAGCCAGGACCATACATTTACCGTTCGGAAGAAGTTTCAGTTTAAATCCAGGTCCATGGGGAACGAAAGAACATGTATTGGTTACCATTTCTGCAGCATCTGGCGCCACTTATAATTTAGCATACGCGCCGGTCTCTATTGCTGAGCTCTACTTTGGGGTGACCATTCATCCAGCCATTGCAATATTCTTCATGTGGAGTGTAGTATACATTGGATATTCTTTTGCAGCCATTGGCAGACAATTCTTGCTCTATGACCCCATGTACCCGTGGTATCAAGCGTAAGTGCAAGACTTTGTATCCCCTGCAATGCTACTTTTTCGGCAGCAACCCTATTTCAACTCAGCTTTTGAGATTAGGCGTAGTGGGAAAGTGTAATGAACGACCGTCGCTAATTCCCAGATTCAAACAGACTCTGTCAGACTGCCCTTTTCGAAACTCAAAGGAAGCAGAGACAGCATCCATCTCGTGTGTCCAAGAAGCAAATGAGAGTGTTCTTCGGCGTTCTCGCAGGTATCACCTTGTGGCAATTTCTACCAGAATTTGTGTTTCCCATGCTTGGGTCCTTGGCATTCCTCTGTTGGGTCGCCCCGGAGAACAAGGTTGCAAATTTTATGGGGTCAGGCTTGGGAGGAATGGGTTTCCTAAACCTCACACTCGATTGGTCAAGTATTGCGAGTTTGAGCAACTCCAACAGCTTGTTTGTAACTCCATGGTGGACTCAAGTCATCATCTTCCTGGCATTTGTAGTAAACTGCTGGATATTACTTCCAGCTGCAAAGTGGGGAAACCTGTCCTCTTGGAAGCCGGAATTGATGTCCAATCGTCTGTTCATGGGTATGATAAACCCTCCCAGGCATTTTCCGTTTGTTGAGTACTAACAAAGCCTTCAGAAAACGGGACTCGCTATCCTACCACTGAGCTCATTACTCCCCAAGCTACATTCAACGAAACAGCCTATGCTGAATATGGGCCCATCTATGTTGGCGCTCAACAGCTTTGGAATATGTTCTTTGATTACGCTGCTTACACTTCCGGAATTAGTTGGATTTGTTTCTTTGGTTTCACACAAATCAAAGACACCATTAGCAAATTGAATGCTCGACGTAAGAATAAAGTTGAAGGAGAGACTATCAATCACCAATATGGAGATCAACTAAATATTCTCCAACGTTCCTACAAAGAAGTTCCATGGTGGTGGTCTTTAATCCTCTTCCTCATCACCTTCGTTGTCATGATGGCCATCCTTGGCACTGGACACCTCTTTATTCCCCTCTGGACATACTTCATTGCCGTTCTCACTGGTGTTGTGGTTGTCATCCCGCTTGGTTGGTTATACGCCTTATCTAATTTTCAACTGCCAATTGGTACATTCAATGAATTGCTGTATGGATTGATGGTGAATACAGTCGATGGACACAAGAATCCCACTGGTGCATCAGTCTATTCATCCCTCGCAGGTGACGCATGGTATCGTGCACAACTTATGCTGCAAGATCAGAAAATTGGTCATTATATGCATATTCCTCCTCGAGACACCTTCTTTGCGCAGGTTTTTGGTTGTTTCATCGGTATTCCAATCAACTATGGTGTTGTACGATGGGTCCTTAATACCAAAGCGGCATATTTGAGCGGTTCCGAAACAGACCCAACACATCAATGGACGGGTCAAGGTCTTGCTAGTACCTTGACTACTAGCACACAATATGTTCTTATTGGTCCCCGTCGTCTTTTCGAGCTACCTATTTTCAAACCCCTTCCATACGGATTCCTCGTCGGTGCCGTTGCTCCAGCTATCATATACCTCCTTCATCGCCGCTTCCCAAAAGCAAAGTTTCACCTATTCAACACCACTATTTTCTTTTCCGGTCTTTCCAATTTCTATGGGAACATATCGACCGGATATACTTCTTCCATCATCGGTGGTTTCATTGTCTCTTATTGGGCCTATAGATATAGGTATGAGCTTTGGGCGAGATACAACTATGTCCTTGCTGCCGCCTTTGATGCAGGATTTAATTTGAATATGTTGTTGATTTTCTTGTTCTTTGGTGCAGGGAAGATCGTCACTATGCCAAACTGGTGGGGAAACAATGCGAAGAGTGTGGATAGATGTTTTGCTTTGGAGTAATTACGGGGGTGACGATATGGTTAATGGATATGAAAAGCCGAGTAAAGAATTTATGTGCTACGAAAACCAGTTCGAGATAATGATAATGAACATATTGCTGATAAAGTTGTTGGGATCTTCGCTCATTGGTCTAATAGTAGTATACTTGCCAGAGTCTATTTCCAGCTACTTTTGAAATAAATTCATGACACTAAGTCTAGTACCCTCTTTTTGGACCATTGTCACGGCGCCAACTACATGCTCTGTAGTTGCCTTCGTGCCTCAGGCATTGGTCATTAGCGTGCCCTACTTCTTATAAGTAGGGCCTCTCTCTTCCATAGCTCTTCTACCCTTATGGTACAATATAAGTCTTTACCCGTACCTTGACAACCATCTCTAATATAGACTATCTTTTTATATCAAAACCATCATTTTTGATTATTAATAGTTTTATAATCAATGAATAGAATTTAACAAATTTTGAATTATAGATTTATAACATAATTATAATCTAATTCTAGAATTTTAAAATTTAATAGATTTAATAGATTTAATAGATCAAGTATTCAGCCTAGATCGGAAAAAGCATCAAGTCAAATATCATCTGTGGCATATGTGGCGTATGTGGCGTATGTGGCTGGTAACGCCAAGAGAAACCTTATTTTGAATTATTATTACCAATTAGAACGCTCAAATCGCGACTCATTTTCTCGATCAATCAGATCACAATTCTAAGCGAACCTAAATTTCATAGTATATCTAGGTACAGACCACTGCTATGCGGGTATGTACAGCAAGAATTTTAAGGAGGGTAAACCTCCAATGAAATATATCTTCTAATAGAAAGTGATATTAGAAAGATGAGAAGGATAGTAGTTGCTATTAACTTTTCAAGTACACAATCGATTCAATTGAATAAGATATACACGAGATAACTAAACGAATGACCTCAAATACAAGTACGATAGAGAAGACCCTCCTAACTATGAATATCTTCGCCGCCTTTCAGAATCTCCGAGGACCTATGCGATATCCTCGAGATATTCGGCAACAGCAATAATTGCTTTCGCAGCCTCTACTCTATCCATAGGGTCGCTGAGATCATATTTGCGCGATTGCTTTAAAACTACATATGGCAGAGGATCTAGATTCTCTTGCGAGTAAATATAGTCAAGATACTCCAACGAAAAGTCACAAGCAATGATCATCATTTCAGTTTGATGTACCGAAACAAGAAAACAGCTAAGGAAAACGAAATTAGTCAACTTATTTCTTCAAGTTTTGAACGAGAAACCTACTGCCGTTGGTCGTCACTAAGTGCTTCGTAGTTTCCATGTTCCACCTTTGACATCACAGACCCAAGCAGCTCGCAGAATTGTTGCGCGAGAGTCCAATTGGATAGTACTCCCATTCCAGAACCATCAGATTGCGAATAAGACGATTTTACTTCTAAGCTAAATAGAAGCTCACTCTTGTTTATCCATGTTCTGGTGTTTGGATCGTACTTTCGGCGCCAAGCAGCCCCATCATCTTGACAGGTACACTTTAACTTTAATGCAGGTGAGACCAGTTGAAACGTAGTTAGACCAATGCAAAACTCGCTAAGATTTCCATTTGACTCATCTGAGTAAACATCGAGAATCGTGGAAATAAACTGTGCAGCCATGTTGGCAGATACGACCTCGGGATGTTTTCTGTCAAGCTGATCTTCAAATTCGAGTTCTCCGTCCTGCTGGCCTAGTACGTATTCAGAAGAAACGGTAAAAGGTGATGAGTCAGGATGGATAAGAGTTTTCGAGATACGTGTGGGAGTTGTTGGGATAGTTGCATGATTCGCTGGAGAAGGGGAGGGTATTGTCGGAGATGAAGAAAAGCCTTCCCCTTCACCAGATCTGAAATCGGGCCTTTCCGGGGCCTTGATATTTCTTCGAGGGCGGGGAAGGCGGGGACTCCCATCGGGTACCTGAGCATCCCGAGTTACGTCGGCGAGAGCGACGAAGAACGAACCGAATCGCCCTCAAACCGCAGTTCTCTGTGAGACAAGGTGTGCAGCTGCTCATAGGTAACTGATTTGAGGGAGTCGAGCATAGGTTTGTTACCGTTTACAGCTTTCGCAGCTATGTCTTTGTACTTTTTGGGAATCGAACATCTTTTTGATCTTGGGCCAAGACACGAAATGCTTGGAGATGACTTGCAGACCAGAGACTTCCACTTGCATTTTTGTCTTGATCCGATAGATCACGAAGTGTGAACGGGTTACCGTGAAACCTGCGGGAAAATTCCCGCTGAGTCGAAGGCCACGTTATTGCCATGTTTCAAGTGACGGTATAGTAACGAGGCGTTCTGGAAGGGACGATGCTTTTCTCCGCAAAACAAAAGACGGATGGGAGATGGAGGGTGGATGGATGGCGATGAGGATGGATGGTGATGATGAGAATGGATAGTGATGAGGAGGAGGATATGAGAGGACAAAGCAATAAGCAAAAAGCTTCTTGAGACGAGGGAAAGGAGCCATGCTTCGTTATATGTATGTTTATATGCGCAGTATGTTATCCCAACCAAGCCAATTAGATTCTTGTGAGTAGGGGTTGGTTGAATGTTCTTATTCAACTGCCAGGCTGCCATGCTCCATATTACAAGGTGTGAGGAGGATTGATTGGGTTGTTTTATTTAACTCTTAGGCTGCCATATTATATTCTGGTACTGTAGGCTGCGAAGAGGGGGTTGATTGGTTGTTTTATTCAGCTGTTATCATAAGGTATGTCACGGTGTGGCACAGGTTCAGTTGCCAGGTGAATAATCAAGATCCCTTAACAACAACTTATCAACCTACTGATAATGTGAGAAATGTCAACAAAACAACAACACCTAATACCCCAAAATACCCCAAAATACTCCCACAACACAACACAACACAACACAATAACATAACAAAAATTCCCGAATACCCCAAACAATATCAACAGCACCAACGCTATATCAAAATCGCGATTGAAAGTATGGGCATTGATAAACCGCGATTGTCTCGAGCCCAAGCCAGCTCGAGTCATAGCCAGCGCCCTCCTCCAGCGCCTGGCTCTCTACGCGCTATACTACTCAAAAATTGTACCACTCGACTCTTCATCCATCCATTTGAATGGAATGTCGACCACCTCCATGCTCTTGGCGTCGAACTTGCTACATCTGCTAGTCTATGGGAGCCAGTCGCAGAAGACATTGAATCACAGGTCGCTGAGAGTGAAATAATAAAAAAGGCAATAAAGGATTTAAATAACAGTTCATTGATATGGAGAGACAAAGCAACTCAAAGGTTAGTGATAGGTATAGCAGGAGTCCAAAACCTGCATTTGGGATGGGAAAGACTGCATTTCACGTATGAGAATCGGGATATTGCTAAACTGCATGACGTTTTGATCGCCCGAGCTCAATCTACATCTGAGGTCGATTCAAGACTTCCAATCTGGGCATACACTGATCACAAGGGCACATGTGCCAGACGATTGCAATGGTACGATGCTAAAAAGAAATCATTCTCCTTTGTTTTAAAGCAAATCAAAGGCAAAGCAGAGCTTCCTATTGATCCCGTTTACATCGCCATTCTGATCGCTCTAGCCCAGCAAAGAAGGAGAGTTATTCCCCAGGGACCATCATCGCATCGGGTATGCTAATCTTTTTCAAATTATGCACAGCGCTAATCAACCATAACAGGTCACTCTTTTCGCCCCTATACATGGATCAATAGTGATACGGAAGCAGGAGATAATATCGAGGATTGTACAATACACGGCCGACATTTCAACTACATATTTGCGGAAGTTCGAGGATCCTTACCAATTCCATGATGCTAGCCTCCGCATTGAGCAAAAGATGCTCCCGATCAGCGAAGCTGCTACATTCTTTCAAGCTATACAATCTGCTTCCAACAACCTGGACACGTACCCGAAACCTCCTTCTGGGGGTTCTACCTCGAAACGCAAAGCACTTGAAGAGTTGCATCCCAATACCGACGATCAAAAGCTGGAAAGTAAGCGGAGGAAAGTTTGCAAGATATGAAATGGCGTGGGTAGATCAACAGATTGGTATCGGAATATCGGACCAGATCAACATAGCAAATGTCAGTTTTATATCAGAAGTTTTTTAGCGATTAATAATTACTAGCAATTTATGCGATACCGAACAGATAAAAGTATACAGATTAAGTGCTATTAGAATGAACAAAAGACGTGAAACACGATGGCCTCATGTGAAAATAAAGGGCAAGCCAGTCAAATTTGCTCCCTCGACGATTGTGTCGCTCTTACTTGTAGGTATCCATTAAGTCACCGGTGGAGATTTCCTTGGAAGCACAAACATTGAAATCGAGTGCGAATGGTCTCTAGACTATTAATTACATTGAATCTTAGTTTGAGCTGGTGCGAGAACCTCAACCACAGTGTGCCTACCACATGGGTTTCAAGGCGGCGGAACGAAAGCTCGTAAGTAGGAACATGAATTGGTTATAGTGTATGACTCTATTTCCGCTGTATATGCCTTTCTTGCGTGTAACCTTAGTACTTCACCACACTCTCACGACATCTCATGCCCATAGCTGTGTCCGCCAGGTCTTTAGTGCCTCCGGGAAAGAGATCTTTTGACGAACTCGTCTTACATGGTCAGCCCTCTACGTAAAATCCACAGAGCATTGCATACAGTGCGTGGTACTCTGAAGGATTACCCTTCACCTACAAAAGTCGAAGCTAACGTGGATTTGATATCTACAACGCTTACAGCTATGTAAATTATATTTGAATGCGGCGTCTCATCCACTATTACGGTCTGCTTGACTTGATGAACCTCTCCCATTCTTCAACAATTCCTTTTTGCGACCTCAGCTTCTTCATAATTCCAATATAGATGGCCCCAGGGATATTAAGAGGGACAACAGACGTAGAAAAAGGAGGACTATGAGGTGCATTGAGTGTTGTCCAATCTTTAATTCATTCATCGCAGTGACTACAAATACCTCCCAGGCAATTGACACCCGCGAAGGAAGTGGATAAAGCCGTTCCAAAAATGGTCGTAGAATCTAGGTAGTTTAAGCTTCATAGTTGATAAATATGAGTTGAAGAGTATCGTGTCCCACGTGCAGGGCATTCAACTCACTGGTTAGAGTTCCATTAAAGATTTTAGACTTGGAAATGACCAAAGGCAGTCCATATTTCGCTCTCTGAGCACCTGGAATGCTGGGAATTCCAAGAACCTTGTTAAGCTTACAAAACTAGGGAATACATGTCCTACCCAACGAATGATCTTCATCCAAGAATGGTGATAAATGTTCTTTACACTTAGAACAAGTCAAGCAAGTTGAGCTTTAGCGAGTCTGGTTTCGTAAGTATGAAAGCATATTCTCTAAATATGTTCTTGAAATGAATACGGGTTATGTTGAGACGAGGAACAATGTGTTTTCAAAACTGGAAGTAATATCAAGAAGAGCGTATGGTGAGAATTAAGATGTGCAACGGATTAACCTTACCAAGTTCAAGTTTCAGAAAAATCACATTGATATGGTTTAACCTTACCATCCTGCCCCAGGCTTTTCAAACCGAGGCCAATTGTCGTGACTACTATATCGGTACACAATCAAGCAAGTTTAGAAGCCAATGATATTCGTGATATATTATTCGACACGAAGGATGTAGAGACTACATCAATGACAGAGAGACAAGTATGTGGTAACTGCACCGAATGCTTGAACTAGAACTCCTCGAATGATAGATGACACATGCAGAATCATAGTCAAATAAACGATGAAGAGGAAATCAAAATCATCCGTTAGGGAAAGTGCTTACCGCAGAATAAATGGGTATCTACACTACAAAATAATATGTAAACTGCCACCGATCAACCCAACTACATCGAATTTCAAAATGTCACTTGTCTTCAAAAATTATTGCGCGCCCAAAGTTTGCAGTGCAGCCCTTAACTCCTTTACTGCCGTCTCCGCATCCTCAAAGTTCAATGCAGAAATTGCCCATCTAGCATGTTTTTGTGCTTTGGCAATCGCTTCATCGTCCGTATTTAATTGTCCGCGAAATTGTGGCGCTGATGGGATAATTGGTGCTGTGTGTTCGGTAGATCCAGATTGGAAGGTAGGTTGTTGGGCGGTGGGCGGTGCATATGGCGTCGATTGAGTATAAAAGTCTTGGGGTGCAGTAGTTGATGGTTGTTCTCCAGGCAAGGTTGGAGGTGGAAACGATTGAAGATCAGAAGATGGTTTCATTCCGGTGGATTGCCCGGGAGCTCCAAGAGAAGATGTATCTGGGAGTCCAAGATCAAAAACATTATCCGGAGCGGGAGCTGTTGGTAAGGTTGAATCCCGAGGCTCTGATGTAAAAGTTGGAACCTCCGGGAAATATCCCCCACCTACAGATCCATTTCTGTCTTTCGGGGATGGCTCAAGAGGTGATATGTTTTCATCTTCTGCTGCAGTATAGGGGATATTATCACGCGGGTATGGATCAAAGGGAGCCGGTTTGGTGGTAGGGGACGCACGAGCAGAGACTGGTTCGGGAGGATGCAAAGAACGATCTAAGGATGATTGTCTTGCCAACCTTGATTCCAGTCCATCTTGCTCATCTGGCACCTCTTCCACAGAAGGTTGCTTTGCTTTCTGTTCCCCAAGCTGCTGTACCTCAGGATCGATTGGATCCAATGTTGGTAGGTCATCCTTGGGAGCCGATTGTGGTTTGGGATTAGATTCATTGGGATCCTTTCCTTCTTTTAATGCCCTCACGATCCGCACAGCATTCCATTTCGCATACTTGATTTTGGCCTGAGTTTCGGCATCCGGTGGTGACCAGATGTTCAAAAGATCGAAGAAAGTTGCTGCGGCTTGAAATGTATCTGCAGTTTGTCTAGAGTCTGTGAGCATATTCCTTCATGATAACAGTACTTTGAAGTTCATTACTTTGTAACCTTGTTTGCTTCAACGGCTCGATCTGCCCTCGAGAAGATTTCCATGGCAAATTGCTCGACATATGCCTGACCTGCAGTCTCATCCATGATTGCATCATTGTCTGGGTTTTCGGATTTGATCTGCAATTATTTAACTACAGTCTGGTGAATTCGTAGACATAAAATTGTCATACCCTCTCGAGTTTATCCATCAAAGTAGTTGTATATTGTAACATTTCCGCATCTCCATTATGTAGTCCTCTCGCGAGGATCTGATTAACAATCCAGAATTCACCTGCGAATGTTAGAATAAGAATTTGAATTATGTGACAAGATTTTTGATGCGTACACCAATATGATATGACTGGCTTCGCATTTTCAAGCTGTGCGGCCTTGACGATGAATCTTGTTAAGTCCGCTGTCTTCAACTTCTGGGGGATTTGTGAGGCCATTATTGGATTATTGTTGTTGGGTTCGAAATGGGATATGAGTAAGATGAGTGAAAGGAGAATGAGGAAGATTATAATGATAGTCTCGCTCGCTGCATGGATGTATGGCGCTGATTATGACGCGCTCTGAGGTGACAGCAAGTTTGACTATGGGGGAATATTCGTTGATGCGCTGGCTTATCTTTATCTCTTTCTTTGTTAATGGGTGAATGGATGAATGGATGAGAATGGTGGGATGCCGGAAGAAATATATCGATTATACGACAGAAGTTGTGGTAAGATTACCTACCAGGCCAGCCCACCACCAGCCTTGTGAGTCAAAATGTTCTAGCCTCGCCAACAGCCTCGCCCGCAGCGCTGTCATGGTCAAAGCAAAGGGCGTTAGTACTAATTTAGGTAATTAGGTACGGGAACCAACCAACTCACGTGGTGGGCCACCTACTAGTTCTACAAGAAAAGAAAGCCCAAATAGCCTAATTTACCCCGGATTTCATTCTATCTCATTAAACAAAACCCCCGAACTAAGATACGATACCACCTCCACCTTCACCTCATAATAGCATCATGCGACTGTGGCCTTTTCAAACCTCTACATAAATACTAAACTCCTTGTATGAGCCATTCTGTTTTTTCCTTTACCGTACATGCATCGTGAAATTCAATAGCTCCTACAGCTCTTACAGCTCCTACAGCTACCCAGATAGCTACAGTTAGTTCATCACCAACATTCAAAATGGTCAACACTGCACTTATTTATACTGCAGCTGCAGCTTGGTTGTGTGCTTTGCCCGCTGTTCATGCTGGATTGTACCCAAAGAGTTCAGCTGTGTTGTCAATTGACGGAAAGGATTATGATCGTATGATCGCTCAATCTAACTATACATCCGTAGGTCTTTTTTGTTCCTTGGCATACAGCACAGCACATCAGTATTTAACATTCTGTCCCATAGATTGTCGAATTCTACGCTCCATGGTGTGGACATTGCAAGAACCTTCAACCTGCATATGAAAAAGCTGCCAAGAACCTCGCCGGCCTTGCGAAAGTAGCAGCAGTCAATTGCGATGAGGAATCAAATAAAGCTTTCTGCGGAGGATTTGGTGTGCAAGGTTTCCCCACTCTCAAGATTGTTAAACCTGGAAGCAAGCCCGGGAGACCCATCGTTGAAGATTACAATGGACCACGAACTGCAAAAGGAATTGTCGATGCGGTTGTGGATAAAATCCCAAATCTTGTTAAGAAGGTTACCGACAAGGATTTGGAGAGTTTCCTGGCTGATGCGAACGACACGGCAAAGGCAATCTTGTTCACTGATAAAGGAAAAACAAGTGCCACGTTGAAAGCCATCGCCATCGATTTCAAGGGTAGTATCAAGGTGGCACAAATCAGGAACACAGAGAAAGCGTCCGTTGAGTTATTTGACATCACTGATTTTCCTACGCTTATTTTGTTACCTGGGGGTAGAGCGGCTGAAGGAATTGTTTATGATGGTGAATTGAAAAAGGATGGCATGGTCAAGTTTCTCATGCAAGCTGCTGAACCGAATCCGGACCCACCAGCAGCAAAAGCAAAGGCTCCAAAATCCAATGCAAACAAAAAGTCTTCATCGAAAGCAAAGAAATCTTTTGAGTCTGCATCAGAATCTCACGCCAAATCCGAGAAGCCTGTGACCCAAACAGACGAAACATTAGAAAACCAACCAACCGAGTCACCATCACCCGAAGTCGAAACAGAGAAACCCATTGTTCTTCCACCAGCGCCAGCCATTCCTGTTCTTAAGACTGAAGACGATCTCAAGAAGAATTGTCTTGGTCCCAAAACTGGGACATGTATTCTTGCACTCCTCCCAGATACATCAAGCGAGATTACAGGTTCGGCTTCTACTTCCTTGGCTGAAGTCTCCCATAAGCATCATCTACACCAACGGAAATTATTCCCATTCTATATCCTGTACGCCGAAAACCCTGGATTCTCTCAGATCAAAGAAGCTCTAGGACTGAAGAGTGACGTTGAGATCATTGCTGTTAATGGACGACGGAATTGGTATCGAGCTCTGTCTGGCAAGGGGAATTCTCTAGTAGCTGAAGATTTGACAATCGAAGCGATTGAAAACTGGGTAGACGGTATCAGGTTGGGTGAGGGTGAGAAGAAAAAGATTCCAGAAGGTCTCATTCCTGAGGAAATTGAGGAAACCATTGTGGAAGAGGCAGCTCCGGAACCGGAACCAAAAGCTGCAGATGAGCCGTTGACATTCGTTGAGGAGCTTCCGGAAGATGGGAAACCGCCAGCTCCAGAGCCTGAGATTAAACATGGGGAACTCTAAGCAGTTGTATGAAATGGACTTTTTGAAATTCATAGGAGAGATTGCCACGTTAGCTCACATTTCCTGAGATGATAGTTTCCATAATTTGTTTGCATTTTGCATTGTTACCATATACCATCATTCATTCTGCAATTAAATGATGCATGCGCCCAACCTCTATCTGTCTTCCAAGATTCTTGAATGTAACATTTCCATATCAACCAGTTTCCATTGAAACGCCATAAAAACACCATGGTATCATCTGATGATCCTGTCCTTCCCTCGCATAATGCGTAAATGTCGCCCCGTTAAGCCATTGCACCACCCAACATTTTCTTCCCCCTACTTCTAATCACTCCGTCTAAAATTTCTCTTACCTGCTTACACCCATCCACTCCCACAGCCAGCATGCCCTCCAATCTACCCGCCTGCACCCTCGTCTCCATGACCAATGCCACAACTCCATCGCCATCGCCTTCTCCCGCTGTCGCAACAGTAAGGAATGGTAGCTCCTGTTCCTCGCCCAAATTTAAATCCAACAATGGGTCTGCTTTTTCGTCATTGCTCGAGTATGAGGATGTAGAGCCGGCAGTACAAGCACAAATATAAGAAGGCATTGGGATACCCGCATCAATTAAAGCAAGAGTTGAGGCATTGATAAGAGCAGAGAGAAGCGAACCATCAAGGGATAAAATATGGAGGGAAAGAAGAATTGTTGAATTGGAAGTCAAGGTAGTGAGGAGGTGAGGAGTAAAAGTCGTGGACAGAGTATTTGAAAGTTCTTGGATACGTCTGGATGTTTCTGATTAGTTTTTGTTCCTCTGATACCAGCATAGTGTAGACGGCAAACAAAAAGGAAATGAAAGAAGCTTACTTGTCATTCCTACCATATTTCTTCCTATCTACGCCCGCGAAGCCAGCAAAACTTATCTCCACTCTCACCTCTGCCTTCTCCCCAGCATTACTATTACCCCCACCGCCAATGGATCGTAATTTTGACGGATCGCAAGGACCGGTCACTGTGCAGAGGACTTGGGTATTACCCATTGAGAGATATGACGATCCATCGGATGCTGGCTGAGTAGAAATCTGTGCTGTAACACGTCGGAGTTCGTTCCATCTTCGACCGTCAAGACGGAGGAGAGCGAGGGAGTAGGTTGAGGTGTCGAGGGGCATGCTTCTAGGTGTGAAGGTGGTGTCAAAAAAATTAGAGGAAAATACAATGGGCGGGAAATATAATCGATTGAGTTGGGTGTTTTCTGCGAAATGATATGTTGGGAGGAAAAGGTTTAAAAATTAGAGACAAGTAAATTCTTTTCTTGAGAGCTTGCGAAGCTCAAAAACTCTGGTGGGTCAAGAAATTACTTTTGTAGATCAAACCTTAATCTTACGATTGACTAGATAAGATTAGATGAATTAGTCAGGATGAATTAATCTTAGTCAGGCCAACCAACGTCTACACTGTAGTTATCAAGATATACGTAGGTACTAAGATACATAAAATATATAATGGAAAAGTTCTAAATCGATTCAGTTGTGTAATTACAAAAAGAGTACAACCTTGCGGCAAATTCGGAAGGTGTACAATGGGCAATAGTCAGATCTCTCTCTTATTACAAACTAAATAATCTTAACAGCTTTGCCAGGTACCAACCACCGGACCTTCTCTTCTACTCCTTCCTCCTTGAAGGCGGTCATTAAGTCCTTGCCAAATTGTGTAAAGTGTCCCCAAGATTCATAGTGCATCGGCACCAGATGGTCCGCTTTTAGCAGTCGGAATAAGGATGCCGCTTGCTTACCATCCATAGTGATCTGGACAAGCTTTCCATCGCTAATGGGAGTCTCAGCAAGGGCCGATCCCAGATTCATCAGCGCCACCACAACGTGGAATTTTTCTGGAATCCGGGTAAACTCCTCAATGTAAACCGTGTCACCAGTAAACCAGACCGCATTTGGACGTCCATCAGCATGGTGGCCGAACCGTTCAGTCGTCAAGATAAACCCAGTACACTCATTGTCGGGAAAATGTTGGGTTGGCGTGGCAGTGATAGTGTATTTGACGCCACCCAGGTTGACGCTTGTGGTTTCCCAAGGCTTCATTCCCCGGACCGCTGGACGCGGAGCCAGGTTTTTGGCACCATCTACAGTGGTGAAAACGTGTCGGCCATTTAGTAGCTGGCGTCCATAATCGTCCAAGTTATCGGCGTGATCTTCATGACTGAGCAAAACAGCATCGATCGGTGGTAGTTCGTCCAGACGAAGGGCGGGGTCTTCTGAGACTTCCAGTGCAAAGTCCTCCCTGATGGGGAAACTAGTACCGGCTGGAGAGAAGAAAGGGTCGGTAAGGAAATTGACGCCGTCGATTTCAAGCACAGCAGTAGCAGTGCCAATGTGGGTGATGTTGATGGTACTTTGGAAAGTCGACATGATGTGAGGGTTCAGAGCTGGTCGAAAATTTAGAGACAAGGAGGAGAAATGAAGCGCAGGGCTCGGTAAGTGGTCGCTAGTAATTTAGGTAGAGGTTGTCAAGATTGTAAATTATCTAGGGATTCGTAGTGGAACAATCCTTCTTATATATTGGTGGACTTAGCCTCATTATAGGTGATTACAAACTTTACTAATTGTCACCGGCAGAATGACGAAGCCGAGATGATTTCAACCCGCAATTGTAGGTGAAAGGGTTATTCCCTTTTCAGAAGCATATACCGCCAAGAACATTAGCGCAGATCAGCGGGGCTTTGATGGTTTGGATTTTTCTGTGGACCTATGGCCGCCGAACTTAAAAAATCTACAAATTGTTACAACGGCTAATAAATAATCAGAGGATCTTAGACCCAATGCTATTTAATGAGGTAAAGCGAATGATTGACGCCTTGGGGTTGAAACAACCTTAACACTTCTCAAACTTTAGGAAAGAATCCCTCATGGATGTATTTAATTTACGTACGAGAAATATTCCGAACGGCAACTTTTCTTCGATACCTTAGTGTTAGGGATTAACCGCGAGATTCTTCAGAGTAGGCATTAAATTTAAATCATTTCCAGAATCTGGCGGTAATCTGACCCAATTTAAGGGCTTCGATGGCCTTCTGGCGGAATAAGTTGCGATGACAACGGTTTTTCTAGTGGAACTGGGAAGCTAGGGCTGGGTAGAAGAGTCATATTACTTTCAGCTAAGCTATTTCGGGATTTGAATTATATTTATTTCAGAAGATATTTTTGTGGAAATGATAACTTTGCATTTTTCAAGCCAAGCATCCAATTTTGAAAACGTCGAAGAAAGAGCAAACAAACGCTTTCCACATCAGTCGAGACCAGGCATACCATAGACTAGTGAAGAAGCGGATTGCAATCCCCTATCAATTAATCGGACGACAGTGCTATTAATGAACTTAAGTTCCTCATCGCACTGGTAGCAGGCTGCGGTAAACCGTTGGTAAGCCATAGATAATGGAAAGAGGGTCGAGGCAGGTCCGAATAGTTTCATGTCATCACTGAAGAAGTATTCCATGCTACGGAGGATTAGGCGAGAGAAATGGTTGATCTGCCCCTGGACATAAGCTGCACTCGGAAATTGAGATGCATGTGGCTTGGGCTGAATCGGAAGTGAAGAAAATAGCACAATCCTTTCAATTTCCGCAAGGCAAATGACGCGAATTGCCCAAATATGGATAAGACAATTTGCCACAGTAAAGTTGAGGAAAGTAATAGGGACATGCAGACTTAGGCATGTATTCAATTCGCCAGCATCAGTGCCATACTGCCAGTTATATGGAAAACCACTTTCCAGCCGAAGGCGGTTTTCCCACCTAGTCAGACGCTCTAATTCATCTATGAAAGACTGTAACATTTCCGCCACTGGAATTGCGGAGCTTCCATTCTCGAATAAAGCGTCATTGCACTTTAGTAGAAATGGAATAGTAGAAACATCCGTGAGGAGTGCTTGCATGGCTGATGGGCAAGCTGACGTGAAGGGGATTGTATTCCAGGACTCTGACGATAGAAAGGTTGGCTGGCGGTCTCGAAAAGCCTGAAGAATCTGCGGAATGAAGAATCGTCAGAAGGCACCATAGTTAGAGAAACTGACATACTATAGGAGGCCTAAATCCTTGGAAAAGCGCATGGGATGCCCCAGACTGGAAATAATGGGGTCCGAAGGTTTCAAAGAATACCTTTATAGCAGTAGTATGTGCATATAGAGCCGTCCCAGAGTCGGGAAACATGAGCTTTTGAACAAATCAGTCTTTAGGTCTAACTACAAGAGGAACAAAATCATACTTCAGCGAGAGCAAGACACATGATAGCTGGTACTAATTCAAAGCACCTGCCGTTGGCTGCTAGACGAGTGCGAACCATTTGAAGCGCCTCGCGATAGTCGCGACCTATGTCGGTGTCTGAGTATTGAATTCTCGAGCCTTGAGGATAAACTGAGCCCGCCAGGACCTTTATAACTCGAAAAAGCAACTCGGCATGCTCAGTACTGGAATGGGCAAAAACAGTAGACAGTTCCTTTACCCACGCCCCGCATATTTGCTCTTTGCCGTGAATGACTTTGACTGTTGTCGCTTCAGTGGGCAAATACATGTCTTTTATAGTTTCCGTGAGAGCCTGTATCCTTAAATGTAAAGAGAGCAAGCCGCGAGGTACAACAAGATGTGCCTTGAAAACCTGACTCGGCTGATCCTTCATTACCTGAACTGAGGGACAACATACCGATTTCGAGGCTTCCTGGTTCACATAAGGAATCATGTCACATGTCGGCTTTGTATCGTTTGAGCGGCTAGAAGAGCGCAAAGACGCAGCATGATGAACGAACTTCCAGTCCTCGCTGTAACCCTTGCATTCTCTCTTAGTAACAACACATTGGCTACACTGGGGACGCTTCCCATCACACTGGAAATTGTCAGTTAAAGCGGCATTTGGTTGGATGTCACCAGGACTAGTAAATTGAGCCTACCCCGATCTTGTGGTCTCTGCAATTTTGACAAACAGTCCTTTGTTTGGTCTTCATTCTGTGAATAACCAATTGTTAGGGCCACCCGGTTGGTGATAACAGAAAACAGGTGGATTTAAGGGAGGGAGGATGGTCAGGGACCTAAGGACAGGTCCCTTTGGCACTATGACCAAATTAAGCTAGGGCCCATGTGGTCAGATGAAATTGCCTCTTCTACGGCTATTCCGTACTTACAGTCATATGAATGATTACCGTATAAAGTCGACAATTTAGAGTTGGGGATATACGGTTGGAAGAATCAGCATAGTGCATAGTTTTTTTTTAAATCCACTTTTTGACTGGAAGCGAGGAAAACTAGACTCGAATTAGGTTAGATCCGTATCCATATTGTGAAGTTTTGATTATTTACGGTACCGGTACTCTAGTTGATTGCCCGCACTAGTGTTCGTGTGGTGTTGGAGAAGTGGGAACCAAGATCCTGCCCAGTGCCAGCAGGTTGTGGTGCTGAAACCCGCGCAGGGACCAGCTCTTGGCGGGTTATGACACCAAGTTAGGCTTAGCGGCTATCGACTTGAGTCGATCTTTTATGAATAATCACTTGATGTTTGTCACTTTGTATGGGCTCCAAAAACCACGTTTGCCACAGTTGTTACTTCTTCACAGAATTTTTCATGCTTCTCTCGGTCATATCTTCCTAGTCATCAACGGTAGTGCAAGGTCGCTAGCATCATCTTGCAGGACATGATAGAAGATTGCGTGGCTTTCGACCTTCTGCATTAGCAATTATCTACCGAGCTCAATCTTATGCTCTTCACAAAGCGAGGAAGGCCTACATCATAAAATGCAATGCTCATCCATGCCTGATCGCATTGAGCTCGAATCCTCCGTGACATTGGCCAGACTGGTTGAATCGAGGCTCGAGAGTGTCCACTGCACTCCTGAAAAGTACTGTCCCTGTTTGCTCGTCAGTGAAATCTTCTCACTAGAGTACCGATACTAGTATGATTTTCCGAGGAGGGAATGTAAAGGGGTCATGAAGCTTACCGTACCTTTCCATAGCTCACTAGCATACATATGGAAAACGACCGTCCCCTTCTTTTTCGCAAAAAAGAGTGTATCTAGGACGGTGAACGCTATGGAAATCCCTATACTCATGACTGAAGTCATATGACATATCCTGTGGCTACATCAAGCGGTCTCTCTGCTCGTCATTGGTAAGAACATTTTATCGCCGGCAACTGTGTATTTATTTTAAACCAAGTTAAATCGTCTACACGTGAGGCCTTTAAAGGTATGCAGCAAGTTGCTAGTATGCGACTCCATGGCGCAATGGCTGGTTGAATCTGATTAAGTAGCTGCTCACCACAATGAAAATACTCCTAATACCTTCAGAGGTCTTCCAATGGAGCTACCCTGAAGTAAACCAATAACATATTGAGCATCAAGATTGTAAAAGACTTGTTGATGGCGATTATTAACTGAAAAGCTCATGGGTTTGTTTGAGCTCGGCCGTATGAGTTCTCCGACTTGCGTCACACTGGTGCACCAAAACCCAACTCTGTTGTCGCATCATTAATGTGGTTACCGATAAAGGAAATCCTATCTTGATAATGTTAATCCCAAGCAAGGCATCAGTAGAGGCGGTGGAATCAATATCACACGGGAAGAGTCCTCCCACATTCAGACCGGAGTCGTAGATAGCGGGGTATGCGGTTTTACTACTTGCCATCCTGTCGATATTAATAAGGGACGGCGAATAGATGAAATCGTCATGAAGGTGTCGAACTAATGCTGGTGCAACGATTTGGGATGGTGACGCTAGTTTATACTTGATGTGCTGCATGGTTTGCGCAAGCGGCAATCGTAAAGTGGATAAATTTGAGATATACGAAGGTTAGTAGAAATTACCCGGCACCCAAAGCGGGTACTAGGACTCTATGTAAGTACTAAGAAACCCCTGTAATCTAGAGACCGCCAAAGAAATTTTCTGATTTATGTGGTTCGAAATCATCATGTATTAGATCCACACTAGGCACCCCTTAACTAGATCCATTCAACGGCTGATTGCATAAGTTATCAATCAGGGACATACGGGTATATCGGAGCTTCTCAAAAGCTTACCTATAGGTACCTAGTCCGTAGCCTATAGATATGGTAGTGCTATATAATAACCTTCTTGATCCCCTTCGCTAAATTTGTAGGAAATGATCTAGCCAAGGACTTCGCATTGATTGTTTTTCTATTTCATTTCTCTGACTTTCTCTCCAAATTATTGTCTTGGTATCCTTTTTGACTCGCTCCAATATCGGTCATGCAGGCCTTTTCTAAATACCCAAGCGATGTTGAGCACCAGTCTGTTCCAAAAAATGTCAATCCAAGGCTCGCTATCGACAGCCATGAGATGGACGGCAGCTCGGAAGACCACTCAGCCTACGAGGTCTTTTGGTCAAAGGACGATCCTGAGAATCCAAAAAATTGGTCTGCGTTGCAGAAATGCGTAACCATCTTCACCATGGGTTATAGTGCCACAGTCGTCAGCCTATTCAGCACATCATACACGGTGGGCATCACAGGACTGCAAGGGGAATTCCATATCTCCAAACTATTGGGCCTCCTGGGGGTGACTACCTACCTATTTGGCATGGCAGTAGGAAGCCTTGTCCTTGCACCGCTAAGCGAGATGTACGGGCGCCGGCCAATATACATTGTTTCTGTCGGTTTGTTCACCATTTTCGTGTTACCCTCTGCATTGGCAAAGAACATTGAGACAATCCTGATCACGCGTTTCTTTACCGCTTTTTTCGGCAGCGCTATGATGTCAAACTCTCCTGGCACGGTGAATGATATTATCTCTGAGCGACACCGAGCATTGGCTTTCGGCTTTTGGTCTCTTGGTCCTACGAATGGGCCAGTTATCGGACCGGTTATTGGAGGTTTCATTTTCGAGAATCTCGGTTGGAGATGGCTTAATTGGTTTATCATGATTCTCGGTGGTGTTGCATTTTTACTGGTCTTAACTATCAAGGAGACCTATGCTCCAGTTATTCTACGCAAACGGATGATCAGAAAGAGAAAGGAGACAGGAAATCCCAAGTGGTGGAGTCGTTACGATAGTCAAGTGGAATTCGGAAGTCACCTCCGGGCCAATATAACTAGGCCGTTGAGTATGATGGTAATGGAGCCTATCTGGTGCGAACCCCCGTTTTCCACAATTTTCATTGCCTTTCTAAACTTGCAGCTAACCAACATTACTACATAGTGCGTTTTGGAATTTTTATACGGCATTAGTCTATGGTGTCCTATACCTCTGCTTTGTTGCCTACCCACTTGCCTACCAGAAGTACCGTGGCTGGTCTCCTGGTATCGGAGGTCTTGCTTATCTTGGCATAGGATTTGGAACCGTTATTACCATTGCTTTGGAGCCGATTCTGCGAAAGATCATTTCATCTCACAAGAAGGACACCGCCGGAAATGTGCCCCCTGAAGCAATGGTGAGCATCATCTGTATATCAGCTGTTCTGCTAGCGGTTGGGCAGATTTGGTTTGCCTGGACGTCCACGCCAAATGTACATTGGATTGTACCAATTCTCGCTGGTGTTCCATTTGGGGCTGGAAATGCGGGTGTCTTCATATACATAAACAACTACATTGTACATTCCTATAATAATTACGCGGCATCGGCTCTGGCAGGGAATGTAGTACTGCGCAGCATCTTTGGAGCTGTTCTACCTCTCGCTGGGCCTTCCATGTATGCTAGTCTGGGGTTGAATTGGGCAGGGTTTCTTCTCGGCATGTTTGAATTGGTCTGTATTGCTATTCCGGTTGTTTTTTACCTCTATGGACATCACATCCGTGAGCGCAGTCTCATGATCCGACAAATGCAGATTGAAAAATCAATATAATATTATCAATATGACGGAATTTATTAGATATTAGTTTATAGAAATTTTAAAAATCTTGAATAATAAATGTATGTTTTCTTTTTGAATTATTTAATATTTTATTGAAGGTTTACTATTTTAAAATTTTTATTGTATATCTTTATATAATGGTGGTTTTTGTTTTATATGTTTTATATATATTATGAAATTCAGGTTTATTTAAAAATTATGATTTAATTGGTTTATATAATAAATTACTATTTGAATGTTTTAATTGATAATATTATATACTAATTATACTATATACTATTAATTTGAATAGCGGTGGACTAAAAATAATGACCACCCGGATCGATAGGAAGGGGGCGGGGGGACCTGAAAGGGATCAGGGTGGAAACACACGCTTGCTACAAATAGAACAATGCCCTCCGAAATGTTACGAGGTTTGCCGTCTAGATCACGTGGAAGTGCTCTAGGCTCTCGAGGTGGTTTATAACTAGGCGTCAAGCAGGGACTTAAAGTAATGACAATAATATGATGCAATTCGTAACTAATAGTATGATATACTAAATGATTGATCTTGAGCACGAAGCTCTACACAAAGGAAACCATCCTGCTTATATAGACCTTCGTCCTTTACTGGATCTCTTGGATCCTGAGAGTTTGTGGACCTTCGATTCGTATGGACCTACGATTCGTATCCCTGAATATGCAGGGTCCATCACGTGACTTGGATCAGACTATATGTCTAAGCTTGCTAAGGGTGGGAAGATCCTACGAACCGATTACCATACAATTTTGTATGTGAATCGGTTTGCTTTTCCACGGGGTCTGAGCTCATATGGACAGGTTGACTGTTACTACGTAACAAGGCTGCGAAAATCTACAAAGTCCCTCGAACTACATTACGAGATAGAATGGGCGGTCGAATTCACAGAATGGAAACTCGAGCAAATAATCTTAATTTGACTGAAAAAGAAGAAGAGGTGCTTATTCAGTATATTATCGATATGGATGAAAGAGGATTTGCACCTAAATTAAGTGGTGTAGAAGATATGGCGAATTATATTCTCGAATCAAGAGGTGCGAAGAGAGTTGGAAAGCTCTGGGCTCATCGATTCGTAAAGCGTACAAAATTAAAGACGCGTTTTAGTCGTGTTTATGACTTTCAAAGAGCTCTCTGCGAAGATCCCAAGCTTATTGAAGAGTGGTTTGGATTGGTATCAAATATGCGGGCGAAATATGGTATTCAAGATTGCGATTTCTACAACTTCGACGAAACCGGCTTTATGATGGGTATAATATGCCCTGGAATGGTTGTAACTAGTGCTGAACGAAATGGCAGAAGCAAGGCAATACAACCAGGCAATCGAGAATGGGCTACGGCAATTATATGTGGTAATGAAGAGGGTGAAACTATACCTCCATTTCTGATAGTTTCAAGGACAAGTTCATCTTTCCAATTGGTATACCGAAACCGATTTTCCTGCGGATTGGGCCATTAAACCTACTTCCAATGGATGGACGAATAATGAGACAGGGTTAGAATGGTTAAAGCATTTCGATAAACATACTATTCGTCAAAGGAAGAGCAAATATCGAATGCTAGTATTGGATGGGCACGAAAGCCACGAATCAATACCTTTTCAATCATATTGCAAATCAAATGATATTATATGCCTCAAATTACCACCACATTCAAGTCATTTAACTCAACCACTTGATGTTGGATGTTTTGGTGTACTTAAACGTTCATATAGTTCTCAAATTGAGGAGTTTATCAAGGCACATATCAATCATATCACTAAAGTTGAATTCTTTATAGCTTTCAAAGCTGCATATCAACAATCAATCACCTCTCAGAATATGAAAGCTGGCTTTCGAGGAACAGGTCTAATACCATTTGACCCTCAAGCTATACTCTCAAAATTAGATATTCGAATTCATACGCCTACTCCCCCCCCTTTCGATTTAAACCTTTGGATCTCTCAAACTCCTCACAATCCAACTGAAGCTCTTTCTCAATCAACTTTAGTGAAATCTCGAATGGCTAGTCATCAATCAAGCTCCCCTACACCTATATTCGAAACTGTACTAGCTTTAGCTAAAGGTACAGAGAGATTGGCACATGAAAATACACTTTTAAGTGCAGAAAACCGTACACTTCGGAAGGCAAATGAGGCATTAAGCAAACGTCGACGCGCGAAAAAGACTCAATTACGTCAAAGAGGAGTACTTACTGGTCAGGAAGCTACAGATATATTATCACAACAAGAGGTTGATATTCAGATTCGACGCGACGAGCGTCAAAATAGGGGAAATTCCAATGGGGAATCATCTACTAATCGATGCTGTAGTAAATGTGGAAAGACTGGTCACAATTCAAGAACTTGTTCTAATAATATAATAGACCCTAGATTATTAGATTCTTAATAGTTTAAATAAATTGATTCAATAATTGTTGATTAAAATAAGTTTAAAGTGGTTGAATAAGTGAAAAAGTGGCGACTCGCTGATAAACCACGTTAGGTTATTCCGTAGCTATCGATAATCCTGAAGGTGATTAATAATCCACAACTCATTCATGAAATAAGCATTCGCTTAAATTTTTGAAACCATTCCCACATTTCTTGTTACAATTACTCATCCATGGAAAACATAACCGGATTTCGTATATGGGTACGTACGGATTATTCACGGATATACGTTGACGGTGCGGATTATAGCTTTAATAGATAATCCACGGATATCTGTCGGTTGTGGATTATTTCTGCGCAGCCTACCTGTAGCCCAGGGAGCAATCAGCTCCTTTCTGCACCCAGTTATCTCCATGTCTACAGATTCGTCCGAGTCCGACTCGGTAAAAGCTACGGATGCATGGAAATTACACCTTTTATTTTCCTTAAATCGACTTGTCTTCTACGGCTCTTCTAACTTCGCTCCCCTCACTAAGAATAATCCTGCCCGTGGCTATTAGTGCTGACACAATTTCAATGTATACGACTGAATTGAATATACCCAATTACCTCCTTCGATTCACAGTTGCAGCCGTTTCATTTGGATCTTTGCTGGAGATCCGGCCCAATACAAGAGACGGCTGGAGTATGCTGAGGTTAAATTAGTGTAGAAAATAAGTAAGGTTACAAAACCTTCTTGAAGAAATGAAAAAGAACATGAAAGCAGTTCAACTAGGCTGCACTATGCATTGTAGAGTATAATTAAATCTTCAATTGTAAGCCTAAGGTCTAATCACATACTTCATCACGCATGATCGAAAGCTAACAGGGGAAGCTAAGAAGGATTAATCAAAATATTCTAGTGGTATGGGACGAGTCAAGAGTTTCAGATGTATCTCAATGAAAGAAAACCATGAAAAGTATTTAATATCTGAGGCCAATACACTGGCTGATTTGTTTTTACCAGATATTTCATGTACCGAAAGTTCTTGCTTTTCGGCGGGATGTCTGTGTTTCTGAAAACGCCTCGTTTGGAACAAGAGCGTAGTAATAAGAGCATGACAATTGCTGATGGGATCACCGTAAAATATTGACTCTAAAATACAATTCAAAATGGCAGAACCCGAAGATTGCATCCACGCTACACCAGCATCAATGTAGAGCCTAACGAGTTAGAATGCCTTGCTAAGGAAGTAAGCAGCCTTGATCAAAATGTCACTTGGCATCCGTATCCTGTAATCTTTCTTTCTCATTCATGACTGGTACTTCAATTTCACTAGATACCATTTAATCTGACACTAGTGAAATGATCAATTGATTAAAAGTTGAAATCTAAATTAGTAAAACTGAACAACTATATACATTGAGAATTACGACTCTCGTAATTGAGATGCTCAGCCATAGCAGCTTTAGAGTGAACAAAACTCTGGACGCTTTTCTCGCTGTTCCCTTGGTTAACACCACTTAAATGTCCTCCTTGATCAAATCTGCCGCTCTCTCTGCTACAGCGTACAAAGTACTGACTAAATGTCCACAAACTTGCATAGGCAAAATACTTGCATCAACAACTCTCACATTTGATGTCCCATAGACCTTCAATCTTGAATCTACTACTCCGCCAACCTCTCTTGGCATCATAGCAGCGGTTGATACTGGGTGGAAGTTGGAACGATAGCCAGCTTTAATCCATTCAGACCATTCCGCCTCGGTAGCATTTGCTGATACTGTCTCCAAACCTGGTTTAGTTTCTGAGCCAACCAAGCTGGACAATGGAGAGGTAGCGTAGACGGAACGGATGAACTTGGCAGTGGTGATTTGCGATGTGATATCCCAGTCAAGCATGTAATAATTTGGATTGATTGCCGCGGGGGTGCCTGGTATGGAAGAAGTAATGTGAATGTTTCCTCTTGCAAATGGCAATAGAGCCCAATACTCTGATGTGAAACCCGTTTTTGATGGCATGACGAGAATCTCAGCCATGGGAATCGGGTGGCTTGTCGAAAAAATCAGATCATGTTGAATTTTGAAGAATTCTAACAAATCAGCGGCTTTTGTGATATTCCCAGAAGCAGCCGAGACTTTTGCGGCATATGAAGGAAGAGAATCAAGAACATGGGTGGAGATATTTTGTATCTCAGAACCAAAGACTTGGGCTGCTGAGGGATAAGCAACCAAGGTACCAGCCCCGGAGAAGGAGGCGTCCTCAGAAACCGTGTATGCAAGGCCATTGTTCGTCTGATCCTGAAGATTTTCTCCGACTGTTGGAAGATCAACCACGACTGGGATGTTGTACTTGTTTAAGATGGAAGGATTTCCGATACCGGAAAGTTCTAGAAGTAGAGGGGACGCTAGGGCTCCGGCTGAAAGAATAACTTCTGAATTTGCAGAAATGGTGTATGGAATGCTTGAGTTGTGGGCAAGAACCTCAACTCCATTTGCAGTGGGGATATCAGCACCAGATTTCCAAGTAAGTCGTTGAGCCATGGTATTTGGGTAAAGATGAAGGTTGGTGCGATTTGCAATTGGATAATAGTATGCTCGTCCAGCATCATGACGAACGTTCAAGGTGCCGTCATAGGTAGCTGGGTAGCGATTATGGCCAACCATTCTACCAGTGTTGACATCCTCGTTCGCAAAAACACCGAGAGAAGCGTAGGTATCGTTCAAAGTTATGTGAAAGTCATCATTGGCCAAGTTGTCTAGCCAGCCAACCTTTAATGGCCCGTCGACTCCATTTGCCCAAGAATCGTATGTGGCACCGGATTCAGCTTGAGCAGCAGTAGGAGGTTGAAGTCTCTGAGACTTCTTGTAGTACGGGAATAGATTCTCCCAATTCCATCCATCATTTCCCAGGGCTTCCCAGGCATCAATTTGGACATCTTCGGCTCGGGTATATGCCATTCCTGGTCATGTTAGACATTTCGTGCGAGAATATGAGATAAACAGAACCTACCATTGATTGTGCTTGTACCCCCAATGACTTTCCCGGCACGTAAAGTCTGCGTAGCGTTCCCTGCATACTTTTGATTGACTGATTGGTATGCCCAGTCGATGTTGGTGCCGAAAGCCAATCCATAACCAGCCGGGTTGGTTATATTGACATTGTTATAGCCCGAATCACCTGCTTCAATCACGGCCACAGTGACATTTAACTCGGATAATCGATTTGCGATGACTAGCCCACTTGTTCCACCACCCACGACAACATAATCATAAGTTAGACTAAGCTCGGGACTGGCAGCAGCCAAGGATGCTAAAGCAACAGCAGGAAGTAAACGATTCATCGTTGATGGAGGCAGTAGAAAAGCGAAGGATTGAAAGAGGAAAGAATGTAGTGATGATGAGTAGGATAGATTGCATGAGATGCTACCTGAACTTATATAATGATTCCTCTCAGATGAATTACATATTCGAGAGCTTATCTAGAGCTCTCTGTGAAGGCATAATCAGAATTAGAGTATCAAAATGGACGGACCTACCGACGGAGATAGGTTTTAATTTTGTCTCACTGCTGTGGTTCTGCCACGCAGCTAAATCATCGCACCCACACAACAAAACCCTTTAAAATCCGGACCGTTGATAAAGTGACTATGTTGTCCATCAAATTTGTGGTTCCTGCATGAGATAAGAATCATGATCCACGATATCATGTCAATCACTCGATTGTGATATCCGCAAAGCCACATTGGAAGCAAAATAATACTGCCGAAAGAACCTTGACACAAGGATCTGCCTGTCTGTGCTCCCCAATTTGTCTCTACCGATTAAGTGCCGGATAGGTCGGTCGCCACTTAAAGACCGACGGGAAGATCCGGACGATTTCATCCTTGGAATGATGTCAAATGAAGACTAGGAAAATTCTTCTAGCCAAGAAGAAAAGGGCCGCAAGTGTAAAGCGATACAGCTCGTTGGTACCGACGTTGAGGAATGTTGAAATGTGCACAGACGTATCAAATATGAATGTGGATACTCAACTCCCACTCGATTAGCCGATAGGTGATTTCTAATGATGATATAATCATGTGTAGGTTACTCGTCAGCAACAGTATAACAGATTCTTTCTGAGATAGACGTTGTGACTACTCATCTGAAAGCGCTTTTAAAATCTGATCCATTTCATTTATTCTGTAGATCTGATTAGCTACCAACGTATACATAAAGGCTTGATATAACAGGTTAGTATAGTTGCACCAGGTACTGATTTCAAATTATATAATCATATGTAATCCACCTATCGCTACACTAAAGGGATGTCCTCAAACTTAATATTATGATCTCATAGAAACCGGACCGAAAAGAGAATGAAGCCATAATTAGAAATAATAACAAAGAATTCTGATACTCCACTAATAGTTGCCTACTATACGTCTTATTGAAAGGAATGCATACCGTATTCTTATGTAAGGGCTGAAATGCCTGTTCATTATAGGTTCTAGACCTAAACTATGTAAAGACACAGTCTAAAGACGAAAAAGAAAGTAAAAATTTAAATGATGAAGATATATCACTATCTTGTTGTTATGAGGGTAGCCGTCTAGATCACATAGAAGTACTCTAGGCTCTTGAAGTAGGTTTATGTTACGGTCACGTCGGCAATATAATATTTCTGTGGTGACTAGGGGTGCCCATCTCTGGGTCGATAGGGAGGGGCCGAAGGGGGCCCGGGAGGGGTCGGGGCGGAAGAGCACGCCCGCCCCGAGCAGAAGGAGTGCCCTCCAGGGGCCTATCCGTTCCGCGCCGGGTTGGAAAATGGCAAATTGGTAAACGGACGCTCCGATTATTATTATTATTATTATTATTATTGTGATTAACGTCTACTCTGACCTCCCGAGGGGTATTTAGACGTGCTAAGCTAAGGGGATTAACTACAGACAGCTGTTGACCTCCTTAATTAACAATTTAGCACCTGAGAAGGGGACTGTTCGTCGCTTTGCGTGAACGCCCTGTCCACTCAGTTGTGGCGAGTGTGTGTGACTGTTATTTTATAAGTGCGTGTGGAAGGGCTCGCAAGGCCTATCTTTATACATTCCCATTCTGTAGCTAGAGGGTGGGGGAGTGAGGGGGGGCGCCATTTGGTTAGCTAGGCGTCAGTGTTTGCACACCAGTGTGTGTTTTTAGTGAAATGTAGAGGGGGGAGAGCTAAGTTGTCGGATAGCCCAGTTGGAGAAGTCAAGTGGACTGTGGCGTGTTGTGCTCTGCTTTTGAGCGAGGGGAAGAGAGGGATTTTGAGGGGGTGGCACAGGGTCAGTACAGCGGGCATACTTGGGTATAGAACTTTGAGACCCGCAAGAGCTCTGCGAACGTGTCTGGAGCACGTAGAAGCTTGTGGATATACATGATCGTCTGCCAGGTGGTGGTGATGGCGCTTCGTGGTGCAGTTGGCCACTGACCACGTGTCTCATTGTTGATGGGGCATTTGGAAAAAGTGGAAGGGTTCTTTCTCTTGCCCACAGGTGCATCTCAGCTGGTTGTCCCCGTGCTTGAACCGGCGGTGGTAGTCTGCGAAGTCGCCGTGCCCCGTTCGCATTGCTAACAGTCGATGCAGCACGCCCCTTGGCAGTGACAATTCCCTGGGCTCTCTTGTGCTGTATGAAGGATGCCATGCTGAGTAGGTGCTAGATAGCGTAGTCCTAGCTTCCCCCCACCAGCAGTCCTCCGCCTGAGTACAGAGTTCTCTGTAGAATGAGCGCACCCCACTTACCGTAGGGGTGTTAGCTAGGCCTCGATCCATCATGCCCACTGCTCCATCATTCGCCAGGCGGTCTGCCTCTTCGTTGCCTTCGATCCCCATGTTTCTAGGTGACCATTTAGCTTCTATGTCGTATTTTGCCATCGCTCTGTGGCACTTGCGGAAGGCCCACTGTGACGTGGTCGGGGCATTACCTCTCATGCACCATATGACGGAGGTGCTATCGATGCAGAGCCATATCTTGCCAGAGGGCTGGTCCGTGGTCACGTTGAGCAGGTGCTCGAGCCCACGCCACACTCCGATCGCTTCCGCGTCGAACACATGTGAGGTCTCGTGGATCTGACCTTTCCCAGCTGCTACTCTCTGCCTGCCATGGTATATCGCGTAGCCGTACCCAACATGGTGCTGGCTATCGACCCATCGTTCTGATCCGTCCGAGAAGATCGTGTAATCTTCGGACGGTAACTGCGGCCACCATTCTTTGAACGCCAGCGCGGCCTCCTCTTTGGAAAATCCTTTCGTAGGGTTGGTCCGACATTCATGCGAGAAATGTGGCCTGAGCAGTTGGGGCCTCTCCGTCTCAGGGATTAGGCGTCCAAGTCGCTGTAGTCTAGTTGTAGGGCTTTTCGGAGTGCCTGCCCTCTTCCCCGCTCTCCTGATGATGGGTTCAAGTCGCCTTACCAAAGGGTTTCTAAAGTCGACTGTCTGGAGCCGGAGGGCGAACCTGAGCTTGGCCTTCTCCAACGCCACCCACCCTGAGGGGAGACCTGCTTCCTTGATCAACGCGACTATCGGCGTGGTCTTGTATACTGGTATCGTGCCTCGTGCGGCAGTGTTGATGACCTTGTCTATCAGCTTCAAATGTGCCTTCATGCCCATGGAGCGATCAGGCCCGTATTGACCTAAACCGGGCTTGGTCATGCCTGCATACCAAACCTCGGTTCCATAGAGCGCTACCGGAAGCACGCAAGTGATCACTGCTTTCCTTAGATATGACGCTGGCGGCCCATGAACCGTTCTTGCAATCGACCTGATGTGAGCAGACACCTTCATAGCTTTGGTCGTTCGCTCTTTGACATGTTGTAAGAAGGACAGTCGTCTGTCAAAGTACACCCCTAGCCATCGCAGTGTTGGTGTCGTTTTCGCAGTGGTTGCAATTGGGACAGGGGTGATTACCAAATCCCGGTTAACTACCAACGGCGGGTTGTCGGTTGTGTGCCTCCGAGTTATGTGGAGTAGCTCAAACTTTTCGGGCGCGAATGAGATTTTGTTATCTTCACCCCACTTGATGATTTTCCGGACGGGTCGTTGTAGGACCTTCGCATTGGTAGAAAAGTCCTTTGAACAGTGAAAAATACTGATGTCATCTGCATACCCGAACTGTGTGTCTTTATCTCGGTTGAGAAGCTCAGCCAGGTACAGCATGTACAAAATTGGGGATAGTGGAGAGCCCTGAGGAGTCCCACAGGCTACCGGATACTCCTTCGTTATGACCCCTTCCAGCCTGATCCTGACTCGTCTTCCTGTGAGAAACGAGTCTATCATCCTGAGAAGTGAGGCGGGCCATCCTTGTTTCAGCATCCGTTTGAGCAGCCGTCTCTTGAGCAGACGGACGCTCCGATGTAAATGGAATATTTATTCAAAAACTCACTCCAATGATATCTCTTTGATAATTCTATTTTATATAATTGGAGGTTTACCTCCTTAAAATTCTTGCCGCACATCCCCGCGTAACAGTGATCTGTGCTCTATATAACGTGGTTTAACACCGAGTGCACCATATCACCGAGTGCACCACTTTTACCTCAATTTGCACTTTCTAACTCATATCATTCAACAATCATTAAATCAATCAATTAAAACTATTAAGAATCTAATAATCTAGGATCTATTATACTATTTTGACAAGTTCTTGAATTATGACCAGTCTTTCCACACTTACTACAGCATCGACTAGTAGATGATTCCCCATTAGAATTTCCCCCATTTTGACGCTCGTCGCGTTGAATCTGAATATCAACCTCTTGTTGAGATAATATATCTGCAGCTTCTTGTCCAGTAAGTACTCCTCCTTGACGTAATTGAGTCTTTTTCGCGCGTCGACGTTTGCTTAATGCCTCATTTGCCTTCCGAAGTGTACGGTTTTCTGCACTTAAAAGTGTATTTTCATGTGCCAATCTCTCTGTACCTTTAGCTAAAGCTAGTACAGTTTCGAATATAGGTGTAGGGGAGCTTGATTGATGACGAGCCATTCGAGATTTCACTAAAGTTGATTGAGAAAGAGCTTCAGTTGGATTGTGAGGAGTTTGAGAGATCCAAAGGTTTAAATCGAAAGGGGGGGGAGTAGGCGTATGAATTCGAATATCTAATTTTGAGAGTATAGCTTGAGGGTCAAATGGTATTAGACCTGTTCCTCGAAAGCCAGCTTTCATATTCTGAGAGGTGATTGATTGTTGATATGCAGCTTTGAAAGCTATAAAGAATTCAACTTTAGTGATATGATTGATATGTGCCTTGATAAACTCCTCAATTTGAGAACTATATGAACGTTTAAGTACACCAAAACATCCAACATCAAGTGGTTGAGTTAAATGACTTGAATGTGGTGGTAATTTGAGGCATATAATATCATTTGATTTGCAATATGATTGAAAAGGTATTGATTCGTGGCTTTCGTGCCCATCCAATACTAGCATTCGATATTTGCCCTTCCTTTGACGAATAGTATGTTTATCGAAATGCTTTAACCATTCTAACCCTGTCTCATTACTCGTCCATCCATTGGAAGTAGGTTTAATGGCCCAATCCGCAGGAAAATCGGTTTCGGTATACCAATTGGAAAGATGAACTTGTCCTTGAACTACCAAAAATGGAGGTATAGTTTCACCCTCTCCATTGCCACATATAATTGCCGTAGCCCATTCTCGATTGCCTGGTTGTATTGCCTTGCTTCTGCCATTTCGTTCAGCACTAGTTACAACCATTCCAGGGCATATTATACCCATCATGAAGCCGGTTTCATCGAAGTTGTAGAAATCGGAATCGACAATACCATATTTCACCCGCATATTCGATACCAATCGAAACCACTCTTCAATAAGCTTGGGATCTTCGCAAAGAGCTCTTTGAAAGTCATAGACACGACTAAAACGCGTCTTTAATTTCGTATGACGCTTTACGAATCGATGAGCCCAGAGCTTTCCAACCTTCTTCGCCCTCCGCGATTCAAGAATATAATTCGCCATATCTTCTACACCACTTAATTTAGGTGCAAACCCTCTCTCATCCATATCAATTATATACTGAATAAGCACCTCCTCTTCTAAATCGGTCATTTTATGACTATTTGCTCGAATTTCTGTACGAGGGGCTAAACCATTCATTCTGCGGAGAAGTGTTGTATGCGTTATATTATATAGCTTGGCAGCCTTTCGAATGCTTAGTTTTTATCTTTTGAATAGCTTCGATAGCTAAGAGTATTTGAGCTTCTTTTCTATTTGATTGCATAATAAATGATTGATAAATCGCGTGTTGAAGTTGGAAAGTGCAAATTGAGGTAAAAGTGGTGCACTCGGTGATATGGTGCACTCGGTGTTAAACCACGTTACCCTATATACTGTTACGCCCAAGACTTCACAGAGCCTCCAATCAGGAATCACGTGATGGATCTTAGGATCGAATGGAGCGAAGAGTTTAATCGTCGCTCCAATCGATCCAATCGATCCAATACCCACGAAGGTCTATATAATCAAGATGGATTTCCTTTGTATAGAGCTTCGTGCTCAAGATCAATCATTTAGTATACTCTACTATTAGTTACGAATTGCATCATATTATTGTCATTACTTTAAGTCCCTGCTTGACGCCTAGTTATAAACCTACCTCGAGAGCCTAGAGCACTTCCACGTGATCTAGACGGCAAACCTCGTAACATAAAATCTATTTATTATCGGAATTTTATATTTTCTCAAAATGATAAATTAAGATTTATATAAATCAATTTTTACTTTTAATAAACAAAAATCTATTATTGTTACTAGTTCAATTCAAATTGAATTTATCGATACTGATATTATTATATTATAATCCAATAATAAAAATGATACTACTATTGCTGTTGCTGTTATTATTATTGAAATTGAGAATATTAAATATATTAAGTATATTGAATTTGCTGCTACTGTTGTTGTTATTGTTGTTATTATTGAAATTAAGAATATTGAACATATTGAATATATTGAGTCTGTTGCTGCTGTTGTTGTTATTGTCGAGTTATTCGAAATTGAAATCAATTATATTATAGTTTCTATCTTTATAATTATACAAAAACTTTATATAATTTCTTTTTTTTATTATATTATATTTTTCAAAATAAATCTTATCAATAATAAAAATAATATTATTATCTTTATTATTATTTTTTCAATAAGATGATTAATTTTATTAATTATAATAAATGTTAAAAGGAATAGAAGTTACCGGTACTAATCACGTGTCGTGATTAGTAATACAATTACCTAAACAGGCTAGATTAGACGAACCATAAGCAGGCATATTGGTCCCCTCCGAGGATACCAAGAGGAGATAAAGATGCCTACACGCGTAGTAATATAGTCAATATAGAGGCCTCTTCCACCCAATCTTTTAATAATTTAAAAATCTGATAAAATCAAATTAAAGGGTTTAAAATTTGATATTCAAAAGGTTTAATAAATTAATTTAGGAAGTTCAATATTTGAAATTTAAAAAATTAAATAAATTAATTTAAAGAGTTTGATATATTTAAATAAATTAATTTAAAAAGATTAATATTTGAAAATTTAAAATTATAATTATTATTATAAGGATTTTTATAATAATCACTATTGGTAATGATTATTTTTACAAAGAATAATGATTATATAAAAAAAGTAAATTTGGTTATCATTTTCGAATTCTATTAATATAAAAGATAATTTAATATTTAAATATATTGTTTTATAGAGAATTAAATGAAGAATTCAAATATTCAATCGGAATTAGGGTAGTATTAGTGTTTGTGTAACAGTGCTAGTTTTTCGGTTAGGGTTAGGGTTAGGGTTAGGGTTAGGGTTAGGGTTAGGGTTAGGGTTAGGGTTAGGGTTAGGGGTTAGGGGTTAGGGTTAGGGTTAGGGTTAGGGTTAGGGTTAGGGGTTAGGGGTTAGGGGTTAGGGTTAGGGTTAGGGTTAGGGTTAGGGTTAGGG